>CM024587.1:7774379-8974379 GCA_014182565.1 Eucalyptus marginata | reverse complement strand
CCAAAATGAGTCTAGACAGCCCAGAATGCCCTGTTTCTTCTCAGAATCAAGCACAAACTGGGTTTCAGTCAACAAATGCACAAAACTACCTTGACAACTAATCTTCTCATCCCATGTAAGGACTAAGAATCATCTGAACCAAAAGAAAGAAAATCATACTGACTGAATACGGCAATTCTTGTCTATGCTTTTGGCACCATCACCACTGCAAATTCAAATGGAACCAGAGACTATAGAGACAGCAAACCGTAATTCAAGTTCGTCCCTTTCAAATTTTTGTGTCTAAATGATCGCAAAAGCAAGGCCTCTCCACCACTTATATATAATCTCTTTGTGAATCAAACACCTTTAGTCAATCAAATCCCAACAAGTCAAACGAAGAACACGCTACATGGGACGTTCTACAAACAGTCACATTTAATAAAAACATTTAGAAGCAAAGACACGACCGAAACTCACCAAAACTATCTTACTAGCTCATTCAAAAATTCTAGGCACGAGGTAATATAATAATTTTCAAAAAATTTAATCATAATTCGTGACATGCAAGATTATTATTGTTATTATTATTTTAAATTTAATGTTCGTTGAACAACAAGACCCGGGAAAAATTTGCTGTCGCTCTCGTAGTAAATCGTCGGCTCTGCCGCTAAAACCAAATGATGGGCAGAGACGGAAAGACGAAGGAAACGTGGTTACCCCGTGGGGAGGCTATCGACGTAGCTGATGAGCATCTTGAGCTTGCTGCCGCCGTCGGAGGCGAGGCCGGCGTGCATCTCGACGACCATCGCGTCCGCCACCTGCCTCAGCTTCCAGACGGGGGTCCCGCACTTCTCCTCCAGCTCCTTCACCATCTCCGCCGCCCTCTCCCACTTCCCATCCGACTCCGACCACCCCTCCTCCGCCGCTCCTGTTCTCCTCCTCCTGCTGCACCTCGCCGCCGCCGCCGCTCCCGCCGCGGCCGCCGCCGCCACGGTGGCGCACGCGACAATCGCCGCCTTCTTACCCATTTCCCGCCTCCACCGCCACCGACCCCACGGCACACAGACCCCGAGCGAGTTTACGGTTCGCTTCCCCGCAAGTTTCGTCCTTTACTGCAGTATCCCACAACAACGAAACAAAAGGAAGGAGCCTAGAATTCGAGCAAGCATGCGAGCGATGACGGAAGGCTGGTATCGGTCTCTCTGGGCGGGCCTCGATGACTCCTTTTTCGATACAGCACATGCAAGTAGACGGTTTTATAATCGCAAATTATCCACTTGGCGTTCTGGGTTTTGGACTTTATTGTGAATGTGATCAATTCGAATACGGTGGGAATGAAGGATGACTAAGCTTGGTGAAGACGTCGGCATTTTGCATTCAAGGATTCGGTTCTTTTCAGGACGCCGAAGATGACTTGTCCGGTCACGGCATTCTCCTTCGAGATCCTAGACTCTAATGCAAACTTACAAGAGTCGACTGCTCAGTCGAGCTCGCCTCGTAAGAGACAGTGGCGACAAGAGTCGGGATGTTATCATGTTCGATGTCGATTCGATTGGACGGACAGGTGCGTTACTCGACCTCGACTCTCTTCTTCCGAGAGCAATTTGGATGTGATCGAATATCTAGTAGTTTCGTGGCCAAGTTGTCTCATTAATATTCCTATCGATGCTCTAAGTCTAGCTGAATATGAAGATAGCGACGCTTTATGTTGGGGGACTGGATTGTGGATAGCGACGTGGGAGGTACAAATTTCGGTCGCCGGACGAGCCCGCAAGAATAGAAAGCTGAAGAGATAGATAGCGTTTACGCTTTCCTTCACGTGTAATTAGCCCACTTCGTGGCAGGGACCCATGATTAGCCACTTCCATTGGCATTCCTTGTCATCAATATTATCATCTAGATTATGATGTACCAATTTGTTTATCCTTAAATAATAATGATTAGCCAACTTCCATTGATATTCCTTGTCATCAATATTATCATCTAGAGTTAATCGGGACTTGGATTGTAATATTGGCCATTAGTGGGACCCAGCCAAAAAAAAAAAAAAAAAATAGAGGGAGTAAACAAAACAAAAGAAAGGTTGAAAAGTAAGAAAGAGAGAAGAAAAAGGAGGAGATAAAAAGGAGAAGAAAGCACACTTTCGGGCAAAAGTCCTGCAGAAAAAAAGAGGAGAAAAGAAGAAAGAAGGAAGAAGAATAAGAAGAAAGAACAAAGGGGGCTTTGTGCATTCACGTTGCGGGTGCCTCAGCAAGCTTATTCACAATGCCCAATAAGAGGTTAAGACCATCGTTCATCTAATCGAAGTATTTTCTGAGTTTATGACTCAAATTCGAAATTTTAGGATTATCGAACAGCAAGGTCTAATTTTTGAGTCGTTGAGCTGCGTATTTTTGCAAAAATGATAGCTTAGGGTGTTGTGGAGCCATAGGATTTTACGGATTGTGATTTAAGCTTATGATTTGCCCGAAACAAAATTTCGCAGTTTCCCACGCGCGATGAACGGTGCATGTCCAGCAGCTTCAAGCCCATATTTTGTTATTTTTTGGCTTGATTTTGGGACGGTCAAGTTGGGATTCTTGTAATATGTTTGAAGGGCTTTCTATTAACTATAAGTACGTTCGGAACAGGATTCGAAGGAGACAATTATGGCGTGACCAAGTTTTGGGCTCAAATTCATTGTCGCGAATGGCTTGAATAATTGCTCAGGATATGCGATTTGTTAGTTCGTAGGAATTATTTTTATTAGCATTAAGGCATAGTTTAGTTGTTTCGTAGTTGAGATAGAGTTTTATTTGATTTTAACATTATTCATCGGTTATTTGATAGGGCCACGAGTTCGACGATATGAGTATCGTTTATAATTTGGTTATAGAGAACGAGGTAAGTGGTACTATATCTTCTTTGGATTTGTAAAACCATGCCTTGAAGTATATATGTATACATATTGAATTGAGAAGAGCATTTTTATTACATAAAAGCCGGATCGAGCAATTGTTATTGTTTGATTGATTATGAATGTTTCAAAAGCATGTTATACAAAGTGTATGAAGTAATATATATGAAAATTACTTTACGACTAGTTTTGGAAAGATTTATGATGATTGGAGAAATATATGAAAATTACTTGCTGCAAAAATTTATTTGCTTGATTTATGATATTGATTTTTGGATTGGATTTTTGGTATTGGAGGATGATTGTTTATGTTTAATAGGACTTTGAATCCAATGAGGGGTTATGAGCACACTGGGTTTAGGATATCTTTCTGGGCAAAGCCATCAGCTTTGTAGGTTAAGACCTTGCTAACAAGGGAATGTTGGTCGCCTTATCATAAAGCGTCGTATCGTTATCATAGTTTGATATTGAGCAAAAGATTAGTCGATGTATGAACTATCGTCGTGTGTTTTGATATGAGATAGATCAATAAATGGATCATTTACGTGGTTTTTGATAAAGATTAATTTATGGACTTAACCATTGACGCTTGAATTATAAGAATGGTTTAAATAAGTTTTTTATGAATTGTATAAACTTATGTTCAAATGAAACAACTCTTATATTATTTGATATGCATATTAAAGAGTTGAATCATGGGTTTCTAATAATGCTCTATATTTATATATATGCATAATGACTACTCGATCTGCTTAAAAAAATCCACTACTCATTGAGCTTATGGTTGCTCACCTCTCTATTTCCCAACCTTTTCAGGTTCTTTGGTTAGCAGCTAATAGAGCGAGAGCGTTGTCAATGGGGACTTTTTGAGGTGGAATTTGGGTATGGTTTGAGACTACGTCCTTTGGGTAGAAGGATGTCCATGTCACCCCATCCTTGTGATTTTCGAGATGTGACATGGATCTTCAGATCCGAAAAAGTATAAACCGATGTAGATTTAGACAAATTGGTATGTTTCCTACTTTTTTGGGTAGTTTTCAGATATAATAACTCATTTCCAACAAGCCGTTAGATCATGTGGGTCTTACGTGGATATCACGTGATCTAATTGCTCATTGGGAGTGTGGGTTAACATAAATAGGTGATATTTAATGGGTTTCCATTTTCTTCCAACTCCAATCCGCCCAATTAGGCCGATTTAGTCTAAAATTAGTTATGTAAATAATTCAATGTTTTCTAAATATTACATTGCTAGATAAGGTTCCCAAGGTGTGCCATCTGACCTTGACTCTCGCTTAATTTGTCGAGGACCCATCATTCTTTGATGAAAGCTTATTATTTTCAAGGGATAATGATATAAATGGTCCTTAAATTTTGGTCTAATATGTAATGTGGTTATTATATTTATTTAATGTTGTCCATAAACTTTAACTCAATGTGCAATGTTATATCTCGAACTTTTACTTTATTTAATGTGATCATTATACTTTTATTAGAGGTTCGATTTAGTATCTAAACTGTATGAAAATGTTCAATAAAATGACAACATTGAGTTAATCGTGACCAAGACCTTTAGGTCCCAAAAAAGTACAAACCGGGAAGACTTGAATGAATTGTTTCCTTTCATTCTGTTTTGGGTACTTTCTATTTATAATAACCAATTTTTAATGAATCGTTAGATCACGTGAATATTATTTGATCTAATTGTCCATGTGAAGTGTGGGTTAATGTAGATCATGGCATATCTCATGATTTTTCATTTTCTTCATGCTCTGGTCCGCCCCAATTAGGCGGAGACAGCAGAAGCACCCGCGGCTGGCGATTTGTTTGGTTTCGGAAACTGTCTCCCGGCGAGTCGGACAATCCCACAATTCGCATTAACCAAAACAAAAAACGAGTACATTTTCCTACGTTGCAACTCGGGAGCTGTTCTTTAGCCTATTTAGGATTCTGTCCTGGGTCCACTTTCTGTCCCGAGCGAACACTGGAAAATTTTACCAGGTTCTATTCAATCGCTTTCGGTCCACTGCTCAAGGAAACAATCCATGTCCTCTGTCGAACCTGCAGCCGAACAGGCTTTATCTCTTCTCGTCAGTCCGTGTGCCGCCACTCCTCTCTGTGGGCTTAGGGAAAAGCCCTTATCAGTTCTAAATATTAAACTTTGATTTGAGAATATGTGCAGGGTCCGCGAGCGAGAGAGGTGAGATGATTCAACTTGGAAAGATCTAGCCAGGTCTCAGTCATCATCAAACTAAATGGAGTTTATGACTGGAGCATTTCTTCGTTATTTGGAGGAAAGAAGAAAATGAAATTACCTTCTCACATCAAATAACGAATCATACGACCTTTTGACCCACCATTTTTTGAGAAGAAATTACGAGAGGTTCATGCCTATGCAGCTCGTTTGGGATGCATGTGAGCAAGCGGGTTGGGCAACCCGGATGCTGAGGAGGGCGTACGTAGCGAAACATCAGGCTGAGACTTGAAATCGAACTCAATAGAAATTAGTGGAACGGGCCGAAGGGAGCCGCTCCAATTAACAAAAAATAAAAAAAGAACGGTTCAACGACTCATCAATCGGGCCTTCAACTGATTAGAAGAAGAGGACTTAATGGGACGGGTCGGGCCTTCGGGATACATTGGCCCATGATTTTTTTTAGGATCTTTCTCTGTAGAAATGGTTGGGCCTATCAAGCCCACTACCAGTTACAAGTGAAATTCCACCTACTATTGATGATGACGGCCCAACATTTTAAGCATAATAATTTTCTCTTTGTTTAACACCGGACGTAATCCACTTTTTCGTTTTAATGAAAAGCACGAACTGTTTCAACTATTAAATCCTTCCAAGCCTTTGTAACCATGGGTCTCTTAAGGATATCATTGTTTGTTGATTACAAGATATAACCTCACCACAAGAGAAGCCAAAGCTCCCAAAGGGGCTTTCGCAGCCTGTCTATTTGTCATACAGGGATGGTAAGCTCTACGGATGCGTTTTTTATTTTAATATGCCGGTATCCCTATTTGATACATTATATATTTCTTATCATATACCTTCTTGATGTTTTATGTTATAATATTTAAATAATAAAACATGCTTTTATCTAATAATTTAAAATTTTAGAACAGTTACAATAGTTTCTGAAAAATCTCACATGGTATTAGAGCTAGTCGATCTTGACTGTACCGAGTGCACACCCAAGTGTGTTTTTGGATCTCGTCACGTAGCCAACAAACTTTTGTCAAGGACCACGAACATCAAGCATCTGCACATTATCAAATTGTTGAGCTGTATTTCTTGCGAGGACAAGAAACTCCTGGTGTACGAATACATGAAAAATAGAAGCTTGGACCATTGGCTTCACAAGAAGAAAAGATTGTTGCCCATCTCGGGTGTCACCAACAATATGATCTTGGACTGGCCCAGAAGGTTGCAGATTGCGCTCGGAGCAGCTAAAGGACTTTGCTATATGCATCATGATTATTATTCACGGCCCATCATCCACTGAGACGTGAAATCGAGCAACATTCTCTTAGGGTCCGTTCGTTTCGTGGAAATAATTTTCGGGAAAACGTTTTTCGGATTTTTCGGTGTTCGTTTCACAGAAAATAAATTCCTTGAAGAAAATATTTTCCATCAAAGGAAAAAAAGTCTTCTAAAGTAGGGGAAAATGTTTTCCACCCACTTTTGAAAAGTGGAAAATATTTTCCTCACTTAATCTCTCTTATCTCACACATCTACAAATCATGACTTCCTCCTCCCCTTTCTTTTTCTTCTTTTCTTTTTTTCATTCGAATTATTTTTTAATTTTCTTTTTCTTTTTTTAATTCGAATTATTTTTAATTTCCTTTTCCTTTTTTTTTTTTTCCTATCTTCTTCTTTTTTTTTGGCTAGTCGTCGATCAAGTGAACCTCAAACTTGTTGATCTCAAACTCGCGCTCGTCGATCTGGCGAGCCTCGAGCTTGACGCTCACGCTCGTCGATCTGGGGAGCGGAAAATATTTTCCTTACCGAACACCGGAAAATATTTTCCGAAACATTTTTAGGTTTTTGTCGAACACCAGAAAATATTGTCATTTTCCCTAAAATAACTTACGGAAAAATATTTTCCGAAAATGGGCCATTTTCCGCGAAACGAATGGATCTTAAGACTCAATGTTCAACGCAAAAATTGCTGACTTTGGCCTTGCAAGGATGTTGCACGGAGTAGTTACTACTGTGTCTAGTGTTGACGGTACTTTCGGCTACCTGGCCCCAGGTTTGTCTATCCTCTCGACATGAGTTAATTTCAGCTATGCGAGTCCGCGTTCCTCATATCCTATCAGCAATAATATTTAGTTTTGTCTTGCGTTTTTTTTGTTGAATGACAGAGTATAATCATACGAAAAGAGTTAATGAGAAGATCAATGTTTATAGCTTCGGGGTTGTGCTCTTGGAACTGACCACCGGAAGGGAGGCTTGCGAGGGGAACGAAGACATGGGCCTCGCTGATTGGGCATGGTTTCACTTTAATCATAGCAAGCCGATGTCTGATGTGATAGACGAGGAGATCAGGGACAACTCGTACATAGATCAGATAAGCAATGTCTTTAAGCTGGGAATCTTTTGCACTGCCAGGCTGCCTTCCACGAGGCCTACAATGAAGGAGGTAGTGCAAATGCTGCTCAAATGTAGCGATCCGCATTATGACGTTGGAAAGAAATTCCAACACAAGTTAGATGCTGCCCCGCTCCTCGGAAATTCTAAGCAAGAGGAAATGCCACGCAGCGATTTTCATGTTCTTGAGTGCAACACTTACTGACTGTTGGCACTGAGAACAGCTGCAGAAGCTTTGTGAATGGATTTGGATTCCCAACTTTTGTAAATATATTTTCTGATTTTGCTAATGCAAGTAGATGACTTTGTAAAGTCATATTGTCCATCTTAGGTTTTGGATGTTATCATGAATGTAGTTATATGAAGAAGGTGTAAGCAAGGGTAAAGGTGTGAATGAAGGATCCAAGGTTCAGGAAGCTTTGGCATTTTATATTCGGGATTTGGTTCTCATCAGTCGATGTCCCACTCCTCTCTGTGAGCCTTAGAAAAGCCCATATGAATTCTAAATCTTAATCTAATCTTCTGGGTTGACAGGATGAACTCTTTATATTTCAGATTGTTTTCTTGTCTAACTTCGATTTGATTATACGTGAGAAAATGACACCAAAGACAGCCAGCGAAAGAAGTGACATGAATTCGAATGGATCAAAGTATAGAAGGAAATTGCAAATTTTGGACACTCATATGGAGAACTTGAGATGATCATTATCGAGTAGATTTAATCATTTTGTTACTAGTGAGCATGCGCTAAATGATCAATATCTTATCATAGCATTAACTAAGTAAAATATACTTAAGTCTCGTCATCTACTAACTAAATTTAATTGATTCAAGCATTTCTTCTTTCTTTGGAGAAAAGAAAAGATCATATTAATTCTACACATCAGATGTCCCCCTTTGATCTCTAAAATGAAATTATGAGATTGATACCAATGCAACTAGCCTGAAATGTGCATAAGCACGGATGCCAAGGAGGGCCTAGATAGTGAAACACTAGGCCGAGACATGAAATGGAACCTGATAAGAACATGCCACCGTGAATGATCAATACGCTCGACTAGAAGAAAATAGTACAACTCCTCATCAATAGGACTTTCGAATGATTACATAAAGAGGGATTAATGGGCCAGGCCGGCCTTCAGGTTATATTGGCTCATAATCTTTAGGATTTTCCTTTGCTAGTTGATTTGGCCTATCAACCCCGCTACCACTTACTAGTAAAAGGCCCCGATGGAAAATTGACGGTCAAACATTTTAAACATCATTTCCCCTTTTTCAGACATTTAAAGGGGCCAAGGAGATTCTGCCGGGGGCATTGTCTTTGGTGGCCTTGCTTGAAGTAGAGTACATGAGGTCGGAATACCAAACTCGAGACTTAATACTTCTCATGACGTAAATTCTCAACCATTGACTTGCTCGTTGATCTCTTTGAATCGATATAGTGAAATTGCCGTCACGTAGTTCACTTAACCTGAATGAAACTAAGATGATATTAATGTACTCGAGTAAGATAGGGTTCATGTGCTATTCGCCCGTCGAATCCAAGGCAAATACAAATCAAGATAAACAATTTCAACCATTGAATCCATCCAAGTGTAAGTTGTTCGAATATTCAAGATCTTGATCTCTCTCCTTTCAAAGAATAGAGATGTCAATACAACATGTTAAACAGGAAAATTATTCAAAAAGTTCTAAATTTATTGTGCTTTTGCTCATTCGATCTCAAACTCTTTTAATTTTCTCAATTCACAATTGAGTCCATCTAACTAATTTTTGCTGAAAATTGTTAGCGTCAATGGGTGGCACTAATATAAATATTTTTAAATAATATTTTGAAGTTTTTATGGTTTTTTTTTCCTTTTCTTTGCTTTTTTTTTTTTTGTGATTTTTGGAGCTAGGGTTAGTGATGGTTGTTGGCCGACCCTCGCCAGCCACAAGTAAGGGCATTGTGGCCCTCGCCTAGAGTCGGCGAGGAAAGGATTGGCTAGGCCTCGTTTGTGGCTAGTGAGGGTTGACCGGCCACCCTTCCCGGCCCTAACTCCAAAATAGAAAAAAAAAATAAAGAAAAGGAAAAAAAGAAAAATACCATTAGAAATTCAAAATACTATTAAAATATATTCATGTTAGTATTAATCGTGTCATGTAAGATGGTTAGTGTCCACACGATCGGCGTCCACATTAGTGAATTCCGATCAAAATTAGTCAGATTGACTTAATTAACAAAATATGCAAATGTTTATGATTGAATTGGGAAAATTGAAAAGTTTAGGACTGAATTAGTAAAAGTGTAATATGAATGGTTGGTGAATACCTCAAACATACAAAAATGTTTTTCTTCCGGCCTAAAGGGGAGAGATATGATGGTTCCCGACAGGACAAAGACTAATCAACGTTGATTTCTTGATTTCCTACTTAAATCTGGGTAAGAAGACAAATCTAGACTTCTTATTTTTTAGTTTCTCCTTATTAGACGTAAGTCCATCAACTGGCGAAGGCGACCAATTTACAATACCACTCATGATGTCAGGGCTGGGAAATTGATTAACCATTTCTGTTACAAACACACCTCGACACAACATGAAAGTACAGAAAAAAAACATGACAGATATAGACGGCTTGATCATTATAAGAGTAGCTCGATGGTAAATAAAATGATTAAGCTCATTTGAGCTCTACCAATTGTGATAGGAAACATGCTAACATCGTTGCATCTCACATGTGCCAGAGCTCACTAACCGTGAGTTACATTGTTGACACCTAAATTTTGGTGGCCCATTTAGTCATTAGGGGTTAGTTTTAAATATTATAATTCATTTGCATAGCATTAATTTTAGGTGCGTTTATTTTTAATTTACATGTTTTGCATTTTTATTTTAGGACCGGTGGTCAATGGCTTCAATCAAATTTTTGAATTTAAATTAACACAGGCCGGACTAAGCCATAAAAACGAGAAAATCGGCCCGGCCCGTTTCTTTTAAATGACAAAAATTATTTAAATAAAGATTTGGTGCGATATTATGATATTTTGAAAATTATTTAAATCGCATTTTAATCCTATCTTTATCAATGGATGATGATGAAATCGGCTAAGAATATGAGATAAGGATTTTTGTGATTCGGAGGTTATGGTTAGTTTTCGAAATATTTTATTGGGATGGCATTTTTTTGTTTGCTATAAAAGGTGTTACGTAGGGTTATCCAGGTGGGGGGTTTTTTTCTTTGTTCGGTTTTTAGGGAGGGGCTTCGCTTGGTTCAAAGAACGAGCCAAAAAAAAAGAGTCCAAAAGTCAAAAAAGAAGAAGAGAAATTTCTGATCCGAGGGAGAAAAAGTGAAATAGTCTTCTGTAGAAATGGTGTCAGGGGGAAATCAGAAGGAGCAAGCGTGAAGGGACGTGGGGCAACAAGGGAGAGAAAAAAAAATCAAAAGAGAAAAGAGAAAAGCAAAACAGCAAAAAGCTTCTGCAAAAAAAGAGAAAAGGACGGCAGAATAGGAAAAAGGGAGAAGGTGTGCGGCTGCAGAGGGGGAGGAAATGGAAAAATAAAAAATAAAAAAAAAGAAAACTTTTCCTGTTCATCTTCTCCATCGATGCTTCTATGGTGTCCAGCCCCTTTACCGGCGCGCCTCCTTGCTCGTGTTCAGTCGATCACCCGCGTGCCTCGCGTTTGAGCATTGCTCGCCGCTCAACCCGACGACCCGCGAAGACCCGCCGCGCCTGCAACTCGCCCTCCACCCGTAGCCGTGAAGCCACCAGAGCCCCGAGCGACGCCGAGCTCCGCCGCCACGTCCCCTGCCCGAGCGACGCCATCAAGCCGCAAGCTGCTCGGACTTCCTTCGCCGCTCGATCCGTCGCGCCTCCGCAGCTGTGAGCACCGCAGCATAGGAAGCCGCGCCGCCCCGAAATCCACCGCCGCCGCTTCGCCAGTCCCCGCGCCTCCGCGCCTCAGCCCACTCGATGCCTGCGAAGCCGTGACGAACCCAGCGCCTGCAAGCCCGAGCTCGCGCCTCCGCCCGAGACCCAAGCCAGATTTGCAGCCTTTCACCGCTGGGTGACCTCCACCCGTGCCCATCACGCCTAAGCGACGAGCCGCTGCCGCCAATCGCGCCCCGATGCCTGAGTCCTCCTCCGCCCAGCAGCTGCTCCGCCTGTGATTGCTCCCGACCCGAAGACCCGAAGCCAGCCGCGATCGCCGCGCCTCACCAGTCGACGATCCCGACGCCAGGAGACCCCTCGCCCGTGATCCGAACGCCGATCGTCCCCGCGCCGCGCTGATCCCCGCTCCGACGCCGGTGACCCTCTGGCCGGATCAACCGACGAACTTGCCACCCTTTTTTTCCTTAGGTTGTTTTTCTTTTATTTTTATTTTTTATTTTATGTTATTTTACTTTACTTTTAGTTAGTTTTATTATTATTGTTTAAGTTGAATATTATGAGGTGTTTCTTTAGGTTATAATTTTATAGGCATTATCCATAGGAATTGTCCCTAAAGTTATTGTAATTATTTAATTTGACCCGTAAGACGTCGGGTCATTTTTTTAATTATGATAATTTTTGGGGTTTGTTTATGATATATTAATTGTTGAATCAATATATTTATTAATTTGATCCGTAATATTTCGGATTAGATTTTTAATTATTTTGATTGTCATGATTTTCGGGGTTAAAAATAATCGTTAATTTGACCCGTGAGATAACGGGTTATTTTTTCGTTTATTTTAATCCTTTATTTGTTGAATATCTTGTTTGTTTAGATTTAATGTTTGTTTTAGAAAATCACTAAGAAAAATCAAAAATATATTTGAATTAGGATTTCAATTGGTTTTAGAATATTTCTTGTTATTTTGCATATCTAGAATCTAGATTTTATTTCGAATTTAGGAAAATATAAAAACAAAAAGGTGCATTCATTTAGGTTGTTAGTTTTTTTTCTTTATTTGAATTGCATGTTTAATTATGTGTTAGTTTTAATTTTGATTTTCATAAAAAATATCATGCATATGTCATGTAGAATTAGGGCATGCTCCGCACGTCATTGTATATTAGATAGATTGCATGTTAGATTAAGATAATGTTTTAATTTAAATTACGATTTAATATGACTTAATCCTTAGTTTAAATTAGATAGAATTTTGATCTAGCTAAATCATTTTTGCACTTTTCCTAAAATTCGAATTTCATGAAAGAAAATACAAAATTTGTCTTTGCATAAGTTAATTTCAATTTTAAGGATAGATTGCATTTTAAAAATAGAAACATCAAATGCACGTCATTTAGTTTTCATTAAGTTCATTTAATTAGAATTTTCTTGTCATTAGACTAAGTCATTTAATAAATGTCGCGTGACATATAGCTGATATTAAATCGCATTTAGGCGTGTCATTTTAGTTTAAATAATTTGGTATGTCATTGCATCGCATTGCATATCATTATAATTAGATCATTTGAATTGCATTTAATTATTGCATTTCTTCATGTCATATAGTTTAGGTCATGTCGCCATGTCATATTAGATTATTAGCGTGCATCACATGACTTTCATTAAATAAAGTGAAAACAAAAAATCGATTGTTTGTTAATTAGGAATCATATCTAGGATTGTTGATGTGAATTCGATTTAACATCGGATCTTTTCGTTGCTTTTTAAGGTATGTTTTTGCATTATTTAATTGCTTTCTTGATGTGTTAAATTGGTGGTATGCGCGTATACGTATGATCACCTCACACGTTAGTAAGCTAATTAAAATCAATTCAATCGCCAAACATTTTCTTAAAATTAAAAAGAAATGGTACCGAAAGGGCACTGGATAAGTCTTAATGTAGAACCAAGTCCCCGTCACCCAAAATCTCTCTGGTTCGTAGGAGTAAAATAATCCTCCCGTTATTTTACTTAGGTGTCTAATCGACCTACCCTAAACCGATTAGTGGCGACTCCTAGATGATAATCTTTGCGTGTTAAAACCCTTAGTCGCGATTTGGTATGGGCTTGGGAGAGCCCGAGCTAAGCTAAAGCGCTGTAGTCTATCAACCTGGTTTTAGGTGGTAAACCCGAAAAAATTGGGTCGCGACATACATAATCTAACGTTTGCACAATATCGCGAAAAAAACCTTAAATTGGTACATCCGTAATAAATTTATCTAAAATTAATTTTTTAATTATCAAAAATCTGAAACGGTACACCTTTGACAATTTTACCCCAAATTAATTTTTATACCACTAAAAAGTTTAAATGGATATATTTATGACAAATTTACCATCAATTAATTTTTGTTCAATTAGATTAATATTGCATAAAACTACAAATCGGTACATCTAGTAATAAATGGATGGTAAAACCCTAAATTGATATATTCATTAACTGTCACATGTCATCCAATTTAAAATTTTGATAATAAAATTCAACGAAGACTAACGGATGATAAATTTGTTGTAAGTATATTAGTTTGGAGTTTTTCGTGATACTTTTTTTTTTTAACTGTAGCACCCACTACCATCTTAAATTGACCACATTATCCCTTACAAGTCCTACTTTTGATTCAAGATTATTTCTTACTTTATTTTTCTTCTTTTTGCTTGGTTTCAGTTTTACTAAAACACAAAGTTACTCTTATGTCTTACCCCTCTCAATTAACTTGAATCTCACTTCAGCATGTTTTTGGAACTTAAAAATTTTCAATTACAAATCTGCCACACAACAAAGACTAAGCTCAAATAGGAGGTCCACTCTTCATTTAAGATTATTTATTGCCTTCTTTTTCTTTTCTTTTTCTCTTTTAGGTATGTGATTCTCCATATTTAAGGGGTAAAGTTACTAACAATTAGAATTTGGATTGGATGGGGGCATGAATCAAGTCCAGGTTAAGTCGGGTATATGTCGCTAAAATTTTATAATGTAAAATATGTGTCATTTTTAGTCGGACTCATTTTTAACCCATCCAAACCAACCCGATCCACCTATTTGATAAGTCTAAACATTATGCACCCAAGAAAATAAAATTGGGGGAAGAAAAGCATAAGCAGAACATAGTCATGTCGTGCGTGTTAAGTTTAACTCCACAAAAAACTTTCTCTACTTTGATTAATGATTTCGTTTTTCCGCCGTGGAGCAATACATGCTCCCAACTTCTGTGAAACTTCCTCAACGTATTCTACATGAAGACAAGCGTCGTATGTTTTGTCTAACCATGTAGTAGTGACCCATACCTAAGATTAGTTTCTGAATGTATGCTATAGATATAGAATATATGAGAGATGGCTTTGTAAATTTGAGCTAGATAGAGAACAATTTTGTGCACTTTGCGCAGAAGGTGTCGAACAAACCTGTATTTATTGAAGAAATAAAAGATCAAAGATGAAGAGTACGCACTCCTGCTACTTAGACTACAAAGAAAATAGTCATGTCTGCGATGAGAGATGCTGCCTAGGAATGTCGGTTAATATAACTGTTGAATGTCTAATCTTTTGCCACATTTGTACCTCAGTGAAAATGGCAAATCCATTGATTGCTTCCAAGAAAACTCCTTCACTCAAATACTTTCTAGAATGAAAAATAATTGGGTAATTGTCTTTAATCTACCGTGAGAATAACAGTTTGTTTTAGATTATAAAAAACCAAATAACAAAAATTTACAAAATATTATGGAGTCTACTCCTTTAAGAATTTGTGACTTATAATAAGCTGTTATTCTCACAATAACTTGAAGATTGTTGTGCTAGCAAAGCTCTTCTAGAATTACTATCAAATGATGCTAACATAGAAGGAACCAATAAATAAGACCCATTTTTTTGATAGCATTGAGTGTTGAGAACAGTCAACATCATCTCACGCATCCGCGACACTGTTTACAACAACTTTGGTCCACATTGGACATGGATAAGGCAAAATCGCACACCTGTAACGAAGCAATCGGTCACTTCAAAATGATTAGCAGTTCAAGGGACTTTCAAGGATTTTCTTCAATAAACTGAAACGCAGATGATTCACAGTAATGACTTGCTGATGCACCATTATTGCCTTTGAAATGCAAGATAATTTTTCCTTGAACCATCTATTATTGATGATTTCTGATGAAAACATCCATAAATTAAAAACCCCTGAGAAGTTTCTGCTATAGTAGTAGCCCATTTTATTGGCAGCAATAAAGGGCTAAAAGGGAGCTTTGTAAAGAGTCCTTATGGGAGACTGATCCCTCATTTATTCATATTGCTAGAGAAATGAACTTAATACATTTGCGTCTGTTCTTCCTCGGATACTTGAGCCATCTAGGCTAAAGTTACTGGATTCGTTGCTCCTCTAGACTACTTACAGGTACCCCGCCTTGAAGTATGATACAAAGAGACCCAAACGATATCCCGAGAAAAGGGTGGGAAATTATACGAAATTTGAAAAACTGGCAACCTCTTGTCAAAGATACTTCAGGGTCACACTGTCTCGAGGTATTGTGAACGAGAGGCCACGAGAAGGACAGCTCCGATGCCTGAGCTGTCATTCGAAAGCACAATCACCGTATTCTCAGCAACTTCAGGTCCCGGCAACTCCTTGAGAGTGGCCTCCACGCAGATCCGGAATTGGGTGTAGTGCTCGAACAGACCTCCATCCAAAGCTATAACTAATCTCTGCTGCTCCCCGTCCCTAAGGGTATCTCTTCCTAGTTTCTTCAGGATGCTGAATATCCTGGCAGGAGCAAGACGAGCACCTCACGTGGCGACCATGTCACATAGGCCGACTCCAACCACCCTCCTCCACTCCTCTCCTCCTCCTCCTCCTGCTCTCACCACCACCACACCCACCGCCACAATGGCACACACGATGATCGCCGACTTCTTGCTCATCTCCCACCGCTGCCACCAACTCTACAGCACACAGACCCCAAGCAAGTTACGATTCGGCTCTCCTCGCAAGCTTGGTCCTTTACTATGTTCTCCCAATCCTCAACAATCCTGAAATTTTCCGAGAGAACCAAACAGAAGGAAAGAGCTTGAATTCGAGCGAGTGCCAACGGAAGGTTAGTCTCCCTCTCTCCGGGCGTGCCTAGATAAGTCTCTTTTCTGATACAGCAGATGCAAGTAGATGATTTTTATAAAGACGGATTATCCGTTTGGCGTTTTGGGTTTTGGACTTTATCATGAATGTGATCAGTTGAAAAGGTTGGGAATGGGGACTAGGGTTGGTGAAGACTTGGCCTTTTGTATTCAGGATTCAGTTCTTTTAGGACTTCGGTGATGACATGTCCGATTGTGGCCATTGGCGGCCTCGAGAAGATGTAATTCTCGGTGCTTACTCGGTGCTCAGCTTTATTTTTCACTCTAGTCAATATAGTTTTGCTAAGTCAAGTCAAGCTCGAACTCGGATTTATTGAAATATGCCCGACGTCGGCTTACCTCAACTCCGTCGTTCTTATTTGAGATCAATTCATTTTTATTCTTTTAAAATTATGATGGTAAGATTTGAACTCGAACTTGAAATCGAAGTTCCAAACCATCAGTGAAGTAAATACCGGAGCATAATCACCATGCTTACAATTTTGTTTTTACTAGATTATTACAAATTAAAAAGTCGATAAGTCCATTGAAGTCCAAAGTTATACTTTTCGATATCAAACTCAATCGCACCTTTGAAAAATAATTCAATTGTCCTCAATAATCGTGACCTAGATCTTTAGGTCTCAAATGTACAAACCGGGCATATTTGGACAAATTATTTTATTTCATGCTTTTTGGATACTTCTAATCTACAACAATTCATTTCCAATAAGCCGTAAGATCATGTGGATCTCATATGGATTTGCTCATATGACATGTGGGCTAAAGTAGATCGGGGGTATCTAATGATTTTTCATTTTTTTTCCTATTTCAATCCATCCGATTAGGCTTATTATAGTCTAAATTTTTTTTATTAAAATAAATAATTCGATGTTTTCCAAATAATATGCTTGCTGTGATAAGGTTCTCTAGTCTTGCTGTTCAACCTCGACCCCTATTTGGTTTGCCGAGGACCGATCATACTTTGATGAAAGCTCATAATATTCAGTAACACCCGTAACTAAACAAGTGTTTTTAGAGTTAGATATCTTGCTCATTTGAAATCCAATAAAAAGAAATTTATCTTGCGCTATGGCATCTTTATGAGAAATCATTGCTTGGTTAGAATGCAGCATCAATGAGATTCCGATTCAAAAAATCTTTGCTCATAGTTAACGAACGGCCGAGATCTATCCTTTTATGATCGCATCTGCCAACCCGAGACAGCAGAAGCACCTGGGGGATTTGTTTGGTTTTTGTAAACTTTCTGTGTCTCCTAGCGAGTTGGATAATCCCTAGAATTCGCATTGACCAAAACAAGCTGCGGACATTCTCTTGCATTGTAAGTCTGCAACTTGAGCTGTTCTTGAGCCTGTTTAGGACTTTGTGCAGAGTCCACTTTGGATCCATTTGGCAACGTTTTTATTCCGAGAAATAATTTCTTTTTCAAAAATAGTCTTTTTCTATTTCTATTCATTGGAACAATTTCTCAATAAAAGAATGTGTTTTGTAATAACATAAAATTTCTATTCCCGGAATGAAAAAAGAATAGGAATGTGTATAATACAATTCACAAAATTTTTTGTAATGTAGAATTTCTTTTAATTTTTTTCTTATTCTTCCTTACCGTCGATGACCACTGCCGTTGCCGCCGAACCTAGCTGCCGATGACTATTGACAACGTCGACCGTCGCTGTCGCCACCAACAATAGCTGCAATAGACATCAATCAGGGCCGGCTGGCGTCGGCTACAACGGTTTGTGGCGACTAGCGGCGGTTGACATCATTGGCAATCATTAGTGGCTTGGGTTAGCGGTGGGTGGCGATGGTCAATGGTGGTGATCATCGGCGGCAACAGTTGATCGGCCAATCAGCAGGCAGTGGCCTCGATGGTCATCGGCGATGTGGCTGGTCGTCGGCGATGTGGCTGGTCGGCGAGCAGCGAGCGGCAGTCAATCTGTGGGTGGTAGGCGGTAGCTAGTGGCAATCAACCAATGGTCGGCCAATAGCGGGTAATAGGTGACGACGGTCAAACGGTAAGTGGCTAAGTGGCCGGCAGCAAGCGGTTGGCCGATGGCCAGGGGCAGTCAACCAGTGGTCAATGGAAGCAGTCGGCTTGCGACGGCAAGAGACCGGTGAAGGTCGACGGCTGGTGGCGGTCAGCTAGCAATAGGCATTAGGTGATAGTGATCAAATGGCGAGTAGCGAAGCGGTGAGCGGTAGGCAATCGACCGGTGGTCGACGAAGGCAGTTGGCCGATGACGATGGTGGAACATCAGGGGCAGCGGCAAGGGGCAGGGGCAACAAGGAAAAAGAAAAAAATAATAATTTATTTCTAGAAATTGTTCCCAATAATAAGATGCTATTTTTTTACATTTTATTTTTGTTTCAAATCTATTCATTGGTCACTTTTCTACTCTGAGGAATAGAAAAATTAATTGATGTTACTAAATGAATTTTTATTATTTTTTGTTCCGGATAATAAAAAAATAAAAATTGAGAAAGATAGAAACATTACTAAACATAGTCTTTTTGTGCCGAACAAAAGAATTTTTTGTCAGGTTCTATTCAATCGCAATGATTCTGTGCAGTGCGAAAATTGCTTTTGGTCCACTGTTCAAGGAAATCGATTTTTGTCCTCTGTCAAATTTGCAGCTGAAGAGTGAACAGGCTTTATCTCTTCTCATCCGTCTCGTCCGTCGGTAAGATTGTACTAGCTGCTTGACAAATTGAACTCTCTCCATATTTGAGATTGTTCACTTGTCCAGCTTCGAATTTCAGAATATTGCTCGGAGGCTAGCGAAGGACAGTTTCCCTTTTAACCTCTGGTTTTCACAGAGAAATCACGAGATTCGTACCGATGCAACTCACATAAAATCCATATAAAGCATGAGAATTGGATGCACCAAATGCAAATGTGT
Organism: Eucalyptus marginata; assembly: GCA_014182565.1. Taxonomy (NCBI): domain Eukaryota; kingdom Viridiplantae; phylum Streptophyta; class Magnoliopsida; order Myrtales; family Myrtaceae; genus Eucalyptus; species Eucalyptus marginata. The sequence goes on along the minus strand of CM024587.1, from coordinate 8,954,966 downwards.
CTATCATACCCGATTCCTCCCCCTTTCAAAGTCGCTGAGGAGGAGGCCTATATAGTGAAACATTAGATCGACATGTGAAAACTGAATTCGATAAGAATGAGTCACCACGGTGATCAATCCATTCGAATAGAAGGAAATGGTACAACTCCACATCGATAGGGCTTTCAAATGATTACAGGAAGAGGATTGATGGGCTGGTCGGGCCTTCAGGATGTACTGGCCCATAAGTTTTAGGATCTGGCTTCGCAGAAATGGTTGAGCCTATCAAACGTACGACCACTAACGTCCAATGACAACCAGACATTTCAAAGCATCATGCCCCCTTTTTTAACCACCGGATGTAATCTATTTTCTCGTTCTAATTCAAGGCACCACATTGAGAGGGGCCGAGAGATTTTTCCAGGAGCATTTTCCTTGGTGATCTCGCCTGAAGTAGATTACGTATTAGGTAAGGCCAAGAATCGAATTTAAGACTTCATACTTCTCAATCACTGCCCGCCTTCTAAACTTTTTGAAGCAATACACTGAAATTCTCATTTTTATGGCATTAGGATCATCCGGATATATACTCGATTTAAAGGCGGTTCATATGCTACTCCCCTAGAAAGAAAATACAAATCAGTATAAAGACTTTCAACTATTGAATCCTCCTAAATAGAAATTGCCAATGGTTTTATGGATCAGAATGTAATTTGATTAAATCTCAAAATCCTTTTGATTTCTTTGGTATGAAAGCACCTTATATACCAGAAAAGAAGAGAAATTTACAAATTCAAGTCACATAGAAAGTAGGGTGAACACAATCCGGGTGAGTGATTCCCACCTTGGAATTGGGCCGCCCACTAAAGACCGATTCCAAAAAATTGGAACCAAGACCCGCCCATTAATTTATGGATCCACCCAAGAACCGAACGGTCAGTTCTGTCCGATTCTCGACTGGATCCATGGAGCTGGTCCCCAATCCCTACAAAGCTTGTTGCCATTAATTTTGATTAAAGATTGAAAATTATAGGGCGGGACAAATAGACAATTCTTGTTAACTAAAAACTTATTTTTTTTGAAGGTCACAGTGTGGTTTTCTTAAGATTTCTCGACTTCGGAAACATGTAGAGAATTAGACTCCAAACTAAAAGTCTTAACCCCCATAGAAGTTAAAATATTAATTGCTTGACCCATCTTTTTTCAATGTCAACCTAATTTAATCATGAGAATGGTTAAGAAGAGACCTAATTATAATTTTAAAACGAGTCATTGGCTCTTATGAACATCTCCAATCGGTTCTCTTCTTCCTCTATGTTTGTTTTGTTTTTGTTTTTTTTTTTTTTTTTTTTGAGAAAGTAAGTAAATGGATTATTAGAATGGAAAAAAATAAAATTAGTTAATAAGGTCAAATAACTATAAATATACACATGTTTACATATATATTTAGTCAAAAAACTACAAAATAATCAAGTAATTGAGATGGAATTTCTTTTTTAAAATTTATATATACACACACATATATATACCGGTTCGGTCTGGATAGGTGAGCGGGCAGTTCCACGCCTATAACCAAGAACTCGACTAATATTTACAAGTTCCACTAAATTGGACTGGCCCCATGAGAACCGCCGGGTTCAGGTATGATTCTGGGAGGTCTAGGTGATTTTTGGTTCTTTTGCACACTCCTACTGGAAAACATCCGTTTGACCTGAACATGCACAAGTTGGAATGGTTTCTTTTTTCATATTTCCCCCCGTGTTGTGCTCATATATTCAAAGCTCTGCATCTCCACTCTTTTCAAAGAACGGAGATGTTAACACGACCACCTTTTTGAACGATCGGCGATGGTGCACGACCGGACCAAGACTAATCAATGTTAATTTCTTAATTTCCTAAAGTAAATCCCGATAAGAAAGCCAGATCCCGACTGCCCACTACGACTCCAATATCGTCGTCGAAGTGTAGATAAAGCGTCAAACACGACGATATCACTTCATTGATGACGTGATATCTCAACGAGGGAGTCATAAGTGGGTTCGTCGCTTACATCACGAGATTCTCGACAATTATTGTTAATTTAATATTCATATGCGTCACTTTATGTCAAGAATAACTATTTAACGAAAAATGTTTTTCGAATAATTTTTTTTTTCATTTTTTGATATTTAGATTGCTTAAGAAAATAAGTCAAAGAAAAATCTATACTTAAAATCAGAAAAATAATTTCCTCTCTTTAATAAACTGAAAATCATTTTTCAAAAAATGACAAGAAATCAAAGCTTGAATCAGAAAATTTATACTTGGACACGGGAACCTCAACACTAGTTCCTAGGTCCCTAGCATAGGAGTCCAAGTGCATTAAGGTCGAATCCGCAACCCCAATGCCGGTGCCTCAATCCCAACACCCACTCTAGACTCCATCGAGGATAGGCTTAAGAACACTAGTGCCTAGGTCCCTAGTGCCTATGCTGGGTGCATCAAGGCCGAGCCTAGGGGTCCAGTGCCCATGCTCAATGCCATGGCAATCTAGCCCAAGTCCACAAAAGCCAAGCGCAAGATCCTACTACCCATGCCCATATCCCAACACCAGAGCCCGAGCACCTGATGCTCAAGCTTGAATCCTTAGTACTTAGGCCCAGGTCCACAAAGGCCTTACCTAGGTCCTTGCGGCTAGGGCTCAAGTCCCTGATGCTCGAGCGAGTGTCTATCAAGGCCAAGGCTTGGGACCTCAATGCTCGTGCTAGAGACTTAGTGTTCATGCTCGAGTCCTTAGCACTTGTGCCCGCGTCCATTGAGGCCAAGGCTCAATTGCCCATGATTGGAACCATCGAGGCCAAGCCCGGAACCCTGGTGCTAGTGCTCATATCTCCCATGCTCGGGCTTGGGTACCTAACACCATTTGGGGTCCATCAAGGCTGAGCTCAGGACCTTGGTGCTCATACCTAGTTCGCCGACTATCCATGTGCAAGTCATTAATACCCAATTAGTGTATGGTTATTTAGGATAATCAAATCATATTTTCCTTATCAAACAACGGAAAATGTCTTTCAGTTTGTTTTCAAGTTTCAACTAAACACTAAAAAAATTGTCTTCTTGGAGAATGACTTCTTGAAAAACATTTTCTAAAAATGTTATATCTTTTGTGAAACAAACATAGTCTTAAATCGATTGTCTTTTCGACATGGAGCAAGGGATTCTCCTCTATTCCCCACCACTAATGTCACTTCTTATGTATAATTTCTCCCATTTCTATAGCGAACACATCTCGGCACGACATGAACGTAACAGAAATAAAAGCAGGTATGGACGACATGATAATTATAAGAGTAACTCAATCGAAAATGATATGATTAGACTTGCTTTGGCTCAACCAATTCCGATGGGAAACAAACATGCCAACGTATTCGACCCCAAAACAAAAAAAAAAACATGCCAACGTCATTGCATGTCATATGTACCAAAGTTCAGTAAGTTTCGTAGTTTAATATCATTGATTAATTTTCTATATATTTAGCCTGCTTATTGGTTATTTATAGCTTACACTTATGGCATCTCCAAAAAAAAAAACATACTTGCTTTGGTGAAATGGAATGAAAGATGGTTTCTCTGAATTCAGTCTCGTGAGTAATATACTTCCCAAAGAGAAGAAGAAAGGAGGGGCGCATTATTCATGAATTAAGAGCACAGAATTGCATTCTTTCTACAAATGCAATTATCACGGATAGTGCAAAACAATCTATTGCATTATGAACTTAGGCAGCTAATTGGGTCATGTTAAGGCACTAATGCGAGACGATTAAGAAGATCTAGACACACACTTTAAGTGCATTATCACCTTTAACATTTGAAAGCCATATTTTTCATTTGGCAACAACGTACCAACCGGATCAATTTTTTACGATTTATTCAATTGTTTTAGCAGTCTCCACTCCTGCAAACTTCATAATATATATGCTTAAGCTTTTCTTATTCATTTTCTAACTACATTGCAAATCCCAAACTCTTTCTAGGGAAGATAACTTTTCTAGCCTAGGTCAGTCATATGTTCCTCCTATGAACCAATGTACAGACCCTCTAAATGGATATTTTCTTGGCCTATGAGAGCTTCTCTTTCTAACCGATCATAGTTTGGTACAATCGAACTACAAATTTCAATGAGTCCAATCAAAGCACAGACCTGAAATACGAACTCCACACGTCATGGTGCATGATTTAAGACGGTCGTGGTCGTGCCGTGAGGGTTGGAATTTCGTGGATCCATTTGGAAGATTTTTGTGGTCGAGCATTGCCTCGAAAGAGGAGAAATTTCTTTGGATGATATGATTAGGTGCACGATGATTCAAAAAGAAATGTAGAAAGACTTGGAGCATATCATCTATAGCTAACCTTCTATGTGAAACGACAATTTCTTTTTATATATATTTTATGGTCTATCAAAGGAAAGAAAGGTCAAACGTATTTGTTTAATTTTCCAAACTTGCATGACCCGTCTTTGGCGGCATGATATGGGAATTTCACTAAATTTTCTTTTACAAAATTAGACTTTTTGGAATGAAGTGAGTAGGAAAGGAGTATTGCTTATTCGAGGGAGAAAAGGAGTATGTTCCACTCGTCATGGTGCATAATTTAAGACGTCGTGATCGTGCCATGAGGGTTAGAATTTCGTGGACCCATTTGGAAGATTTTTGTGGTCAAGCATTGCCTTGAAAGAGGAGAAATTTCTTCGGGTGATACAATTGGGCACACGACAATTCAAAAAGGAATGTAGAAAGACTTGGAGCATATCATCTCTAGCTAACCCCCTATGTGAAACGACAATTTTCTTCTTTTATATATTTCATGGCCTATCAAAGGAAAGAAAGGTGAAATGTATTTGTTTAATTTTCCAAACTGACATGACCCGTCTTTGGCTGCACGACATAGGAATTTCACTAAATTTTCTTTTGGAATGAAGTGAGTAGAAAAGGAGTATTGCTTGTTCGAGGGAGAAAAGGCAAAGTCTAACACGATACATCGCATTGCCGAGTTTTTCCCATTGATTCAGCGAAACAAGACAAAATGGATATCACACATGTATGAGGTTGAAAATAATTAATCCATTGTGGGTTGAAAAAATCGTGGATGTTGGCCGTCGAAACAGCATCACGGGATCAACATAGCTAGATACCCAAACATAGTGAAGGAAAAGAAAGAGATTTGCATATCTGATTTGGAATCCATCGTTCTTTATGCAGAATGACGACAATCTGACGCTTAAGTTCTTCTCCTCTATCGCCCTCGGATCCTTGCTCGATGAGACCGCTCCTCACAGCTTTCCTTATGTGAGGTGATAGTGTGTTTTTGGAGAAAAGAAAGTCAGAGGAGGGATCTTAGAGCTATTTATAGGGTTTTCAGCTAGGCCCTCTCATCATCAGCCAGGCTTAACTCGGTCCACACAAGCTAGGCTTATATCCAATTATTAAGAGACCTTATGTCTTACCTTATTAGACCAATCCCGTAAAACGGTAAATTATAATCTCAATTAATGTAGCCTACATCTGAAAAACTTTTACATTCTCTCACTTGAGCTATATTAATTGAGATTGTACTGTATGTGTGCACCTTTATGTTGGTCTAAAGATAATTCTTAATAGTCAATTCTATCCTATAAAGTCATGAACATAGAATTATGGTGATAACTGCATATACACGCACAAAACCTTCCATGGTCACAAGTGCTTTCAATTTTACTAATATGAATTCAATATGGTTGCGTGGTAAATGGGTAACACCTCATAAAGAGTAATACCTTATGTTCATCCCCTTTCTCGATCACTATTCTTTTATCTTAAGTGTCATAAGAAATTGAATGTGCCGCTAGAAAATATCTTTTTTATTCTAATGAATCTACATATATCTTATCTTTATGATTAACCTTTCTTTATATGTAATCAAGGCATATGCTCAAGGCTAATAAATGGATGCTCCTAGCCTTCACTTAAGGTTTACACAGTATCTTAAGATTTTCATTATATTTAATCAACTCAACATGATGACAACACACTCATGAATACTTTATTGAATGTGAAAGAGTTTATACATGTCAAAATGTTACAAAATGTAATAAAACACAAATGTAAGTTTTATTAGAGTAAAAACAAAATAGCTTCCGCTAAACAACATCATCCAATAATGCTTCTCAGCCTATGTTTATGATTTATCGTTCAAATACATAAGGGCAAAGATCTTTAGTTAGTGGATTAGCAATCATATAATTTGTGGAAATATGCTTTGCTATAACGTCACCACTTTGTATTATTTCTTTTTGTTCAAAAACTTGACCGCCCCATGTTTAGACCTCGTGAGACCTCTATTGTTATTAATAAACAATGTTGAAGAGTTATTGTCTCAATACAATTGTATGTGTCTATTCACAAAATCAAATATGATCAATTTCTTAATAAGGTTCTAGAGCCAAATATTCCGAGTAATAGTTAAAAAAAACATACTACAAACTCCGTTTATAAGGTAGAGGATAACATAGATTTATGTTTCTCGCTTTGCCATAGTACTGCATCTTCTGCTAACATAAAGATACATCATGTTGTCGACTTCTTATCATCTTGACAGCCAACAAAATCTGCATTTGAATACCTTACTAGTTCCAGGTCATAAACATGTTTTTAAATCAGCATATAGTCTCTTGCTCTTTTAAGTACCTCAAAATTTTCATGGCAACAATCCAATGATCGTGTCCAGAATTTAACTGATATTTACCTAAAAGTGTTGTCACAAAAGTGATATATGGTCTAGTGTAAACTTGAGCATACATGATGCTTCTAAGTGCACTAGCATAAGGTATCCTTCATTTGGGCTTTCTCAATCTTTGAATGAAGACATTGCACTAGACTTAGTTTATCACCCTTAATAATAGGAGCAATTCCTGACATGCAATACTGCATACTGAATCTTTCTAGAATATAATCGACATGTGCCTTTTGAGACAAACCCAATACACGGTGAGAACGATCCCTATAGATCTCAATGCCAAGAACGAAAGACGTCTCACCAAGGTCTTTCAAGTCGAAATTCTTTGACAACATTTACTTTGTCTCATGCAACAATCCAATATTGTTACTTGCAAGCAAGATGTCATCTACATAAAGTGTGAGAAGAATATCTCCCACTGACCTTGGAGTATATACACAAATCTACTTTGTTCTCAACAAAACCAAACGAAATAACAATACTATGAAACTTCAAGCACCATTATCTACAAACTTGCTTGAGGCTATAAATAAGACTTTTTAGTTTACACATAAGCTTAACTGAATCATTTACTGCAAAACCTTCGAGTTATATCATATAGACTTCTTTATTAATGTATCCATTGAGAAATGTAGATTTAACATCCATTAAGCATAACTCCATATAAAAAATGAGCTACTAATGACATCTCACTTTGAAAGAATCTTTAGAAAAGATTAGGGAAAAAATTGCTTCATAGTCTACACATTTTCTCCGAGTGAAACCCCTAGCTACTAGTCTAGGTTTGAACTTCTCAATATTTCTTTTGGAGTCTTTTTTAGTCTTATACATCCATTTGCAACGGATGGGCTTATGACTTTTAGGCAATTCAATAAGCTCACAAACACTAATATGTTTCATAAATTGCATATAATCTTTCATCGCATCTAACCACAGATCTAATTGAGGATAAGAAACGGCATTTATATAAGTCACCAAATCGGCCACGTAGTAGATATTGTAGTCATTCTCTCACAAATAAGCTATGTAGTCTGGTGGTACAACCGATCACCTCTACCTAATAGATCTCCTGAGTAGAGCTACAATTACTTCATCCTGCACCTAAGAGTTTGACAAACAAGCACCTAAGAGTTTGACAAACTTCATCAGGAATTGTTATTAGTATTCTTAACCTCAATAGGCTTAGTCTGTAGTGTAGGAGACTTCACAATTATCTGTATAGGTAAAGACAAAGAGACAGTAGTCTCTACCGTACTATTATTTTTAATAGTTTGAGAACAACTATGCTCTGTAATTACGCCGAACTCCAGAAACTTAGTTGTAAGTGATTCCGCAATTCTTTCACCTCCATTGGGATTATAAAACCTAATATCCATTCGAATGATTTGAGTAAGATACGAAATAACACCGAGTGATTTAGGATTTCAACTTATTTAATGTTGGATTATATAACATCATTTTTGCAGAACACCCCAAACCTTAAAATGATTCAAGCTAGATTTGCGTCCAGTTCATAATTCAAAAGAAGTCAATGGAACAGTTTTGATAGGAACATGGTTTAATGCATAAAAGGGCTATTTCAATGCTTCGCCCCTATAGAAAACTGGATAAATTAGTCTTTCTAATCATACTCACCATCATATCTATTATGGTGCAATTACGCTTTTCAGCTACACCAACTTGTTCAAGATTTTCGAGTATGGTAAACTAAGTTGCCATCCAAGAATCTTTGAAGTATTTGACAAATGGTCTTTTAAGCTATCCAGCATTGCAAAAAACTCACCATTGTGGTTAGATTTGACAACCTTTAAGATTTATCCCAACTATTTTTGAACTTCAGTCCGAAAGATCTTGAACTTGTCAAAAAGCTTGGACTTTTCTTTAATCAAATACAAATAACCATATCGGGAGTAGTCGTTAATAAATGTGATGAAATAAAAATTTCTACATAATGTTATCATATAAGGTCCACTAATATCAGTGTAAATGACTTTCAACAGGTTAGAACTTCGGACTGCAGTTTTTTTTATTTTTTATCTTAGTCATCTTACTTTTACAATAGTCTACGCAAGTCTCTAGATAACCTTTAAGAGTAGACAAAATGTTTACTTTATCAATCTCTCTACTTTTTCTTTAGACATGTAATTATGACATTAATGCATAAGACTATCCCTTAAGCATAAGTCTTTTGGAAAGAATTATTTCAACTATATAAGCAACGTTCATATCATTGGAAGATTAACACAATTGGTACAATCCATATGATATATTGTAGTACCCAACTTTACTTTACTTGAATTGAATAACATAGAAACAATACTATTCTTTACTTCAAAAGAGTAGCCACACACATCAAATGTAATATGGAAACTAAGTTTCATCTAAAGGAAAGTACATAAAAGGTGTTTCTCAACATCAAATGAAAATCAAAATCCATAATTAAAACAACATCTCCCACGAACTTGACTTCAGCTTTAACGTTGTTTCCCATGATGAGTTATGATTCATCCTAATTTGGCTTCATTCGATTTATGAACCCCTTTATGATAAATAACATAATTCATTGCATCGCTATCTAGCCACCGAGGACTGGATGAGACTTTTGATAGGAATGAGATTCATAAACGAATGCCAAAGAATCACTAACTATAGGTTCACGCTTGGACAACCAAGCTTTATGTTTTTCGCAGTGTTTTATGTGTTCTATTTTCCTACAAAAGTAGTAAAGGATATCATTCCTCTTAAAGAGTGATATCTTGGGACCAGACTGTCAAAATAACCGGTGGTTTCAAGAGTTTTTTTTTTATGAGTATGGTTTTTGGACTTTAAATCTACCATTCTTAGGATGTAATCTTTAACCTCATAAGAATCATCATAACTTAAGTTGAAGAGTCCTTGCAAATGTATCCCAATCTCGAAATTAGACAAGACACAATTTCAAGCCACCAAGGTTTCCATAATCCTTTTAGTATGCAGTTAGTTGGTAAACCATTTTCAAGTGTTCCTAAATGGAACGTTTCATGGATAACAAACAAATTTGATTGCTCTTTTCCCAAGTAGCAAAATGTGCTTTCTAGTTCCATAGTGTCAACAGTGATATTGCCAGCTTATCCTTAGTAAAAGCAATATGAACATTTACCAATTTCATCTCAAACATAAAATCATCTTTTCACTACTTAAAATTTGACCCAATAAGAACCTCAATCATAGTGGAGTTGCCTATTACAGAGAAGATGACTTAATAACAAGCAATGCACGCAATTGGCATTATATGAGTACAGTGTAACTTGAAAATCGTATAAGAACATATCTTAAGAACTACATATATCATCATATAAACACATTTGGGTAGAATACATGACATACAATTGTATACTCTCCATATGACAGTGATTATAAGAACATATTCTAACTTTTTGCTAATTCACCACCTTTGGGTAAATGAACCATTAAGGTTAGTAATGAAAGGGGCTAGTGAATACACCTAAAGGGGGGGTGAATAGGTCTATATAAGAATTTTCGTAGGACTAAAAAAGATATTTTGGGTTTCAGTATATGTTGACCATAAGACAGAATTCAACTTTTAAAAGAATGAACAACTAGTAAGCATAAATAAGAAGTTCAGGAATAAGAGAAAATAAACACAGAGTTTATAGTGGTTCGGCTTAATCCAAGCCTATGTCCACTCTTCCGTACTGACAGTCCACCGGCTGGATTTTACTATGAATCAAAAGAGTCGTTACAGTATCACGTCCTTGATTCCACAGTATAGAGACTTTACTACACTTCCTCAAGGTCTCACAAGTATCTAAACTCTCTTTTGAGTATAAATTTCTCGTTTAACAATTGACTCAATAAATAACAAGGAGCTTCAGACTTTGGAATTTCTCTATCACGCACACACTCGAATAACTAGAGCTTCTTCCTTATATACTCCTTCATGCCTTTATGTCCATTGGCACATTCCAAAGGAGTTCTTCCAATCTACCCGTTGGACAGAATCAATTAGGGAGATATCAAGTTACTTAAGGAATGTGATGATAGCCCACCAATCATGTTCGCCCATACAATCAGGATCTAGGTTTCCATAAGTATAACCTTCTAAGTATACATTGCCAAACAACGAATCCAATTTACTCGTATCAAATTCAAAACGAATAAAAGATCTTGAGATGCTATCTCCAGCCGTGAGAAACTTCTTTAGTTGCTCGAATCAAATCCATAAATAAATACTTAATTCTGGATAAGTCTTATTCGTCGGCCTAGTAACTATCAATGAGGGCAGACTTTAAAACTTGAATCTGACGGTCTTCAGACTTTGATGGAAGAGTCCGCAAGTCTTCAGACTAGACTGATGGAAACGTTTTGTCAACTTCAAAACACATAAGGAAGTTTTATCCAACAATCTCCCATTTTTTTATGGTGACAAAACTTTCCTACAGATTTGGAAATTTTTTGACCTGCAAGACAATACTCAAGCAAACAAGGATATCTCATAAAAGATAAATGAGTTAGGATAAATATAGTATCGAATCTGCATCCACAGGAAATTAGTTAGTCCTGTAAAAACAATTATCTTTGCCATGAGTACCAACAATGCTTAAGATACTGCAAATGATCAAACCACAATCCAAAAATCACAACAATCCAAAAGTCACAACCACACAACCAGACAAAAGTTAATTAAAGTCTCAAAAACAAATCTGTCAAATCAAATCTGCACTTCTCCCCCTTTTTGTCAGCATTAAAAAAGAGGTAGAGACAAAAACGAGAAATAGGTTAAGATTGTTTTGGAATGCGAACAAGGTAAAAATCTCCCATCGACTTGACAGTCTCCTCCAGCTTTCTTAGATCCTCCTTAAGTTTTGCTAATTCCTCACCCTTGGCAATTGCTTGAACTTGAAGATTAAGGGCCTGAACTTGATTGAGCAAAGATTCTGAAGAGGCTTGATAAGCATTCTGCATATTCTGAAATTCGTATCCCAATGCATAAATTTGACCTCGCATCTCCATAAGAATATCAAGCAGTCTTCTAAAGTCTGCTGTGTTGTCAGTTTGAATGCTGGCTTCAGCATGACCAAATAGTGGGGATGATGGCACATCAGCATGAGCATCCAGATTCGGAGATGATGCCTCATGGCCTTCTTCAGGGAAGTGAGAAGCATATACATCTTCTGGATTTGCAGGAGAACGACTGACATCATCACTAGTAAAAGCAAGTGAAGGAGTACCTCTTTTCTCAGCAGCTCCCCCTGTTTCAGTTCTGTTTCTTCAGGTGGAGAGAAGTACTCTTCATGTTCTGTTTCTTCTTTAGTGACAGGATGGCCTTGTTCTCCTTGTTGCTCTTTTTCTGCATCTCCTTTTTCCTCCGTTTCCTTCCTTATCGATTCCCTTTCTTCACTCCTCTCTCTATCTCTTCTTTGTCTTCTCTATCCTCTGTCTCTGGAACAGAACGCTGCAACTTCCTTAAGGCAAGAGCGGAAATGGTAACATCATCATCATCATCTTCTTCTTCTTCATCCTGCAAGATGATCGCTCTTTTTCTTTTAGATGGAGTTGTCACGGGCTCCTTGCCTTTCCGCTTTGCAGCCATAGAGTCTTGATGAGATTGGATAGGAGTCTTCTCCTTGAATTTTTCTAGAGCCTTGTTTAGCTCTTTCAGACGTATCTTTGAAACCATCTTCAGCCCTACCACCATTTGATCACATGTCCGAACACACAGAATTCTTGGAAGCTGAATGTTAAAGTGTCTGAATAGCTGAGTAACAAGTGCTGAATAGGGAAGTTGACCTTTGTCCTTCACCATTGATCTACACATGTGAAACATGATAGTATGCGGCAGAGAGAACTTTTTACCAGCATTGATAGCATACATCAGCTTTGCTTCTGAATTGGAGACGTCAGTTTTTGACGTGGATTTGGGTCTAAAATAGTTTATCACAATCTTGTGAAGCAAGATATTCGAAGCATTCATCCTCGAATAGGAAATTCGGCCTTCTGCCATTCCATCTCGAACAAGCTCCACTGTTGCACGACCAATAGACACACTAATTGATTGAAATAACCCTCTCTCTACTCCAATCACATCAGCCAGAGTGTCCATGTCAACCACAAAATCTCGTCTCTAACATTGAAAGAAAATCTATTTGCATCCAAAAAACTTAGATTGGAATAGAAATAAGCAGAAAGTTTTGGATGGGCTATAGTAGAGTCAAAGCAAAAGCGTTCAAGTTGAAGTAAAGTAAATTTCTCTCGCAACTTCACATTCAAAGAGTCAAGAAAATCGAAATCCACACTTCTTGGGTTCATCACCCCTCGCTTTAACAACTTAGAGTAAGTTTGCTTGTGTTCCTCAGAACGAAACAGATCTGATTTTGTTCCTTGAATGTTCGTAGCAATACCCATTCTAGGCTTAAAATGTGTAAACATATTTTCATCATCATTTCCATCAGGCTGATTAACTCCTCCAAAACGTGGATCGCTTGGGAAATTTGCAAAGGCCCTATCTGCAGAACCAGCAGGAGCAATCCCCAAACGTTCCATTGTTTGCAAAAAGTGGGTTTCATTTTTGTACCCATTTTCTTTCAAAAACTCATCAATAATGGTCATTGGAGAGCCTCCATCCTTTAAGGTACAATAAAGTTTGAAGTTAAAAGCAGGCTTTTGGGTTCTTACAGGTTTAGCATCTTCGATAACTTCTTCCTCCGTTTGTTGTTGAACATCTTGTGGTCTAGCTTGAGGAGAATGGCGCAGTTGAGAATGTTGTGGATTCTGCTGTTGCCTTGGAGATTCTTCTTGCTCGCTAAGGTCAAAGTGCGTAGGACCCTCACTCATATACTGTGGTCCCCTGCTTGCAATCCTTGAAGACTTTCTTTGGAAAGACATTCTCACAGTCTTTGAGAGTTTTTGAACTCGATTCATGAGAAAAAAGAAAACTTTAAGGATTAAACTAGGGAGAAAAAGTAAGAAGGCGAAGTTCTGTGCTTTTAGGGTTTATGAGTAAAAAAGGAGAAGAAGAACAGTATATAAAGCAATCGAACCGGGGTATATGAATTGTCACAAAAAAAATGATTTTTCAAAAATAACTGCCTTTTTGAAAATAGATAACTGCCATAAAAAGATAACTTCTTTTTCAAAAAGGAATTATTGCTGTAAATACAAAAACTTGGAAAGATAATATCAATCAATTACAGATTAATAGACAAATGTACCTTTTCGAAGGATAAATTTCTAAAATTGAAATAACTTATAGTCGAGATCCTTGATCTTCTTAATCTGAACATCTTTTGGCTTTTATCCCTGAGTCTGAGCTTCTTCAGACTTTATAATATTAAGCTTGTGTCGAATAGACTCAAATTGACTTTTCTCCAGTGGTTTTGTAAAGATATTCGCCAGCTAATTTTTTGAGTCAATGAATTGAATTAGGATTTCTCCATTTTGAACATGGTCTCTTATAAAGTGATGTCGAATCTCTATATGCTTTGCTCTTGAATGAAGAATTGGATTATTGGTAAGATTAATCGCGCTTGTGTTGTCACATTTAATCTCAGTGCACGAGTTTTCGATTCCAAAGTCTCTTAACTGTTGTTTTATTTATAAGATTTGAGAACAACAACTTCCAAGAGCCACATACTCTACTTCTGCTGTTGAGAGAGCAACCGTACTTTGCTTCCTTGAGAATCAAGATACTGTCCTGTTTCCAAGTAATTGACAAGTACCTAAGGTGCTCTTTCTATCAACTCTGCATCCAGCAAGATTTGCGTCTAAGTATCCAAGGAGAGTAAAGTCTCCCCTTTTAGGATACTATAAACCAAACTTAGAGATTGTTGCAACATATTTGATGATACGTTTTGCAGCACTTAGATAAGATTATTTGGGATCTGATTGAAATCTGGCACAAATGCAAACACTAAACAAAATGTCAGGTCTAGAGGCAGTAAGATAAAGAAGTGAACCAATGATACTCCTGTATAGCTTCTGGTCAACTTTCTTTCCTCCTTCATCTTTATCTAACTTCGAGGAACTTGACATTGATATATCAGTCTTTTTGCAATTCTTGTGGCATCCTAGAATTTCATGATAATCCCTAAGTGTGCTATGAGCCATGGATAGGTGATGAAAGCACCACCAATTTTTTTTTTTTTATTGTAGCCTTTTTTACCCATGTTTTGCAATAAGATTTTTGGCCGTGCGCTTTATAAGTTGGGAATTATTAATTTTGTTACATAATTTTTATGGCCATTCGAATTGGTAATTAGGTGTTTACTTAGGTGATATTTAATGGGGAAAAGTAGGGAAGTTGGGTTGATTTTCTTAAGCCCAAGAAAATCCCCCACCATTCGGCCATTAGGGCCTGGCCCGCGAAGCCCAAAGAGAGGAGGGCTGCCGTCGACCGGTTGAAGGGAGAGGCTCGGCCCAAGGGGGCCCAATGGGCCGTCGACCAAGGGGCCCAAGCCCAACCGAATAAACCCCCCCCCCTCCCCTTGCATGAATGGCCAAGTGTTGCCCCTTAGTAGCCAAGTGTAGGAAGCCATGCAAAATCTAATGATGGCTAATCATGAAGGGGGAGGAAATTAGTGAGGGAAGAGGGGCAGATTAGGCGAGGGGCAACCGAGAGAGAGAGAGAGGTGGGTGTCACGCGAGAGAAAGAGGGAAGGAGAGAAAGGAAAGGAAGAAAGGAAGAGAGGAAGAGAGGAGGGGAGACCGTGCGTGCGAGAGGGAAGAGGGAGGTCCATTCACCGCCGTGTCCCGCCGTCGAGCCCTCCTTGCCCCACCCTGTGCTAGCTGCGTTTTGCTAGAAATTGAGGCAAGTGGAGTCCATTTTTCTACCCTCTTGCTTGCTGTGATGTGAGTATGTTGGATGGTAGACGTTGGTTGTGGTAGAGGTGAGGAAATTTTGGAGCATTGAGGAGAGGTGTCATGGTTTTGCTTGTTGTTTTCTGGAAAATCAGTCCGACTCTCCATGAGTTCGTGTGCTGCATGTAACATACTAAACTTTGAGACAAAACGGACAAGTATTGCTTGGTGAAATGATTTTCCTTTGGAGAAACTAGATTCAGAATTTGTTGTGCTGACTTTTGGTGATTTCGTGGATTGTAAAGTAGCTTTTTTGTTGAAATCTCGTTTCGATTCCTTAATGAAAGTTGTAGGGGACTTCCTGAGGTATAACATAACAAATATTTATAGGAAATGAACAAGTATAGGTCGGTGAAATTGTTGTCTTTTGAAGAAACTAGATCTGGGAAAATGCTACCTCAACCTAGTATGATTCTGTGATTTTTATAAAATCATCCAGTTAAAATATGATCTTGTGTCCTTAATGAAAGTTGTAGATAAAATTCTGAGAAATAACATACTGAAAATTTAGAAGAAATGGACATGTGTAGGTCGGTGAAACGAAATTGCTTTGAAAGAAGTTAATCTGGAAAATCGACACCGAGAACAGGAGGTATTAATCGTTTATATTTATTTATCTAGAACGAATTGGATTTCGATTTCTACACGAGATATTTACCTCTAAGTGTTTTTTTATAACATATCAAAATTTCAGAATTGTTGGAGTTCATTTGTGTATTTAATCGAAATTATTTCTGAAACTGTGCAAACTGAAATGTTAGAATTTTGAAAGCTGTGATGCATGGACCGTACTGATTTGTGTGAGATTCTTTTGGTGTGGTGTTCTTCATGAGATATCTTTCTTTAGGTCTCGTCTATAACGTGTCAAATTTAATATATATTGAATCTTATACATGATGAATCAATACTCTACACATTTTTAATGTGATGATATATACATGAACTTGCAATGTATTTCCAAAACCATCGTAAAACACATGAAAAATACTCAAAAAATTACCCCAAACATACACGTATTTAGGGTTCCACATGTATTTTACATCTTTAAAAGTATCAAACATGTAAAATAAATACATCATAGTGTAAAGAATCTCCACACAAGAACGCGGTACTAAGAACATGCCAAACGGAGCATGCACGCATCCTCATACACCAATGGATTGCGTGGCGCATGAATTGCATGCGCTTGCTTGCATGAGTTGCCCAGAAAGCCAGTCCCAGGTTCGACCGATTCGATCGATCGATCGATTCGACCAGCCAACGGTCCAATCGATCAATGGTCAAATTGGGCTAGGTCAAAATTAGTAAACCTAGGTCGAGTCAACGCAGTCAACTTAGGTCGATCAAAGGTCAATTGGGTGACGTCACTGATGGCATCACATGCTATGTGTCAAGCACAAGTAAGGCATGCACGTGACGTCATCAGAGACATGCATCCCATGTCGGTGACACGTGTCCGCGGATGACGTCATGTCATCCCCGCTAAGGCGGTTCATGCGTCGTGTGCAATGGCACGTGGTGCTAGTTTCCAGCGCCTCCTTAATGCGTGTAGCGTGTGTAGAGGCGTCCGGTTTCTTCCGGAGGCACACCATCTATCAAAATGCTCGTCTTGACGAAATGAGTTCAAATGTATGATCAAAATTCACTTTTACTAGACTAAAAATCACGAAAACGGTGAAAATAGTATGGAAATGGGCCAAATCTGAAATGTTCAAGTAGGGGCATATGGCCGCCATCGTACGCCCTCCAACCACCAAAATGCTCGTCTTGATAAGACAAGTCTGAATATGTGATTAAAATCAATTTTCATTGGTTAAAATTTTCAAAACAAGCCAAATTCCTTATGTTCAAGTTCCAGGCCATGAAGTGGCTTTGATACTAAATGTTGGCCATTAAAGTGGCATCCCAAAATTAACATAACAAGATACTTGAATATAGTGAATGAGAAGAAAGAGATTTGCGTATCTGATTTGGAATCCATTGTTCTTTATGCAAAATGGCAATAATCCAATGCTCAAGTTCTTCTCCTCTATTGTCCTCAAATCCTGGTTTGACGAGACTGCCCCTCACGGCTTTCCTTATGTGAGGTGATAGTGTGTTCGTGGAGATAATAGAGTTAGAGGAAGGATCTTAGTGCTACTTATATCTTACCTTATTAGACCAATCTTGTGAAACGGTAAATTACAATCTCAATTAATGTAACTCACATTAGGAAAATTCTTACAGTGGAAGCTCCAGTGTTTTCATCTCGTGTATTTGCAAATAATTCATTATGATCAACTAGTGTATGTTTCTATTTTGAAATCATGATCCAATTTAAGGTACCCTCGTCTTAGTTGATAGTACTTGTGTGTTTGAGGGTCAAGCTTCGCGTGATTCACAAGAATGTGCATTTGTATTCGCAAGAATCATCTCTTTCTACACGATTGTCTTTGCTTCAATGGGGGTTTGGATTGGATTAAGAAACAACCCCCTGGTGAATTGATTTACAAAATTCTCGATACAAACTATCTTAATTAATTACGATGTAACTACGATTTTATCCCAATTTTTTTTTGAAGGACCCACTCGTTTATCTTCAGTTTAAAATCCTAAGAGTAGGGCGATGAATGATTACGTTTAAATCAATCCCAATTGGTTGATTATCTGGAAAGAACACATCCTACAAAAGCACGGTCGAAAGCTACATCTAATTCAAAGCGCATAATAAGTGAAATCAAACTGATATCATCTTGATTCGTGCTTGCTTTTCTTTACATGTTCCAGTCTTTTTCCCCAGCCAATCCAGAGTATTGTCCTCAGTCAAAGTTCCGACATTGGGTTGTTTTCTAGTTCTTCCCCTGAATTTCCTTGAAGGTGTGGGTAAATCCCCAACTCCCTGTTTTCTACCCTATTCGCGAGGCCAACAACACACTTCGTGGAATACCGACCTCTAAAGGTGATCGAGTTCACAAGCACATAATGATAATGACGAGATGAGAGACCAGAGTTTACCGAGGAAGATATTGCCTCGACTTAATTTCTAAGCAAAGTCATGGACGAAATTAATCACAATACAATTATTGTATGAAAACTCGTGTAACATAGGGTTTACGTGATTTTTCTTAGGCCTTTTAGGAAATCTACATGCCATTCAACTGGGCGATACACGTTGAACTCTTCAATTTGTTTATGAATTGAAGTAACTATTATTGATCCAAGCAAGACATGTTTATCAAAAGGAATGCATGATGCAGCACATCTAGCACGATCTTGCATCAGGTTTCAATAAGACCATCAATCGCAAAGGGGCCTTAGCACTGCTAGAACTAACAGCAAGGATTGATTTAGTTTAATCATATGGAATGATAATTGTGACATTCTGAATTTCGACCTTGTTTCGACTATATGAAATGAGCTTTTCATCGACGCGCCTATGGTCCTTTTCTCTGAGCTGAACACTCATGAAATAACCGATCTATCAGGTGAAGCCGTTAAGGGATATAAACATGACAAACTTGAGAATTCGATTAGAAATCAACTGCTCGATCGTGATATTTAGCAAGGGTCAATACGGTACCGTTATAATTGATTAGAGACCGGAGATAGGTTGATTCAACAGAAGCATGTAATTAAATTGTAGGTGATTCCACCTGATTACAAAATTTGTGTCAAACGGTACTAAACCGATTTTTCTGTAATTATGTACCCGGTGCCCGTAATTGAAACATTGAGATTTTTATGACAATCGAGAGTCGCCTATGAGTCGGAAATGCACAAACGTGGATTGAAATTATCGACCATGGGTCAAACGCACTAAAATCCCTAAAAGCTACCCGTAGGTTAGGTTACGCTAAAATCGCGTCAAGTTGATTTTAACCACGAAATTGAACTCAGTTTCAAGAATCGAAAATTCGAGCGTGTCATGATTTATTTTTAGGATATTGTCTCATCCTTTGAAGAATTTTCGGCGAGCCTGGGATTTTTGGCGAAAAATCAAATTTGGCAAAATTAATTCAAGGAAATTCGGAGGGGCATTTTAAAGTGGATGTTTGGCCTTCAAAGTGAGTTAGTTTGTGAGGGAAACTATGGAAATTCGTATGGGCACCTTAGTTGGTATTTTTGGAGGTCAATTTGGTTTAATTGGTGAGGATTTGGAAGGAATTTGGGTGCAAATTCGTATGGGATGCTGGCTGGCTGCATTTGGCCTTCAAATTGAGTTAATTTGGTGAAGTTTTGAAGGGAAATTGGCTTGTGGATGAATCTTGGACGGCAAGGGCAAAAGACTTTGGTGCCAAAGACACTCAAGTGGAAGATATTTGAAGTGGAAGGCCATTGGCTGCTGCCTTGACTTCCAAGACCCTTGTCCCCCCTTGTTTCCCCTCCTTTTTCCTCCCATGCGACTAGCCCCAACAGAACCACTGCATATTCTTCTTCTTCAGCTTCTTCTTCTCCATTTTCCCTCTGCTCAGCCCCTCCGTCCCTATCAATCCCATCCGAGCCAGCCGCTACATCACTCGACCACATGGCAGCCTCACACAGCCGCTTGACCACACACCTCCAGTCTTGCATTCGCGCCGTCCGAGCTGCCAGCCCCGTTGACTAGCTCCTTGCGCCCATCTCTACCAACTTGAGCCGTCCCTGCTCGTGCCGACTAGCCCGTCTAGCGTTCGTCCCCGACCAGCTACTCCGTCTAGCTCACCGTCGTTCAACCCAAACCACCTCAACCAGCCTTTCCCCAGAACTGACTTCCAACTTGGCTGTGAGGCTTATTGGCTGTTTTTTAGCCCCTTCCGAGCCTCCTTTGGTGTCGCCGTAGGCTCGAGTCTTGGTCGCCATCGCACCACCGTCGCCGTGAACCCGTTAGCTCGCTAATCCGGTGAGTTAACTCCATAATCCTTGATTAGGTTGTTAATTGCACTTAGGGGTTAGATTAATGTTAATTAGCTTAGTTAAATTAGTACTAAGTAAGATTAGCCTTAAGTCGGATTAATGTTAATCTAGTTTGGTTAGATTAGTCTTAATATAGATTATTGTTAATCTAATTTGTGAGATTAGCACTAATGAGGGTGGTTTAGTCTAATTTAGTGGATTTCGCCTAGATTTGTTTACTAAACACTCGCCGTTTGCCATTTTTTGGGATCGAAATGTGCTACAATTTTGAGGTTGATTCATTTTTGAGAAATATTTTAAACATCTTCAGTTATGACATATATTTTACTTAAGATTTTATGGATTTAAAAGAGTGAGATTTCAACTTTGTTAAAAATAAAACAGAACCTCTGTTTGTGTTGGAACCAGTGACATTTTGGTGTTACATAGATTTTTATCAACTCTTAGGGTTCAATTTTTAAAAGAGTTTCTTCACAAAAGTTGTTTTTCACACTTGTAATTTAACATAATCAAATTTCAGATCAAACAAATAAGGTTTGGACCTCGAACCAAACCAACTTTGGAAAACAGACTTTCTGGAAACGGACACAGTTTTTATAACAATTTGGGCGATTTACTACTCTTAATCCAAAAGGATCTGGGCTAAGGTGTCTTCATGAAAAATATTTTTGTAGGTGTCCTTTATAACATATTCAAATTTGAGAATTCTTCGAGCCCGTTTGATTATGTTTCTGGAATTAAACGCGGAGGCGCGCAAGTGGCCCAATTTCCGCTAGTTAGGACCAGTAGTGGTTTTGTAATTGTTCTTGATGTTGTGCTTGCTGGACAATGCATATTTGATGTTTTAGTTGAAATTTGGCATGCTTAGAGCTTATACTTGATAATATGTGAAAGTGGTTGCTTAATTTTGCAATTGGATGCTTGGTTGTTGTTATGGACTATTATTGCAAAAATTGGATTTTGGTATTTAAATAGGAAAATGCCGGGCGTTGGTTTTTTGACGCCAAAAATGTTTTATGTACTATATAAAATCATGGAATTTTAAAATGGTTGAGTATCACGCTCTATGGTTCAAATTAAAGGTGTGACCACGCACAATTATTTTACCGGGTATTTTTAATACGAAGAAAATTGGCCAAGTCCATTATTTGAAATAGAAGTATTTGAGTGCAAAGCACGATATTCTTGGCCGAGTTTTGATGTGCGTGCGATTGCTATCAGAACCCGTCACCCAGCGGGAGTTTGGGGACGATGCCCAATTTATTAGATGCCCAATGGGAGTTCGGAAGCCGGTCGCGGTAGAGGTCGGATTGCTGCCCCTTTTTGGGATGCCATCTAGGCGGGAGTTCTAGACATTGCTATGTCTGATGGGGCGGGATGATGCCCGATTTTTATCGGATGCCTGGCAGGAGTCTGGATGACCGCCAACTGGGGAGTTGGCCATGGCCGATGGGCCATAATAACTGGAACATGCACAAGTGGATGAGATAGTCGCGCCTGATTATGGGGCAAAATTGTGTGGCACAATATGTGATGTGTCATAACGGTTTTACCCTATAATCGGGACCCCTTTGATTGGTTGATATAGGAGTTGATGTGTTCCAGTTATTAAATGCGTTTGCTGTATTGATATGAGATATGTGATGTACTAATGTGGAGGGAGGTGCTTATGCGAGGTAAGTTATGTGTGTGGTGCATGTTTAGGACGCCTTTGAGTGAATTCTCGTCCTAATCGAGGTTTAGGGTGTTGACTCGCTGAGACTTTATCTCACCCCGTCGTGATTTAAACTTTTTAGGTCCTTAATATGGAGATACCGGAGGGTGTCGTGGAGGGTCCCGAGCCAAAGTTGAAGGGATCCGGAGTATAGGCTATCTGGTAGTTCTTTTTGGGACAAACCTTTGGTGTATAGACTTGTAGGACTGACTTGGCTTGTATATATAAAAAGTATGTTTTATGAAGATTGGTTGTCCTGCTTTTCTATTCCATATTTGTGGTTGTCTGGGTATATGTTTAATTCGCTTTCGCATGTACATAAAACGAATGGGTCGGCAGCACGTCTTGGGAACGTTGCAAATTTTAGTCGATCGCCGAGGAATGTGCACGTGCCCGGGGTTTGGGGCGTGACAATAACTTTATAAAAATAGATTTATTTTACTTATTTTAGCCAATAAATAATGCAATATTTGTGAGAAAATATTTGAATTTCTTTCTATTTATTCAAATTTTCTCTATTTATGCGGCATAATTAGATATGGAGAAAATAAGGGAAGAATGGCAAAAAGAATGAAAGGAATATACAAACCATAGAATCATTGGAAAGAATCAAGACTGTGATTTATTTCCTAATTTAATGCGAAAAATAAGCAATTGTCTTGTGTTTGGAGCCTTGAATTTATCCTATAAATAGGATAACATTGAGAGGTGGGGGGATAGTTAAGTTTTTAATTTTAGATCTTTTTTATTTTTCAGGAGGATTTTTTAAGTATTTTGAAGAGAAGACAAAAAGTGATGACATAATTCTTGTTCTTTGATTCAAGATGTTAATTTAATTTATATTCTCGTTTCTTCTTCTATTATGTTTATGATCATAATGATATGAATATTATGCTTTTTATGTTTTGCAAATGATTTCATTCATGTAAATTATATATTAATGTACTTAGTGATTTTAAGTGACTGTCCACCATTTGAATGATTTGATGTGCATATTTAAGACTAAGAATATGCAATTGCTCCCCTATAATATATGACGATAAATTAAATATAGATAAAAGTATACCATGTTATTTGTGTGGCTTTCGGTGATAAGGTGATTTGAAAGATTCATTGTAAACTAGAAATGTTTATAGATTTTAATATATTTATGTTTATTTAATTTCACATAGAGATATAATAGATAGATAAACTGAGTAGGTTTGTTATACCTAAAGATATGATAATAAATAGATTAGAAATTTTGCTATCACATATTTAATAATGTTCCTATATATGTAATGATCTGAAATTCATACCTAGTAGTTATGATGAAATCGGATGTTCTAACATATTTATTTGACTGATATACTGTATTTAGTTAAGAAATTTTGCTTCTAAAATTATCGATTTTATTTATTCTCAATTTTATTTTGATATGTTAAATAAATTTTAGAATTAGTCCACTTTTAATATTTAACTGGTTTATTAATCATTAATCTTTGTGGAACAATATTTTTTCTCATCATTACATTACTTATTTGACATGTTCATTTGCATTTAAAATTTTACGAACAAATTTTTGGTGCTATTACTGGGGTTTTTTTGTTTAATTAACCGATATTGGATAATACGAGGTTTAATCTAGCTTTTGTTTTTATTATCTTCGAAGTGTAAATGATGTATGACACATAGCCAATAAGGGAAACTTACTAAGTTAGATCTCGAAATCGAACGTACATTTAAAAGGCGACTATGAGAACAAGAAATCACACTAAAAAAGATGGAGCAAGTTTGTGAGTATGAAAATCCACTTAGACTTTTGAGAGATTATGTTGCACCAACAGTTCATGACACCACATCAAACATCATGAGACTGGCAATTCAAGCAAAGAACTTTGAGACCAAAGCATCACTTATTCAGATGCTTCAACAATCAATGCAACCTTATGGGCTACCAAGCAATGATCCAAATACTCACGTCGATACTTTTCTTGAAATCTATGACACAATTAAATATAATACAGTTACAAATGATGTTATTAGATTAAGATTATTTCCAATTTTCATTAGACAAAGTTAAGGGTTGGCTCTCTTCTCTGCCTGTAGGATCAACTCACAATCCTAACAATATTTATAACTTTCTTTAAGGAGTCTAAGGAATCATTTTCAATTTTCACCGGTGCTACTACTCAATAATAGATTAATTTGCGAAACTCTCAATAAAAACTATTTTATTATATTATGATGTAAATATGAGCAGCTTAACATATTTTATTTCACATTTTTTAATTTTCGACCTGTTTATCTTAAATGTTAAATTAAAAAATTGAAAAGAAGAAGAAGAAGGATAAGAAGAAGTCAATAAGAGTAGTGATGAATGTACCTGATTTTTTAATAATGAAAGCACACACACATGAATCAACGATGGTTGCCAATCTTCTTCATGGTTGCTTCCTTACATTTTCCAAACTTTCGTTTTCTCCAACCAAAGAAAGGGACAAGGCAAAAGCCGACAAAATCTACTCAAAAATCAAAAAAGTAAAAGTCTCTGGTCAAGGTTCAAGTTCAACATTGGTGAGCTGCACGTACTGACTTACTCCATTTTCCGAAAAAGGTATCCCATCAAGTGAGTGGTATTCCAAATACTTTATGGATGTAAAGAATAATATTTCTATTTCGAAAAATAATTTTTTTAAATAATTTTTTATATTTCTATTTCCTAAAATAATTTCTACGTAAAATAATGTGTTTGATAATTAGAATAATTTCCGAGTAAAATAACGAGTTAGGTAATTATATAAAATTTTTATTCTTGAAATAGAAAAAGAATATGAATGCGTTTAGTACGATCAATAATTTTTTGTATTTTTTTGTATTTTTTTCTTCTTGCTCGTCAACTGCCAAACGCCAATTGCTGACCATCTACCGTTGCCTACCGTCGCCCGATCGTCGGTCGGCGCCACCGCTCACCTCTGCGGCGGCTAGCGGGCGGCAGTTTGACGTTTGGCGATCGGCAACCGGCGACCGGGTTAAGACGGGCGGCGGTCAATGGTCAGGCATCGACAATCAGATGGCAATCGGCAGCCAGCAATGGCCGTGGGAGGCAACAGATCTAAGGGCGACAGCCATGGCAAGGAAGAAGAAAAAAAGAAACAATGGCTTATTTCTAGAAACTCTCAATAATAGATTAATTTGCGAAACTCTCGATAAAAACTATTTTATTATATTATGATGTAAATATGAGCAGCTTAACATATTTTATTTCACATTTTTTAATTTTCGACTTGTTTATCTTATATGTTAAATTAAAAAATTGAAAAGAAGAAAAAGAAGAATAAGAAGAAGAAGTCAATAAGAGTAGTGATGAATGCACCTGATTTTTTAATAATGAAAGCACACACACATGAATCAACGATGGTTGCCAATCTTCTTCATGGTTGCTTCCTTACATTTTCCAAACTTTCGTTTTTTCCAACCAAAGAAAGGGACAAGGCAAAAGCCGACAAAATCTACTCAAAAATCAAAAAAGTAAAAGTCTCTGGCCAAGGTTCAAGTTCAACATTGGAGGGCTGCACGTACTGACGTACTCCGTTTTCTGAAAAAGGTATACCATCACGTGAGTGGTGTTCCAAACACTTCAAGAGACTATCGGCGCATGACGTTCGTGTTTCCCTTTAAAAAAAAATGAAATAAAAAATCGTTTGTTTACATTTTTGTTCTTAAAAATATATTTAAAATAGAATCAAGAAGTATGGAAAAATTACTTCTTTATTTTCGAGAACAGTTCAACGATGAAATCCAAAATATTTTTTTTCTCTTTTCTTTTCTTTCTTTTTTTCTATTCCTCCTCTTCTTCCCCTAGTTGACTTGCGACTAGCTAGATGAGGTCACCCCAAGCCTCACCTAGCACTTGTGAGATTGATGTAGCCACGCCTAGCCATGGCAAGACTTGAGGCGACCTTGCCAGCTCTCATTTGACCGGTCAATAGTTGGCCATAGCCAAAAGCGAAATGGCCAAGTAGAGAAAGAAGAAGAAAAGAAAAAGAAGAGAAAAATATGATAAAATTATTAAAATTTAAAAGAAATTTTAAGTCACGTCTCGGTCCTATGAATTTAATCATACTTCCCGAGCCCAAAAAAATATGGAGATAGTACTAAATGCATTTCTATTTCAGAAATAGAAATTTTGTGCAATTGTCAAACGCATTATTATTCAGAAAGTTGTCCAGTGAATAGAAATAATATATATATTTTAAATAGAAATTGTTCCCGAGAATAGAAACATTATCATTCGCACTCTATGATACCTCACATTGGTCCTGAAATCCAACTTCACTTGCAAGTGATGCAACTATCAAATTTAATCACGATGCAATCGTTCATGGATACTCGTGTTTTTTTTTTTTTAAGGGACTCGGTACTGATTTCTCATGATTTCTTCTCACTTATCTTTAAGAAGTTTAGATGTTGGATGACGCTACGGAAATTCAACCGAACGACACTTGTTGAACTTTGGAATTTGTTCTCAACCTCTCGTTGATTTGATAGCTTACATTGTATTGTCACAGGTCGGTCGATTTCAAACGATTACACACTCGTGCAGCCTTAGGATTTTTTATCCCAAGTCAACCTCACGCACACACGCTTGAACACAAGGGTCGTATGAACAAAGGGGCGAGTGTATTGCTTATGAACGAGCTAAATACAATGAGGGGGAGGGTCCCCTATTTAGGGTCTAATCTCATCCATTGATCCTCCTTCCAATTTAATTGTGTTTGAATGTATGCCATCGTTACAAGTCTGTACATTAGGCTGCTCAATAGCTCTAGGCCTTAGGAAAGCCCAAGGGCATGTGTCAGAAGCAAGGGCAGGGCTGCCTAACATGGAGTAAGTGAATGGTCATGGGCTTTTGTCCATATTGCGCATGGGCTGGCCGTACCCATTGATCGGTCGTGGGCTACTCGTGGGCAAGCTCTTGTGCATGACACGACCCCATCATGGACGGTCTTGGATCATGCTTCGTCCGTGGGCTGTGTCAGTATGGTTATTTCTCTTTAACAATTCTGTCGCGACCAAAATTTTGGGTAAATCACTTATGATTTGACTAATGGATTATTAAGTTTAAACTTAGCTTAAACTCCCCCAAGCCCATACCAATTCGCGACTTAGGTTCAAGTTCTTAACATGCAATTGATTTTTAATTAGGAGTCACCATTAATCTATTTTCGGTGGGTCGATTAGAAATCCAAATAAACTAACGGGATATTTACTTTACTCCTACGAACCAGAGATTGTAAATTCGAGGACTTGATTACGCTATATTTCTCTAACGCCCTTTCGATACCTTTCTCTTTTATTTCGAAAAATGTTTTGTAGGCAGCTTGAATTAATTTTAATTCACTTTCTTAATATATGATGTAATCATGCGGGTGCGTAAACCACTAATTTAACACTCAAGAAAGCAATAAAAAAAATGCAGAATTTTTCTCGTAACAACGAAAGCATCTGCAATGTTAAATTAGAATTCACATCGACGGTCTTAGATATGATTTCTAATTAACACGCAATTTCTTTTTTCTTTTCACTTATTTGATGAGAATCATGCTTTATGCAATGCATGCTACTAATCTAACATGAAATGATATGACATGGTAATATGACTTAAACTATATGACATAAATAAGCATGTAACCTATCCTAAAGCATGAAATGGATTTATTCTAATTTTTTTTGTGTATTTTCCATGAAATTCGAAATTAAAGAAATGCAATAATTAAATATGCAATCTAAATTAACCAAATGACCTAATTCTAATGACGAGCAATTTCTAACTAAATGAATCTAGCAACAATCATTAGATGACGAGCATTTCATGATTCTAATCCTACATGACATGCGCCTGATTTTTTTGTATTTTTGTTATGAAAATTCGTAATTAAATTTACTAAAAATAAAAATCTAACTAAAGTGAAATATTATCTAATTTAGACACCTTCTAAACATGCATTTAAAAAAAAAAATCTAACTAACCTATCATGCAATCAATTCTAGTCTACATGGAATGCAAAGGCAATTTTTTTTGTATTTTTGGGATAATCAAAACAGTTAAAAGATAAATACCAAATTATCCACAGTCATCACAAATATTATCCATCATTTGAATTGAAATTCAAACTTTATTTATTTTGCTAATAAAATCGATAAGTTAATTTTAAGTCTTAAAAATCAAGATATCAATTTTATTCCGGCGTGAATAATTATTCCATCCAAAACCTTATAGATTGAATAAAAATTTGTGTACGGTTGTGAATCGAGGCGATACATCGGGAATTTCAACCATGCATCAAGAAATATTTCAAACAATGGGACAAAATATCAAAAACTAAATAAAATAAAATAAATCTACCTAAAAAATAAATCTATCTAAAAATAAAATAGCCCTCTACCTAAATTTGAATTTTTTCCCAAAATCCAAAGGGTAGAACGGACCCACAATTGAGACTCGACGCGGCTAGGCTCAAGGACAGTGGCTGTGGTGGTCGGAGGTCACCATCGGTCGGAGGTCCCGGTCGTTGGAGCTCCGGCGAGGGGGCTCAGGCGGCAGCAAAACAGACCAGCCAGCAAAGGGGACCCGAAACAGAGGCAGCACAGACAGATCCACGGCGAAGGCAGGGGCGTCGGGTCGAAGGGTTGCAGGCACAGCGTCAGCGAAAGGCTCGGGCAGCAGGGGAGTTGCTTGGG
The DNA here is from genome assembly GCA_014182565.1 of Eucalyptus marginata. Classification (NCBI taxonomy): domain Eukaryota; kingdom Viridiplantae; phylum Streptophyta; class Magnoliopsida; order Myrtales; family Myrtaceae; genus Eucalyptus; species Eucalyptus marginata. The sequence goes on along the minus strand of CM024587.1, from coordinate 8,926,072 downwards.
CAGTAGGCGAAGCAGTGGCTCGGACCCGGAGGCGCGGCTCATCGCAGGGGTGCAAACGGCAGAGCTGAGGGCGCTGGGCAGAAGTAGACCACCGGCGAGGGCAGGGGCAGCGTTGGGCGGAGGAGCAACAACAGGCGAGCGGCAATGGCGAACGGGCCGCAGGCGGAGCGCGACGAGGACAGTAGCGGCAAGCGTCGAGTCGCACGGCTGTGACGGCTTCTGGCGAGACGGAGCAGGGGCCGACGGAGCTGGGTGGCGCTGGTGTGGCGAGACGAATGGCGGTGCCGCGCGGTGGCCGGCGCAACGGAAGTCCAGTTGCTGGTGTGCCGGCGAGGAGCGACAAGGGGCGTGACAGATCGGGCAACAAGTCTAGAGGAAGATGATGAACAGTGAACGTCCCATCAGTTTGTACTTTTTTCTGCTTTTTCCTCCTCTCTCTTACCGCACGTCCACTCTCCCTTTTTCCTTTTTGCTACTTTTGCTTTTTTTTCCTCCAAAACAAGACCTTGACTTTCACTCCTACAAACCCTAAAAACGAAGGAATTTTCTCTCTTTTTTAGCTTAACATTTTTTGACCGAACAATCCAGAGAAAAAAAAAACCCCAAAAACCCTACGCGTTTTAACTTATTTATAATCCACGAGTTAAGGTTTTAATTTTTTCAAATCTATAACCACGAAGATTTCTTTTCCAAACGCAATATTTGTTTTTCCAAACGTAATATTTGTTTTTAAATTAAAATTTCACAAAGATAAATCCGTAAAATCTCCTCAAGAATGCGGGCTCGGGCCGATTTGTAGGCTAAGTCCGGCCTATCAATTTAAAGCTCAGAACCGCTTATTCGAACCCTTCACTGGTCCAATAAATAAATGTAAAAAATACAAATTAAAAATAAATGCATCTAAATCTATATGCTATACAATTAATTAATCAAAAATTTTTATAGGGGTTAAAACTAATCCCTAATTTTTAATGTGATAAATGATTAAATGGGTCGTCAAAATTTAGGTGTCAACAAATTCTTTCTTTTCTTTTGTTTTCTTTAATTATTTTGAAATGAGAAAGGGCGGGCTGATATAGGTCTCAAAATTCATGAATGTGAGGACTCAAATATGCGATGCATGTAATACCAAAGTCCAAATTTCAGGACTTTGGTACGAGGTTAAAAACCGTAGGGGGTTCTGCCGAGCAATAAACAAAAGCAAACCGACACGTTTCGCTTGATGTTTTGAGCTGATAGATCTCAAGCTCCGACACTGGAGAGTCTCTCTTTAACCAGAAAAGCTCTGGACAACCTTCAATTATGCCGAGACTAACCTCATCACCTCCTAATATTCGCTTCTTCTTCCCCTTCTTCTCCTACATCCCCTGTGTCGTCTTCCTCTGCTTCCTCTCCCATGCTGCAGAGTCTCAAATCCAAGATCAAGAACTGCAAGTGCTGTTGAAGCTCAGGCAATCTTGGCAAGAGCCATCGTCCCTCGACCACTGGGTGGCCTCCAATTCATCCTCCCACTGCGCATGGCCCGAGATCAAATGCCAAGAAGGCTCGATCACCGAGCTCAATCTTGTCAACCTGAACATAAATTATTCGATCCCCCCATTCATCTGCGACCTCAAGAATCTGACCAAGCTCGATCTCTCCTACAACTATTTTTCTGGAGAGTTTCCCACTTTTCTCTACAACTGTTCCAAGCTCGTGTACCTCGACCTGTCCCAGAATTACTTTGAAGGTCCTATTCCATCCGATATCGATCGCATGGCCAATCTTCAGGTCCTGATTCTTGCCGCCAACAGCTTCTAGTTCAACGTTCCGGCATCGGTAGCGAGGCTGCGGAGGCTGAGGATCCTTCACCTTTACATGTCCGAGTACAATGGCACATACCCTGAAGAGATTTTTGGCCTCTCCAATCTTGAAGAACTGAACCTCGGGTACAATGACAAGTTCGTGCCATCGCAGCTGCCACAGAACTTCACTGCCCTGAAGAAGCTGCGGCTCTTCTCAATGCCGCAGATGAACCTGTTCGGCAGAATCCCGGAGATGGTGAGCGATATGGAGGCTCTCGAGCTCTTGGATTTGGGGAAGAATCCACTGACGGGAGAGATCCCAGGCAGCATTTTTGCTCTGAGGAACTTGAGCGAGTTGTACGTGTACATGACTAATGTGTCCGGGTCAATCCCTCAGGCAGTCAGCGCCGCGAACCTGAGCGTGATTGATCTGTCTTTAAATAATTTGATGGGGAACATACCTGAAGTTTTTGGACAGCTCAAGAATCTACACTGCTTGAATTTAGAGTTCAATCAATTGTCTGGAGGAATCCCGGAAGGTATTCCAAGTCTTCCCGCTTTGTCTGATATCAGGCTATCCAACAACAATATATCGGGCACAATCCCCCCGGACTTCGGCAAGTTTTCCCCGCTCAGAAGATTCGAAGTGGCCTTCAACAACTTGACCGGTGCATTTCCAGAACAACTGTGCCATGGGGGCAGGCTGTTTGGGTTGGCCGCCATGGACAACAATCTCAGCGGGGAGTTGCCGGAGTCACTTGGAAATTGCAGTACTTTGCTCTTAGTGATGTTGAACAACAATGGGTTCACAGGCAATGTGCCTGGAGGACTCTGGATGTCGCGGAACTTGACGGGTTTACTCTTGAGTGGTAATGGATTAACTGGCGAGCTTCCCAAGGAGCTGTCCCCAAAACTCACTCGGATCGATCTGAGCAACAACAAATTCTTCGGCAAGATTCCGAGCACGGTGTCTTCATGGAGGAACTTGGTGGTGTTCAATGCTAGTAATAACCTTCTCAGTGGCACGGTTCCGGCTGAATTGACCGTGCTTCCTTCTCTGACGACGCTTTTGCTCGGTCAGAACAATCTCTCCGGGAATCTTCCCACAGACATCATTTCATGGAAATCCTTGGCCACTCTGGATCTTAGTCACAATAAGATCTCGGGACCGATTCCCAGCAAAATAGGTCTTCTGCCTGTGCTCAAGCAGTTGGACCTGTCTGACAACCAACTGTCCGGCCTGATTCCTCCTGAATTCGGCCAACTGAATCTGAACCGTCTGAATTTATCATCCAATCGCCTCAGCGGACCAATCCCAGCCAAGTTGGGGAACGCCGCATATGATGCCAGTTTCCTGACCAACCCCGGCCTCTGTGCATCCAATTCGTTCATGAGGATCAATGTCTGCAACACCCAATCCCGTAGATCGAGCAAGACCAATCTCACCTTGATCGTGATCTTGGCCATTGCAGCGGCGATGTGTGTTTTGTTGGTGGTGCTATTCATGATCAGAGCTTCCAGAAAGAACAGGGACCGGTTTGATTCAACTCCGAAACTGACTCCATTCCAAAGTTTGAATTTTACGGAATCGAATATTCTGTCGGGATTGGAGGAGCCTAATGTGATTGGAAGTGGCGGATCAGGAAAAGTATATCGCATTGTCGTGAATCCTTCTGGTGACACCGTTGCCGTGAAAAGGATTTCGAATAACCGAAAATTAGATGAGGAGCTGGAGAAGCAATTCGTAGCAGAAGTGCAGATACTTGGGAACATTAAGCATCTGCACATTGTCAAATTGTTGTGCTCTATTTCCTGCGAGAATTCGAAACTCCTGGTGTACGATTACATGGAAAATAGCAGCTTGGACCATTGGCTTCACAAGAAGAAAAGATCGTCGCCCGTCTCGGGTGTCACCAACAATATGATCTTGGATTGGCCCAAAAGGTTGCAGATTGCGCTCGGAGCAGCTAAAGGACTTTGCTATATGCATCATGATTGTCCATCACCCATCATCCACCGAGACGTGAAATCGAGCAACATTCTCTTAGACTCAGAGTTCAACGCAAAAATTGCTGACTTCGGCCTTGCAAGGATGTTGGCCAAGCCTGGAGAAGCTGTTACCATGTCGGCTGTTGCTGGTTCTCACGGCTATTTGGCACCAGGTTTGTCTATTCACTTAACATGAGTTCATTTCAGCTATTTGCAAGTTCGCCTTCCTCATATCCTACATATGCTACCAGCAGGAATATTTAGTTTTGTCTTTCTTTTTTGTTGAACAATAGAGTATTTTCACACGGCAAGAGCTAATGAGAAGATTGATGTTTATAGCTTCGGGGTTGTTCTCTTGGAACTGACCACTGGAAGGGAGGCTAACAACGGGAAGGAAGGCATGGGTCTCGCTGACTGGGCATGTTGTCACATCCAACATGGCAAGCCGATATCTGATGCAATAGATGAGGAGATCATGGACAGCTCGTACCTGGATGAAATAATCGATGTCTTTAAGCTCGGGATCTTTTGCACTGCGACACGGCCTTCCATGAGGCCTGCAATGAAGGAGGTAGTGCAAATGCTGCTCAGATGTAGCGATCCGCTTCATAATGTCGAAAAGAAATTCCAACACAGCTTAGATGCTGCCCCCATCCTCAGAAATTCTAAGAACGAGGAAATGCCGCACAGTGATTTTCATGTTCTTGAGCGCAACACTGGAACAGTTGCAGAAGCTTAGTGAAGGGCTTTGAACTCTCAACTTCTGAAAAACTTCCCCAACTTATCCTACAGAGAGACTAGCAAAACGAAACTGTGTATTAGTGATCCATACCTAAGACTAGTTTCTGAATGTGTCCTATAGAATGTATAGAATATAAGAGATGGATATGTTAATTTCTGCTAGATATATAGACTTCAAAGAAGATAGTCACGTCAGCAACGAAAGATGTTGCTGTTCCACGAGTATCACCGTTGAATGTCTGATCTTTTGCCACATTTGCATCTCAATAAAGTTGGCAAATCCATTGATGGCTTGGAAGTATATTCCTTAACTCAAAACAGTTTTCAGAATTGCTATTATATGATGCTAACACAATAAGGAACCTAGAAATGAGAGCCGTTTTCTTGATACAATTGAGTTTCAAATATAGAACAACTTCATCTCACGCATGCGCAACACCGTTTACAGCAAGTCCTGTCCAACTTGTGACATGAACAATGCAAAATAATGGATCAGTACTAAGGCAATTGGTAACTTCGAAATGATTTGGCAGCTGAAGGGATTTTTAAGAATTTCCCTCAGTAAACTGAAATGCAGACAGTTCGTAACAATGACCTACCGACTCACCATTATTGCCTCTGAGATATAAGACAATATTTCCTTCAACCATGTTATATCGATCATTTCTAGTGGAAACATCCACAAGAGAGAAATCCTTGGGGTTCCAGCTAAATTAGTTCCCGCTTCATTGGTAGAGTAATAAAGGGCCTAAAAGGAGCTTTCTAAAGAATCCTAATGGGAGCCTGATCCTTCAGTTATTCACAACTTAATAAATTTACATCTCTTCTTGCTCTGATACTTGAGCTATTCGTCTCGAGTTATTGTGAAATGAGAGGCCGCGAGAAGGGCAGCTCCGATGCCTGAGCCGTCATTCAAAAGCACAATCATCGTGTTCTCAGCAACTTCAGGTCCCAGCAACTCCCTGAAAGTGGCCTCCACGCAGTTCCGGAATTTGGTGTAGCGCTCGAACAAACCTCCATCCAATGCTATAACTGATCTCTGCTTATCCCCGTCCCTAAGGGCATCTCTTCCCAGCTTCTTCAGGATGCCGAATATCCCGGCAGCAGCAAGACGAGCACCTCGTGTGGTGACTATGTCACATAGTTCAACTACAACTTTCATCGTTCTCTAGGTGGTGTCAAATATCTGAGGATGGACAAATCAGCATTAACTATGGGGGACTCAGCAATTCCTAAATTTGGGAAATGAATTTAGGAAAGTGAAGCATTAAATAGGGATTTATGGATTCAGCTGTAGATAATTGCAGATAAGAGCAAAGAACCATCTTTCATTGTTCCAGGAACATGGGCCATTATATTTGCATTTTAACTCCCAGAATACCCAACCGTCACAATCAATCCACGCTGTAAAAGTGGCATTTACTTACAATTCATATAATTAGAGATTACTTTTTCATTTGTACTAGACAGAACGGAAGTGAAAAAAGCGATGCTATTACAGACACCACAGGTATGATATTAAGCTGCAGATAGGCTGATACCTCCAAGATATCGCTCAGTTTTCTCTCACCACCATAAGGTCAGGAGACGTGTCATGATGCATGGCAGACATGTCAGGAGTCCTGCAAATTGGGACAGAAGTTTAAGGAAACCCAACCAAAAAGTGCTGATTCCTCAGCCATTCTCAACAACACTACCCTGACAATTTCTCCGAGGTACATGCCAGAAATCAGCTACTCATAAGTCTACCAATAACAAAAAATGATGTTATACATCTTTCTTAAACTATACATTCATTAGGCACATGAAATAGAAAAAAAAAGTGAAGCCACCTGCTGGATTCAGACTCTCGTCATCCAGGGTTTGATCATATTCTGTCAGTGGAAGGTGTGAGGACTGGAAGTTGCCTCATTCTATGTTGATAACCTAAAAGGACAAAGATGTTTGATCACCCACCATACATTTGCCATGCTCAGTAAGTTCAATCAACCTTCTTTCAAGCAAAGCATTTTAATTCTGAAAAAGTAATAAATAAATCCAGCAGTATAACAGGACGATCCAGAAATGAGATGAAATCAAGTTTGACAAGTTGATTACAGAAGACCACAGCAAGATTACTGGATCGTTTCTACTTTGATTTGCAATAAGGGGCTGGAACAGTCTATGCAACATCATGATAACAATAGAGATGAAGTAGGCTTTGTTTGGTAACACAGAAATTAATGGCTCAAATTTTAGTGCTGGTGACTTTGAGTGCTGAAGATTCAAAAGGAATTTGATAATGCCGGACTCGTGAGCACTGAAAACTGTTAATTTATCACCAAACATGGAATGTGAACATTTTTGGTAGGCAATAGCTACATAATTGGGAGGATTTGGGCATTTATTGATAATTTTTTTCTTCATTGAATTCATTCCTTACTTAATATATCAAGTGAAGTTTTGACTTATCTAAATCTACTAGTTTGTTAGTTACTGTTATCACATAATATTCAATAAAAGAACAATATTGAGTTAATCGTGACCTAGACATTGGGTCCCAAAAAAGTACAAACTAGGCAAACTTGGACGAATTGTTTCCTTTCATACTTTTTTGGGTACTTTATATTTAGGTAAAATTCTAAATAAGGATTCGGAGTGGACCAATTTTCTCAAATAAAGATTTATAATTAATTTTTGTGTCGGATAAAGACCAAATTGATCAGTTCTCAAATAAAGGCACCAAAGTGATTGAATCAATTCCAAATAAGAACCTGAGCTTCTTTGGTCAGTAAAATATTCGTCGGCTATCAAGCATGTGACATTTCTTATGACTGGATTTTAGGCAATTTTGTCCAAAAAAATATAAGGAAAATTAACAAATCCTAAAAATAAAAAAAAAAACAAAAACAAAAAAATAATATAAAAAAAAACCCTAGGTTTTCTACGGTATCCTCGTTCCTTGTACTTGTTCTCTGCAAAGTCAAAGACCAAAGTTCTCCCCATTCCTTGTACCCATTCTCCGCAAAGTCGAAGACCCAAATTCTCCGCCGGTTGAGGCACGAATTAAAAAACAAGAAGAAAACCATATGCTTCTTTGTTTGTTTGCGGAGAGCCAAATTCTCTGCCGATCGAGCAAGGCGAGAAGCGACGAGAATCAAGTCACGACGATGATTGGGCAGCGATTTGGTTGAGGAGCAGCGAGGGAGAGTAAAGAATAAAACGTAAACATCTAAATGAATAACCTAAACTTAATTAATTTAGAATTTTTCATTTTTTTCTAATCACAAATTTCTGACAAAATTGCCCCTATTTTAATCGATGGAAAATGTCTGCCGGCGAGCTAAAGTCCTTAATAGAGATTAACTTGATCACTTTTGTCTTTATTTGACACAAAATTCACTTCAAAGTCATTTTGAAACAATAAATTACTTCGTGTCCTTATTTTACACAAAGTTCACTTTGAGTCTTCATTTGAGGAAATAGATTCACTTCGGGTTCTTATTTGGAATTTTCCCTTATATTTATAATAATCCATTTTCAATGAATCATTAAATCATGTGAGTCTCATATGAATCTCATTTGATCTAACTATTTATATGATAGGTGGGCTAATGTAGATTAAATGTGTATCTCATGATTTTTCATTTTCTTCACGCTCGGGTCCGCCCCAATTAGGCCGAGACAGCAGAAGCATCCGGGCGGGCGATTTGTTCGGTTTAGTAAACTCTGTTTTCCGCGAGTTGGATAATCCCCACAGTTCGCATTAACCAAAACAAAGGAAAAACCGGGAACATCTTCCTACGTTGCGACTTGTGAGCTGTTCTTTAGCCTATTTAGGATTTTGTCCTGAGTCCACTTTGCGCCCCGACCGAACACTGGAAAATTTTTACCAGGTCCCATTCAATCGGAATTTTTTGCGTGCGGTGCGAAAGGGTCGTTTTCGGTCCACTGTTCAAGGAGTTTATCCATGTCCTCTGTCGAGCCTGTAGCCGAACAGGCTTTCTCTCTTCTCGTCAGTCCGTATCAGATCTGAATATTAAACTTCGATTTGAGAATATGTAGGGGGAACGGGGAGTGAAAGAGGTGAGATGATTCAACTAGGCAAGATCTGGCCAAGTCTCAGTCATCATCAAACTAAATGGAATTTACGACCGTAGCATTACTTCATTCTTTGGGGGAAAGGAGAAAATCGAACTACCTACTCACATCAAACGGCGAATTTGACTCGCGATTTCTTGATAAGAAATCATGAGAGGATCACGCCGTTGCAGGTTGCAGGAGATGCGCATGACCAAGCGGTCAGACAACCGGATGCCAAGGGGGGCGTACGTAGCAAAACATTGGGTCGAGACATCAAATCGAACTCGACACGAATTCGTTGAACGGGTCAAAAAGATCCACTCGAATGGAAAAAAAAAGAAGGAGGCAGGGCAAAGTCTGAGTGTGAGTGTTAGAGTAGGATTAGCGTAGGATAGCCAAAAAAAAAAAAAAAAAAAAACAACTCATCAATTGGGCCTTCAACTGATTATAAGAAGAGGACATAATGGGACGGGTCGGGCCTTCAGGATACATTGGCCCATGATTTTTAGGATCTTGCTCCGTAGAAATCGTTGGGCATCACGCCCGCCACCAGTTTACAGGTGAAAGTCCCCCTACTGATGATGACGGCCCAACATTTTAGGCATCATAATTTTCTCTTTGTCGAACACCAGACGTCATTTAGGGCGCGTTTGGTAACGATTCTATTCCCGAACAAATTCGATCAAAATGATTATTTTTATTACATTCTAGGAGCGATTCCAGTAAAAAACGTGTTTGGTAACTTGTACAAAATTTCGATTACGGAATAGAATTGCGTTTGAGTAAATGTTCATTGATTACATTCCAAATTAATTTATTTTAATTTTTAAATAATTTTCCTTTTTTTCTTTTTATTTTTTTATTTTTTTTTTTTTTTTCCTTTCCTTTTCTTTTTTTCCTTTTTTTCTTTTTTAATTTTTTAATTTTCTTTTCTTTATTTTCCTTTTTCCTTTTTTTCTTCTTTTTCTTTTTTTATTATTTTTATTTTTTCTCCTATTCTTCTTTCTTTTTTTTTTTTATTTTATTTTATTTTATTTTTATTTTTCTTAATTTTCTTAATTATTTTATTTTTATTATTTTTTATTATTTTTTCTCCTATTCTTCTTTCTTTTTTCTTTTTTTCTTTTTTTTCTTTTTTTTTTTTGCCTTTTCTTTTCTTTTTTTCCTTTTTTAATTTTTTAATTTTCTTTATTTTCCTTTTTCCTTTTTTTTTTTTCTTTTTATTTTTTATTTTTTATTAGTTTATTATTTTATTTTTCTCCTATTATTTTATTTTTAGTTTTTTTTTTTTTTTTTTTTCTTCTTTTTTTAATATTTTTTTTTTTTCTCCTATTCTTTTTTTTTTTTTTTTCGGGCCGAGATGAGAGCCTCACGAGCTCGCCGGACCGGTTGCGCGGCCGGCGGCGGCGGACGGCCGGGCGGCGATCGTGGGATGGCGGTCGATGAAGAGGAAGAAAAGAGAAGAAGAAGAGTTTTTATTCTCAATTTTGTTCCCGGAACAAGAATCAACTTTTTTATTCTTGATTCTCGTCCTAAACGATTCTCGGGAACAAATTTGTTCCCGGAACAAAAATTTTACCAAACGCGATTCTCGTCCCAAACGATTAAGGAACAAAAATCGAATCGGCACTGCGTTGGGATGGTTACCAAACAGGCCCTTACTCTTTCGTCTAATGAAAAGCATAACATTTAAAGGGCTCAAATGTTTTTATCCAGGAGCACCCCCCCTCCTTCAAGGCGACCAAGGCGTATCAGGTCGATATGTCGGTAAAGTGGCTAAAATATTTTTCTAGGAACACTTTCCTTGATAGTCCCGTCTGAAGTAGATTGTGCGTGATGAGAATCAAACATTTTGATTTCTTGACCACTAGCTTGCTAGTCAATCTTTCTCGAAGCAATACGGTCAAATCGCCGTTGCATGCTTCACTCGAGCTTATGAAATCATCATGGCAAATTGCCCCCAATGTAAATTAGCATGAGCAGTTTCAACTAGTGAATCCTTTTAAGAGTAATTTGTCGATGATCTTAAATATGTATATGGATCCCTAATTTGATTAGATCCTAACCCTTTTTGATTTCTTTGGTGCACCTTATTTATAAAAATGGGAAAAAAAAAGGAATTGTTCGAGCGATGTAAAAACCACCCATCTAACCTCTATTGTGGACATGAAGCAAGAGTGATGTCTTCCGTTCATCCTCATGTTATGTCATAAAAGTCAAGCTTTTGACCTTTCCTCTTTAAGGAATAGAGAACACGATACACTGATTCATGACAGGACAAAATCCACGTCAGAGTCCACCGGAGATTGGTATCGTCATTGACAATTTGACGTCCTAGCCGAGAGAGAGGCGCGGCATAGAATCTATTTACGTTTTTGCACGGTTTAATCCCACTTCAGTTGGGCCTGAACTTCTCACCAATTAGGCTCGTCAGCCGCAAACACTGGAAATGTTTAGGATTGCATTGCAACTTAATCTACTTTCCCATTCTAATTAAAAGCATCACATTCAAAGGGGCCAAGAGGTCTCGTCGGAAACATTTTTCCTTGGTGGCCTCGCCTAAAGTAGATTGGGTAAGGCCGAGAAGCGAACTCCGAACTTCATACTTTTCGACCATTGGCCATCTTGTAATCTTTTCGAAGCAATATACTAAAATCATCATTGCGTAGGCCTACTTGAGTTTATGGCGCTAGAATCGTACGGATGTATACTTGACTAGGAGCCGGGTTCATAAGCTATTCACCAGTTGAAAATGTGTCGCATTATCTATACAGAAAATGCAAATCGATATGAACAATTTCAACTATTAAGTCCTTTCAAAGATAAGTTATTGATGATTTTAAGGATGTTTTTAGGTACGTAATCTGACTAGATCCAAACCCCTTTTGATTAGAGCACCTCATATACTCGAGTGACTTAAAAGGCACCCACTTAGGAATGATTTCCTTACGTAGCACCCCATGTCACGTCCAAAGATCAAAGGCATTGGAACCCTATCTTTTCAAAGAATGGAGCTGTTCACATGCGTCAGTCGTCACCCCGCACCAAGATCCCTTTCATAGGCATGACCTCGAGCCAAGAGTCAACTGCCTTTTCATCACCGACGATTCTCATCAGTTTCCCACCATTGAAATCACTTCTTATGATTAATTTTTCCCATTTCCATAATGAATGCATCTCAGGACGACATGAACATAACAGAAATGATAGTAGAGATGGACGACATGATAATTATTGAGAGTAACTGGATCGGAAATGAAATGATCAAACTTGTTTTAGCTCTACTGATTATGACGGGTTACAAAAATGCCAACATCATAGCTTTTCATATGTGCCAATGCTTAATAAGTGAAAGTCACATAGTTTGATCTCATTGATTAATTTTCGATATTTTTAGCCTGCATATTAGCTCTTTATAGCATGTAACTGCGATATCTCCACCAAAAAAAAAAAGAACCTGCAATTGCTTTGGTGAAATGGAATGAAAGACAATTTCTCTTAATTTAGTCTTGTGAGTACGCTTTTCCGGAAAAGAGGAAGAAGAAGAAAGGAGGAGTGTCCTCTTCATGAATTAAGAACATCTACTTACGATGGATAATGCAAAACAATTTCTATTGCATGGTGAACTTAGGCAGCTAATTGAGTCATGTTAAGGCACTATTGCCAGACGATTAAGTAGATCTAGGCACACATTTACTTTAAGTGCATTATCGCCTTCAACATATAAAAGCACTATTTTTCATTCGGAAACAATGTACCAACTGCATCAATTTTTTACAGTCTATTCAATTGCTTTAGCAGTCTCCACTCCTGCAAACTTCATAATAAATATGCTTAAGCTTTCTCATTCGTGTCTAACTACATTGCAAATCCCAAACTTTGTCTAGGAAAGATAACTTTTCTAGCCCAGGTCAATCAAATGTTCCTCCTACGAACCAAATCATGGACCCTCCAAATAGATGTTCTCTTGGCCTGTGAGAACTATTTCTAATCGATCATAGTTTGGTGCAATCTAACTGTAAGATTTCATGAATCCAATCAAAATATAGATCTGAAATACGAACTACACGCGTCATGGTGCAAGATTTGAGGTGGTCATGATCATGCCGTGAGGGTTAAAACTTCGTGGTCCAAATTGGAAAATGGTGGTCAAGCATTGCATCAAAAGAGGACAAATTTCTATTGACAAATCGAAAAGAACAATGGAAAAAGTTGGAACAGATCATCTTTAGCCAAAGATCAAAGGAAAGAAACGTCAACGACATCTGTTGACTTCCGCCGCGAAGGTTTGGACCAATCTTAATAGTGCACGACATAGTATGTGTATGTATATGGCAAAATTAGTCTTTTATCATATGGGGCTCAGGTGGGGCCGTGTATCTTTAGTGGAGACTTTGGGCCCCACCAGATGGCGATTCATCCCCCCCAAAGAAAAAACAACCCACCAATGAATTGATTTGCAAAATTCTCAGTAAAAATCATTTTATTTAATTACGATATAATTATGATTTCTATTAAAAAAAGTAAAATCCCGACTCGTTTATCTCAAATTAGAATCTTAAGAGTGCGGGATGAATGATTATATTTAAGGGTTAAATACCCTAAAAAACCCCCAAACCTGGTACATTTGTAACAAATTTACCACAAACTATTTTTTTGATCATAAAAAACCCAAAACTGGTATATTTTTGACAAATTTACCCCAAACTGGTACACTTATGACAAATTTACCCTTTGTTAGTTTTCGTTTAATTTTATTGTCAAATTTTAAGTTAAATAACACGTGACAATTGACTAATATACTAATTTGAGATTTTACATTCTGTTTGTCATAGTTTACAATTTTTGTGACTTTTTTCGTGGTATTAATCCAATCTAGTGTGGGGTATATTTGTCACAAATTTATCAATTTTGGGTTTTTTGCGGTCGAATAAATTAATTTGGGGTAAATTTGTCATAAATGTACAAGTTTATGATTTTTTATGGTCAGTCGGGATAAATTTGTCACAAATGTACCGGTTTGGGGTTTTTCATGGTTAAAAAAAAAAAGTTTTAGGTAAATTTGTCACGAGTGTACTGGTTTGGAATTTTTGGGGTATTAACCTTTAAATCAATCCGAATTGTATGATTATCTGGAAAGCCCACGTCTTACAAATCACGTTTGAAAGCTAAATCTAATTCAAAGCGCTAGATAAGCGAAATCAAACCGATATCATCTAGCAGTTTGCTGGCTTTGCCTTGCGTTACAAGTTCCAGTCATTTTTCCACCTACTCCAAAACGGTGTCCCCGGTCGACGGTCAACGGGGTTGTGGTGGGGTGGGGTTTGGATTCTAGCTCTCCGCCCTCAATTTCCTCAAAGGTATGGGACCGACCGGTAATCTCAAACTCTCATAAATAATGATAATGGCCAAACGAGAGACCCGCATCTACTGGGAAGATATTACCTCTGCTTAATTTATAAGCATGGATAAAATCAATCACAATATAATTTTTAAGGGTAAATATACTAAAACTTGTCATGAAAGTTGAATTAAGTGTTAAAATTTTCAAAAAGTACAATTAATCCTAAAACTTGTCATGAATATGTGATTGATTATTAAAATTTTCAAAAAATACAATCAAGTCATAAAATTCGTCAAATTGATCAATCGAATCTTTTTATTTATTGCATTTTTGAAAATTTTAGAACTCGAATACACTTTGGTGACAAGTTTTTTTCTACTTGGTTTTTTGTTCTCCATGACTTTATTGCGATTGGATAGTAGAATTCCACCAGTAGAAGAGCATGATTGTGAGGCTCCATCACATTAGTTGATACTGTGTGCGAGTAGTAGGTGCTTTTTTTTTTTAATTATTGCCAGGTTTTTCTGCTTCGGCGTATACTAGATGCTCATTATTTGTCATATATTAATATCTCAAAATGCATTTATATGTGCTGTATGACAGGGGTAACACATTTACATTTTAACTAAGCATGTCTAGGCATGTCGATGATAATAACTTATATAATATGCATCAACAAAATCCTAGAAGTGTTGGCAACTTTGCGTCGATAACTTCTACTATCGAGCTAGTAAGTTTTCAAAGCATAGAAGCGAAGCGTCTGATATGGTCTGAGATGAATTTCTTCCATGCATCAGGCTCGTTATGGACCAAATTTTATCTTCCTTACCCATCTAGAACACTTGACTTGTCGCTGTCAGGTCGTTGTCTTGCCGATATGGGAAACGTTAGTGGGCTGCAACGGCTACGCTAAAAGCACCATACGCAATCTAAACAACAAAAGACTGTCTTTTCGGCTTGAGTTAAAATAATAGTTAAAGCAAAAGTCTCAGTACTTAAATATATTACGATACACAAATTTTTGTATCTCAATTTCTTCTCGTGAAAAATTTCTCAATTTTTGGTTTATTTTTCTTTTATTTCCTTTTTATATCAACATTCCTTTTGGCTTTGTGAACCCATTTCCACGGAATTAGAACTTCGCAGCTTGGAAAACATTGATAACTATGCATGCGTTAATTTTACAGCAATACTTAATCGTAGGGTTTATATTCAGAATCTAAATTTGAAAGGAAAAAAATTTGCAAAAGAGTTTCAGATGAGATCCGTGACGGAGGAGTTGAATTACTTTTAATATACTCTTTCTTATGATTAGGAGGATCACTTTAAATAACCAAGCAAGGAAGGTCTATTGTCTTATGGATTAGTAAAATGTACACCGACACTTGGATTAGTGGTCTAAGCATGAGAACCATAGTATTTGATAACACAAAGAATAAATTTGTACCGTGAGCTTAAATCACTTGTCAATTTGATTGTGCATAAATACTGAAATCAGCTTGAAGAAAATTTGTGAATATTAAAAGTGTACTTATGAGTATTTTTGGCCTAAAAACGTAATATTCGCTAGTTTTTCTGGTAAGACTGCCGATTTTTTTAATCAAGATATCCTAATGCTTTGTTATCAAATATAAGGGATTATACCATGACATACTAAACGTTACACCATCGTCTTGACATATGGCGGACAAGAAAAAAAAATGTTAATATCTGACAACGCTAGGGAAATTCACCCAAATGATATATATTATACTTTATAATTTGTTTGTGACTTTAAATAATTATGGTTGATCAGATAGTATATGTTGTAATGGTTACGTAGGTTTGAGGACAGTTGAAATTGCTTAGTCAAGATTGGCCACAACCTAATATAGTCTGTCAGAATAAATAAATTCTGTCAAATTTCCATCTTTGCCCCAATTTCTTCTCCCCTGCTTGCTGTGCTTATGCTGCTGTTGAAAGGAGGAACATGTACACCAAGCAACATTTTTGTCTTCTGCAGAGGAACAAACTTGTCGTTTTCTGGCTTGCCGTTAAACTGATCTGGAACATCTGGTTTTGCCGGCTCTTCGAAGTGTATTCCAGAACAGTGTTAAGATAAAGAGATTATCATTGGGTCTTTGACTCTTCCCCACTTTCATCCGTCCAGTGGAGGGAAATGGAAAAGAACAAAAAGGAACAAATGCATCCACACCCATCATCTTAGGACCCACCGAATTATAGCTCTTTCAAACGAGGTTAAAAGCCCTGGTGTTCTGCCGTGCATTACACAAGCAAACCAACACGTTTTGCTTCATGTTTTGAGCTGATAGATATCTAGCTCCAACACCGGAGAGTCTCTCTAACCAGAAAAAAGACTCTGAACCACCTCCAATTATGCCGAGACTAACCTCATCACCTCCTCATATTCACTTCTTCTTCTACATCCCGTGTCTCGTCTTCCTCTGCTCCCTCTCCCATGTTGCAGAGTCTCAAATCCAAGATCAAGAACAGCGAGTCCTGTTGAAGCTGAGGTAATCCTGGCAGGACCCATCTTCCCTCGACCACTGGGTCACCTCCAATTCATCCTCCCACTGCACATGGCCCGAGGTCACCTGCCAAGAAGGCTCGATCACCGAGCTTAAGCTTGCCAACCTGAACATAAATTATTCGATCCCCCAATTCATCTGCGACCTCAAGAATCTGACCAAGCTCGATCTCTTCAACAACAATATTCCTGGAGAGTTTCCCACAGTTCTCTATTACTGTTCCGAGCTCATGTACCTTGACCTGTCCCAGAATTACTTCGAAGGTCGTATTCCATCTGATATCGACCGCATGGCCAATCTTCAGGTCCTGATTCTCGCTGGCAACAGCTTCTCGTTCGACATCCCAGTGTCAATCGCTAGGCTGCCAAAGCTGAGGATCGTTGACCTTCATCTGTCCAAGTACAATGGCACTTACCCTGAAGAGATTTTTGGCCTGTCTGATCTCGAAGAACTGAGGCTCGAGTACAACGACAAGTTTGTGCCATCACAGCTACCGCAGAACTTCACTGCCCTGAAGAAGCTACGGTTCTTCTCGATGGCACAACCAAACCTGATTGGTGGAATCCCAGAGACTATTGGGAATATGGAGGCTCTCGAGCACTTGGATTTGGGGATGAATCCACTGACAGGAGAGATCCCGGGCAGCATTTTTGCTCCGAGGAACTTGAGCAAGTTGTACGTGTACAAGACTAATGTGTCCGGGTCGATCCCTCAGGCAGTCAGCACCGCGAACCTGTGCCTGATCGATCTGTCTGCTAATAATTTGACGGGGAACATACCTGAAGTTTTCGGAAAGCTCAAGAATCTATACAGCTTGAATTTAGAGTTCAATCAATTGTCCGGTGGAATCCCAGAAGGCATCGCAGGTCTTCCCGCTTTGTCTGATGTCAGGCTGTCCAACAACAATCTATCGGGCACAATCCCCCCAGACTTTGGCAAGTTTTCCCCGCTCAGAAGATTTGAAGTGTCCTACAACAACTTGACCGGTGCATTTCCGGAACAGCTGTGCCATGGTGGCACGCTGTTCGGGTTGGCCGCTATGGACAACAATCTCAACGGGGAGTTGCCGGAGTCACTTGGAAATTGCAGTACTTTGTCCGTAGCAATGTTGAACAACAATGGATTCACCGGCAATGTGCCTGGAGGACTCTGGATGTCACGGAACTTGAGGGCTTTGATCTTAAGTGATAATGGATTAACTGGCGAGCTTCCCGAGGAGCTGTCCCCAAACCTCGCTCGGATCGAGATAAGCAACAACAAATTCTTCGGCAAGATTCCGAGCACCGTGTCCTCGTGGAGGAACTTGAGCGTATTTGATGCTAGTAATAACCTCCTCAGGGGCACGGTTCCGACTGAATTGACTGAGCTTCCTTCTCTCGTGGCGCTTTGGCTAGGTCAGAACGAGCTCTCGGGGATTCTTCCGACAGACATCGTTTCATGGAAATCCTTGACCACTCTGAATCTTAGTCACAATAAGATCTCGGGACCAATTCCTAGTGAAATCGGTTTTCTACCTGTACTCACGCAGTTAGACCTGTCTGGCAACCAACTGTCCGGCTTGATTCCTCCTGAAATCGGCCAACTGAATCTGAACCGTCTGAATTTATCATCCAATCGCCTCAGCGGACCAATCCCAGCCAAGTTAGAGAACACCGCATATGACACCAGTTTCCTAAACAACCCCAGGCTCTGTGCATCCAATTCGTTCATGAGGATAAATGTCTGCAACGCCCAATCCCACAGGTTGAGCAAGACCAATCTCACCTTGATCGTGATCTTGGCCATTGCAGCAGCGATGTGCGTTTTGTTGGTGGTGCTAGTCACGATCAGAGCTTCCAGAAAGAACAGGTATTGGTTTGATTCCACTCCGAAACTGACTTCATTCCAAAGTTTGAATTTTACGGAATCGAATATTCTGTCGGGATTGAAGGAGCAGAATGTGATTGGAAGTGGCGGATCAGGAAAAGTATATCGCATTATTGTGAATCCTTCTGGTGACGCTATCGCTGTGAAAAGGATTTCGAATAACCAAAAGTTAAATGAGAAGCTGGAAAAGCAATTCGTAGCAGAAGTGGAGATACTTGGGAATATTAAGCATCGGCACATTGTCAAATTGTTGTGCTGTATTTCTTGCGAGAACTCGAAACTCCTAGTGTACGAGTACATGGAAAATAGCAGCTTGGACAATTGGCTTCACAAGAAGAAAAGATTGTCGCCCATGTCGGGTGTCGCCAACAATATGATCTTGGATTGGCCCAATAGGTTGCAGATTGCGCTCGGAGCAGCCAAAGGACTTTGCTATATGCATAATGATTGTTCATCACCCATCATCCACCGAGACGTGAAATCGAGCAACATTCTCTTAGACTCAGAGTTCAACGCAAAAATTGCTGACTTCGGCCTCGCAAGGACGTTGCCCAAGCCAGGAGAAGCTGTTTCAATGACAGTTGCTGGTACTTTCGGCTATTTGGCACCAGGTTCGTCTATTTACTTAACATGAGTTCATTTCAGCTATGCCAGTTCGCCCTCCTCATACTTTACATATCCTCCCAGCAGGAATATTTAGTTTTGTCTTGCGTTTTTTTTAGTGTTGAACAACAGAGTATGCTCATACGAGAAGAGTCAATGAGAAGATTGATGTCTATAGCTTTGGGGTGGTTCTCTTGGAACTAACCACTGGGAGGGAGGCTAATGACGGGAACGAAGACATGTGCCTCGCTGATTGGGCATGGCGTCACATCCAAGATGGCAACCCGATATCTGATGCGTTAGATGAGGAGATCAAGGACGACTCAAACGTAGATGAAATAAGCAATGTTTTCAAGCTCGGGATCTTTTGCACTGCTACTCTGCCTTCCACGAGGCCTACAATGAAGGAGGTACTGCAAGTGCTGCTCAGATGTAGCGATCCACTGTACAATGTTGAGAAGAAATCCGGACACAAGTTTGATGTCGTCCCACTCCTCAAAAATTCCAAGCATGAGGAAATGCCACGCAGCAATTTTCATGTTCTTGAGTGCATCACTTACTGACCGTTTGCACTAGAACAGTTGCAGAAGCTAAGTGTAGGGCTTTGGTCTTCCAACTTTTGCAAAACTTTTCCAACTTGTCCTACAGAGAGACAAGCATCAAACGATTTGTCTAACTATGTATTAGTCATCCATACTTAAGACTAGTTTCTGAATGTATCCTATAGAATGAACAGAATATGAGAGATGGCTATGTCAATTTGAGCTAGATAGATAGACTTCGAAGGAGATAGCCACTTCAGCAATGAAAGATGTTTCTGTTTGGTGAATATCGCCATTAAATGTCTGATTTTTTGCCGCATTTGCATCTCAATAAAGTTGGCAAATCCATTGATGGTTTGGAAATAAATTCCTTAACTCAGACAGTTCTCATAATTGATATTATATGATAATGACACAAAAGGAACCAAGATATAAGACCCTTTTTCTTGATACAATTGAGTTTTTTAGGATTATGCTCAAGTAACCTAAAATGCAGACAGTTCGTCACAATGACTTGCCGACTCACCATTGTTGCCTCTGAGATATAAAGACAATATTTCCTCGAACCATCTATTATTGATCATTCCTAGTGGAAACATCCACAAAACAGGAATCCTTGAGATTCCAGCTAAAATAGTTTCCGCTTTATTGGGAGAGTGATAAAGGGCTCAAAAGGAGCTTTTTAAAGAGTCCTGATGTGAGCCTGATCATTTATTCATATACTTAATAAATTTGCATCTCTTCCTCCTCGGATACTTGAGCTATCTAGGCTAAAGTTGCTCGCTAGACCATCGCTGGTCCCCCACCTTAGGACATAGGATATGCTCAATGTCTGTCGCATGTTAAAATCTCGAAATGCATTTAAGCGTGCCAGTGTTGACAGAGGTAACATATTTACATGGTTAACTAAGCATGTCTGAGCATGTCGATGATAATTACTTGTGTGATATGCCTTGGCAAGATTCCTAGATGTGTTGGCAACTTTGCACTGACAACTCCTATTGAATTAGTGAGTGTGCACTGCATAGAAGGGAAGCGTATGATATGGTCCGAGATGAATTCCTTCCATGCATCGGGTTCATTGGGACCATCAATCACAGACCTCACGATGCGCTGGAACTAGCGATGAGGATTGGTTTAGTTCAATCATGTGGGCTCGATGTCACCCAGTTTTATCTTCCCTACTCATCCAGTAGGCTCGATCTGTCATTGCCGGGTCATCCTGCGGAAAATTTGCCCATGCACTCAACTCCACCAAAAGACCAATTACATCAGGAAACTAATCAGAAGCTGTCCCATTGGAGAATAGGAGGGCACGGCGAACATTCAAAGGTTAGCCATTTGACTTGGACATTACCCAAAAAAAAAAAAAAAGCACCGGGACCAGTGGGAATCAATCAGAATCATTCAGGTCGCTGTCTTGCCGATCTATGGAACGCACGAAACGTGAGCGGGTTGCAACAACTCTAAGCACAAACGTCAGTGTGTTGCAACGACTCCAAGCACAACACGCTAATCTATACAACAAAGACTTCTTTTTCATGAAGATTAACGAACAGAGACTTGTTTTTTCTGCTCGAGTAGAAGTAATAGTCAAGATAGAAATGAGTAAAAAATTATCATGCGATCACTCAGGACAAACGGACTTAAAAAACACCCTTGACTACATAAATTTCAGCTAGTTTTAGAGCTTCATTTTATTATCATAATACAAGAGACACAATGAAGAGAGAGTAGGGAGTGAGCAAGCTTGAGATCGAGTAAGGACAAGAGAGAACAGAGTATGCTCATACGACAAAAGTTAATGAGAAGATCGATGTTTAAAGCTTCGGGGTTCTCTTGGAACTGACCACTGGGAGGGAGGCTAAAGGCGAGGATGAAGACATGTGCCTCGTCGATTGGGCATGGCGTCACATCCTAGATGGCAAGGCGATATCTGATGCGATTGACGAGGAGATCAACAATGACTCGTTCCTTGGTGAAATAAGCAATGTCTTTAAGCTTGGGATCTTTTGCACCACAAAGCGTCCTTCCAAGAAGCCTCCGATGAAGGAGGTAGTGCGAGTGCTGCTCAAATGTAGCGACCAGCTTTATGATGTCGAGCAGACATCCTGACATAACTTGGACGTTACCCGCTTCCTCGCAAATCCTAGGCACAAGGAATTGCCGCGGAGCGCTTATCGCCTTCTCAGAATCTCAGGTGCAACACTTACTGACTCTTAGCACTAAAGACAGTTGCAGAAGCTTTGTGAAGGGATTTGGACTCCCAACTTCTGAAAATCTATTTTCTGATTCAGCAGAAGCAGAGTGGGTGCTTTTATAATCACAAATTATCAACTTGGTGCTCTGGGGGTTTTGGACTTTATCATGAATGTGATTATTTTTTGAATTAGGTGGGAATAAGAAGGAGAAGAGGGGGGAGGGGCGTGCGGCTGAGGTTGGTGAAGACTTGGCATTTTGTATTCGATTTACCTCAATTCTAATCGGTTCTTATTGGAGATTAATCATCTTTGGAATATGATGTAGGACTTTAATTCAATCTTGAGAGATATGTTAATTAACAATATTGCTTACAAGGTTCAAACTTATTATGAGTAATCCCTCATAAAATTCAGCTTAGAGAGGACATGATGTTTGTATAAAGACAAACAGAAAATAAAATAAGGCGGTGGAATAAAACGACATTCTTTTATGCTCATAAATGACGGCTTTCACTCTTTCCACGACGTTATGGTTCAGATCAATTGATTCTTTTAAGGTTATTTCCATCAATTCAATAAATCGACATATGTCATAAACATTTAAAGCGTCGCAGGCCTTCTCCCCAAGCGTTCGGGAGGATTGAACAAAAGCAGAGGGGGTCGATCAACCAATTACATTATTATTTAGATGCATTTATCCATTTGTTTATCCTAAATAATAATAACAATTAACACAATGTGATGCATTAAGTAGAAAATAGAGTTGATCGTGATTTAGATCTTTTGGTCCAGAAAGTACAAATTGGGCGGACTGGGACAAGTTGTTTTCTTCAAATTTTTGTATTACTCTTGACTTACATTAGCTCACTTCATATTGTTAATACTTGATTTTTAGTTGATGTGTCGAAAAAAGTTAAAAATCGAGATTTGAGTCTCCGATCATGACGAAGCCCGTTTCTTGGCCAAAAAGTATTGTTTTTCATTTTTTTTCTATTGCATTATCACTATTAAATGATTTTCGAGTCATTTTTAAGAAAAATCCGAAAAGTCAAATAGTTGACTTTAGGGTTGACTTTTCGGCCAATCGTTTTAAGCAAAAGTCAATCCTAGGTTAGAAATTGACTTTTTAGCCAAAAAT
Organism: Eucalyptus marginata; assembly: GCA_014182565.1. Lineage (NCBI taxonomy): Eukaryota > Viridiplantae > Streptophyta > Magnoliopsida > Myrtales > Myrtaceae > Eucalyptus > Eucalyptus marginata. The sequence goes on along the minus strand of CM024587.1, from coordinate 8,903,274 downwards.
ATTCCATTTAGTTTTAACTTTACTTTTATCAAATCAATTTGCCAAAAAATTAAAATATTTGACTAAAAAATCAATATTTTAGGAAATGTCAACTAAATGATTGACTTTTGGTCAAACCTTTGATAAAAAAAAAAATTAAAAACTCAAAAATGCACAAATACATTTCTCTTAATATCAATTTGACTTTTATGTCGAAAATTTCACAAAATTCAATTAAGAATCTTGATTTCTGAATTTTTCAGTTTTAGGTTCTAAATAACCAAAAATAAAATTATTTTTATTCTAGTTATAATTAGGTGTAATTCATTGTTTGACATTTGGTTTAGAGACTATTTTAAATTTGTTCGTGCATTCAATTTCGCGATTTACCTAGTCAAAATGCGAATTGCCATTTTGACCCCTAATTAGGAGACCAAAATTGATCCTTCATAATTTGCAAACGGACGATTGTTTCTCACTCATTTCCTTAAGATAAGTCTAAATTCAAAAAAAAATTTGAGAAATTCACACCATAACTTATTAATTTAAAGAATTTTATCCTCCCGAGCATAAACAAAATCAAGCAATTAAGCTTCAATCAACAAAATTTGAATTGATCCATTCATAGTTACGGTTTAATTTCATAATTCTAGGTCCAATTTTAATATTAGGCCTAGATTCATTTTTTGACATAAGCTCGAACGCTTCAATTTAAGGTCAATTTGAAGGTGATACGAGATCTTACACATGGATAGTTCATTAGATAGGGCAATTGTGATATTAATTGAACTCAATTTTAGTTAATTTGCAATTTTGCCCATTTAAAATTGCAAATTTGATCATTTTAGATCTTTGGACCCGATTCAAAGTACCTATGGTTTTGACTCGTTGTCTTTCACGATGATAATTTAATTAGGGTAATAAAAAAACCCGTAGATCGCATTCGTAAGGTTTGATTAGCTTAATTGAATCTTAAACGACTAATTTCTTATTTAAATATTTAATTGATTTGTTAATCATCAATTTACGTAAGACGATTTTTTTTTTTTTTGATCTGAAATGCGATTACTAGATTTACTTAGCAAAGGTTCGAGGGAATAGATCAAAAGCATCGGTGCTTAAAAGGTCTAGTAGAGCGGGCGGGGGATTAAACAACCAATTAGAGGAAAGAAAATTTAAGCGACATGCTTTAGCTAGCCAATCTGCTGACCGGTTGGCTTTTCTGCTGCAATGGGCCAAGGAAATATGCTGAAAGTCCTTCAACTTGCTTTGGGCCCGGTCCAGGGGAGGCTTCACTTGCCAGTTCAACTCGGGCCGAAGACATTACCGCTTGCACGAGGGGAGGTCGAGTGTACTTCCAGAGGAAGTCTGTTCGGTTAGAAAACAGATCTAGGGTTTCGAGGAGAGCGAGGGTTTCTGCTTGTGTTGCCGAGGAAGCGTCGACGATTTTCGTGAATCCATCTACAAGACATCCTCTGGAATCCCTACAAAGACACGCAATTGCTGCTCTGTTCTCTGCCGGTCTCAAGTCTGCTCCGGGCTCTGCTTCCGCTTCGTTTTGTGCTGCGAAGGAGGCATCTATATTGATTTTTAATGTGCCGAAAGGGGGAGGTCGCCATCTCTGTCGGTGTAGTTTCATTCGCTTGTCATTTCTTTGGTAGATGATTCGCATAGCTGTGATTTTCAAACAGAGTATTGGCCTAAAATAATGTATTTTGCGGGGACAGGGGACGTTGGCTGAAGATATGCTGGTTGCGGTCCTTCCATATACTCCAGAGAAGAGCAGCAACTTGGTCGAAATTCTTGGTAGGTGCTGGGTGGGTTGTCAACTTATAAAGCCAGTCATCGAACCGTTTTAGCCCAAATCTGGATATTTTAATCTGCAGGGGTGCGGCTCTCCAAACATGAGCAGTCCATGGGCAGAGTAATAGGAGGTGTTCAGTGGTTTCAGCTTCCATATTGCAAATGGAACACAAGGGATCAGGTACTATCTTTCTCCTGTAAAGATTATCTTTCGTTGGTAGTGCGTTGTGACATGCTTGCCAAAGAAATAGTTTGATTTTGGGTATGGTTTGCGAATGCCAAATATGTTTCCAGAGAGCTGGATTTGTTTGATGTGATGAGGTTGCTGCTGTTGTATCTATACTGGTTGTGGTCTCTCTTGCTGTAAAATAGCCACTTTTTGCTGAATAAATGCCAGATTTAGTATACATCCAGATCAGCTTGTCTTTTGAGTTGGGCAGACCAATAGGGGTAGTGAGTATTTCCCTCACAATTCGTTCATCAAAGATCGTTTCCACCTTCTCTGTGTTCCATTTTCCAGTCCCTTGTTCTATTAAATCAGCCACTTGAACTGGTTCATTTCTAGTTGCTGGACCGCCTATAGGGCCACTCTTTAACCATTTGTCTTCTCTGATTGAGAGTTCTGTTCCATTCCCAACTGAGTACATTATATGTGGCTTGATAGAATCTCTTCCCCGAGTGATACTTTGCCAACCCCATGACGAACGAGAGCCTTTTGCAGCTTTCTAGAATTCACCCTGTGGATAATACAAACCCTTCATTACTTTACTAAGTAGGGACTGAGGATTTTGTGAAATGCGCCACGCTTGTTTCCCCAGCATAGCTGTATTGAAAGCGATTAGATCCTTAAAGCCGAGACCCCCTTCATCCTTTCGAAGTTTCAAGAATTCCCATTTCTTCCAATGTATACCAGCATGTCTACCATTTGATTTCCACCAGAAATTAGCGATCCTCATCTCAATAGGTTTGCAAATAGAAACTGGAATTTTGAAGATGGACATAGCATATTGAGGGATAGCTTGTGCCACTGATTTTATTAAAATCTCTTTCCCGCTTTTGATAACAAGCTTTCCTTCCAACTTTCGAGCTTTCTATTAACTCTCGCTAGGATCCAGGGCAAACATATCTTTCTTCGAAGAGCCCCAATCCGAGGGAATTCCTAAGTATTTCCCTTTTTTCTCGATCTCTGGGACTCGCAATGCTGTGGCCATGTTCCTCCTCAAAGTAGTAGGGCAGAATTTGCTGAAATATATGCCTGATTTGTTAAGGTTAATGGCACGACCCGAAGCGTAGCAGTATTCATGTAGGATCAACGCCAAATTTTGGCATTCTAAGATTGTGCCATTGAGGAAAAAAATAGAATCATCCGCAAATAACAAGTGTGAAAGAGTAGGGCAGCTACTGTTCAGTTTAATTCCTCTAAGTGTGCCATCATTTACAGCTTTCCTCATCATAGATGATAGAACATTGGCCACTAATATAAAAAGATATGGGGATAATGGATCACCTTGGCGAATCCCTCTTGTTGGCTTGAAAGAAGGAAGAGCCTCCCCATTAAAATTGACACCGAAAGTAATCAAGTTGATACACATTGCATCATCCATTGTACCCACTTGTTCACGTAACCCCATTTTAGTTAAGCATGCTCTAAGAAAATCCCATTCAATCCGATCATACGCCTTCTGCATATCCAACTTTAAGACCGCTTGAAACCTCTTTTTCTTTCCCGAGTTCGTAATCATGAAGAACCTCCCCGAACAATCAATATATTGTCTTGTATTTGCCTTCCCCACAAAGGCACTGTTCTTTCCGCAATGAGGTGAGGGAGCAGAGATTTTAATCTGTTGGATAGCACTTTTGAGGTGATTTTATAAACAAAATTGCAAAGGCTGATGGGGCGGAATTGTTCCAACTTTTCTAGGTTTGGGGTCTTGGGAATAAGGGTTATAAGTGTTCTATTCAGGTCAGGATTAAGGTAACCAGTATTGAAAAAATTCTGGATTTCTTTTAGAATGTCCTGGCAAATATCTGGCCAATGCTTCCTGAAAAATATTCCATGTATGCCATCTGGTCCAGGAGCTTTATTGGCTCCTAATTGTTGCATAGCTGTTGTGATCTCCTCCATACTAACAGATTTTACCAGATGTTGATTCATTTCCTCATCCACCAAAGCAGGAATTTGTTGTAAAATGGGCTGAAAGTTTCGAGGCCCCACTGACTCATATAGCTTTTGATAATATGTACCTGTCATCTCTTTTAGCTGCTGTTCCTCACGCACCCAAACATCTTCTTCATTTTTCAACAATGATATCTGGTTTCTGATTCTCCTCTGGATCGTTGTGGCATGGAAGAATCTGGTGTTTTTATCCCCCCCACTTTAACCAATTAATTCTGGACCGCATTCCCCAGTACATTTCTTCTTGTTTCCACAACTGGTCAATTTCTGTTATGATATCCTTTGCTGCCTTGCTCTCATGAGATGTTCCTGTGCTATTCATTAGTTGTTGTAGTTCATTATTCAGCCATGAAATCCTCTTTTTAGCATTGGTGAATTTTTTATGACTCCATTTTAACAGCTTTTTTTACACTATCTGTAGTTTATCCACCACACTAAGCTGTTGGAAGGCAGATTCAGCCCAAGTATCCCTAACGAGATTCATACAATCCTCCTCCTCTGACCAAAAGGCTTCGTATTTAAAGCACTTTCCCTTCCTTTTCTTCGGTGGGCTTGTCGAAAGAATGATTGGTGTGTGATCGGAACCAATGGCAAGTAAGGCTATGCATTCAGCTGTGGGATATGTAATGCGCCATTCTGAACTGCATAACACTCTATCTAAACGCTTCTTAACTAGATTGTCTCCCTCTCTGTTGTTTGTCCAGGTGAAGGCACACCCTTTAGATTCCAAATCCAGCAGAGAGCATTTATGCAGGAAGTCTCTGAATGTTGTAAGTCGATAGGTCTCTGCTCTATTCTTGCCCACTTTCTCCCAGTGATATAAAATTTCATTGAAATCGCCCATACACACCCAAGGAAAATGATAATTTAGGTTTTTTCTATGAATATGTTCCCATAACCTAATTCTCTCTTGAAAGTCATTCGGAGCATGTGTAAAAGTAATGTGCATACGGCTTTGGTTTGTTTGCTTGTAATTGCAATGGGTGTAAATTACATTTTCGTAAAAAGAGTCAATGGACAAAATAAGTACCGGTCATCCCAAAAGATTGCTAAACCCCTGGGCCGTACCTTCGGGTTCACTAAGAAACAGTGTTGGAAATTGAGTCTCCGCCGTAATCTGAACACCTTTTGCTCTTGATTTTTTGTCTCCATAATAAAGACAATATTGGGCCTTTCCTGAGTCACTAGGACTCTTAGAGCTTGAATTGTCAAGGGATTGCCCAGCCCTTGACAATTCCAAAAAAATCTTCATGGATGAGTCGGTGGCTTATTAGGGCTAGCCACCGTGAGCCCACCGATCGACTTGTTTGCCACACGAATAGGGGTTTCTACTAGCTGAGTGGTATCAACCACTGCTGTCTTGGATGTTTGAGCACCATAAGGACAGAATCTTTTCCCTTTTTTTGAGGAAGAAGATTTGGCATTCTTAGTTTTATCTTTGGTTGGTCCTTTCCCTGCAAAATTGTCAACCATTTCTGCTTCAAACTCCTTCCTCTGTTCTTCATAAAGCACCATGACAGATTCTTCATCAAGGCAGCTGCTGCCTCTTTTTTGAGGTCCCTTCTCCTCCAAGATGACTAGTGCCTGAGAAGGAACTAGAGGATTGCATTCTTTTGAGCATGAGTTTTCTGCATTATCCATCCCGCCGAGTTGTTGGGTTTTCTGTATATAGTGATGCATTCTTTCTTTGTTCGATTCGGGTGGATGGTGAAATGGGAGTTTCGGGCACACTCTCCTCCTCTTCATATTGAAGTTCTTGTTTACCATAAAAGATTTTCCCATACGGACTGAGCTCCCGCACTTCCGCTCTCAGCCAATTGCCAAATCGGCCTGGTAAGTTCTCTGCTAGCCCTGATGCCTCATAGGGTATTTCTTTGCAGAAAGTCGCATAATGCCCTATTCTCCCACATGAGTAGCAATAGTGCGGTAACCTTTCGTACTTAAATTCTACCCACAGACTTTTGTTATCGAAATTCACAAGAACTCCAGTTTTAAGGGGGTTTTCCAAATTCAGCTTAATTCTAGCCCTACCAGCCTTATAATTACTATTCCCTCTTGCTTCTAATTTCACCTCCACAACATCTCCTATTTTTGATGCAATTTCCTGAACCACCTCATGTGTAACTTGCCCAAAAGGGAGACCGAATAGGTTCACCCAAAAGTCACAGTGCTTAAAGTCATAGCAAATATCGGGGATGTCAGGGTCACACTGCTTAAGAACTAATAAATTACTTGAAAAAGACCAGGGCCCTGAGTCTAATATCCGCTGTTTTTCAGCCTCCGATTGGAAGGAAAAGGAGTAGTATCCGGGCTCGAGCACAACACAGGTAAAATTTTCATTTCGCCAAACTCTTTTCATTGTACTAATGAATGCATTAAAGTTCACATTAGGCTTAGTGAAAAGCTTCCCATATAATGTTTTCCGGCATGCGAGCAAGTTTTCTTCAGAGATTTCACCTGGGATTTCGACCACATCTTCCTCGGACCACAAATTTCCCAGACTTTTGCAGAGGGCAGCCAACCTCCTCTCTTCATCATACTGGTGTGCCATCTTCCTGTACAGCAGGAGAATGCTTACCTGATTTATCTGTAATCAGTCGGTAATGGGTAAGAAGCCGACTATGGTTGAAGGGAGCTCTGATTCTACAGGAGAAAACAGAAGGGGATGATGAGGCGAGTGAAGATGGTATTCACTAGAGATCAGATGCGATGGTAGGATGTTGGATTTTAGGGTTTATTGTGTTCGGGAAAGTGAGGTGTAGGGTTGGGGTTTTTCACCTATAGTGTACTCTGTAACAATGGTGTTGAAATGGAAGAAGGTGATTGTTGGATTTCGGGGAGGTAGGGTTTCCGATTCGATGCCTACCCAAAAGGTAGGAGGAAGCTACTCAGTCGGTAGAGAGAAAGCTACTCAGTCGATATTGTTTCTCATTATTATATTACTTGTTCGACATATTCATTTGTTCTTAGAATTTTACGAACATGGGACTCGATTGTAATCAAGTTTTTATCTTTCCTTACTCATCTAGAACTCTTGACCTGTCATTGCCGGATCACGCTATGGAAAATTTACGCATGCACTTCTTTCCATACTCATCTAGAAGTCTGGACCTGTCATTGCCGGATCACGCCATGGAAAATTTGCGCATGCACTTAGCTCCACCGAAGGAATCAATTTGCAGTCGCTCAGGTTTTTGTCTTGCTAACCTGGGAACTGGGAATCGAAAGAAATGTGTGACGGTTCTGACAACTACAAACACCATCCGGTAGTCTAAGCAACAAAAACTAATTTTCACTGAAGACTAAACAAACAACGAAGACTTGTTCTCTCTCTCTCTTTCTCTTTGCTTGACTGTATATAATAGTCGAAACATAAATGAGTAAAAAAAATGTTATGCGATCACTCGAAACAAACGGACTTAATAAACACCCCTTGACTCAATCACATCTTCTTCTTTTTTGGGCTCAACATTCCTTTTTGGCTCTTCCAATTTCCTTATATATGGAATATTATTAGATAGTCTTGCTCGGCTGCAATTCTGAAAGAGAGCTACTTGAGTTGGCGACGGAATTAGAATCTCCACACCACGGAAAGTATTAACATCCCAGGATAATTTCAAAGCAATTCTTAAGAATCTCTAATTTCAATCAATTTCAATGCAAGACCTAATCATAAGAGTATCCTTATGTAATGATCTCACCTTCTTTTCAGTCAGTCAAAGTTCAATATCATTCACCTTACTTTAAGAGTGCCCAGTTGTGTAGGGCCAGGAATCAATTTTTTTACGCGGTCAACAAGCGTGTGTTGTTGGGATCAGATTCATGTATTTGCCCCAAATTCTTTTATACAATGTAAATGCTGACGGCTGAACTTTGCTACAAAGAGTCATGTCCAGGTGATTAAAATACCAAACCCGATATCTTTACCCAAAGAGAATGGCAAGTTTAAGCCCGTCATGTATAAATGCCGACATCTTCAATAGACATGTGTGGCGGATCAGATTCATGTATTCTTTCAATTCTTTTATAAATGTAAATGCCATGACTGGACTTTGCCACATAGAGTTATGTCCGGGTAATTAAAGTACCAAGCTCGATACCTCCACCTAAGAAGAATGCCAAGTTTAAGCCTGTCAAATAGATCCAATTAGATTTACTTTCAAGACATTGAGTTATGGGTCAATTAAAAAAACATATTAATTGCTCTACATCACATTAATTCTCGGATGTGAAATTTCTCTAACACAACTCACAATCTTAACAATATTTATAACTTTCTTCAAGGAGTCTAAGGAATCATTTTCAATTTTCACCGGTGCTACTACTCAATAATAGATTAATTTGCAAGATTCTCCATAAAAACTATTTTATTATATTATGATGTAAATATGAGCAGCTTAACATATTTTATTTCATATCTTTTTTAATTTTCGACTCGTTTATCTTAAATGTTAAATTGAAAAAAATTTAAAAAAAAAAAAAGGAAAAGAAGAAGAAGAAGAAGAAGAAGAAGAAGAAGAAGTCAATAAGAGTAGTGATGAATGTACCTGATTGGTTAATAATGAAAGTCCACAACAAACGAATCAATGATGGTTGCCAATCTTCTTCATGGTTGCTTGCTTACATTTTCCAAACTTCCATTTTTTTCTCAATTTTAAGAAAGGGACAAGGCAAAAGCCGACAAAATCTACTCAAAAATCAAAAAAGTAAAAGTCTCTAGTCAAGGTTCAAGTTCAACATTGGAGAGCTGCACGTAGTGACGTACTCCATTTTCCGAAAAAGGTATACCATCACGTGAGTGGTGTTCTAAACCTTTAAGGATGCGAATAGTAACATTTCTATTTTGGAAAATAACTTCTTTTAATAAGTAGTTATTTTCTATTTTTACTCCCTAAATAATTTCTGAGTCAAATAACATGTTTCATAACTAATGAAAATTTTTATTCTCAAAAAAGAAAAAGAATATAAATGCGTTTGATACGATCCATAAGTTTTTATATTTTTCATTTTTTCTTCTTGCTCCTCGACCGCCGATTGCCGCCCTCGTCGCCCGATCACCGGGCGGCCGGCGGCCGGGCGATCATGGTAAGGCGCCCCGGCGATCTAACGACAATCGGCGGTAGGCGTGGCCGAGATCCAAGGGCGACAACCACGGCAAGGAAGAAGAAAATAGATAAATAGAAAAGAAAAAAATGGCTTTATTTCTATAAATTGCTCTAAGGAGCAAGAAGCTACTTTTTTTCTACTTCTTGTTTCTATTCCAAATTTATTTCCCGCCACTTTTCTATTCCGAGAAATAGAAAAATTAGTTGACGTTATCAAATAGATTTTTGTTATTTTGTTCTGGAGCAAAAGAACAAATGTTCCCATGTAGGCCCTAAGAGACTATTGGCACATAACGTTCATGTTTCCTTGTTTTTTTTTTTTTTTTTCAAAATAAAAATAGAATAGAAATTCAATTGTGTACATTTTTATTCTTGGGAATATATTTAAAATACAATCAAGAAGTAAGGAAAAATTACTTCTTTATTCTCAAGAACAGCTCAATAATGAAATCCAAACTATTTTTTTTTTTCTTTTCTTTTCTTTTCTTTCTTCCTCTTCTTCCCTTAGTCGACCGGTGACTAGCCAAATAAGGTCACCCCAAGCCTCACCCAACCACCGTGAGATTGACGTAGCCTTGTCTAGCCACGGCGAGACTTGAGGTGACCTCGCTAGCTCTCCTTCAGCCGGTTAGTAGTGGGCCATAGCCAAGGCCAACGACCAGGTAGAGAAAAAGAAGAAAAGAAAAATAGAAGAAGAGAAAAATATAATAAAATTATTAAAAAGTTAAAAGAAATTATAAGTCACGTCTTAGTCCTATAAATCTGATCGAACTTCTCGAGCCCAAAAGAATTGGAGGTAGTACCAAATGCATTTGTACTTCAAATCGAAATCTTGTACAATTATTAAACGCATTATTTTTCTTAGAAAATTGTCCAATGAACAAAAATAATAAAAAGATTATTTCCAAATAAAAATTATTCCTAGGAATAGAGACGTTAACATTCGCACTCTATAATGACCCACATTGCTCCTAAAATCACGTTTCATTTGCAAATGATGCGACTGCCAAATTTAATCACGATGCAATCGTTACATGATACTCGTGTTTTTATTTTTTTTAAGGGACTCGGTACGAGTTTCTCATGATTTCTTCTCACTTATCTTCAAGAAATTTAGATGTCGGATAACGCTGCAGAAATTCAACCGAACGATACTCGGTAAACTTTGGGATGTGTTCACGACCTCTCGTTGATTTGACAGCTTACATTGAATGGTTATTGTTCTTTAACTATTCTCTCTTTTCTTTTGTTTTCTTTAATTATTTTGAAATGAAAAAGGGTGGGCTGATATAGGTCTCAATATCATGAATGTGAGGACTCAAATATGCGATGCATGTAATACCCACCACTCGTCTAGGTCCAAATTTCAGGACTTTTTTTTTTTATATAGATCGGTCCTACTCTATTCCTATTCTAACACTCACTCTCAAACTTTTGTCATGTCTCCTTGCAGGGCGTGGGAGTCGAAACCCACTCCTGAAACTACAGCGTCCCCACCCCAACCCCGAGAGGTGGGACCGAACCCCCACCTCCCCTTCCAAGTTGGAAGAGTGGCCACCTGAAGCAAACCCAGTGGTTATTTTTCAGACTTTGGTACAAGGTAGGGGTGAGCAACGATCTAGGGTCGACCCCGGATCGATCTGGACCAGCCCAACCCCGCCGCCTCCCGGTCCGGTTCCCAAGGGGCCGGGTGGTCCTCGGTCTTGAAATTCCGGGATCGATACGTGCGGGTTGGTCCTCGGTCCTAAGAGTTTTGGGTCACCCAACCCCTGGACCAACCTTGTATATATATTATATTACATTATATTATTTATAATTCTTTTATATATTCAAACCTAAGTAAAATGTTTGTTATAAAACCGAAGAGTTATGGTGAGATATTCTATCAATAGCACTAATAGTAATTTCAATTTAAAACTTTTGTTGAGTATTAATTATGTGTCGTTTGTTTTGTTTTCGGTGTTTTAGAAGTTCAAGTGAATTAACAAGATGTGAAGTTATATATTCATGGTTTATATTAAGTATTTTGAACTTTTTATGGTTTAATTGTATTTTACTAATGAATTTCAGCTGCACTTTACTTTTCAATTTGTGTCAAATGGTAGAAGTTTTTGAAGAATAGAGTAGTACTGTAGTTGCTACGGTGATTTGCTAGTCAAGTGGTGTGAATCTCATTTTTTGGTTGAGTGAACTCTACATGATCAAATGCAGGAAAACGCTTTTGCATATGGTGTTATGAATATTAAAGATAGATGATTACAAGAACTTTCCATCTTGTCCCATATCTCGATGAGCTATTAGCAGGTACGAAATTTCTATTATTGTGTCATCTTAAATTTGCTGAATATGTATTGGTATTTATAATTTAGTTGCACAATGCCTCATTGTCGATGGATGTGTAATTTAAATTTGTAGGTTTGCTTTTTTAGGGAGTATAAAAACAAGACAAAAAAAATTATCGATTGGTCCCGGTTGAGCCAACCGGACCGAACCCATTAGGTCGGTCCGGTCCTGGTCCTGTCCAAGCTAATAGGGTCGGTCCTCAGTCCTAAAAATCAGGGACCCATTACCGATGGATTGGTCACAGGGTTAGGGGGTGGCCTGGACCAACCCAGACCATACTCACCCCTGGTACGAGGTTATTGGTTAAAAACCGTAGGGGGTTCTGCCGAGCAATAAACAAAAGCAAACCGACACGTTTCGCTTGATGTTTTGAGCTGATAGATCTCAAGCTCCGACACTAGAGAGTCTCTCTTTAACCAGAAAAGCTCTGGACAACCTTCAATTATGCCGAGACGAACCTCATCACCTCCTAATATTCGCTTCTTCTTCCCCTTCTTCTCCTACATCCCCTGTGTCGTCTTCCTCTGCTTCCTCTCCCATGCTGCAGAGTCTCAAATCCAAGATCAAGAACTGCAAGTGCTGTTGAAGCTCAGGCAATCCTGGCAAGACCCATCGTCCCTCGACCACTGGGTGGCCTCCAATTCATCCTCCCACTGCGCATGGCCTGAGATCAAATGCCAAGAAGGCTCGATCACCGAGCTCAATCTTGTCAACCTGAACATAAATTATTCGATCCCCCCATTCATCTGCGACCTCAGGAATCTGACCAAACTCGATCTCTCCTACAACAGTATTCCTGGAGAGTTTCCCACTGTTCTCTACGACTGTTCCAAGCTCGTGTACCTCGACCTGTCCCAGAATTACTTTGAAGGTCCTATTCCATCCGATATTGATCGCATGGCCAATCTTCAGGTCCTGATTCTTGCTGCCAACAGCTTCTCGTTCGACGTCCCAGCATCAGTAGCGAGGCTGCGGAGGCTGAGGATCCTTCACCTTTACATGTCCGAGTACAATGGCACATACCCTGAAGAGATTTTTGGCCTCTCCAATCTTGAAGAACTGAGCCTCGGGTACAATGACAAGTTCATCCCATCGCAGCTGCCACAGAACTTCACTGCCCTGAAGAAGCTGCGGCTCTTCTCAATGCCGCAGATGAACCTGTTCGGCAGAATCCCGGAGATGGTCAGCGATATGGAGGCTCTCGAGCTCTTGGATTTGGGGATGAATCCACTGACAGGAGAGATCCCGGGCAGCATTTTTGCTCTGAGGAACTTGAGCGAGTTGTACGTGTACAAGACTAATGTGTCCGGGTCAATCCCTCAGGCAGTCAGCGCCGCGAACCTGAGCGTGATTGATCTGTCTTTAAATAATTTGATGGGGAACATACCTGAAGTTTTTGGACAGCTCAAGAATCTATACTGCTTGAATTTAGAGTTCAATCAATTGTCTGGCAGAATCCCGGAAGGTATTCCGAGTCTTCCCGCTTTGTCTGATATCAGGCTGTCCAACAACAATATATCGGGCACAATCCCCCCGGACTTTGGCAAGTTTTCCCCGCTCAGAAGATTCGAAGTGGCCTTCAACAACTTGACCGGTGCATTTCCAGAACAACTGTGCCATGGGGGCAGGCTGTTTGGGTTGGCCGCCATGGACAACAATCTCAGCGGGGAGTTGCCGGAGTCACTTGGAAATTGCAGTACTTTGCTCTTAGTGATGTTGAACAACAATGGGTTCACAGGCAATGTGCCTGGAGGACTCTGGATGTCGCGGAACTTGACGGGTTTGCTCTTGAGTGGTAATGGATTAACTGGCGAGCTTCCCAAGGAGCTGTCCCCAAACCTCACTCGGATCGATCTGAGCAACAACAAATTCTTCGGCAAGATTCCGAGCACGGTGTCTTCATGGAGGAACTTGATGGTGTTCGATGCTAGTAATAACCTCCTCAGTGGCACGGTTCCGGCTGAATTGACCGTGCTTCCTTCTCTGACGACGCTTTTGCTCGGTCAGAACAAGCTCTCCGGGAATCTTCCTACAGACATCATTTCATGGAAATCCTTGACCACTCTGAATCTTAGTCACAATAAGATCTCGGGACCGATTCCCAGCAAAATCGGTCTTCTGCCTGTGCTCACGCAGTTGGACCTTTCTGACAACCAACTGTCCGGCCTGATTCCTCCTGAATTCGGCCAACTGAATCTGAACCATCTGAATTTATCATCCAATCGCCTCAGCGGACAAATCCCATCCTTGTTCGAGAACACAGCATATGACACCAGTTTCCTGAACAACGTGGGGCTCTGTGCATCCAATTCGTTCATGAGGATCAATGTCTGCAACACCCAATCCAGTAGATTGAGCAAGACCAATCTCACCTTGATCGTGATCTTGGCCATTGCAGCAGTGATGTGTGTTTTGTTGGTGGTGCTATTCATGATCAGAGCTTCCAGAAAGAACAGGGACCGGTTCGATTCAACTCCGAAACTGACTGCATTCCAAAGTTTGAATTTTACGGAATCGAATATTCTGTCGGGATTGAAGGAGCCTAATGTGATTGGAAGTGGCGGATCAGGAAAAGTATATCGCATTGTCGTGAATCCTTCTGGTGACACCGTTGCCGTGAAAAGGATTTCGAATAACCGAAAATTAGATGAGGAGCTGGAGAAGCAATTCGTAGCAGAAGTGGAGATACTTGGGAACATTAAGCATATGCACATTGTCAAACTGTTGTGCTCTATTTCTTGCGAGAATTCGAAACTCCTGGTGTACGATTACATGGAAAATAGCAGCTTGGACCATTGGCTTCACAAGAAGAAAAGATCGTTGCCTGTCTCGGGTGTCACCAACAATATGATCTTGGATTGGCCCAAAAGGTTGAAGATTGCGCTCGGAGCAGCTAAAGGACTTTGCTATATGCACCATGATTGTAATTCACGGCCCATCATCCACCGAGACGTGAAATCAAGCAACATTCTTTTAGACTCAGAGTTCAACGCAAAAATTGCTGACTTCGGCCTTGCAAGGATGTTGGCCAAGCCTGGAGAAGCTGTTACCATGTCGGCTGTTGCTGGTTCTCGCGGCTATTTGGCACCAGGTTTGTCTATTCACTTAACATGAGTTCATTTCAGCTATTTGCAAGTTCGCCTTCCTCATATCCTACATATGCTACCAGCAGGAATATTTAGTTTTGTCTTTCTTTTTTTGTTGAACAACAGAGCATGCTCATACGGCAAGAGCTAATGAGAAGATCGATGTTTATAGCTTCGGGGTTGTTCTCTTGGAACTGACCACTGGAAGGGAGGCTAACGACGGGAAGGAAGGCATGGGTCTCGCTGACTGGACATGTTGTCACATCCAACATGGCGAGCGGATATCAATAGATGAGGAGATCAAGGACAGCTCGTACCTAGATGAAATAATCAATGTCTTTAGGCTCGGGATCCTTTGCACTGCGACACAGCCTTCCGCCAGGCCTGCAATGAAGGAGGTAGTGCAAATGCTGCTCAGATGTAGCGATCCCTTCATAATGTCTAAAAGAAATTCCAACACAGCTAAGACGCTGCCCCCCTCCTCGGAGATTCTAAGAACGATGAAATGCTGCGCAGTGATTTTCATGTTCTTGAGTGCAACACTGGAACAGTTGCAGAAGCTTAGTGAAGGGCTTTGAACTCTCAACTTCTGCAAAACTTCCCCAACTTATCCTACAGAGAGACAAGCATCAAACGATTTTTCTGTGTATTAGTGATCCATACCTAAGACTAGTTTCTGAATGTGTCCTATAGAATGTATAGAATATAAGAGATGGATATGTTAATTTCTGCTAGATATATAGACTTCAAAGAAGATAGTCACGTCAGCAACGAAAGATGTTGCTGTTCCGCGAGTATCACCGTTGAATGTTTGATCTTTTGCCACATTTGCATCTCAATAAAGTTGGCAAATCCATTGATGGCTTGGAAGTATATTCCTTAACTCAGACAGTTTTCAGAATTGCTATTATATGATGCTAACACAATAAGGAACCTAGAAATGAGAGCCGTTTTCTTGATACAATTGAGTTTCAAATATAGAACAACTTCATCTCACGCATGCGCAACACTGTTTACAGCAAGTTCTGTCCAACTTGTGACATGAACAATGCAAAATAATGGATCGGTACTAAGGCAATTGGTAACTTCGAAATGATTTGGCAGCTAAAGGGATTTTTAAGAATTTCCCTCAGTAAACTGAAATGCAGACAGTTCGTAACAATGACCTGCCGACTCACCATTATTGCCTCTGAGAGATAAGACAATATTTCCTTCAACCATGTTTTATCGATCATTTCTAGTGGAAACATCGACAAGAGAGAAATCCTTGGGGTTCCAGCTAAATTAGTTCCCGCTTCATTGGTAGAGTAATAAAGGGCCTAAAAGGAGCTTTCTAAAGAGTCCTAATGGGAGCCTGATCCTTCATTTATTCACAACTCAATAAATTTACATCTCTTCTTGCTCTGACACTTGAGCTATCTAGGCTAAAGTTGCTTGGTTCTTTGCTCGCTAGACTATTACTGGTATCCCACCCCGAAGTATGATACAACGAGACTTCAAAGAGAACCAAATGGTATCCTGAGGATAGGGTGGGGAAGCATGTAAAATTTGGAAAACTGAGATTATCATGTCAAACCGAGATACTCCCAGGGTCACTTCGTCTCGAGGTATTGTGAATGAGAGGACACGAGAAGGGCAGCTCCAATGCCTAAGCCATCATTCGAAAGCACAATCACCGTGTTCTCAGCAACTAGACAGAACGGAATTGAAAAAGCGATGCTACTACAGACACCAAAGGTATGATATTAAGCTGCAGATAGGCTGATACCTCCAAGATATCGCTCAGTTTTCTCTCACCACCGTAAGATAAGGAGACGTGTCATGATGCATGGCAGACATGTCAGGAGTCCTGCAAATTGGGACAGAAGTTTAAGGAAACCCAACCAAAAAGTGCTGATTCCTCAGCCATTCTCAACAACACTACCCTGACAATTTCTCCGAGGTACATGCCAGAAATCAGCTATTCATAAGTCTACCAATAACAACAAAATGATGTTGTACATCTTTCTTAAACTATACATTCATGAGGCACATGAGATAGACTCTCATCATCCAGGGTTTGATCATATTCTGTCAGTGGAAGGTGTGACGACTGGAAGTTGCCCCATTCTATGTTGATAACCTAAAAGGACAAAGATGTTTGATCACCCACCATACATTGGCCATGCTCAGTAAGTTCAATCGACCTTCTTTCAAGCAAAGCATTTTGAATCTGAAAAAGATATAAATAAATCCAGCAGTATAACAGGACGATCCAGAAATGAGATGAAATCAAGTTTGACAAGTCGATTACAGAAGACCACAGCAAGATTACTGGATCGTTTCTACTTTGATTTGCAATAAGGGGATAGAACAGTCTATGCAACATCATGATAACAATAGAGATGAAGTAGGCTTTGTTTGGTAACACAGAAATTAATGGCTCAAATTTAAGACCCACCCGTAGGTAGCCGTGATGGTTGGGCTTTACTACCTCGTGACTAAGCCACTTGGGAATGGCATATATCCGCTCAACATAAGCAGCATTGTTCCACTAACCAATATGACAGCAACAACAACATCCCGATTGTTATATCTACCTCCACCCAACGTTCCAATTGTATCATTAACCTACATCAACTAAGTAATTCAAGGAATCCTGACTATGAAATCACATTCAAAACCAGTTGACAGAAAATGCTAAGCACACATTAGTAGCACCCAATTCTTCTTCCTTTTTTTTCAAATAAATGGTGCCCAGTCCAGATCGATGCCATAGAGATTTGACAAGTTGGACATATAAAAATCTTAACAGATCTCTTTTGGTTTCAGCTAAACAATAAAGAAAAAAACTACACTTACCAAAGCGGCCACACGCATGTCAAGACCCACTCTCTCCATAGCTTTACTCAATTCACTGACGACATCTTCTCCAACCTCCTCAGATATCCATAAGGGAAAGAGAACACGATGGGTCAGATAATAGACATCAGAGTTTGTATAGGCAAGCACATAAGGATCTCAGAAAATCAGATGATCTGACAGACTTAGTCTTCCATTCATGCTTCTAGGTTAATAGATCGCTTATACAAATGAACCTGTACAAATCCTTATTACACTTGCTTTGCTAAATTTATTTTGTCATAGGCGAAGGCAATTTTAGAGTTGAACCGCACAAAACCAACAATGGTACAGAGCACTCCCAGTCATTTCTCTACAATCTCCAGTTAGCTCACCCATTTGGTGATATAAGCAAGATCTAACGGAGACATATGAATAACTCATACAAAGAGATTCTCGTATCTCACTGCAATTCAGATATGGAAGACTTAATTCTTATCGGAAGCTACTGGGCAATTCACAAATGAACTTCAAGTGGCATATTCTCATGTTCTCAAACTTGTTTAACTAAGATAAGAATGGCATGTTTTAACTATTATCTGGCGCGATTCCTTTTTCTGTCCTACTGAACAGTCTCTAGTATAAATGAGGGCGACGGTCATCTCTTGAAAGAGAGAATTTAAAAACAAGCTTGAAATGAGTGTCATTCGAAAGTGAACCCACATGCATAAGTGGCTGGAGGTAGATGGATCTGCCAGCATGCATCCCTTTCGGATACCAGGATGTAAGAAATAGGCATGACAGCAGTTAATCACAAGACATAGTAATGGAATGAATGTAACAGGCTGTAAAAGACAAGTTAAGATAGTTATTATCACCGCATCTTCTATTGAGAATCCTTTCATCCATTTAATTAGAGTCCCGGATGCGATCGATGATTGCCTAACCGGAAACGAGAAGGTAAAACCAAGCTCCCTCTGTCTACCAGGGTAAAGATGTGAATCTTCACCTTCTGTAGCAACAGATTTTGCTAATGCCATGGCGATGAAATCAAACAATTCCTATAAACAATTGGAAATAAAAGAAAAGCCCCAGGGCATAGAACTAACATTAGTACAGGAAAACTAATTAGCAATTATACAGATGGACAGAGACTCACATTCAAACTTCCGGTCATCAAATGAGGTGGTATCGACACTTCTTCAAATTCTCATTTGATGATGCCTTTCTCCTTTCCACCCAGATGTACACGGAGTACGCGGAAATTTGTGCCACCAAGATCCAAGGCATAATATAACCCTTTCTCATCCCTCAGAAAGACAAGGATTGGTGTTGGATTCATCATCATGGGAAAAATAAGAAAAAAACAGCAAGCTAAATAGTATGGACAGTCACTAGGTTCTTGGTAATTGCACTTGAAGACCCAACCTTTATTCCAAAATATACAAAATGGCCCTCGACCCTGAATGCTGTTTCCAATACCATAAATGTTTTACATAATTTTGCAGGGGAAGCATCAAACACTTGAAGCAGATAATAGCTTCTTTCATCAATTATCATCAGTAAACCAAAATGAGTCTAGACAGCCCAGAATGCCCCGTTTCTTCTCAGAATCAAGCACAAACTGGGTTTCAGTCTACAAATGCACAAAACTGCCTTGACAACTAATCTTCTCATCCCATGTAAGGATTAAGAATCATCTGAACCTAAAGAAAGAAAATCATACTGACTGAATACAGCAATTCTTGTCTATGCTTTTGGCTCCATCATCACTGCAAATTCAAATGGAACCAGAGACTACAGAGACAGCGAACTGTAATTCAAGTTCGTCCCTTTCGAATTTTTGTGTCTAAATGATCGCAAAAGCAAGGCCTCTCCACCACTTACATATAATCTCTTTGTCAATCAAACATCTTTAGTCAATCGAATCCCAACAAGTCAAACGAAGAACACACCACATGGGACTTTCTACAAACAGTCACATTCAATAAAAACAGTTAGAAGTAAAGACACGACCGAAACTCACCAAAACTATCTTACTAGCTCATTCAAAATTTCTAGGCACAAGGTAATATAATAATTTTTAAAAATTTTAATCATAATTCGTGACATGCAAGATTATTATTATTATTATTTTTTTTTTTTTATTTTTTTTTTTAATTCAATGTTCATTGAACAACAAGACCCAGGCAAAATTTGCTGTCGCTCTTAAAGTAAATCGTCGGGTCTGCCGCTAAAACCAAATGATGGGCAGAGATGGAAAGAAGGAAACGTGGTTACCCCGTGGGGAGGCTATGGACGTAGCTGATGAGCATCTTGAGCTTGCTGCCGCCGTCGTAGGCGAGGCCGGCGTGCATCTCGACGACCATCGCTTCCGCCACCTGCCTCAGCTTCCAGACGGGGGTCCCGCACTTCTCCTCCAGCTCCTTCACCATCTCCGCCGCCGTCTCCCACTTCCCATCCGTCTCCGACCACCCCTCCCCCGTCGCTCCTCTCCTCCTCCTGCTGCTGCACCTCACCACCGCTGCCGCTCCCGCCGCCGCCGCCGCGGTGGCGCAAGCGACAATCGCCACCTTCTTACCCATCTCCCACCGACGCTTCTTACCCATCTCCCACCGACGCCGCCACCGATCCCACAGCACACAGACCCCGAGCGAGTTCACCGCTCGCTTCCCCGCAAGTTTCGTCCTCCCGCAACAACGAAACGAAAGGGAGGAGCTTAGAATTCGAGCATGCGAGCGATGACCAAAGGTTGGTATCGGTCTTTCTGGGCTTGCCTAGATGACTCTACTTTCTGATATACCACATGCAAGTAGATGGTTTTATAATCGCAAATTATCCACTTGGCGTTCTGGGTTTTGGACTTCATCGTGAATGTGATCATTTCGAATACGGTGGGAATGAAAAGGGAGGCTAAGGTTGCTGAATACTTTGGCATTTTGCATTCAAGGATTCGGTTCTTTTCGGGACTCCGATGATGACTTGTCGGGTCGAGGCATTCTCGTTCGAAATCATTCATTTTCGAATTACGAACCAAGATCCAATTCAAACTTACAAACTTCGGCTGCTTGGTCGTGCTCGGGTTGTAAGAGATGGCGACGACGAGAGTCGGGATGTTATTGCGTTCTATGTCGATTCGATTGGACGGATGGATGCGTTACTCGACCTCAACTCTCTTGTTCCGAGAGCAATTTGGATGTGATCAATTTGGATGTGATCGAATATCTCTAAGTAGTTTCCGTTGAGGATAGGGACGGGGGCGGTACAAATTTCGGTCTTCGGAAGAGCCCGCAAAAATGGAAATTTGAAGGGATAGGTAGCGTTTGCGCTTTCCTTTACATGTATTATCATCTTGTCATCAATATTGTCATCTAGACGTGTTAGACGTGTGATGCATCAACTCATTTAACCTTAAACAATAATACTAATAATGATAATAATGATGATGATGATGATGATAAGTAATGACGATAGAGTTAATCGGGACCTAGATCTTTAAGTCCCAAAAAGTACAAACTTTGTAGATTTGGACGAATTGTTTTCTTTTTTGGACAATTCTGATGTGTAATAACTCATTTTCAACGATCATGTGGGTCTTGTGTAAATATCACATGATCTAATTGCTCATTTGGAGTGTGTTAACATAGATAGGAGGCATATAATGGTTTTTCAATTTATTTCACTCCAGTTTGCCCAAATAGGCCTATTTAGTCTAAAACATTTTATGTAAATAATTTAACGTTTTTCTAGATAGTATGCTTTATGTTATAAGGTTCTCTAGGCACACATCCAACCTCAACCCCCAGCTTCATGAGAATCGATCATACTGTGATGAAAGCTCATTATTTTCAAGGGATAATAACAAAGATGATCTATGCAATTTGGTCCAATATGTAGTGTGGTTTTTAAACTTTAAATTTGTTCAATACGATCCCTAAACTTTAGCCGAATATGCAATGTCGTTCGTGAATTTTTAATTTGTTTAGTATAATTTTAAAGTTTTGGTATATATTTGATTTAATACTTGAATTGTACAAAAATGTTCAATGAAAGGACAACATTTAGTTAATTGTGACTTAGATCTTTAGGTCCCAAAAAGTACGTGAGCAAACTTGGATGAATTGTTTCCTTTCATGTTTTTTTTGAGTACTTCCTATTTATGATAACTCATTTCTAATGAATCGTTAAATCATATGAGTCTCACGTGAATTTCACATAATATAATTGTTCTCATGGAGTATGGGCTAACGTAGATTAGGGGCATCTAATGGTATTTTCTTCCGGCTCCGGTCCGCCCCAATTAGGCCGAGACAGCAGAAGCATCCGGGCGGGTGATTTGTTTGGTTTTGTAAACTTTCTGTATCCCGGCGAGTTAAATAATACCCATAATTCTTATTACCAAAACAAAAAACGATAACATCTTCCTACATTGCAACTTGTGAGTTGTTCTTTCGCCTATTTAAGAATTCTGTCCTGAGTCCACTTTCTGTCCCAACCGAACACTGAAAAATTTTTACCAGGTTCTATTCAATCGGAACGATTTGCGTGCGGCGCTAAAGAGGTCGCTTTTGGTCCACTGTTCAAGGAATAAATCCACGTCCTCTGTCGAACCTGCAGCCGAACAGGCTTCATCTCTTCTCGTCAGTCCGTGTGCCGCCACTCCTCTCAGTGGGCTTAGGAAAAAGCCCGTATCAGTTCCAGATATTAAACTTCGATTTGAGAATATGTGCGGGGGACGGGGAGTGAGAGAGATGAGATGATTCAACTAGGTAAGATCTAGCCAAGTCTCGTCATCCACAAACTAAATGAAATTTATGACTGGAGCATTTCTTCATTCTTTGGAAAAAGAAAAAAATGAAATTGCTTCCTCGCATCAGATGACAAATCATACGACCTTTTAAAGGAGAGTTTCACAATAATGCAACTCGCACGAGATACGCATGAGCAAGCGGGTCGGATGACGGGATGCCGAGGAGGGTGTATATAGCAAAACATTGGGTCAAGACATGAAATTGAACTCGATGAAAGTTCGTCGAATGGGTCAAAAAAGAATAAGATAAAAAAGAAAAAAAAGAACGGTTCAACAACTCATCAATAGGCCCATGACGAGAAGAGGACTTGATGGGACGGGTCAGGCCTTCAGGATACATTGGCCCATGATTGTTAGGATCTTGCTCCGTAGAAATGGTTGGGCCTATCAACTCCACTACCACTTTACAAGTAAAAGCCCCCGATAGATGATGGCGGCCCAACAATTTAAGCATCATAATTTTCTCTCCGTTGAACAGACGAAAACGAAAACCATAACATTTAGAGAGGCTAAGAGATTTTTCCAGGAGCATTCCCATTGAGGCCCCACCCAAAGTAGATTGCACGATGCAGAGAATCAAATTTGAGACTTCATACCTTTGGTGACTTTAATTTATTGACCACTAGCTTGCTGGTAGATCTTCCTCGAAGTAATCTCAAATCGTCGGTGCGTGGGTTATTCGAGTTTATGAAATAATTATGACAAATTGCCTAGAAAGAAAATGCAAATTAGCATGAACAATTTCAACTATCGAATTCTTCTAAGTGTAATTTGTCGATGATTTTAAAGATGTATATGGATCTCGAATTTGATTAGATCTAAACCACTTTTTTCTTTAGTGCACCAAAAAGAAATGGAGCGATGTTAAAAACCCCCCATTCAACCTGCGCCGTGTGGTTTGGGTGGTTTTCCCATTCGACATGTGCCGTGTATGACCGAAAGGGCAAAGGGAAAAGAAAAAAAAAAACCGTGTGCCGTAGGCATGAAGAGAATCTTGACCTTTCCTTTTCAAGGAATAGAGAACAGGATATGATGTTTTATGACAGGGTAAAGACCAATCGAAGTCAAAGAGTCCACCGGAGACTGGCATAGAATTTAATTATTAATTTTTTTTTTTTTGCATGGTTTAATCCAAATTTTGTTGGGCATGATGTTCTTATCAATCATGCTCCTCAGTCCCGAACTCTGGAAATGTTTAGGATTGCATCGCAATTTAATCCACTTTCCCTTACTAATTAAAAGCATCACATTCAAAGGGGCCAACAGATTTTTCCGGGAGCATTTTTCCTTGGTGGCCTCGCCTGAAGTAGATTAGGTAAGGCCGAGAATCGAACTTGAGGCTTCATATTTTTGGACCATTGGCCGCCTTACTACCTTCTTAAAGTAATATGCTGAAATCATCGTTACGTAGGCTTACTTGAGTTGATGACATTAGGGTCATGCGGATGTATGCTTGACTAAGAGTGGGTTCATATGCTATTCACCAATTGAATACATGGCGTATCACCCACACAAAAAATGTAAATCCGTATAGACAGTTTCAATTATTGAGTACTTCCAAGGATAAGTTGTCAATGACTTTAAAATGTTTCAATTATTGAGTAATTCCAAGGAAAAGTTGTAGATGACTTTTAAGGATACTTTTGGGTATATAATTTGACTAGATCCAGATTTTTTTGATTTCTCTAAGGTGAAAGCACCTTATATGCTCTGAGTGACGTAAAGACCACCCTTTTGGAATGGGAAAGACTTTTTTAACTTAGCATCCACGTTATGTCCCAAGATCCAAAGCCCTTGGATCCCTTTCTTTTCAAAGAATGGAGCTGTTGACGCTGCATATGCGTAACCCCGAACCAAGGGTCGACCGCTTTTTCAGAACGGAAAATTTTCATCGGTCCCTCACCACTGATATCACTTTTATGACTAACCTCTCCCATTTCTATAACCAATGCATCTCGGCACGACATAAACATAACATAAATAGTAGCAGAGATGGACGACATGATAATTAGAACAGTAACTTGACGGGAAATGATAATTTTTGGCATGATAGTTTACTTATTCCGGCAATCCTGGCAGGACCCATCTTCCCTCGACCATTGGGTCACCTCCAATTCATTTTCCCACTACACATGGCCTAAGATCACCTACCAAACTCATACCTCTCGCGACATTAGGGTATTCACAATAATTTTATAGTAAGGAGTCACCACTAGCCTATTGGGATCGGCTAGAAACTAAGATATGAGAGAGTACCTCCCTTCCTACGCAACCAAAGAATTTAGGATCGAGGACTTAATTACACTGATTAACCAATTAGTATCCTTTAGGTACTTAATCTTGTTCATATTAAGAGAGATTTTTTTATCAAGCAATTTAGATTGATTTTATACCTATCCACTAATATGTGAAGTGATCATGTGGGTGCGTAATCATTAACATAATAATCGCCACGAAAGAACGTATTAAATAGATTGCATGGAAATGAAGACCTAACACTAAGGACGTAACTACAATTTTATCCCCAAAATTTTTTTAAAGTATTCACTCATTTGTCTTCAATTTAAAATCCTAAGAGTAGGGCGATGAATGATTATGTTTAAATCAATCCCAATTGGTTGATTATCTAGAAAGAACACATCCTACAAAGCACGGTTGAAAGCTATATCTAATTCAAAGCGCATGACAAGCGAAATCAAACTGATATCATATTTTGATTCGTGCTTGCTTTTCTTTACATGCTTTAGTCTTTTTCCCCAACCAATCCAGAGTAGTGTCCCCGGTCAAAGTTTCGACATTGGGTTGTCTTCTACTTCTTCCCTTGAATTTCCTCGAAGGTGTGGGTAAATCCCCAACTCCATATTTTCGACCCTGTTTGCGAGACCACAAACACACGCCGTGGAATACCAACCTCTAAAGGTGATCGAGTTCACAAGCACATAATGATAATGGCAAGACGAGAGACCAAAGTTTACTAGAGAAGATATTGCCTCGACTTAATTTCTAAGCAAAGTCATGGACGAAATTAATCACAATACAATTATTGTATGGAAACTCGTGCAGTGTGGGGCTTACACAATTTTTCTTAGGCGTTTTAGGAAATCTACATGTTCGACAATATTGTGTAAATTCAACTGGGCAATACACGTTGAACTCTTCAATTTGTTTATGACTTGAAGTAACTATTATTGATCCAAGCAAGACACGTTTATCAAAAGGAATAGCATGATGCAGCACATCCAACACAATCTTGCATCGGGTTTCAATAGGACCATCAATTGCAAATGAGCTTTAGCACTGCTAGAACTAACAATGAGGATTGGTTTAGTTTAATCATGTGGGATGATAACTCTATAAAAATAGAGTTATTTTACCAATTTTAGCCAATAAATAATGCAATATTTGTGAGAAATTTTTTTAGATTTCTTTCTATTTATTCAATTTTTTCTTGTTTATGCAGCATAATATGGAGAAAATAAGGGAAAAATGGCAAAAAGAATGAAAGGAATATACCAACCATAGTAGCATTGGAAGGAATCAAGACTTTGATTTATCTCTTAATTTTATGCGAAAAATAAGCAATTGCCTTGTGTTTGGAGCCTTAAATTTATCCTATAAATATGATAACATTGAGAGGCTGGGGGATAGTTAAGTTTTTATTTTTAAATCGTTTTTATTTTTAGGGGGTTTTTCTAAGTATTTTGAAGAGAAGACAAAAAATGATGACATAATTCTTATTATTTGATTTAAGATGTTGATTTAATTTATATTATCGTTTCAAGATGAATGTAGGCTCAAACTAGGCTGGCTTGGGGTAACTAATCCCTAACCCTCGCCCGGCTAAATAAGAGGTGGGTGAAAATCCCACGGACTGTTAAACGCCCCTTCGGGGACAGTTCAATAACCAACTGGTCTAATAGTTCCCCCCGGTTATTGAACTGTCCAGTACCTGATTGGTTAATAATGAAAGCACACAACACGCGAGTCAATGATGGTTGCCAATCTTCTTCATGGTTGCTTCCTTACATTTTCCCAACTTCCGTTTTTTTCCAACCAAAGAAAGGGACAAGGCAAAAGCCGACAAAATCTACTTAAAAATCAAAAAAGTAAAGTCTCTGGTCAACGTTCAAGTTCAACATTGGAGAGCTGCCACCGACGTTTTTTCCGAAAAAGGTATACCATCACGTGAGTGGTGTTCCAAACACTTTAAGAGACTATCGACGCATAACGTTCATCTTTCCTTCTTCTTTTTCATATTAAAAATAGAACAGAAATTCATTTATTTTTATTTTTATTTTTGAAAATATATTTAAAATAGAATCAAGAAGTAAGGAAAAATTACTTCCTTATTCTTGAGAACAGTTCGATAATGAAATCGAAATTTTTCTTTTCTTTTCTTTTCTTTCATTTTCTCTTTCTCCTCTTCTTCCCCAACCGACCGACGACTAGCCAGATGAGGTCACCCCAAGCCTCACCCAATCGCCCTGAGATTGACATAGCCTCGCCTAACCACGGCAAGACTCGAGGCAACCTTGTCAGCTCTCGTTTGGCCGGTCAGTAGTCGGCCATGACCAAAGCCAGCAACCAGCTAGAGAAAGAAGAAGAAAAGAAAAAAAGAGGAGAAAAATATAATAAAATTATTAAAATGTTAAAAGAAATTCTACGTCACGTCTCAGTCCTATGAATTTGATCATATTTCCCAAGCCCAAAAAAATTGGGAGGTAATGCCAAACGTATTTCTATTTCAGAAATATAAATTTTGTGCAGTTATCAAACGCATTATTTTACTCAAAAATTTATCCGGTGAACAGAAATAAAAAAAATAAAATTTATTTCTAAACAGAGATTGTTCCCGAAAATATAAACGTTATCATTCGCACTCTATGATACCCCGCATTGGTCTTGAAATCAAACTTCACTTGCAAGTGATGCAACTATCAAATTTAATCACGATGCAATCGTTACATGGATACTTGTGTTTTTTTTTAAGGGACTCGATACTGGTTTATCATGATTTCTTCTCATTTATCTTTAAGAAATTTAGATGTCGGATGACATTACGGAAATTCAAACGATACTTGCTGAACCTTGGAATTTGTTCGCAACCTCTCGTTGATATGACCGCTTACATTGTATGGTTATTGTTCTTTAACTATTCTTTATTTTCTTTTGTTTTCTTTAATTATTTTGAAATGAAAAAGGGTGGGCTGATATAGGTCTCAAAATTCATTAATGCGAGGACTCAAATATGCGATGCATGTGATACCCACCACTCATCTAGGTCCAAATTTCAGGACTTTGGTACGAGGTTAAAAACCGTAGGGGGTTCTGCCGAGCAATAAACAAAAGCAAACCGACGCGTTTCGCTTGATGTTTTGAGCTGATAGATTTCGAGCTCCGACACTGGAGAGTCTCTCTTTAACCAGAAAAGCTCTGGACAACCTTCAATTATGCCGAGACTAACCTCGTCACCTCCTCACATTCGCTTCTTCTTCCCCTTCTTCTCCTACATCCCGTGTGTCGTCTTCCTCTGCTTCCTCTTCCATGCTGCAGAGTCTCAAATCCAAGATCAAGAACAGCAAGTCCTCTTGAAGCTGAGGCAGTCCTGGCAGGACCCATCTTCCCTCGACCACTGGGTCGCCTCCAATTCATCCTCCCACTGCACATGGCCTGAGATCACCTGCCAAGACGGCTCCATCACCGAGCTCAATCTTGCCAACCTGAACATAAATTATTCGATCCCCCCATTCATCTGCGACCTCAAGAACTGACCAAGCTCGATCTCTCCTACAACAATATTTTTCTGGAGAGTTTCCAACAGTTCTCTATTACTGTTCCAAGCTCATGTACCTTGACCTGTCCCAGAATTACTTTGAAGGTCATATTCCATCCGATATTGATCGCATGGCCAATCTTCAGGTCCTGATTCTCGCCGCCAACAGCTTCTCGTTCAACATTCCAGCATCGGTAGCGAGGCTGCCGAGGCTGAGGATCCTTCACCTTTACATGTCCGAGTACAATGGCACATACCCTGAAGAGATTTTTGGCCTCTCCAATCTTGAAGAACTGAACCTTGGGTACAATAAAAGTTCGTGATCACAGCTGCCACGGAACTTCACCGCCCTGAAGAAGCTGCGGTTCTTCTCGATGCCGCAGACAAACCTGTTCGGCAGAATCCCGGAGACGGTCAGCAATATGGAGGCTCTCGAGCACTTAGATTTGGGGATGAATCCACTGACAGGAGAGATCCCAGGTAGCATTTTTGCTCTAAGGAACTTGAGCGAGTTGTACGTGTACATGGCTAATGTGTCCGGGTCGATCGCTCAGGCAGTCAGTGCCGCGAACCTGAGCGTGATCGATCTGTCTTTAAATAATTTGATGGGGAACATACCTGAAGTTTTTGGAAGCTCAAGAATCTATACAGCTTGAATTTAGAGTTCAATCAATTGTCTGGCGGAATCCCGGAAGGTATTGAGTCTTCCCACTTTGTCTGATATCAGGCTGTCCAACAACAATATATCGGGCACAATCCCCCGGACTTTGGCAAGTTTTCCCCGCTCAGAAGATTCGAAGTGGCCTTCAACAACTTGACCGGTGCATTTCCAGAACAACTGTGCCATGGGGGCAGGCTGTTAGGGTTGGCCGCCATGGACAACAATCTCAGCGGCGAGTTGCCGGAGTCACTTGGAAATTGTAGTACTTTGCCTTAGTGATGTTGAACAACAATGGGTTCACAGGCAATGTGCCTGGAGGACTCTGGATGTCGCGGAACTTGAAGGGTTTGATTTTGAGTGGTAATGGATTAACTGGCAAACTTCCCAAGGAGATGTCCCCAAACCTCATTCGGATCGATCTGAGCAACAACAAATTCTTCGGCAAGATTCCGAGCACGGTGTCTTCATGGAGGAACTTGAGGGTATTTATTGCTAATAATAACCTCCTCAGGGGCACCGTTCCGACCGAATTGACTCAGCTTCCTTTTCTGACGAGGCTTTTGCTCGGTCAGAACAAGCTCTCCGGGAATCTTCCCACAGACATCGTTTCATGGAAATCCTTGACCACTCTGGATCTTTCTCACAATCAATTAACTGGACCCATTCCTAGCAAATTCGGTTACCTACCAGTACTTACGCAGTTGGACCTGTCTGAAAACCAACTGTGCGGCTCCATTCCTCCTGAAATCGGCCTGCTCAATCTGAACCTTCTGAATTTATCCTCCAACAGTCTCAGCGGACGAGTCCCATCTGAGTTAGAGAACAACGCGATAGAGAATGGCAAGTTCAGTTTAGAGAACAACCCCAGCCTCTGTTCATCCTATTCATTCATGAATCTCAATGTCTGCAATTCCCAATCCCGTACCAATTTCACCATGATCATGGCCTTGCCCATCGCTGCGGCAATGTTCGTTTTGTTGGCAGTGCTATTCATTATCAGAGCTTCCAGAAAGAAGATGGACCGGTTCAATTCAACTCCAATACTGACCCCGTTCCAAAGATTGAATTTTACGGAACAGAATATTCTGTCGGAATTGAAGGATGAAAATGTGATTGGAAGTGGCGCATCAGGAAAAGTATATAGGATTATGGTGAATTCTTCTGGTGACACCGTCGCTGTGAAAAGGATTTCAGATAACCAAAAGTTAGACAAGAATCTGGAGAAGCAATTCTCAGCAGAAGTAGAGACACTTGGGAACGTAAGGCATATAAACATTATCAAATTGGCGTGCTGTATTTCTTGCGAGAACTCGAAACTCCTAGTGTACGAGTACATGGAAAATCACAGCTTGGACCGTTGGCTTCACAAGAAGAAAAGATTGTCGCCCGTCTCGGGTGTCGCCAACAATATGATCTTGGATTGGCCCAAAAGGTTGCAGATTGCGCGTGGAGCAGCTAAAGGACTTTGCTATATGCACAATGATTGTTCACCGCCCATCATCCACCGAGACGTGAAATCAAGCAACATTCTCTTAGACTCCGAGTTCAATGCAAAAATTGCCGACTTCGGCCTCGCAAGAATGTTGGCCAAGCATGGAGAAGCCATCACGTTGTCAGGTATTGCCGGATCTGCCGGCTATCTTGCGCCAGGTTTGTCTATTCACTTGACATGAGTCCATCTCAGCAATGCAAGCTCACCTTCGTCATATCGTACCAGTGAAAAAGAACATTTAGTTTTGTATTGCCTTTTCTTTGTTGAATGAACAGAGTATGCTCATACGACAAAAGTCAACGAGAAGATCGATGTTTATAGCTTCGGGGTCGTTCTCTTGGAACTGACCACCGGGAGGGAGGCTAAAGGCAGGGACGAAGACATGTGCCTCGTCGATTGGGCGTGGCGTCACATCCTAGATGGCAAGGCGATATCTGATGCGATAGACGAGGAGATCAACCACGACTCGTTCCTAGGTGAAATAAGCAGTGTCTTTAAGCTCGGGATCTTTTGCACCGTGAAGCGTCCTTCCAAGCGGCCTCCAATGAAGAAGGTAGTGCAAGCGCTACTCAAATGTAGTGATCAGCTTCACGTTGTCGAACAGACATCCCGACGTAACTTAGACGTTGCCCCCTCCTCGCAAATCCTAGGCACGAGGAAATGCCGCGGAGCGCTTGTCGCCTTCACAGGTGCAACACTTACTGACTCTTAGCACTAAAGACAGTTGCAGAAGCCTTGTGAAGGGATTTGGACTGCGAACTTCTGGAAATCTATTTTCTGATTCAGCAGATGCAAAGTGGGTGCTTTTATAAACACAAATTACCCATCTAGGGTTTTGGGTATTGGATGTTATCTTGAATGTAATTGTTTGAATAAGGTGGGAATGAAGGGGCTAAGGTTGGAGAAGATTGGGCATATTCGTTGTACCTCAATCTTAATCGGTTCTTATTTGAGATCAATCATTTTTGTAATGTGATGTAAGACTTCGATTCAATCTAGAGAGATGCTAATTAACAAATATTGCTTACAAGGTTCAAACTTACTGTGAATAATCCCTCATAGAATTCAGCTTAGAGAGGAAATGATATTTGTATAAAGACAAAAAGAAAATGGCATGTGGTGGTGGAATAAGACAATATTGTTTTGATTGATACGGACAATCTTGTATACTCATAAATGACAGCTTTCGGTCTTTCCACCTCATGATTCAGATCAATTGGTTCTTTTAAGGTTATTTCCATCAGCTCAATAAATTCAGATATGTCATAACCATTTAAAGCGTGAAAATAGAGCAAGTCTAATATTAATTACATTATTTAGAACTATGCATCAATATTTTGTCCTAAATGATGATGGTGATGATGATGATAATTAAGACAATGCAATGAATTAATCAAAAAAGAGTTGATCGTGACTTATATATTTTGGTCCCTAAAGTACAAATTGGGCGGACTGGGACAAGTTTTTTTCTTCAAATCTTTTTAGTACTCTCAACATACATTAGCTCACTCCACATGAATTGTTAAACCATGTAAAATAGGTTAACACAAGATGAAGTGCCTAATGATTTCCCATTGTCTTTTTGAGTCCAGCCAAGCCAACTAGGCCAATCCAGAGCCTAAAATCTTTTAAATTGAAAATTTAACATTTCCCAACTAATATTCTTTTTTCCTTTTTGTCTTTTCTCTTCTTTTTGCTTTTAGGTAAAAATCTATATCTCATATATCAACTATTGGTAGGCATCAGAAGAAAATAGAGAGAAGAAAAAGATAAAAGAAAAGTGAGTATT
Organism: Eucalyptus marginata; assembly: GCA_014182565.1. Classification (NCBI taxonomy): domain Eukaryota; kingdom Viridiplantae; phylum Streptophyta; class Magnoliopsida; order Myrtales; family Myrtaceae; genus Eucalyptus; species Eucalyptus marginata. The sequence goes on along the minus strand of CM024587.1, from coordinate 8,871,437 downwards.
TCTTTTGTGCTTTGATCTTGAGAGATGATTATTATTATATTCTAAATTTTTTTCGAAATCTAATAGTTTCACAGGTGCCTCTGAGCAGAGACATTCTAGTTTGAGTGAACTTCGATAACTAATTTTTTAGTATATTCTTCCGATTCTTTTTTGTATTTTTATATTCTGTCCGTATGGATTGTTTGCTTGCATTATTTTTTTTGGGATCAAAGTGCGAATCCTAACAACTAGTATGAGAGCCTCGGTTGGCTAATCAAGTGTTAATACCTAAATTTTGGCATTTTTTTTTTTATTTAAGATTCAATCACATAAAAAACTATGGATTAAAATCTAGTCTCTAAAAAAAATAATTTCCATTAAATTGCATGGCACATAGATATTATGAAAATTTTCATTATTAGTATTAATTGTTAGAATTTTTTTGAATTTTTAAAAAAATAATTAAAAAATCATTATTGTCATATTACAAAAAAAAAGAGAGAGAGAGAGACCAGGCGGGGGTCAGGCCGGCCCGGCCTTCTTTCTTTTCCCTACTTCTTCCTCTTCCCGTTTGGGCCAGGCCCATCTCCTCTGATCTTTCCCGGCCCGGCCCGCGCGCCTATTTCCTTCCTCCTCTTCCTCACGCTCTCACGCGTTCTGAAAAAAGGAGAGAGAGGACCAAGGGCAGAGGCAGAGGAGACGCGCGAGCGTCGCGCCGGAGTTCGTGGTCGGGCGGCAGGCTGGCAGTAACAGCTGGCGTGGCAGGAGAACATGCGTGACAGTGCTTAAAAGCGAGAGAGGAGCGAGTGAGAGAGGGGGACTTCTTTGAAGGGTTTCATCCCCAGAGAGAGACCGAGACCGAGAGTGAGAGATTTTCTCCCCCTTCGTCGGTGGTTCGTCTGAATCGTCCTCGACCTTCTCCGTCGCCAACTCACCCGTCGCCGTTCGTCGCAGCAAGCTTCCGAACCAGGTAACACCCGGAAACGCTCCGCTTCTCCCCAACTTATTAAGTTCGAGAACGTGAGACCAAACCGACCAGATTTTGAGCAAACCGTACAAAACCCAAACTGATTTGTTGCCAATAACGTTTTTGGAGCTTAATGTGATGGGTTTACGCCACGAACGACGTTAAATCTGAACCTGGAAGTGGTATTCAGAATCGCACATCAACCGTTTGACAAAATGCTTGAATGAATAACCGAACTCGAATCCTTAAAACTGAAACTTAGGTCTCCGTTATCTGCATGATTTGTTCTAATATTGTTGTCTCGACACTGACATCGGCGTTTTTTTTTTTTTTTGGTGGCATATCTCGCATTGTTCGAGTCGGCCGTTGTGTGCATACCCCTTCGCCGGAATCACACCCTTCAGCGGAGGAGCCCGCGGTTAGAGACCGCTATAGTCAGTCCTTTCTTTTTGTCTCGGCTTGCATATATGTGGTTGCTTTGTTGCTACGGCGTTTGTATTTTGATGTACGTTTCCGGTGAGCTTAATGTCGCCGGAATGAGTCCGACGTTAGCTGGAGGAGTGACCGGCAAAGATGACTTGGTGATGGTCGGCGACGTTAGGTCGCTGACGTCGTCGGACCGGTTGAGATTCTGGCGTGAGTTCGTGTAGTAAAGTCTCATTGAGTCCGTCCGTGAGGAAGCTTCGGTGATGGCGTGGTCTCGGTGGAAGAAGACGTCGCGCAAAGAAGGGAACGTAGAAAAGGGGAGTTTCAGCGAGGAAGAGGACCACGTGCAGAGAAGAGGAAATGTAAAAAATGGAAAAGACAAAAAATAGAAAATACAAAAGAAAACAAAAGAAATAGAAAAGAAAAGAAGAACGGAATAATAAAAGACTAGAAACGTGGGTTGATTTTGGTTTTGGGCTTAGGTCATTTGAAGGGAAATCAGAAATTTGGGCTTTGCTTTGTTGAAATAGTTCGAACCCATCAATTTAGGGCCACACTGGGACCGGGCCCGACCGATCCGCACCTCTATGGTCCGGGTTAAACCCATATTCGGGCCGGATCCTTTGACCCGACCGGATGCCTTTTTCAGAATTAAAATATCCAAAAAATCAGAAATCTTTGAAAAAAGGTAAAAAATTTAGAAAAAACTTTAGAAGATAGATTTTGACCAGTTTCGTTAGATTTTTCATAGCTATTTAAAAAAAAAAAAATTGAAAATCCTTTCATCAAATGTTGTACCCAAATTTGAACAAGCTTTTAGAGCTTTTACAATGGAGGTTGTTTTGTGTTGTTTTCTTTTTAGAGACTATGCTAGGTCATTGCTTGTGCATTTCAATTCAATTGTACTTGATTGCACAATTTTAATATATTGATTATTATTTTCATTTTTAGATTAGTTAAGATGAATCTTAGAATTTTTTATAGGTTGCCCTGATGCTTTAATCAGCAAATTCTTGAAAATCTCTGATTGCGCATGCGTCAAGATGACACTCCCATGTCTTAATAAGGGTTTCTAGTCGACTCTCAACAATGGCTAGTGGCCATTCCTTTTGAACACATAAATTAGGAAAACCAATGTCATGCGAGATATGAACTTTGGAGAGCCCATGCTTTATAAGCAAATACCTCTAAACCCATCTCCCTCCCTCACGTGTGGTAGGTCACAGCATCAAGAACATTGAGATTTTTTCAATGACGCAAAAAATATGACAAAAGATAAAATCATAATCTATGTGTTCCACGAGCAGAATTTCGAATAGTGGAAATTCCAAATCGATGACTATCTTTATCAAAAATATCTCTATGCATCACTTAAGGATTGGAAATATGAAATCACAAAAGTGGATCCGACATCAGAATCGGGATAGAAAAATCTTGATCAAAAGGCATTAAATGCGATTTGTCTAAGGTTGATGAAAAAGACAAGATACCACATCACACAAGCAAAAACTGCAAAAATAATAATATTCTAATGAATATATATATGGATATATGGATATTCTAATGAATATATTTGAGAAGCCATCCACATCAAATCGGATATTTTTACTGAATAAATAGGTTAATATGAAGTTATCTAACAGAGGTTTTGTAACACAACATATTAATACTTTCTTAGAAGTCAATTGGAATTCGCAAGCATAAATTTGATATGAAGCTCCAAGCTTTACTATTTTTATGTTTCCTTCAAGAAAGCTTCAACACCACAGCGCAAGGAATATTGGGCACCATGAAGGATGATTTGACTTTAAGTGCCATTGTGAGCAACATCATAGATGAAGAGATGTGAAGGAAAGAGTTGGGTGAAAATAATTTTTCAACATCTACATCTTCAATGGCACTGGCAATGGAGAACCATGGGATAAGCAAAAGTATAGGAAAATTTAGTGGGAGTAGCAAGTCATAATAAAAAAGGAAGAGAGAGGCTACAAAAGATGAGTGCTGGTTTTGTCACTAGACCAAACATCGAAGGTATTAGCGTGAAGCTTGTAAAAAGAAGCAGCGAGATAAGAATCAAAGAGCTAATGTGGTTAAGATGAACCTTTACAAGAGAACTTGCGTTTCTTTGCAGGGTTTGACTTGATGACAAACAAGTGATTCGTTGACTACGATGCTTCATTCCATTATACCTTGCAAAGAGACATATTTGCTTATTATCCTAGTGGAAATTTCAAGCAAGTGGTTGTGAAATGGCCACATGTGTTCAATTATTGGAAAAATGAATTGTGATTATGAACATCTCAAGTAGGGGACATCTAATTTTGTGTGAAATCAGGCATATTTCAAAGTAGAAGAAAAATTTGATCTTAACTAGTAAACTTGACCAAGAATGTAACAACCTTTGGATACATAAAGTGAAAAATAACCTCAAGGGTAAGAGTAGTAGCAACGAAAAAGCATATAGATACACTTTACCTTCTTCAGGAAGACAATACCAGTGACATGATTACAACTACAATGGCTACATGTAGTTTGTCTACTTTTTAGTATTATTGTTTGGGACATTTTGTTGAAAAGTGTGTAAAATACTTACACGCAAGAAGGTTGCTTCTACATTTATAGATAGTTGAGTTGGATTTCTATGAGAGTTGTATTTATGAAAAACAAGAAGTTGTTAGTTTTCAATTGAAGTGGCACTAGAATAAAAGTCGAAAACTAAAGTTGATTCATACTAATTGTGGAGACCAACTCAGGAACTCTCTTATGGTGCTGCAATTTTTTCATTAGGCGTATGTAATAACAAACCTTGGCAAAGTGACCCATTATGCCACAAATGTAGCAGCAACTGTTTCATGTACAATTAGTATTATCTTTGTTATAGTTATCTTTGTCTCAATCCTAACGAGTTCACCCTAGTTGAGTGCTCATCCCGTGTGGTCAGCTTTGCCAATCTCAATGACATTTATTGTGCTTGCCATCTCCAGTGTGTGATCCAGTTCTCTCTACTATCGAATCCTTCTTTATTATTGAGGAGTGCACTTTCATCTCATTGACTGACACCTTAGACAACTGTCTGCCAAAATCCTTTTTGTTGGCCAGTATACTAACCAACTCAATAAAAGTTATGTCTTACACCCATGCAAAGGTAGATATAACAATGGCGTTATAATGTAGTTGTAACTCGTGAATAATAATTCTCCTCATCCTTAGCGGCTTCACTTGAAGTAGATCGCAAATGACTACAGATAGAGGACCTAATAGGATGTGTCGGGCCTTTAGGATACATTGGCCCATAATTTTTAGGATTTTGCTTCGTCGAAATGGTTGGGCCTATCAAACACACTACCGCTTACTGACAGCCCCCGTTTGACAATGACAGGCAAACATTTTAAGCATCATTGTCCCTTTTTCAAACAACAGATTCGTCCTAATTCAAAGCATCACATTTGAAGGGACTAAGAAATTTTTCCAGGTGCATTTTCCTAGATGGCCTCGCCTGAACTAGACTACAGGAGGCCAAGAATCGAACTTGAGACTTTATACTCTAAATTCTCGTCGGTTTGCTTTTTGATCTCCTTGAAGCACTACAGTGAAATCATCGTTGCATAGTTTACTTGAGTTTATGAAATCTATTCAACCGTTGAACATATGGCGTATCACCTAGAAAGAAAATACAAATCAGTATAAACAGTTTCAACTTTTGAACCCTTCCAAGTGTAAGTTTTCAATGATTTTAAGGATGTATAGCGGGATGTAATTTGATTGAATCCCAGCCCCTTTTAATTGCTTTGGTGTAAAAGCATCTGATATACCAAAAAGGAAGAAAAAAAAACAGTATTCGAGTAATGTAAAAACAACCCGTTTAACCTGTACATGGACTTGAAGTGAACTCAAGCTCCTTGATGCCTCTTCTATTCAAAGAGTGGGGATGTTGATACAACGACCCCTTGAATGGTCGGTGAAGAGAGATAAAACGTTTTTCTTTCGGCCAAAAGGGTAGAGACATGATGTTTCATGACAGGACAAAGACTAATCAACGTTAATTCCCAAATTTCCTAGGTAAATCCTGGTAAGAAGCCAGATTCAGATTGGCCTCTAAAAGTGAAACAAGTGGTTGGAACGTAGAAAAGTGGTACACTCAAGATCGGCAAAACCTCTAATTTCATCCATCATGGTCATTGACAATTTGACGTCTCCGCTGAGAGCAAGGGAGGCATAATTGTGTTGGTTAAGAGACTTTTGTGCTCGAGTTACATCATGAGATTCTCCACGATTAATCGCTAATCTAGCGTGCACATGAAATAACCCCACATTCGGAGCGCCTGTCTTTTCAAGACAGAACATTCGAAAAAACCCCCACGGGCTTAGATTATTGTTTTTGGGTGGTTTAATGGAATTTTTGTTGTGTTTTGAAGATGTTAGCAATGATTTTCCTCGGTCTCCCACCACGGATATTCCTTCTTATACTTAATTTTGCTTTCTGATTAGACATAATTCAGTCAACTGGTCAAGCCGACCAATTTACATTTCATGATGGGAAAGCTTGAAAATTTAGGAGCTGGGTATTATTTTGGATTCGGAAGTCGAGGACTAGGGGCATTAACCATTTCCACCGTAAACACACCTCGACACGGCACGACCATTACAAAAATAATAAACAAATATAGCCGACATGATATTATAATAATAACTCGATCGAAAATAATACTTTCAAAATCGTTTTAGTTCTACCGATTAGGACGGGCAATAAACATGCCAAGATTATTGCATGTCATTTGTGCCAAAAGCTCAAATAGTGTAAGTTACCTAGTTTAATCTCGTTGCATAAATCTGGATACACTTAACCTGTTTATAGGTTATCTATCGCATCTAGTCATGGTATATCCAGAAAAAAACATGAACTTACTTTGGTGAAATGGAATAAAAGTTTCTCTAAATTTAGTTCACGAGTATATTTATTAAAAGAAGAAAAAGAAGAAAAGAAGACCGACGAGCGCGTCCTTCATGAATAAAGCAAATCTAGTTACATTCTAGCTAACAATGTTCTTATTATGGATAGTGTGAAGGCATGAGACAATTAAGCAGATTTAGGCGCACTATTAGTTTAAGTGCGCTGTCACCTCAAACATACAAAAACAATATTTTTCATTTTGAAGTATTGTACCAACCGCATGAATTCGTTATAATCTATTCAATTGGTTAAGCAGCCTCCACTACTACATACTTTAAAATGCATAATTTAGCTTGCTTATTAGTTTCAAAAGAAATCATATGTCTCAGACTCTGTCCGAGAAAAATAACTTTTCTAGCTTGTGTGATTTGGATGTTCCTCATAAGAACCAAAGTATAGACCCACTAAAATTGATTTTCTCTAGGCCCATGAGAGATTTGGTTTTGACCAATCATACTTTGATGAAAATCTATATGATGGACTAATAAAAGACAGCCAAATTTTTACGCGGTCGAACCTAGGGATGAACAAAACAAGATGTGGCACCATTTGATTCAACCATCATTATGGCAATGCATTCTTGATAAGATATGCGCGAATAAAACCCTAGATTCTCTGCATATAATAGGATGCTTTAATTTGGTTCTTCACCTTCCAACATTGCTGGTGTAACTAAAGACTGACCCCCCAAATCCAACCGTATCCTCAATACCATCATTCTATTTACTTTTCTTTTTATTTCTTTGGTCATTGATGGTGGACGCCAAGCTTTAAAATCGATCCGGGGATCCTTGCTTCCTTATTGTCAACACTTGATAATCTTTTGTTTTCTTAAAGGAGGTAATGGAGCGATGATGAGTTCCCTTCTTTATGTTTGACCCGTTAAAAGAGGGGGAAAAGTCCAGAATTTAGTGTATTAAGGGTCGTTACGTGATTGGACAATGAGAACTAAATAGCATCGAAATTTGGATAGAGTTTTATGGCACACATCACTAATAAAAAGATCAAATTTTACGAGTGAAATGTTGTTCCGTATCAATCAAAACCCGATATATATATAATAATTTTATTCACTGCCAACATGCCACATAATATGAAAGGCCGAGACAAATTGCGGTCGATAAATTGGGTCATGCGAATGAGGGAATCCAATTGGAGGTGGGGCATGAACGAATGGACGGTCATCCCCTTTCATTGTTGCATTAATCAAGGAAGCCAAATCTAAGAAAGGGTTTGGCTTTGTGAAAGGGGAAAGCATCTTTGATTTGACTTCCATAAATCTCATGAATCGCAATCACAGTCGAGACCTAAGATATCCACCTCCACATGTCACGGTCCAAGATTAGGGACCATCATTATCGTGTGATGAGGGCTGAAGATATTCCGTGGACCTAATTGCAAGATTTGATGGTCAAGCATTGCGGTGAAGGAGAACAAATTTCTCGTGAATACTCAGTTGAGCACAAGATAATCTTTTTTTAGCTAACCCCTTTTTATCAGAAGTTCAAGAGTAGCTTTAAATTATCTGCTTGTGCAATGTGGAATTTCGGACAAGAACATCACATGACCATGTGCTTATCTGCGTCCCACGTGGGATGTGGCATGCGTGTGGGTCTCTGCCTTGCCGTACTCGAAGTTCCTGTTCTTGATTGATATTCGATTGCTTTTGCTGGTCTCTTTCCCCCCTCTCCCTTTGTTTTGCCCTTTCCCATCGATGACGGTTTTGGCATGGTACGACGCACTTTTAGCAATAGGTCACGAATGGCTACGAGCATCGACAAGGACCAAGGATGATCATTCCCACACACAAAGGACACTTACAATAAGAAGGATGAAATTTCAAGATTTGATGGACTAACATGACATGTACCCTCCGCATTGAATGCATTGGCATTGTACTTTGCCTCTCTTTGATAATTTGGAGATGACTATGATGTTCCTTTTTTTTTTTTTTTTTTTTTGGGTTATTTCTTTCTCTTTTGTTGGCTTTTGCGCAAATTGGTACTGTAGGTGGATCGTGAGCTGTGCGCGCGAGGCAAGTAGCTGGCCAGTCTGCAATTGCAACGACCCATGCATTCGCATCATTCCCCCAACTCCACGCACATCACTTTCCTATGAATTTTTCTATACCCCTTTTGAAATTATGCTCGGACAGTTTTAGGGCACTCATTAGCCCTTTTCATCCCCTTTTTTGACAATTTACACATTCTAAGTGTCGCTATCATCCAAGAACACTGATCACTTAATTAAGTCCCAAAGAAACATGCACTGTTCATGCGCAAGATCGAGATGGGGACATGCTTGCGCCTCTAGATAACAATTTCACACTACTTGTATGCATGTCCCGATATCTTGATATATACATCCGATGTAAGATTGATTTCTAATACCGACAAGGGACGGAAAAGCATCATTGCCCAAAACAGAGATTGCTTAGCAATGGAAACAAATTACATCTCCTTGAATGTCTTGGTTATTGAGTTATGTAGTTCCGGTATATGTGCACGATATTGCCTTCTCTATGTACTTCTCTATGTCTCCGATCATCCATCAAACATACACTTTGATCTAAAGAGTTTCACTAATTCCAACCAATTTTCCTTTGGATGGCCATGGAACTTGTGAATTGATACTAAAGTAAAACCCAACCTTCCATTGCCAATGCTTCTCTTGAGAGTTTAGCCCCTGCGAACTCGGGTCCAAGTGATAACAAGGTGATTACATGAATCGAGTTAAAACAATTGATCAAAGCTCGTTTCACCTTTGAAAATTTTTAACATCAAGGTTAGCTTTATGAGATCCAAAACATGCAAGACGTAAAGAAAAATGACCCTAGCTAAATTTCAAAAAGATCTATGCATATCCCATGCGATCTTGGTTAGAGAAGCAGGTCTAGTGAGCACACAGACTATTAAATCATCTCCTCATGGGTTTGAGGTGGATTACAGAAGGCTTTTCATTCACCTAATTAGTGAAGTACCATCAACAGTTGTACCTTATGGAAGTAAAGTGACCGAAAGTATATGGGAAGAAAAAATGTGAAGCACAGAGCAGGATTCATAATTCTGTGTGCTTTCTCAGTTTGTCTTGAAGACTTTTTTGGCCCCTTCGTGGAAAGGGGTACTCCAAAAAGTAAGCTTGTTCATAAAGTGGGAAAGGGATACGAACCACACTTTAGTAATCTACCTCGCCATAGATGGGGTGTTGCCACGTGTCCCTTATTAGTATATTCCCAGCATATAGAAAGCATATAATTTCAATGCATGCCCATCAATGAATGTTTCTAGGAAGATCAGGAAGCTCTGGAAAAATATAATCCAACGAGGAAAAATTTAAAGCGAAAAATGTTATCTCGAATTTATAACATTTTCCCTGGTTTTGCTGTGGTATTAAAAAATGTTATCTTGTGAATAATGCAATGATGGACCCCATACACAACAGTTGTGGGAAAAGAAAAAAAAAACAGGGTTTCTCAAACATTAATTCATTTTCGTATATAAGATGATAGATCAAAGGAAAGAAAGGTCAAAGCCATTAATGGGCGGCAACTAGCTATTTGAAGTTTGTTGAATTCCACAGTCCCAAACTATGTGTAGCCAAACTGATTTGACCCCTGAAGGTTTGGACCGATCCTAGTAGTTTGGGTGCATGACAGAGAAATTTCACTGAAGTTTTATTAGCAAAATTAGGCTCTGGAATTAATTGAGCAGAAGAAAATATGCTAAGGCGGCAGGTGTATGACTTGTTCAAGGGAGACAAGGCAAACTCCAACACCATCCGTTGCCGAATTTTTTCCATTGATTCGGCGGAACAAAAGGAGATGGACGTGCACATGTATTAGGTTGAAAATAATTTTATCTTCCAGGACCATTGTGGGTTAAACGAATCCTGGAAACCCTGGTGTTTTTAATCTTAGATGTTTGCAAATATGTTCATCCTTTATATATGATCAGCTAGTGTAGGTTTCTTTTCTTCGGTCAAGCTCCAAAGCTTAAGGTACACTCGCCTTAGTTGCTATATAGGTTGCTACCCAAAAACACATCATAAGACCATCAAATTTCATTGCTTCCAAGGCAAAATTGTAAAATAACTCGTAATCAAACCTTGTTGAGGAAAAGAGCATGAAAATTTCGGACCATGTTGTTGATACATCGACACTGATCATCTTCTTTTCTTCTTTTTAGCAGACCCACAGTGAGAACTAGAATGAAAGCTTTATTTTCGGCTTCCTTCAAGCTGATATTTATTGATAATGACAATTCTGATGGAGATGCATGCGAATTATTTTGATAAAGAACCCTATGATTGGGACATTACAAACGCGCATGAACTTGACTTGGCTTCAATACCACACAAACCCAACATCGATGAACTCGGATCATTTTGACTTGAATTTTCATTATGATGTCAGCGTATTGGGCAATTAAAAGAAAAAGGAAAAGAAAGATAGGTAGGCCTTTATAACTTGAAAGAGCTTTTAAGCTACGCTCACATGCCTAAGAATAGCTAAACTTTTAACACGTGAACATGGAACGAGATTACGAAAAATAGAAACGCATACCCTAAATCGGAAATTCCATGTACCCCGCTTGTATCTTGCGGGCAAAGACTGTTCACAAGGTTATCATTGAGATAGTTCGATGGGTGTGGTGTGCTCGACTAAGAAAGACAAGCCAGCACAGACCCACGTAGGCAAGAATTACAGGCCATTACCAACTCATGATAGCAAGTGATTGCGTCTTATCATGTGCGTCAAAAGGGCCATGCCAAACTTTATTAAATGCGTGCATCAAAGAAGAGAACAATGAAGAAAGTCGACACTCTTATCTCTCCCTCTCCCTCCTACACAAGCTCCAAAAAAGTTGACCCCACGCACCAAGTACCAATGAAAGCGAAGATATTCCCTCAGAGAGAGAGAGAGAGAGAGAGAGAGAGAGAGAGAGAGGGGAAGGGAGGGAGGGAGGTCTCAAAAGATCAATCAACACCTGTTGATGTTTTCCCTTAGTGCTATTACCAAAATTGGTAAGAGGGTCATGGAGATCTTTCCTCCAAACGTGGTGCCATGCATATTATATTGCTCCACTAGCCCAACACAAAGGCTGCAGATCGAGACTGAGTCAGCAAGACCAATAAAGAAACAAAAAGATTGATAAGTGGGCATGTAGTTTGCACAATTTGAGTGGTCGAGGCGTCATTGGAATGCATTGCGAACTCTTTACTTGGTCGGAACTACTGTGGTTTTTTAGAGGCTCTTCAATCTTATAGCTTAGCTCTCTCTGTCCTCTGCGTCCATCACCACGGTTGTGGATAAAGCCCGGCGCGATCACATGGAGAAGTGTAAAAGTTGGACTGCATTAGAATTCTCTCCCTCTAAGGGAATAACTGTACCCTGCCTAATCGCCTCAAATTTACTAAAGTGGCGTGACAATTTAGGCGAATCTACTACAAAAACCTAGAAATCCTGATGCCCCCTTTCTCTCTCTCCTTCTTCCCTTTGCCGCCTCTCCTTCGCTGCCAGCCCATAGCTACATATTCGTCCCTGCCTATCACTCTTTGCTGTCCACCTCCGCCTCTCTCTGTCTCTCTCTGGACTGGTTGGCTACCTCTGATGACTTCATCGTGAGTGTGGAGAGAGAGGGGGGATTGGCAACGGAGGAGGGGAGGTGGAGCCGGAGATGTGCGGGTAGCAATGGCGTGCAATGGTGGCTAACGGAAGAGCTGAGGTGCAACGCCAAAAACTTGTGTTCGACTTGAAAATGATTGCATAAGGTGCATCATGTCAGGGAGAATTTTCACTTGTTATTTGGAAAATGAAAATAAATTATAATGGTCCTTTTGAATTCCATGAAAGCACTTGGAGGATAACAAATAGCTACATTCCATGTTCTCCAAATCAAGGGAGATGCTAGTGCGGATTGACAAATAAAATATAAGAAAACATTTCCAAAAAAAAAAAAAAAGTGAAAATGTAAAAACATTAAACAGTGTCCTTGGATTTTCCAGTGAAAATGTTCACCAAAAACGCTTTTTTTACAACCGAACATGTCTACAACCTTCTGAAAAGGAATATCCTGAATTAGCCAATGCAATCATATTCTATTTAGGCACAATGTTTCCCTTTCTTTCCTAATTAAAGTTTAAACTATTAGAAAAACGGTTGAACAATGTATACGGCCTGCTATATAATTCTCTCTCGTGAAGAAACCGAGCCATGCACTCAAAAACGGAATGCGTACATGACCATAAATTTAATTTCATTACGACCAGCCGCAGTTAAAATGCGCATGGCTATGCATGAGTTAAAATCTAATCATGAGCAAGGTAGCCCGTCCATATCGAGGCAACTTATCGCCCCGTCGTATCAGGGCGGGAATCTGTAATCCTCTGTTTTTTATAGTTTTCTTTTTCACTTTCCCAGGAATGAAAGAAAGGGGAATGTGGACGAGGACTTATTCGGTGGTGGAGCACTTTCGCCCGACGCGTGCGTTTGATCAGGGTTTTTAAGACGAGCCAAATGACTCCGTCCTTGCGAACAGGTCCCCATCCAAATTCATATCACATCTGCTAGCTGTTCGAGGGCCTGAGATTACTGCTACAGAAAGAGAGAGAGAGAGAGAGAGAGAGAGAGAGAGAGAGAGAGAGAGATGGTGGCTCTCTGTCGAACATTTTCAGAGCGGTATAATATTAAGGGGGGGAAAAGAGAAGAGGAGGAGGTGGGAGGGACCCGCCAGGGGTCATTGAAATCCGGATGCGTCCACGGAAGGGTGGAACACGCATCGCAGGGGCTCCCGTTATAGAAACACACAGCCCGCTGCCCTAGAAATGGTTTTAAGTGGCTGTGGTGGACGCACAACAGAGCCTCTGAGTCTCGTGTCAGGACGGTGGTGGCTTCTTCTTGCGAATCCTGTGGCCGTGGGGTCGTCAACCCTTCTCTTCTCCACACACAAAGCAAAGCGCCCCCCCGCTCTCTCTCTCTCTCTCTCTCGTTTCTTTCTTCTTCTCGATCCTGCGCCAGAAAACAAAAGAACCCCCACGCAGCAACAATGTCACGCTGTTTGTTTTTTCCCCGCTGCGGAAGGTTAAAAAGAAAAAGCGAACAGTGGGTCGAGGGAGACGGGCGCGGCGGGGGGGAAGACGACAACAACAGTCAATTTGCTCACAACTCAACACGACAGAGACGGTCAGAGAGAGAGAGAGAGAGAGAGAGAGGGAGGCACGCTACATGAATGAATGGGGTACGGTGGGGGGACGTGTCTCCTTCCTTCCATCTGTTTGCGAAAATACCAACGAGACTTGACCGTCGTCTTGCGTGTTCCCTCCTTCCCTCTCTCCCTCCCTCTCTCTCTCTCTCTCTCTCTCTCGATTATTCCCGTCGATCACGCACTCTCGAGTTCGCTTTCCAAACCAGTGAGACTCGCTGTGCTCTCTGCTCTGCAATTTGTCCTCGCGGCATGTTACCAGTTGGCTTTCCGCCTCTCCATCTCTCTCTCTCTCACGTAGATTTTGACTGCATGTGACCTTCCATGGTTACACCTGCTGCCTCGCCATGCAAAACTAGGAGAGAAATACCGAAGGACACAGGAGAATACGTAATTTAGAACAGATTTTTTTTCCTAACTTTCATCATTTATATAGTTTTTGGAAAATGCTTTTGTTAATAACAATTTATCCTTGTACAATTTTGTCGAAAGTGGGAACAAAAATTTGTCACCCATCTCATCGAGGGATTTAGAAAAATTTCATCTATATTGTTTGTATCTCACAAAGCAGACGCGCGCTTAATGTATTAAATTATTTTCCGAAATTTGGAAGAGAAAAATAATTCACAAACAAATTAATTTTAGCAGTAAATTAAATGAAAATGTGGTTTTTCAGTCTTGTTATCTTTTTGGAAAGAGCCAAATTTGTGATTTAAAATTTGTTCATATCTCACAAAGCAAACGCCCCCTAAATGTGTTCAATTATTTTTCAAAAATTGGAAATTACAATGTAGTGAAAATTAATAATTCACAAACAAATTACTTTCTGGCACTGTATTAAAATGAAATTGGGGTTTTTTTCAGTCTTGTGATCTTTTTTGCACATAGCAAAACTTGTGATTATGAAAATTCTCAAATGGGATGATTTTTCGCTTTTTCACGATTTGCTATTACGTGGGGAGGAACGGCGTTTTCTAACGTTAAAGTATCTTCGAGGGGCGAACAAAACATCCAGCCGCGTCCCGTTTTGGTATATTTTATTCTTTTGTTTATTTTTGCGGACATCTTTGCTGACGTGTAAGCTAATCCGACGGGACAGTTCGATTTTGTCTACGGAAAATTATAGATGTATAATTTAAATCCGATATCTTTCGCATTATTTGGATATTTCGATAATTGCCAACATTTTTTTAATCCTGAAGAATAATGTGATGACATCGCCAAGCCTATCCAACATGACATGAATTATTATAACATTTTAAAAACATGCTAATTTGCATTTCTTTATAGAGATTATTGTGAATTTTTTTTCTTTTTTATTTTGTGTCAAGCCTATCAAACATGACTGTTATATTAAAGTGGCCTAGGACTTTAAACTATGTCTACTATGACATAAATATCAATTTTTTTTTTAGATTAAATCCAAAGTCATATATGAATGACATATAACCATTTATTTCAGTTCCATCTAGGATGTATATATCACATTAGTATAGATTTGGGATTTTTATAATTCAAAAAAATTTAGGGCATATGCGTCACAATGGGTGAGTTTAGGATTTTTGGTAATACAAAAAAAAAAAAATCGGCATATTTATATCACAGTGGACATAGTTTGAAGTTTTTTTTCGTGGTAATAATCCTATTTTCAAATTGAATAAAAAGACAATATTGCTTAGATATTGGTCAAAAATTTTCAAGAAAAAAGCAAACCATCACTAAACAATCGAATGCTTGAAAATCGCGTGCCAATTTTTATTTTAGCTTTCTAGAGAGGCCCCCAATTATAATTTAGAAAGTGATGAAAAAATCGTCCTTATGATGGAAAAAGAGAACTTTGATTAAAGCAAAGCAAGTTGTTGATTGGACTTAAGTAAATGTGGACCGTCACGTCATATCGCAGTGCGGTCGTTAAAAAACCATACAGTAAATGCTTTTTTAGTAACTGATTATTTTTCAGGTACCACGCGATGCACTTAGGATTGTGCAGAATTTGCTAACTCTTTCCCCGAATTCAAGGCGTGTTTAGTTACACTTTTTACATGGAATTCGAGCAAGTTATCAATGCCCGTTGGTAACCCAACATCTTTCCTGACCGCAAAACAAACCTTTTTTTCTGGTCAAAATAATTGATGATGGGAACAATCTAAAAAATCAATCTTGTCCGGATTATATCTATTGGTAAATGGAAAGGCAATCGAATGTAGGGTGGAGGCGATTTGAACACAAGACCATGATGCCCTTCTTCTAGTTCATCGGTCAACATTCACACTGCCGTTTGAAAGAAAAGGGCAGCACTCTTGTCCCATTGAATATTGAATTGAATTATTTGAAATGAAATATATTTAAAGAGTGAACTCAAAACTCTTCCCAATGGAACAGATCGATCTCTCAATAAAGATCTGTTTGTTTTACTGAAAAATGAATGATTTTAGAAATATTTTTCAAAAATAATTACTTGTATCGCTTACTAAAATGGATGAATAATTTTTTTTAATCATTCATAATAATATTATTCATTGACTAATTATTTTAAGTGATATGAGTAATTATATTTCAAATTTACATTTTTTACGGAATTAAACGGAGCCTAAGAAGGGCACTTTTAGTTTTAACTTGTGGGTATGGGAAATTGGACCTTATTCAGAATCTGACATGTTACCACATAAGAAAATCTCAAAACAAACCTATACTCAGCCATTTAGTAAAGAAATAAAAAAGACAAATGGGGTAAATATCTTTTCGCAAAAATTCTCAATAAATATTCATCTCGTAAGAAACCTTAAAAAAAGGGTCCGAAGAAAGAAATTCAAAATGCAAAATAATAATAATAATAAAAAGAATATTAAAAAAAAAAAAAAAAATAGGAAACCCCACCAACATACTCGTCTATTTAATAACTTCTCCCTCGACTACGGAAAGATCAAACTTCCCTCCCCAAATCCCATCTTTCCGAAGTAAAAGAGCAGAGCAAAGCCTCAAGCTTTCCCCCCACATCCATACATAACATCAACTGCTGCAACTGCAGCAGAAACAGAAAGCAGAAAAACAGAGTGCTCTCCACGAGAGTATCTCTCTCTCTCTCTCTCTTTCTCTCTCCCTCCCTCCCTCTCTCTGTAAGTTCTTTGAACTTGTGAGCAGAGAGTTTCGAATCCGAGCGGCGAAACACTGAGCGTTGAGGTTGGATTTGGCCCCATCTTGAATTCATCATCGTCGTCGTCGTCGTCGTCGTTCAATCGTAGCGCACCAGGAAATGTGCAACCCGGGCGCCTCCGTGGCCACGGCCGAGAAGGCCGCGCAGCTGCCGCCGCAGACCCATCTCTTGCTCGACCTCCTCTCCCTCCCCGCCGGGAAGCAAGAAGAGTCCCCGGAGCCCGAGAAGGCCGCGCAGCAGCCGCCGCCGCCGCCGACCCATCTCTTACTCGACCTCCTCTCCCTCCCCGGCGTGAAGCAAGAAGAGTCACCGGAGCCCGACGAGGCCACCACCTCGTTACGCTCCGTCGCGGAGGCCAGGTCCCTGTTGGCGCTCGCCCTCCCCATCGCCCTCACCGCGCTCATCCTCTACTCCCGCTCCGCCCTGTCCATGATCTTCCTCGGCCGCCTTGGCGACACCGAGCTCGCCGCCGGGTCCCTCGCCATCGCCTTCGCCAACATCACGGGCTACTCGGTGCTCTCCGGCCTGGCCCTCGGCATGGAGCCGCTCTGCTCTCAGGCCTTCGGGGCCCGCCGCCCGAAGCTGCTCGCCGTCACCCTCCACCGCTCCGTCGTCTTCCTCCTCGCCTGCTCCGTCCCCATCTCCTTCCTCTGGCTCAACATGCAGAGGGTCCTCATCTACTTGCGTCAGGACCCCAGCATCACCCGCATTGCCCACACGTATCTCCTCTTCTCCCTCCCAGACCTCCTCACCAATTCCTTCCTCCACCCAATCCGCATTTACCTCCGCGCTCAGGGCATCACCCACCCCCTCACGTTAGCCTCCCTCGTCGGCACGATCTTCCACGTCCCGGTCAACCTCCTCCTCGTCCGACGCCTCCGCCTCGGGTGGCCGGAGTCGCCGCCGGGTCGGCCGCCTCGAACGCTTTCGCCCTCATCGCGCTCGTGGTTTACGTGTGGGCGGCGCGGCTGCACGAGCCAACGTGGAGGAGCCCCGGCTGGGACTGCTTTGCCGGGTGGCGGCCACTGCTGCGGCTCGCCGCGCCGAGCTGCGTCTCAGTCTGCCTCGAATGGTGGTGGTACGAGATTATGATCGTGCTGTGCGGGCTGCTGGCGGACCCGAAGTCGGCCGTGGCCGCCATGGGGATCCTGATCCAGACCACCTCGCTGCTCTACGTGTTCCCGTCCTCGCTCGGCTTCGCGGTGTCGACCCGCGTCGGGAACGAGCTCGGCGCGGACCGGCCGGGCGGGGCTCGGCTCTCCTCCGCGGTGGCGGGGGCCCTCGCGGCAGGGATGGGGATATGCGCGGCGGCTTTCTCGTGGGCCATGCGGGACACGTGGGGACGCATGTTCACCCAGGACGAGGCGATCCTGCGGCTGGTGTCGGCGGCGCTGCCGATCCTCGGGCTGTGCGAGCTCGGCAACTGCCCGCAGACCGTCGGGTGCGGCGTGCTGCGGGGGAGCGCGCGGCCTTGCACGGCCGCGAACGTCAACCTGGGCGCCTTCTACCTGGTGGGGATGCCGGCGGCGATCGGGCTCGGGTTCGGGCTCGGGGTCGGGTTCTGCGGGCTCTGGGTGGGGCTGCTCTCGGCCCAAGTTTGCTGCGCGGGCCTTATGTTGTATGTGGTGGGGACCACGGATTGGGATTTCCAGGCGAAGCGGGCCCAGATGTTGACGTGTAACGGGTGTGGGGACGGAGTGCTCGGGCGTAGTCTCGACGACGAAAAGCAGCCGTTGATTTGCGACGAGGAGACTCCGTCGCGATGATCACCGTAGGATGAAGAAAGTCAGTAACTCCTTTAATGTAGCTTTTTTTCCTTCTTTTTTTCTCTCTATTTTCTTCTTTTGTCTCTTTTTTTTTTTTTTTCATTATTTTAGGATCTCTCTCTCTCTCTTTTTTGGTGAGGTATTGAAATTCTTTTTTTGGGGGGGGTGGATTACTAAGAGCAGAAATTTTTGGTTCGCGTTCGGCATTTCTTGCTCTACCCAGAAAAAAGAGAAGTCACTTTTTTTTGCCATCATCAATTTGAGGTCACTTGTGTATGTACAAATCTAATCTTCTCTTACCCTTTCGCAAATTTCCTTTTCGGATTTTTGCGACATTTTGTGAACGAGGGGATGTCGAATTTCTGGTCAGTGCCGCCCATCCTTACAACCTCGGCATTCGTCTGAATTGCGCAAACAAAATACGGAGGAAGCATCACTTCCGTCATGAAAAAGATACCAAGTAGGTGGTGTTCCGAGTTAGATATGGAAAGCGACCTTATTTTCTTCTGCCTTTTTTTTTTTTAGATGGGGTAAAAGGAGGGAGGCATTTATGGAATTTCACATGCACGTTCTCACTTTGAAATCCAAATAAAAGCAATGGCCAGCTCAGAATTTTATTCCAATTGACGTCCTCCGAAATCTTGGAAAAGGAAAACCTTTTAAACGCATTGCTCCGGCAGATGACCAAAAACTCCTCCAAATTTTCCGATGAACGATATCACCTGAAGCCGTATTATAACCAAAACCGATGCCAAGGAAAATGAAGTAATCTCGAAGGTTGCAAGTTTCGGATGCTGCATTCAAAGCCCCACACGCCGACTGATCCAAGGAAAATGCTGGACTTTCGAACACTTGACTCGTATCGGACTATCATTCTTTATTGAATATGACCTGCTCGTTTGAAGGGCCACCCACGATTCCGACACATCATTCTGAAGAGGATCTTTGCACGTGTGAGATTGCCCTACGAAGTGCAAATGAGGACCCCTTCTTGGTAGTGCGACAGCAGGAGGGTGGAGTATTAAATTTCTGTCAATCATTGAATTGCCTCTTGTGTATGCATTCATAGTGTTCACAAAGGCCGCTTTCAATCACCAAGAAGATCTTGAGTATCGAGTCTTAATCAGGGCAATGCACAGTGCCGGCACCGGCACCAGCCTCGTCCGAAAAACAAATAGAAGGCAGGAAAAGATTCGACAGACTTTCTGTTCGACCCGGCTACGTAGACGCGACCGCGGCCGCGAACTTGTTAGTCTCCAAGCTGTTGGTTAGATCTGTGCGATCGTCATCGTGGACAGACTCACGATCCCACAACGTTGGCCACTCGTTCAGCCTCGCTGTCTCGGTAGTTCGGACAAGTCTGGTGATCCCTCCCGAAGCGTCCCCTCCCCTGCCGAACGCCAGCGCTTTACACGTGGCGGCGATCCCCTGCTTCTAGGGTTTTCAGTCCCGGAAATATTGCCGAAGCAGGGCGCAGCCCCGCCCGCCGGGTCTACCATCTGCCTTTTTCCATTTTACCCCGCGTTTCACATCACGTTGCCATGTCACGCCATGCAGAGACACCATCATTCGTGCCAACGACGACCTTAGCGAGGGGGGTTGCCTCCAGTGGGCGTTGTACCTAATTTTTTCTTTTTTTCTTTTCTGAGGGAACATGTACTTTAATTGCCATTGGAGAAGACGGTGCGGCGCAGCATGTGTTCAGCGGTAGGGGTCTATAGGTTATAGGTTATAGAGAATGAGCTAAATCTAATTTAGCTGGATTAGAATTGGACAGGTGGTTGAGCGGGAAAGGACATGTGGGCGTCTCGGTGGTGGCCGAGGCGGGGTTCATCTTGACGGCAGGTGGCAAAGGCGGAGGCAGGTCGATTGCGGTGTGGTGGATCTTCTGAATTAAGAGAGAGAGAGCGGAAAGAGAGAGAAAATCAGGTTTAGAGATAAACGGTTCCAAATTCTGTACAAATTATATATGAATCCTGGGACTTATCTGCTAACATAAATTTCTTAATTTTTTGGAACTTTGAACTTTCTCTTATAAAGATTCCAGAGTCAATTTCAACTTTTACGCAGGTTCCACTTATATTATTAATTGAACGATTATGATGAATTATCATTCTTAATAACCACAATTTGCTGTTATAATCTACTGATTATGACTTATATTTAACAAAATAAAAGTCTCAATCATAAAATGTAACATTTAATTAGTGATTTCAAATTATATACTCATTATCAGACGCTTTTGAATATTACAAAATAATGCGAAGATATAGATCAAGAAAAATACAAAAACTTATTTTATATTTCAGGTTTGTTTACCTATAACCTAAAACCTATCGGTCAAACAAGTTTTCTAATTTTTAGAATTTACAACCTACATTGGATACCTTGGAACTTAAAACCACATAGACTCCCACCAGTCAAGTTCTTTGGTTTTAGGTTCTATCTTGAAACCATTCTCACCCCTAATCAAGTTAGTGTTTTCATTGTGGGTATGTGTAGAAGAGTTCTCACAACATGATAATCTAATGTGATGTTGCATAGGTTAAGCCCTCAAATTTGACTGCTAATGTGTCATTTACTTGAAGGAAGTAGGTAAGATCTAACTTTACTCTTTTGATTTAGAGGATCACAATAGTAGTTATTTTGTACTATGGGTTAGCGTATCCTAGTCTTACAACAAATTTACATAAAACTCAGAACTAAAATGAAACGGTCTTGCTTCTAGCATATCAGAGTTATTTGAGAAAGCGAAATGAAGAAATCTATCTATGAGTTAATAAATATAGTGAAGGAATAAATTAAACTATTAACTTATCAACGTATTTTGATTGGACTCATTTCACGATTAATCCACTGACTTATGAATTTATTAAATAGATTAATTGTGTCATATCATCTTAATCGTCCAATTTCAAACTTTAATTTACCAACCCTCATATGTGAACCTCATTGTTTCCTTAATGGTTTGGTGAATATGCATATGCATGTAAGCCAAGACGTATTACACGTGTTCGATTCATCAATACCAACGAGTTCAAATATTATGCCACAAGGATACAATTTCATTGTACCAAATCCATAAAGTTGGCTAAATATTTCATGGTGTAAGAGCGGAACTTCCACGTTCCATGGTAGATCAAAGGAAACTCTCTTCATTATACCTCTAAATGATGGTAACAAACATGTTGAGCATCATCCACGTGCAAACTTAACTAAAGGTAAATGCACATGATGTTCATTTCCGTAATCCACCAGTCAAAAAACCGGTTGGAGCAAAAGACGACAGAAAATAGGGCCCTTAAGAAAAAAAACATGTTCCAGGTCTTCCAACCCGATCCATATGTCGCGCTACTGCCTTGGTGGCTTGAAAGCGACATGCTTCTCGATTTTCCTACTGTCTTGCACAGCTGAAGCATGAGGGAAATATCAAAGCCTGCTGGTACACGAGAGAGAGTGGGCTCCTGCTAACGTTTAAAACTCAAAAGTTTGTATGTACATACTGATGCTTTTTGCAATACCCAAGGTTTGGATATGTAGGAAGAAAGGATAGACGTGGCAAACCAACAAAGATGAAATGATGTGTAAATAGTGGCCCTTGTCATGGGGCAGGAAGGCAGAGCAAAAGCTGATAAGCAAACAAAAACAAGGGTCTTGTCTGGTATCTGCGTAACACTGCCTCTTTGCTGCAGGAGGCGCACGAGGGGATATCAGCCACATTACTTCCCTCCCTCTCTCTCGCTCTCTCTCTCTCAAGCTCACTCACATGTAGATCATTTTGTCTCCATGTACTGTGTAAGGCTCCATCTAGATAGTGACAGACCAGGCTCTCGAGATTTGAACACGAAACCCGTTCTATCCAAATCAAAATTGCAGTCACTTAGCTAACCCATCAGGAGAATTCTGCATCCATTTAAGCAAATGGGGGTGTATAGGAATTGGCTAACTTGACTCGTTCTTCGTATGATCGACAAGTACATAACCTGTATCTTTCAAATTAATCTAATCTAGTCCGTCATTAGTGTGTCGGTACTGCAGGACAAAGCAAAGAGTATTTTCTAGAATCAAAGAGCATCACAGACGTTTTCTTGTTGCGTGTGGATAAAGAGAAATGACGTCCTGCCTCTGGATGGATAATTTAGCATCTCAACCTTCGCTTGCTTATGGATGCATCCAATAATGAGGGGTGGGTATACTTCTGCAGTTCTCCCTTTGGAATCTAGCTGATTATAAAAATTCGAAACTTGAAATTTTCTTTTTCATATTCAGAATTTTGGCTCTTTTCCTCGAATTTGGCAACCACTTCTGGACCATATGAAAGGACCAAATCCAAATAAAACATAAATGACCACCAATTATATTCTCCTTATCTTAGGTAAATATGGCTTATCTTGTTCAAAGGATCTATAGTACCTTCTCAAGTTAGGGATTTTATTGATGGTGACGTCGTAAGCATGATCAAAAGTCAGAAAATTTTGTGGTAATCGCCATCTTTATCACCTATTTCTTTCTAAAGTCTTTCATGGTCCAGGGGACTATTAAATAAACTTAGCTTTATTTGACAAGATGTAAGATTGATAACTTTTATCAGTGTCAAACATAAAGTCCGAATGGATATCTATGTGGTTTTGTCTCCAAATCTCTCCTATTTTTAAGTTTCTGGCCAATAATTTGTTCATTCGGGGCGGGAGATTCCCATCTCTATTTCATTCTTACCTCAAAAGGAAATTTTACCTTCAAGTGCTCTTGCATGTTGCATCATTCGACCTTTCTTCGAAAATAATAATAGTAATAATAATAAAATAAAAAGTTCTCTATCCAAATCTCTTTATAACCAAGTTCCAAAGTTCTCTCCAATTTGAGCTGTCTAAGCTTTTAATCCCACCTATCAAGTGTCTTACAAGGTAAAAATTTCATTATCTTCAATGTCGTTTCTTTATCAAACTAGGTTTTGTTTTGAAAGATAAATATTAGTTAAATCTTATTTTTGTTTGATTTGATTTCAAGGTGATCAAGGCTTTCATTAGTTCAAGTCTTTCCACTCAAGGTAAGTGAAAACTCTTGGGTCTAAGTTAGATTAATCTACTTAGCACCCTTGAACTGCGTTGTTTGATGCTTACTCATTTAGGTTTTGCTTTGAGGATAAGTTTATTTAGACTTTGAGACTGTACTTCTTGATATATTGAGCTATTGTTTTCTTGCCTTAATTTAATTTTTTTTCTACATGCCTAGAATGTATTTGAATGTTTACCAAAAAGATTTGTCATAACTCAGATAGGAGAAATGTGAAAAAAAAAATGGTAAAAATAGACTTAAGAGTGGTGTATTAGTAATTTTTGACATGTCTAGAAGCAACTTCCTAAAATTTGTGTAAGTGAAAGTGCTCTATTAGTAGTGTTATTTCATGGTTTAAAGTGTTCGTTAGCATGTTATATTAGGTCATTAAAATAAATCAAACGGGTTACAATAACTATTTTAGAAAGGAGATTATCTAAATTATAACAAGATATACTTTCGGGTGGATGAGAACCCTGCTCTTAAGGAATAACAATGCAGTTACCCTAACATGGCCGAAAAAACCCTATTTTGAGGAGGAAGCTACACAAAAAAACACTGAGCACCCATGGATATCCTTTCTCTTCCCCTACACTCTACCTTTATCATTGTCCCTATGAGATTTTGTTGGATCGCTGATGACTTTTCTAAAGGTTAAAGCTATTAAATGACGACGTGATTTAATATTTAATTATTTTATCACTCCTCTTCATGCTTTAGTCTTCTTCTTTTTTTCACCTAGTACTAGTCTACTAGGTGTGGACATATTTAATTGGAAATGGGGTCTATAAAGATTTGAATTCAATCCCTCCAACTTGATACCATGTGGATTTTATGAAACCACTGCTAACTATTATAAAAACTTAAGTTGCTATATGAAGAGTGGTTTAATATTTAATTATCCTATTAGTCCCAGCGGTGTTCATCTTGTTCCACACTTCCATCATTGCTCACTCCCCATGGCCGTCACGTTCTTACCTCCAGAGATAAAGAGGGGTGTGATTTTGTGCGTTATTCGCTCTCCCTCTATTCCCACCATTGCTACCACGCCGCTGAAAGGAGACAGAGAGAGAAAGGCAATGATGGATCTTAGGAGATGCTGGTGACATGTGCAGTGGGTCGCGATTCCGAGATGGACGTTGACATCGACGGTGGAACGAGGGTAGGGTGGAGATGCTGAGGAGAGGCTTTTCTAGGCTATGCACGGTGGAGTATAGGAGGAAGACAGGCAATTTAGAGTCAGAAAGAAGAAAAGGGAAAAATAGGGGTGAGAAAAAAATAGTGAAACATAGAGGAAACAATAAATTCGGGCCATCCAAAATGCATTTGGCCATTTGTCGATCTCTCGTGATGTAGTTCTGTCCCTGTATTTAGAAGATCTCAATCTGTTTTAAGTAGCGGTTAAAATGATATTTCAGACACATTACGAACATACAAGTTGTTTAGTAAAGCGCTTCGAAGCTAGACAATGTGTCAATAACTGAGGGAGGAGAAAGTTAAGAAGCCTGCCAATTACATATTTCTCGCATGCCTGGTTTTTATGGATAACTAACGTAGCTTAATAGGAATCTCACGCATACGCCGAAGAATCATAGTATTTTATTATGTCTATACCTTATCCAGTAGCTAGATAACAATAATACTCAAGGGGCATCCTTTTTTCGTCTCTTTCTTCATCTTTCATCGTTTGTTTTGTCATCCTAGAAGTGTGTCCTCCTTTCTTAAACTAGTCTTATGTTGACTTTAAGATGGACACGTTCTAGGAGATTGGTTCTTTCGAGCCAAAGGTCCTTATCTTGTCCTCTTCTTTATTTCCCTGTGGTGAGTGGGCACAGGACTCAACTCCGCATATTCCTGTGACATAATGTATTGTGCTTCCATTGCGAAATTGCGAGGGGATAAATAAAGCCCCAGAACCCTTAGCCTAACCCAACCCTATAGCATGTGCATGTATCTTTCCCCTATAACTGTGGTTTTACTATACAAACTTATCCTAGAGCAACAAGATCCACTCGTCTAGATGGGAGCATTTTGCGCAACAGGAGCCGCATTTGCAGTGTTCAAAGTTTTCTGCCATGTCTTGACGTGAATAGCTAGGGACCATCTCTAGAAGGCTAGGGTCCTCGAGAAAAGATTTGGGCGTGCATGCATTACTTCCAGGAAAACAAAACTATGCTACATGCATTGCTTGTGCAAAGCCGGATGGATTTGTTCTCAGTTCTCAAACTAGTTGTCGTATAGCCAAAACGCGTGGGTTAGTTTGATGCTTTTCGCTTGGGGAATTCATGTTATACACACTTCTGCTTGCCATATAATTGCTCTTTCTTGGTGACTGATGTGAAATATTTCCTACTAGATCAGGCCTTTTGCGTGCTATTTTCTGACACAAAGCAACATATGCAACCTTGTTTTTTTTGGGGGGTTCGTTCCTTGGTATAGGAACATTGTCTGTCGCATGCATGGAAGCCTCGACTTGGACAAAACCCTTAGAATTGATAAGTGTGAACTCGATATGTTTATATGAGGAGAAGAGACAAAACTGGCTTAAGCATGCAAAAACAGCCAAAAATGGCTCTGTTGATTGAAAACGATAGAAAAACCAAACAACTACAGCGATAACTTGGAATAACGTGCCTCATCAGAGGCAGAACAAAAAATAAGCTAATGCCCGGACAAACGAGATGGGGGGGACTTATTATCATTTGGGTACGCGGGATATGTTTTAATAATTCTGGATTCCTATCTTTTGGCACAAAAAGCCGTTACCTTCTCTCTCTCTCTCTCCTTTCTTTTTTTCTGTTCTTGTTCTTTCCTTGGCTATGGAAAAGATTACTCTGTTTGGTTTTACTCAACAGAATTGCATTGACCATTGGCTCCGTTTCTCAAGACACACGGTATCGACCCCATTACATTTCGGCCATTTCCTTCGTCCGCACAAGGTCAACAATTAGCAATCCGATGGAATCTTAGCTTGAGTATCACTTGTACATAAATAAATCTATCCAGCACAGTATTATATCAGATGCTTGCATGCATGCATGCAAATGCTTGGAGAATAGAAAAGACAAGCACATGCTGTTAGTTAGTAATACGATGAGAGAAGCACAAGAGGAGGAAGAAGATGATCAACTAAAGTTAAGTTTACTCCCCTAGAGATTGACTTAGCAATTCAATAAATGCTCTACGTCTTTCAATGTTTTCTTTATTACATAAGGTATTTAAACTCGACTCGACGAATCTTCTTGGATACATGCAAATCACTCTATTCATGTGCATCGGTTAAGGCTCCACCTACAACTTAGTTAGCCTAGCCACAAAATATTACTTCTAGTGGAAAACTCTATGATTTGAACACAAAAGTCGCTAAATCTAAATCAAGCACTTAACTACTTAGTCAATCCATTTTGATTTTCATTATTATCTCCTTATGCGTCTTTCTAGATAAGTATCAGATTTGTTTCTGAATGACTTCTAAGTAGAGCTGTTAAACGGGTGGGTTAGGTCGGGTTTGGGTCGAGTCATTAATGGGTCGACCCAAATTGACCCATCAACCCATTTATGACCCATTTATATCTAATGTAAATTTTTCGACCCATACCCGACCTGACCCGACCCGTACGCGACCCATACTCGACCCGACCCGTATTAATAAAATATTTTCATATTTAATCAAATTTAGGAAAACTTATTCTTATGTTTTTTAAAGATTATATTACTTAAAAACTTCCAAGCAATACAAATCCAATCAATAATTTTTCAATTTTTTATAATTTTGCAAAAAAATTATTTCTTTTATATATATATAAAAAAGAAAATTTGAATGAGACCACACAAAGTTGTGATCCGGCGAGCTTGAGCTCGCTCGACGCCGGCAAGCTCGAGGCTCGCCTGGCCGGTCGCCGCCATTGCCGTGCCGGCCGGAGGAGGAAGAAGAAAGGAAAGAAAAAGAAAATAAAAAAAAAATAATTATAATTTCGGTTTTTATAAAAAAAAAAATTGTAAAGTTAAAAAGAGGAGAGAGATGGTGAGGTTTTGAGTAAAAATAAATGGATTCATTTTTAATGGGTTGATAAGTGGGTCTTAAATGGTCGCTTTCGACCCATTTAAGACTCCATATATTTTAGTCTTGACCCATTAAAAACCATTATGGGTGCTTTAGGAAATAAAGCTTGACCCATTAACGACCCATTTAATCATAAATGGGTTGTGCAACCCATTTAACACCTCTACTTCTAAGGATGCCACGAATATTGTTACATAAGTGAATTTGACATGTGAAGAGAGGTTCCTCCATGATTAGCATTTGCAGGTAGACCAACCGAGGAGTGCATCTTCCAAGGCAAACATCTAGGACTATTTTATGTTATCCTCGTAAGAAGACCCAGCCTCATTTTCTTCGCAAAGCTTTCCATGGCATGTTGGCCCGTCGAATCTGTCATAAACGGAAGTGAACAGGAGCAGCTAACATAGATGCTGGATTGGATCTGGACAACACGTCGCCCCCAACAGTTACAGTTGTTCCCACCCCCCCAACAGTTACAGTTATCTCTCTCTCTCTCTCTCTGTGAAGCGCAATGTGGTCATAAAATGTTGGTGATGGGTGATGAGGAAGGAAATAATTTAAAAGACAACATATGAATGAATGAATGAAGGACAGAATCATTCGAGACCCATGATGATTCTCACATGGCTGCTCTTTTCACTGCAATGTAAACTATATTGCTCTCTCCAGTCACTCTCCATTTAACAAAACGAGGGTGATAGGAATTGGCTAACACGACCTATTCCTCGTATGATCGACAAGTACATAACATGTGAGCGTTCAAATCGATCTAATCTAGTTTGTCATTAGTGTTTTGGGACCGCATAACAAACCAAAGACCGTTTTCTCGAATCAAAGAGCATCACAAACGTTTTCTTGTTGCATGTGCATAAAGAGAAATGATCTCCAGCCTCTGGATGGATAATTTTTAGCCTCTCAACCTTTGCTAGCTTATGGATGCTTCCAAGAATGAGGGGTGGACATACTTTTGCAGTTCTCCCTTTGGAATCTAGCTGGTTAAATAAATTCGAAACTTGAAATTTTCTTTTGCATATTCAGAGTTTTGGCTCTTTTCCTTGAATTTGGAAACCACTTCTGGACCATTTGAAAGGACTATAACCATATAGAACACAGATGACCACCAACTATGCTCTCCTTATCTTACGTTAATATGGCTTATCATGTTCAATAGGATCTACAGTATCTTCTCAACTTAGGGATTTTATTGACGGTGACGCAGTAAGCATGATCCAAAAGTCAGAAAATTTTGTGGTAATTCCCATCTTTATCACCTGTTTCTTTCTAATGTCTTGTCAGGGTCCAGGGGACAACTAAACTAGACTTAGCTTTACTTGACAGGAAGGATAGATTGATATCTATTTGGTTTTATCTCCAAATCTCTCCTATTCCTAAGTTTCTTGCCCATAATTTGATCATTCGGCCCATCTCCATTTCATTCTGACCTAAAAAGGAAATTTCACCTTCAAGAGCTCTTGCATGTTGCGTCATTTGACCTTTCTTCAAAAATAATAATAATAATAAAAGACAAGTTTTCTATCTAATCTTTTTACAACCAACTTCAAAAGTTCTCCCCAATTTGAGTTGTCTAAGCTTTTAATCCCACCTATCAAGTGTCTTACAGAGTAAAAATTTAATGATCTTCATTTTCGTTTCTTTATTAAAACCGGTTTTGTTTTGAGAGAAAATATGTATGGATTCTTATATTTGTCTGATTCGATTTCAAGGTGATCAAGGCTTTGATTAGTTCAAGTCTTTCCACTCAAGGTAAGTGAAAACTCTTCGCATTAAGTTAGATTGATCTCTGAAAAAAAAAAAAAAAAAGTTAGATTGATCTACCCGACATTCTTGAACTTCATAATCTGATGCCTGCTGATTTGGATTTATTTTATTTAGACTTCAAGACTGTATACTTCTCGTTATATTGAGCTATTGATCTCTTGCCTTAATTTTAAAAAAAAATTCTACATGCCTAGAATGTATTTGAAGGATTGCCAAAAAGGTTTCTCGTAACTCTAATAGGAAAAATGTGAAAAAAGCGAGAGGTAAAAATAGACCTAAGAGTGGCGTATTAGTAATTTTTTACATGTCTAGAAGCAACTTCCTAAACTTTGCGGAAGTGAAAGGGCTCTATTAGCAGTGTTATTTCATGGTTTAAAGCGTTCATTAGCGGGTTATATTAGGTCATTAAAAGAAATCAAATGGGTCAAAATAACTATTTTAAATACTTTATGGGCAAATTTGTAATTTCAGAAAAAGGTAGGGGGACCACTCAACTAAAACTGAAAATTCTAGGGGCTGATTATAGAATCGGAAACCTTGTGAAGATAGGTAATTAATTTATTTTTTATAATTAATTATTTAATTTAGACAATTTAACTAACCAGTCAAAATTTGGGCTTAATTCCATAATTAATTAAAAAAAAATGGCTGTTTTGGTAATTTTATAAAATCTGTGGCATATCTATAGTATACATGAAATATTCATATGTCTTTGATCATAATGAGGTCTTGGTAAGACCTAATATAAATGAATCCATGCAAATTCCACAAATGGGTAAGTTTAGGCCTAGAACTCTACAAAGGTCACCTTAATCTAGAGTGTTTTGAACTCAGTTGTTAAGATTTTAATTAGTGATCTCTAATTTTTACGTTGGTAATTTCTTAGCAGCCGAATCAACTACATCAACCCTAGTATTATCACACTATTGACAAAGTGAGATTATCTAACATTTATACAAAGATATACTTTCGAGTGGATGAGGACTCTTATGAAATAACAATGCGGTTACCCTAATATGACTGAAAAAACCCCTATTTTAAGGAGAAGTTGCACAAAAAACCCTAGACCCAGCACCCATGGATGTCCTTTCTCTTCCCCTACCTTCTACCTTTGTTATTGTCTCATGAGATTTTGTTGGACCACTGTCTTTTTTTTTTTTTTTTTTTTTTTTGTTCCTTAACCTAGTACCAAGCGTGGACATATTTAATTGAGAAGATAAATGGAACCCGGAAAATTTTAACCCAAGACTTTCAACTCGATATCATGTGAGATTTTATAGTCCTATTGCTAACTATTGTAAAAACTTGAGCTATAATATGAAGATGTCCTATTGTCAACTGTTATAAAAATTTAAGCTATAATATGAAGACGTGGTTTAATATTTAATTATCCTATCGGTTCAATGGTGTTCCCCTATACTACACTTCCATCGTTTTTCACTCCCCAAGGCCATCACGTTCTTACCTCTAGAGATAAAGAGGGGTGTGATTTTGCACGTCATTCGCTCTCCCTCTATTCCAACTATTGCTAATGCGCCGCCGAAAGGAGACAGAGAGAGAAAGGCAGTGGTGGATCCTAGGAGATGCTGGTGACATGTGCAGTGGGTCGCGATTCTGAGATGGACGTCGACATCGCCGGTGGAGCAACGAGGGTAGGGTGGAGACGTTGAGGACAGGCTTTGCTAGGCTATGCACTGTGGAGCAAAGGACGAAGACAGGCAACGTAGAGTCAGAAAGAAGAAAAGGGAAAAATAGGGGAGAGAAAAAATAGTAAAACAAAGAGGAGACAATTAATTCAGGCCATCCAAAATGCATTACGCCAATCTTTCGATCTCTTATGATATATTTTTTTTTCCCTATATTTAGAAGATCCTAATCTGTTTCAAGCAGCCGTTAATATGATTTTTTGGACATTATGAACATATAAGTTGTTTATTAAAGCGATTCAAGGCGAGACAATGTGTCTACAACTGAGGGAGGAGAAAGTTAAGAAGCCTGCCAATTACATGTTTCTCACATGCCTGATCTTTAAGGATAACTAACCAAGCTTAATAGGAATCTTATGCATACGCCAAAGAATCAAAGTATTTTATCATGTCCATACCTTATCTAGTAGCTAGATAACAATGAAACTCAAAGGTCAACAATTTGCATAAATAAATCTATCCACTACAGTATTATATGAGATGCTTGTGCGTGCATGCAAATGCTCGGAAGTTAGAAAGACAAGCACATGGTGTTGGTTATTAATACGATGAGAGGGGCACTAGAGGTTAAAGAAGACGATGAACTAAAGTTTTTTTTTTTTTTTTTGGTCGGTGACGATGAACTAAAGTTTACTTCCCTGAGATTGGCTTAGCAATTCATAAAAATATTTTACATCTTTCAATGTTTTCTTTATCACACAAGATATGCAGACATGACGCAATGAATCTTCATGAATGCATGCAAATCGCAAATCGCCCGGTTCATGTGCAGTGGTCAAGGCTTCACCTACAACTTAATTGGCTTGGCCATAAAAGATTACTTTTAGTAGAAAATGCTGTGATTTGGACATGAAAGTTGCTAAATCTAAATTAACCACTTAACCACCCAACAAATTCATTGAGAGTTTTCATCATCATTTTCTTATACGTCTTTTAAGAATAGTGTCGGATTTGCTTCTGAATGCCATCTTAGAATGCCACGAATATTATCACATCAGTGAAGTTAACATGTGAAGAGAAGCTCCTCCATGATTAGCATTCGCGGGTAGGCCAACTGAGGAGTGCATCCTCCAAGGCAAATATCTAGGACTATTTTATGTTATCCTCGTAAGAAGAGCCAGCCTCATTCTTCTTCGCAAAGCTTTCCATGGCATGTTGGCCCGTCGAATCTGTCATAAATGGAAGTGAACAGGAGCAGCTAAAATAGATCCTGGATTGGATCTGGACAACAAGTCGCCCCCGACAGCTGCAGTTGTCTCCCTCAGTGTGGGAAGCGCAGAGTGGTCGTGGAATGTTGGTGGACGGGTGATGAAGAAGGAAATAATTTAAAAGACAACATATGAATGAATGAATGAAGGAAGGACGGAATCATTCGAGACCCATGATGGTTCTCACATGGCTGCTTTTTTCACTGCAATATAAACTGTACTGCTCTCTCCAGTCATTCGCTTGTCCCCTTACCTTTGCTTTCTCAAGTCTCTCACTTCCAACTAACCATTCATTATCACCCATGCCATTGCATCATGCCTGCCTGGAAAATAGGGCTAGAACCCCCTCAGTGGTTTTTCCTTTATCCTATGTTCTACGAGATTATTGATATCGACCAATTATATACTCGATGTTGATGAAAATATAACTGACCAACCATATCTTGAATTTCTAGTTAAATAAGATATATTAAGAACTCAAAGTTTATGGTAAATCCTTGCACGCTCAATTATAAGATGGGAGTACGAAGTCGAGAAGGGTGGAGTTCAATTTTCTGCATTTTTCTTACCCTCATTTATGCAAGATCACACTTCTTTATTTGTGTTGTGGATAGGATTGTACATAACAAGACAATATATGTTTAAGAGTAGAATCGAAGCACTACCCGACCCTTACCCTGTTTTAAGAATGCGGAACTGAAAACCAGCCCAATTAGTTCAAGGCATGTTCCGAATACTAAGAAAAGTACCAAAAAAGTCCTAAAACTATTGCATTGATACCAACCAATTCAGTCCTAAATTTTTCAATTGGACCAATTTAGTCCTAAACCTTTTACTATTGGTACCAATTCAGTCCATCCGGCCAATTTTAGCCGGCCGACACTAACGTGGACGTCGGCCAGTGGCCGGATGCTGACGTGGAATTTTTTATGATTTTTAAAATTTTTTTTCGATTTTTTAATTTTTTAATAATTTTTTTCTTTTTTCTTTTCTTTTTCCTTTTTTTTTTGGCCTTCTTCCTAGCGTGGCCGGCGAGGGCCGCGAAGCCCTTGCCTACCGCCAACGAGGGTCGCGACCCTCGCCCGGCCTCTCCCAAGGTCGCCGGCGAGGCGGCTTCGCCCGAATCTGGGCGAGGCTAGCCTCGGCCGTGGCCTTGGGCAAGGCCGAGCGGCCCTCGCCAACCACCGGCGAGGGTCGCGGCCCTCACTCGGCCTCGCCCGGGGCCGCGGGCGAGAGGCCAGCCTCGCCCGGATCTAGGCTAAGCCGCCTCGCGCCGCAACCCCGGGCGAGGTTAAGCGAGGGCCGCGACCCTCGCCGGTGGCCGGGAGGGCCGCTCGGCCTCACCCGGGGCCACGGCCGAGGCTGGTCTCGCCTAGATCCTCGCCTAGATCCGGGTGAAGCCGCGACCCTCGCCGCCACGGCCCTAGGCCCAATCGCCGCGAGCCTCATCGGAGGCTCATCGGCCACCGGGAAAAAAAAAAAGAAAAGAAAAAAAATTATTAAAAATTATTAAAAAATTATTTTAAAAAAATCAAAAAAATTATTAAAAAATCATAAAAAATTCCACGTCGCATCCCGGCCACCGCCCGACGTCCACGTCGGCGGCCGGCCAAAATTGGCCGGATGGACTGAATTGGTACCACTAGTAAAAGGTTTAGGACTGAATTGGTCCAATTGAAAAGTTTAGAATTGAATTGATACCAATGCAATAGGTTTAAGAATGCGGAACTGAAAACCAGCCCAATCAGTTCAAGGCATGTTCCGAATACTATACATAGGAGTCATGATTTTTCTTTTAAATTTTTTGTTTAAAATTTTAAGTTGATCTACCCAATGCGGAGAAATATGATTAATGACGTAAATTTTCATTAGAACTAATGAGTTTTAAAAGATCAAGTCAGTGTACTTTTCTTAATAAACAATATCTTACGTAAATATCAATAGTAATTTTATCTTTGAAGCAGCTAAGAACGGAACCAGTTGGTTCTCCCTAAAGCCGGCTTGGAGTTGGATTGACCATTTTAGTTCTCGCTCATTCCTAATCTTAGCCCATCTTTTGTCACGCATACCATTCATTATCTGATTCAATTCCATGTTACCTACTTATTACCCTAACAACATGCTAACCAAGGTAGTGTTCAAGACATTATATATACATAATGTCATATCCTTTTTTTTCTTGATGAACATCTTTGTCATATCCTAATGACTGCATTTTTAGAAAAGTGGACAAAATCTCGCTTTGTCGTTTTCCAAATTTTAAAATAATTACGCATGTCATCCTTAATTTAACAGTTTAAACTTTCGCAAAAGGGCCATCAATTCCTGAACTTTCAAAACTACCACGCCATAGGCCTCATTTTATATATCAAAACCTCCACCCACCCACACCACCACCACCACCACCACCACTTTCCCAAGATTTCGCTCGGATTTGCTTAGATTTCCTACAATGGCGAGCTCTCATTGGGGAGGAGACACAGACAAGTGGAGGCCACAGCATAACGGTGGCATGTATAGGCTTTTGAGCCCTTGTCCTCCTCATGAGCAGCAAGTGGTTGAAAGGAAAAAGGGTTTGAAAAAATCGTCACTTACAACTCTTTTAAGGTTGGTTCCATGATTTGCTCAACTTGCTGCTCTTTTTTATTCTTTCATTTTCTGAGATTGGCACGGCATGTCTCCTTCGCTCCATCACATGCTTCATATTCACTATATCCCATCCATCGAACCCCCATCATTCTCTAACCCCTCCGAGGTCGACATGTGGGGTCCGACATCACAAGTTAGCAAAACCATGTCCAAGGTACGTGAGGGGGGGAAGAACACCTCACATGCATGTGCAATGCACACATGCATTGGTCTATGCGGGATGTCAGATGTTATGCTGCAAGCTCTACGTTCTGTTTATCTAATTATGAGTGTGCTGGGGTTACTAGTTTTGACAATCATGAATCGCATTAAGATATTTCATACTTTGGTGGCATCTGATTCAGCTGGTACTAGCAGTATGCCCCTTTGGAGATATAGTTTATCTTATCCAACAGAGGGAAAATGACGAATACGACAAGAGCCTTTTTTTCGGGTCAAAACTTATCCGGGCACCCGATCCCTGTCCACGGACTGGCGTAGATGGGCTCACGAGGGGTTCCCTCACAAGCCTCGAAATTTTTAGGAGATTTTGTCTAGCGATGCCCATTGTAATTGTTTTGGGCCTTTGCATGTCTCTCCTAATTCACAAGTCCTGCTGTTTTCTCAATGCCCTTATGCTCTTGGCCTAGTGGATCCGGGGCCGCGAGAGAAATTCTTCTGTGATAGGTTAAGGAGTTTCGCAAATTGCGTGCAAAGAGAAGCTTAATTTCGGAGTCAAACAATTGTTAAGGTTGTCCCACAACAGTTGTAGAATGGGCTGGTAGTCAGTTATAAGTGTAAGGGAAAACCTTATCTTTTGAGCTAGTTTTTGGAGTGAAAAAGACCAAAGACCACCTAACAACTGGTATCAGAGCTGGTTTTGGTGAAATAGTGGGAGTGAATATGGACAAAGGGGAGGTGAAGATCGATCAGTTCAATGGCAAGGACTTTGGATTTTGGAAAATGCAAATCGAGGATATGTTATATCAGAAGAACTTGCATCGGCCTCTCTCTGGAGAGAAACTAGATTCTATGCAACAAGCAGAGTGGGAATTGTTAGATCAGCAAGCTCTAGGTTTGATTCTCACATTGGCGCGGAATGTTGCTTTTAATATTTCCAATGAGATGACAACGGTAGATTTGACAGCGGTGTTGTCCAATATGTACGTGAAGCTTTTTGCATCAAATAAGGTATATTTGATGCGTTGTCTTTTCAATCTAAAGATGGATAAAGGTGCTTCTATAATAAATTGTATCAACGAATTCAATGTGATCATGACTCAGTTAAGTTCGGTGGATATAAAATTCAATGACGAGGTAAAAACTTTAATTTTATTATCTTCTCTACTTGAAAACTGGAGTACAACAGTGATTGTAGTGAGAAGTTCATCTAGTAAGAAAAAGTTGAACCTTCAAGCAATTTAAAATTTGATTCTTAGAGAGGATAGTCGCAAAAGAGAATCGAATGAATTTTCGGGTGCTGCCTTAAATACCGAAAGCAAAGGAGAAGCAATCACCAAGGGCGTAACTAGTACTACAGTAGATCAAGTCAAATATTCATTGATTAAATCATTTACTCCATGGTCTGATCCTTTTTCTACTTCTTCTTCCGATTGCAGGATAACCCCAAGGGGTTGCAAGTTTTTTTCTACCATTTGCCTGGAGAGTTTATAAACAAATACAGATCCTTGTTATCGTTCTCTATACTGAGATATACCATAAGACCAATAAGTTGATTCGAAATCTCGCTATCAACCTCTTGGCCTAAAAAAAGTAATCTTTTCTCATCGAGGATCATCAAAATAAGCAAGAATACTATTTCTACATAAAATTCCATTTATTGATAGTTCAATCGAGATACTTAAATGGGCATTAGTTCTTTTGGCATTCATTCATAGAAAATGGGATCAACCCCCATTGTAGATTGGTACTTTTCGAAAATAGAATAGATATTCTTCTCTTTTCTCCTACGAACCGAATTGTTCCATTTTTACTAAAAAAAAAATAGAACAAATATTAATCCTTTCTCCGAGATAATCCCCTGAAAAGGGAAGGTCCATAGAATATTTTTCTCCAATGCAATAGAGTTACATAGTGTCTATTTTTTTTATTGATAAAGGCATATTTACTTGGGTTTGCCTTGGTATTGTGTTCATACCGTCATATTAAATGATCTCGGCCATTTGCTTTCTGTCCATATAATGCATACAACTTTGGTTGCTGGTTGAGCCGGTTCGATGAGATTTTCATTTTGTACATGTTAGATCATGAATTAGTGACCACATCCAATCTCCAATAAAAATTCCACTTGTTTCAAACTTTCTATTTTTGGAATGGAAAATTTATGGAATCCCCATAAGTCTAGAGGGAGAAGCAAATTTAGATCAAATAGTGAAATTATTCATTAGAATTGTGAAAAGAAGGGCCATCTGAAGGGAGATTGTAAAGCCCCAAAGAAGAAAATTCAGTATCAAGATCGAAATCAAGAAGAAGAGAAATCCATGAATGCAACTATTGAAGAGACGCAGAATAGTGATGCCTTAATTTTGAGCATTGACAGTTTAATTGAGTCTTGGATTCTTGACTTAGGTGTGTCGTTTCACTCTACTTCATGCAAAGAATTAATGTACAATTTTGTTGGAAAATTTGAAAAGGTTTATCTTGCTAATGATGAACATTTGGATATTATGGAAAAGGGTGATATTCAAATAAAATCTACTAGCAGATATCAATGGAAGTTACATGATATCAAATATGTTCCAGAACTTAAGAGAAATCTAATCTCTATAAGTCAATTAGAAATCACGGGATACAAAACTATTTTTGGGGATAGTTCTTGGAAAATAGTTAAAGATGCTTTGGTTGCAACACGAGAAACAAAGTCAGGAGCGCTGTACATGACTAAAAGTGGTAGAAAAATCGTAGCAGTTGCTAAGTCGAAGCTAATTCCAAATTATGGCACCACAAGCTTGGGCACATTAGCGAAAAGGGGATGAAGTTATTAGCATCTAAGGGAAAACTGCCTGGTCTAAAGTCCATAGATATTGAGCTGCGTGAAGATTATGTTTTGGGCAAACAAAAATGTGTCAACTTTTTGAAGATTGGGAGAGAACCAAAGAAAGGAAAATTAGAGTTGGTGCATACAAATGTGTGAGAAACAGCTTTTGTTCATTCCCTTGGAGGCTTGCATTATTATGTTACGTTTTTTTATGACTCCACCAGAAAAGTATGGGCTTATTTTCTGAACAATAAATTTGATGCATTTGTTACTTTTAAGAAATGGAAAGCTGAAGTGGAGAATGAGACCGGCCTACGAATTAAAAGTCCGAGGTCCGATAATGGTGATAAGTATGATAGCAAGGAGTTCAAGCAATTTTGTGCAGAGAACAAAATCAAAATAACAAGAACTATTCCCAACAGATTGTGGCAAAACGGAGTTGCTGAGAAGATGAACTGAACTCTAAATGAGCATGCAATAAGTATATGGATGCATGCAGGATTACCCAAGATGTTTTGGGTGGATGCAATTAACACAGTAGCATATCTGATTAATAGAGGATCTTTAGTTCCACTTGATTTCAAGTTACCAGAAGAAGAATGGAGCGGAAAATTGGTAAATCTCTCGCATTTAAAAGTTTTTTGTTGTGTTTCGTATGCCTAAATAGATTTTGAAAATCAAGATCATTGGATATGGTTCTGATTATTTTGATTATTAGTTATGGGATGCACAATATAGAAAAACAATAAGAACTGTTGATGTCACATTCAATGAAAACATGTTGTACAAGGACATATCGGTAATAAAATCTAGTGTGAAGAATCCAATGGTGGAGAATAGAGAGATTGAATTGGAGGAGGTTTCTAAGAATGTTCTTATTGAAATTCCCAAAACTGTTACTGTAGACTCTAATAAAAAACTAGAACAAGAATCACATACACCTGAGCCCATTTTGAAAAAAGCTAGTTGAACACCTAAGCCTGTATAGACATATTCTCCATCATTGCATTATTTGCTTTTGACTAACGTTGGGAAACTAGAAAATTTTTCGGAAGTAGTGCAAGTTAAGGATTCTATTAAGTAGGAGTTAGCAATATAGGATGAGTTAGGTTCATTTGAGAAGATCATAACTTAGGTATTAACTCAATTACTAGATGGGAGAAGGCATTGCAAAACAAGTGGATGTACAAAGTCAAAGAAGAACCTGATGGCAACAAGAAGTATAAAGTAAGGTTAGTAGTAAAAGGTATTCAGCAAAAGAAAGGAATTTATTGCACATAGATTTTCTTTTCAATTGTGAAATAGACTACTATCATGACAATTTTAAGTATTGTTGCCTCTGAGAATTTACATCCAAAACACTTATATGTTAAGATTGCATTCCTTCACGATAACTTGGAGGGGGGTATCTACATGGTACAACCAAAAGGTTTTTAGGTTCCTGGGAAAGAAAATTATGTTTCCAAATTGAAGAAAAGTCTGTATGGCTTGAAATAGGCCCCTAGAAAATAGTACAAGAAATTTGATTCATTTATGTGCAGCAACGGGTTCAACGGAAGTGATATGGATTACTGTTATTACTTCAAGAAATTTGATGAGATGCTATATTATTTGCTATTATATACGGATGATATGATCATTGCAGGATCCAATATGAGGGAGATCAACATATTGAAGTTGCAATTGTCAAAAGAGTTAGAGATGAAGAGCTAGGGCACAACAAATGAAATTCTTGGATAAGGTTCACGCGGGATAGATCCAAAGGAATTCTAAAGTTATCTCAAGAAAAATACATTGAAAAGGTGCTAGATAGATTTAGAGTTCAAAATGCAAAGCCCAAAAGTACTTCTTTAAGAAGTCACTTCAAGCTCTCAAAGAAGTAATCACCAAAGACAAATGAAGAGCAAGAGTTTATGGCTAAGGTGCCTTATGTGTCGGCTGTTGGGAGTTTAATGTATACAATGGTATGCACGATACCAAACATAGCTCATCCAATAGGAATTGTGAGTGGACACATGGCAAATCTAAGAATAAAACATTGGGAAGCTGTAAAGTGACTATTAAGATACCTGAGAGGCACTTTCAGTATATCAATATATTTTATGAAAAACTATGTAACTTTATAAGACTTTGTTGATGCATATCTTTGTGGTGACTTGAAGGAAAAGCATCTTTTGTTATGTTTTTACATTAGGTGGCACTATAATCAGTTGGATATCTAGACTTTAGATGTGTGTCTCTCTTTCAATCAATGAGGCAAAGTATGTTGCCATAAATGAAGCTGATAAGGAGATGATTTAGTTGAAATTTTTTTTGAAGGAGATAGGTAAAGAGCAAGATAACAATGTTTTTTTTTTAGTAACAGTCAGAGTGTTGTTTGTCTTGCAAAGAATTTGGTATTTCACTCAAGGACAAAATACATTGAGGTGAAGTATCATCAAATTCATCAATTGATAGATGATAGGACATTATCATTGAAGAAGATTCTTGGAGCATAAAATCCAACGGATATAATAACAAAAATAGTCAACACTAAGAAATTAAGGCTATGCGTTGCCTCGATTGGCCGCCATCATAAGTAATGAGAAGGGTCACCGCACTAGGACAAATTGGGTTATAAAGATAAAGATTATGAAAGATTATTGCTATTTTTTTAAGATCAGCCTCCAAGTGGGAGATTGATAGAGTTGAAGAGTCTAGTAGAGGAAAATAATGTTTAAGTACAAAGACAGTTTGTTGGGATATGCACTTCCCAATAAGTCACCCATCCTATCATGTTAAAGTAGATGATAGGGTTTTATTTTACTGCTGCTAATGGCATATATGTAATTTCCTTCATAATTATGTATATCCTAAACTCCTATTATATATAGGGGCAATATCTTTTATAGTTGTAACGTTAAAGCTAGTAACTCCAAAGCTTGTAATGTTAATATTGATAGTAGAGAAATTGTTTAATGCAGCACTATGGTTTTTCTCATCCTAATTTTGGGTATAAATTAAACTCTCAGCACACGTATCAAAGCCTAGGTTGCCAACAAGTTTGGACTCAATAATCATACGAGAGAATTATGAGTTGTGAGGAGGAGATTGTTGAGGTTGTCCCACATCGATTGTGAAATAGACTAGTTGTCGGTTTATAAATGTGAGAGAAAAACTCACTCTTTAAACTAACTTGTGGGGTAAGAGATGCTCAAGACCACCCAACAACATAGTACCTTATGATGCCATCACAATGCCTGAAGAAGCAAGTTAGTTTAGTACCCGTTTTTATTATAGTAGACGTGTAACAGAGCAATTCAATTCAGCAAAAGATTCTCATTCGGAGGAGAGAGAGAGAGAGAGAGAGAGAGAGAAAAGATGGCAGTGCCTTTACCCGGCTAAAGTTGTTGCCTTTACAAGAATTTCGACTTTTTTTTCGGATCATCTTTAAGCCGTGTATCAGTGTCAGAGCCTTACGAGTCAAAGGGTGGTGCAACAAGAATTGACAGGAAGAGTTACATTAGGAGCACAAATAACCGAGGCAAACAAGGAAAACGTGAGCAGCGCAACGGATTACACAACTCTGCAATTACAGTTAGGTTCTGCAAATAGCCCGTCCACGCACAGATCCTTTCAGAACCCAAACCAGAAAAAAGAAAAAGAAGAGAAGAAGAAAGTAGAAGAAGAAAGAGTCTGATTTCGGCAGACCTGTGAGCTGTTTCAGAGGTAGAAATCCACTCCCACTGGCTCTGCCTTTGCGCAGAGAGAGAGCGCCATGATTCATTTCTCTATAAAAGCAACTAGAGTTGGGAGTCTCCAGTTCGCTCGGCTTCCGCATTTGAGTGCTTGGCACGGTCAAGAAACGTTGGCAGAGGCCAGAGGGTAATGAATTGCGTTCATCAAAGTTATCTGGGTTTAATTATGAGCGCATGGTTCCCGAGGGTTGTCAGAGAGGAAGGACGTTAAGGTATCTTTTTCCT
Organism: Eucalyptus marginata; assembly: GCA_014182565.1. NCBI lineage: Eukaryota > Viridiplantae > Streptophyta > Magnoliopsida > Myrtales > Myrtaceae > Eucalyptus > Eucalyptus marginata. The sequence goes on along the minus strand of CM024587.1, from coordinate 8,829,596 downwards.
TTTTGAGGACACGTCGCTCCAGAAAGCCAAATAGGAATGAAGGACGACAGAGGGGGCAAGTGTGAGCTTTGATCTAGTAGCACATTATTAAATAAACCACGAGTTATAAGAATTAGGGGTGAGTTATTTTATATTTCATATAAATTTCACTTGTCATTTGAAACTCATTTGAAACTCATTTGTTGAAATAGGTTCATCATTTTTTTTTTTTTGAATTTAAAACATATCTTACATACCTCGGAACCCATCCTATCATAGATTTCTTGATCAATTCTAAGACTTACTCAAGTTCCACCTATATTATTAATAGAACAATTGTAATAAATCATTACCTTGAATGACCACCACTTGCTTCTATAATTCACCGACTACAATTTATATTTACACACACGAAAAATATAAAATATTAACAAAGCAAAAGTCTCGATCATAAAATAGAGGCTCAGGTTAATGGTTTCAGATTATATATTCATCATCGAGAAAAGTGTTAAAAAAGTCCTAAACTTTTTGTATTTATACCAATTTAGTCCTAAACATTTTTTTGGTGCTAATTAAGTCCTAAACATTTTTACATTGTGCCAATTCAGTCCTTTTTGGCCAATTTGGCGATTTTGGTGATCGGATGTCGGCCAACTAACGTGGTCGATTGACGCTAACGTGGAAAACTTTTAAAAATATTTTAATATTTTAATATTTTTTTTTTTTTTTTTTTCCTTCTTCCTCCAACAAGTCGCGAGGTCCAAGAACGGCTGGAGGAAGAAGGAGGAGAAGGAAAAATAAAAAAATAAACAAAAATAAACAATTTAAAAATATTAAAATATTATTAAAAATTATTCACGTTAGCGCCGATCAAGCCACATCATCCCGGCCGACATCTAGTCGAAAAAATCCAGCCAAAATTGATCGGAAATGACTGAATTGCACAACGTAAAAAGGTTTAGGACTTCATTGGCACCAAAAAAATGTTTATGACTAAATTGGCGCAAATACAAAAGGTTTAGGACTTTTTTTAACACTTTTCCCATTCATCATTGGACGCCATGAAATACCGCAAAATCGCGTGAAGACATAGTTTAAGAAAAACATAAAAACTTGTTCTAATTTTCTGGTTCCTAGTTCTACCTACCTAAATCTAGGAATCTTCTCGTTAAAATAGATTCCCAATTTTTAGAATCTAGATGCTACTCGGCATGCCCTCAATCCTAGAACCAGACAAATTTTCACTAGTCCGATTCTCTAGTTCCAAGTTCTATCCTGATATCATACTCACCCCTATTAAGAATTCTAGCATTTGATTTGCATAGAGGTAAAAGATTCTAGCATCACCAAGTTTTAACGCTTGCCTTGTGCGATGAGCGCCGATCTTTCGGGCGTTTTGATATTTTTAGCATTTTCACAAGTTATTATTTCTGTCGTAACAAGTTTTCCGTATGAAAATGGTCAAGTTTCAGAGAATTTTTTCAACTGTTCAGGTTATGCAAAACTGGTCGTTGTAATTCCAATAAAATCCCCCTCCTTGGTTGATTTTTCCCTTCTTCTTTTTTTCCAGAATTCCTCATGGGTTGAATTAAAACGCACACACCCTTTGCACCTTTTTCCTGGTGACAGCCTCTTTTCACTTTTCCTAGCGAGACTTTTCCTAGGAATCGCCATTCTCTTTCCCGGAAACTTTTTTCCCGGAGAATCTGATTCTCGCTTTGCTGTTGCAGTGCAGTGTTCCCCTTCCAAGGGTTCTGTGAGGGTCCTCTTACAATTTTTACCGAATCACTTCCCATCAGAAGCTTCATTGGCACCTCCAGCTTCAGTAATTTTCGCCAAGCGTAATTACCTCTTTCTACCCCAGAAATTCTTGTCACGTTATGCAGCTGGTCACGTGAGGAAGATTTCTTTTTCTCTTCTCCGCTTTTCTTTTTCCTACTGTTCTCTCTTTTCCCTTTTCTGAAAGGAATAAAAAGGGGAGAAATTCTCTGACGCTCGTTTCCTCCTCCAATTTTTCCCATTTCTCAAAAACAATGGTGCTTTCTTTTATAGATTTTCATTGCCACTTTCCGCAACAGGGAAAGAAACCCAAGATTTTCTATTGACAGCAACTTGGATTCGAATAATTTCTGTCAAAATTTTCTCTCCAGACCCTTTTTGGTTGACTGGTTCACTCCAAAAGCCCTTGGTTTTACAGCGTTGCAGCAACCTCCTTCTTGGGCTTATACACAATCTTCGAAGGCACTTAAACATGGGCAGAGCAACGAGGTGGATTAAGGGCCTGTTTGGCATCAAGAAGGACAGAGAAGAGGTGGACAGCAACGACAACAGCAACAGCAAGAGACAGTTCAGCAATTCAAGCGGGCTGTGCAACAACCCTGCCACCATCCCGCCCAACATATCTGCGGCCGAGTCCGCCTGGTTGAGGTCCTGCAGTTGCACCGATGAGGCAGAGAAGGAGCAGAACAAGCGCGCCATCGCGGTGGCTGCTGCCACAGCCGCCGCTGCGGACGCGGCGGTGGTGGCCGCGCAGGCGGCTGCAGCAGTCATCAGGCTGACGAGCCAGGGGAGGGGCGCCATGTTCGGCAGGCAGGAGCACGCTGCAGTGAAGATCCAGACGGTTTTCAGGGGATTCCTGGTAAGTTTTCGGCTTACATATAAAGAAACGTTCTGGAGCTAGAGAATGTGAGTTATTGAGGAATCCAATTGAGCGTTTCAGGCATCCTACAAAAATACTCCCGGTGAATTATGCGTGTAACTTCGATTTCACTTGCTCTTTTAGTCAGCTTAAATTGTTGACTACGTAATGAACTCACTGAATTGCGATAATACGGTCCGAGAGAAACACAAAAACGGACTCCTCTCTCTTCGCAGGGGTCGGAAATTCTCGCATCCGACAGTAAGTTCGATTCGCAGAATGTAAAGAACAGGACAAGAAACGCAACAAGCGGTCTCACGTGTGAAGTTCTTTGTACCGCATAAAAGATGGGATCTTTCCGTCGCCCTTTAACTACTTCAGCTGCTGTAGAATCGAAACGGGGCTCGCCGCCTCTTCTTTCTTCCTTTCCTTTTGATTCTTCTTGGTTTTCTTGAATTGCCAAAAAACCAGGCGAGGAAAGCGCTGAGAGCGCTGAAGGGGCTGGTGAAGCTGCAGGCGCGCGTGAGAGGGTACCTGGTGAGGAAGCAAGCGGCCGCGACGCTCCACCGCTTCGAGGCTCTCATGAGAGCTCAAGCCGGCGCTCGCTTGCGGAGATCAGCACGCGGCCGCAGCCGGGGCGGAGGAGGAGGAGGAGACGACCGCACGGCGACCCGCGATCCCACGGTACGACCCGGAACTTTCACGGTCTCGTTAGCTTTCGCTTCTGCGTGTTTCGTCTCCCGCGAGTCGATGTCGTCGTGACGGATTGCGCCTCGACGGGTAAAAAAATTGGTCTATTCTTCTTTGGCCGGTAACCGTTAAATTAGTTTGACTGTGCGTGTCCCTTTGAGATGACATGTCACAGACGTTTTGATGAAATATACTTAATCTTGAGATTAATATATTAGTAATTAAACTTATGTACTATTAAAAAAAAAAAGCAATTTTAGACCAGATGGTGTTGGCACAATTCGAGTGTTAGGTTTGAACTTTTTTTTTATTCGGTCAAATCTTAGACTTTTCGGACTTATGAGATCTTATCATTTTTCACTTTTATTTTGTGTGATCAATTTTTTGACTTTCTTAATTTGTGCAGTCAAATCCTTTGATCAATTACTCTGAGCTAAACGTCGAGTTAATCAACAACAATGATAGAAAATGACACATGATGTCAATTTTAGTACCAAATGATTGAAGGGGGATAATAAAGAAGGAAAATTGTAATTTGACAATGTTAGTTAAAACAAATGAATAAATCACTCGGTTGCATGAATCAAAACAGATAAATGATTTGATCGCACAAAACGAAATTTAGAAGGCCAAACTGCACAAATCTAAAAAGTTTGGAAATGTTATTGTACAAAGTGAATATTAGAAGAACAAATCTTACAAATGAATAGTAAATTTATTGTTAAGAGCATAATATATATTGATACATCATATGCAAATAGATAAATTGAATTTGTGAAATGTGTTCGACCAAAAAAAATTAGTGAAATGTGTACTAGTTACGATGAAAAACAAAACGAAGCGTGATCGCCAAAAATATTTCGACTCACACACAAAAAGGAGTCATCTAGGGGAATTTTAATTTTAGGATAAAGAATTTGTCAATTTCATTTTTTTTTATTTTTTACAGGAAAGATACGATGACAAGACGAGGAACGCGCACGCGCGCGCACGCGCCGCCCTAGCTCACAACAGAAGGCTCTCCGCCTCCGCCGCCGACTCCCCGACAGTCCGCCCCGCCATTGAGGACACCTCCCGGATCGTCGAGGTCGACGACGGAGCCGCGCCCTTTTCATGCTCGGGAAACACCCTCCCACGCCGGGCTCCGGCCGGGCGCTTCCGGAGCTCCGACTGGCTCGACGAACCCGGGCCCTCCACGACTCCGGCGAGCACCCCCCGCTCGATGAACACGCCCGCGTGGAGCGACGCCGGCGGCGGCGGCGGCGGTGGCAGCTGCTTCTTCCGGCGGCGCGACGGCCGCGGCCTCCTTCTGGTCCCGAGCTACATGTCGGGCACGCAGTCGTCCAAGGCGAAGCTGAGGTCGCAGAGCGCGCCGAAGCAGAGGGTCGGGGCGGCGGAGGCGCCGACGAGGAGGAGGGTGTCGCTGCAGGAGGCGATGATGGAGTTCGAGCGGTCGAGGAGCAGCTTGAGCGGGGCCGTCGGGGTGAGGATGCAGAGGCCGTGCCCGCAGGCGCAGCAGGAGGCCGGCGCCTTCAAGAATGCCGTCGTGGGGAAGATGAAGATGGAGGGACCAGGGCGAGAATCTGGAGAGTCGGAGAGAGATTGCTCGGGGGGAAGAAGATGGTGAGGGTTTCGGCTCGCGGGCGAGCGAGGGAGATAGAGAGACTTTGCGTTTTCCTGTGCTTCAGTTTCTTCCCCAGCTTTTCTGGATTTGTTTCAGGGTAGGTGACCTGGTTCTTCGAGCACGGACTAATCCTGCCCCAATGCCGCGGTTCGGTTCTCCGTTCTACTCACACTAGCCGGCTCCGGCCGGAGCATTGGTTCGCACTCGTGACCGAGGAGAATATGCTGAGATATGTGTAAACCGCCGATTTAAAACATGGTTAGGAATTGGATGTTTATAGATTGAATATGAGCCGAACATTGGATGTTTGAGGGGCGGGGAAACAATTGTAACTTCATTTGCATGACATGAAATGCCGTCCCACTGAAATGCGCCTTTGCCTTTAGATCTGGTCGAGTACTACTCACGGCGACCCTGTTATCGAAAGCGATATATGATCATGCAGATGCAGAGCTTTTCGCATGTTCTGTCGAGTGCAAATCATAAGCTTGGCATCACGCGTCTTCCATGATCGAGATCCAGCATCGTTCATCGCATGAATGATATACCAGAACACTCAATAAGCTTTATTCTGCAGAGCATGAGTCTGCACAATCACATTCCAATACCACCTCGACCGTTCCACAGCAGCGGAGAGACAAGATAGAAGCCTTTGAAAATGTAGTATCGTCTTGTGGTTGTATTGTATCTCAAAACTCAATGAGATTTAAACAAATCCATAGGAAAAAATGACGCTAAAAAGTACAGATTTTTTTCTATTGAGAAGAAGACGCTGATGAAGTGCCGAGAAGCCTAGTAGGGGCTAGCATCATTTCACAGCCCCAAATTTTCCTGAGTTAAATTTGGTCCAGACACAGGTTCAGTCACTTGTACCAGGAGGGAACAAACACCCGAAAGCGCGGCCCTTTCTGGAGGGAGCTGAAACAACAGGACAGTCCATGAGCGGACCATGTGCCGGGACTGCTACCGCAGCAATAGGCCCACTTCGATGTGGAAGCTTTCTGTTTCCGACGGCATCGGCTCTGGCGTCTTGCACCTCCACCGAGGCTCATCCATCTGTACATGCATAATGCAGTTGTAGCACAGTTCTGATGTTGACGGCGTGGACTGTCTCCATTTAATTCTTTCTTCGATGCCCCCACTTCTCTGCGGGTTTTGTGCCCCATTTGACACTGTCCTCATCACAGTTGTACTCTAGCGCTTTCATTTCGACTTTGCTTGCATGCTATAGTTCCTAGTTCACCTGTACCTTTTGATTAAGCACTTGGTTTGAATTGAACAGATCCTGTGTTAAAATCACAGCTTCACCCGTTCATATTAACCTCGGGGTCTTGCCCAGTACCCCATAAGGGAAACCTTGCCCAATGCACATGAATAGGGTGCTTTGCTTGTACTCCGTGTTATCAACAAGGGGGGAAAAACAAAAGGGATCTGCAGAAGGAAGGGTTTGATGCCGCTTGCTGAATCAGAACAGTGGTAGCATCGGATATGAAGGCGGATTTTACGCAGTGACAAGTTTTAAGTACAATGACATCCTTCTAACACTAATTTCCATTTTAAAGTTCGTTATGTGATGCCCATTCTCGCGGCTTTGGCTACAAAGTAAGAAATTTTTCTTCTCCTGGAATGAAACACTGAAGCAAATCTCACCCCCTATAAATTGTTTAGCTCTTCGACAAGAGTTTTTCTTGTCAGAGTAAATCGAATAACACTTGTTGTACTATAAAGGATTTTGATAGAACTCTCTAAAAGAGCATCTTTTTAGTATGTATACCATATTTAAATGAGTTTTGGGAATTTTCCCTGATAAATTGCCCATCAAATCTCTTTAGGCTGCAAATTTTTTGAACCTCTAAAGTTTCTGTTCGGAAGAAGGCCCTCCAGTTCATGACATTTTTCCTTGTTTTTCGCTGCCAGCCCATCTGACCCTTTTCAGCAACATTTCGTTGTCACTTGTTCTCACTTGCGATGATGACTGGAAGATATCCTCATCTACATACCAATAGATAGATGACACTCATCGGTGCTTTTTCCCTGCAGTTTTGCCTTAGGCAGGCTGAATCTGAAAGGAAAAATTGCTGAAGTACGTAAACCAATTGATTGCGAAGTTCAATGTGACATCTGTGTGCGGCACCAGATCTCTAGGTTTCCAATTTGACTTCACAATCAAAACCACTACTCACACTTTAGTCCAAGGCAAGAATAAATGGCTTCACTGTAACAGAAGTATTAACCAATGAAATGTGGATAGCATTTTGTTTACAAGCTCAAGCCTTCGACTGATGGAGATCTCAATAGTTCTTTAGACATTATCTTTGCTTACTTTTATTCTTGACTTGTGCTTTGCAGTTTGACTTCGACGCATTCCCTGGTTGAGAGTTTCTGGAGCTGGAAGATGTGCATGAAACTGGCCTTGCGAGTATGAATTGTCTAAGTTTTGTGCTTCAAATCTTTAACTGGTGCGGTCTTTGTTATGCCTTTTGCTCCGAAATAGAACGTCATCCAGATATAATAGTCTTTATTTTGTTTGGCATTCAGTTGGGTAACCTCTTAGAGGTTAAATGAGAATCCTTTTCTGTATATGTGGGCAGAGTCTGTGGGTTTGTCTCCAGGTTAGTAACTCGTCGTGTGGGTAACTTTCTGAATATCAAACTTAATTATTTCTATTTGCTTGATAATCTAAATATTTTGTTGTTGGTCGGATGACATGATAGTAAGTATCGACCTCATCTCATTATTCACAGGTCGAGTTTTATTTGAATGGAATCTTCTTGTTAGTCAAGGGTCCCGATCTTATTATGGTCTGTGATATCTTCCATTAGGAAATCTTGTGAGCTGTTCTATGGTGATAGCTCGAACGAGGTTAATTTTAATCACCTGCTATTACAAGATTGTAAGTTCATACTTCAATCTCTTTCCTGAAGCGGAGCTGGATACTTAAAATTTCTAGCTGAAAACATAAGTAGATTATGACTCATAAGCGCAGCTGTTTGTGTGACCACGCTTCAGTTTTGCCATATTTTGCTGATTATCCGATCAGTTGGAGAAACCGATAGAACAATACAATGTGAAGCAACAGATTTCATGATGTGGAAATCCAAAAATGTTCTCCCGAGCCAATCCCTTTTGTAAGATCAACACATGTTTAGCAGATGAAACTTTACTTTTGTATTTTGTTGAGTCTAAGATTTTCTGGAGAAGCTACTTCATTGCCTCCGTTGAATTGAAAAATCAGACTGTCGGATCCAAAAGGTCGACACATTTTCCTCTTGGGCACCACAGCACCTTAGAATCAATACTTTGGTACAGCCTTTGACTGTCCCATGATTGATCATTTCTGGCATAAACAATCTTTCAAACCCACCTAAAAAAGTAGATGCTCGACAGGTTTTCTTGATTCCACATCTTGGATAACATATAATAACCTGGGAATTACCCAAAATTTCTGTCATTTGCTCGATCACTGTGATGAACAAGCCCGGCAAGATCTCGCAATTCATGAGTTATGGCACATCAATGTTAGACTGTCATTTAACTCGCTGAGATCATGGAAATCTGAAAGCTTCCCTCGAAATTACAGACTTTTGAAGCAGAAGACAGCAAAATCTCTTCATAGAGTAGTCAATGAATCTGTCCACAAAAAACAGAACAAACTTCACATTTTCTTTCCTAACAAGTTCTAGGATCCTGTCCCTGGCAAGAGTATTTTAACAATGGAAGGTCTTGACCAGGGAGCTAGGATTCACGGCAAGACTAGCCACAGAAGCGCCTCTCTTGCTCAGCGAAGAAGAAGACAAAGACGAACCCTTCGAAACCGAGCTCTTCTTTGATATTATAGGCCTCGGGCTGTACGCCTTTTGGCTATGCTTGTCCAATGCTCCTGCAAAGCTCTCGCACGTTTTCAACCTCTTTCTGTAAGGACTGTCTTTCTTCGCGAGGTCTTCGATGCTCTGGACTCTGGCTAGGGACGTGAACGATTGGCACTTCCCTTGGTAAAACTTGGAAAGCCCTCTCCTGCAAAATGATCAACGACGAAAAAGATTATTAGCCCGCGAAACGAATTGCAGAGATGGAATCTACACTCCGAGAAGAGAAGCTTGCTCACTTGATAGGGAGATGAGTCATGAGCTCAGACAGTTCATACAGAGGCCCGCGGCAATTTGACAAAGAGGCAGATGAGGAGGCGGAGGAAGAAGAAGAAGAAGAAGAAGAAGAAGAACACAACGCCGAGGACGACGCATCCTCCGCCAATTCCGACGACGAACACGACGACGACCTCATCGGACGCCATAGAGTCTTCCGTGGAGGATTCAGACTCACAACACTCCGCATGGACAAGCTCTGGATCATCCACGTCCGCTGAGCTCCGCTTTTCTCCACCCATCTTCGTCCTGGTCATCACCAAGAACCCACAAGACAGAAGAAGAAGAAGAAGAAGAAGAAGAAGGCACCGATCTGTCTTATCTCTGCAAATCAAGAAAATGATTCCTGGGTCCTCTCCGGGGGAGCACAGAACCGATTATATAAATACAAATCATGCAAGCAAAACGAGAAACATATATATATGGAAAGACAAGGGAGTGCATCGGATAGCACTTGACTATTTTATTCGTTCGTGGCTTTATCCTGATGATTTGTCATCATCGCGTCCTTACGGATCGAGGCCTTTTTCCCTCTAATTTATTTCCGAATCCGGCGTTACGTTTTTTGCTCGCACTGCAAGGAAAAGAGGATAAGGCCTGAGCATCGGAACACATCCGCATCTGAGTCACCATTTCTCTTTTTTTGTGCGTGCGCATCGTGGGAAACTTAGGTCGCTTTCCATCGCATCTTTTGCTTGCTCTGCCCCGCAAAGACAAGACAGTATTCACAAGCATAATTTTTCGTTTTCCCACGTACCCCAAGAAAATTACTCTTAATTGGAGATCGCTTGTTTGAATTCCATCGACTGCATGCCAACTGTAATGCATCAGGACCCCTCTGCATAGGCCAAAGGTCTGAAGTCAATGGCTTAAAAACAACAGGCATTGAGGTGTGCGTCACTTTCTGAAATGTGGTTATTAATTTGTTATTGTCTTTAATATGATGAGAGAAAAATAAAAAGCAAGATTCTCTCGCGATACAACAAAGTCTTTAAAAACTCTCTTAATAAAATAGTGTTAAAAAATTTAATAACTTTGTGTCAATATCTTAAAATGAGAACTCTAATATTCAAAATCAATTAAGAATGACATTTTTTTTCCTTCAATATGTGACTTTAAGATGTAATCAACTCGACGGTCAGCAATTTAGACCTTTTCGTATTATATGACTCTTGGGTGCAATCAAAATTACTATCCACATAATTATTCACTAGATGATCCTTGATATCATTTTTTTTTTTTGGGGGTATGTGATGATCCTTGTTATCAATGAAAATAACCATTGGCAAGTGATACTCTTTTAAGGACCCAATAAATGTCATTGATGATAAACTAATATCATCACCTTCCCAAATAACTTTTCTTGATCAATACCCATAATATTACAATCTACTTCAAACGTGCCTATGTTCGATGGGCTTATGATCGTCTTTCCGAAAGAGACTCCATCAGGGAAAAATGGAAAAAAAAAAAAAATGCATGGGGAGCCTTCAAAGCTTTAGTCAATTCAATCAAGTCCAAAATTTTTAGGGTCCGTTCGTTTCGCGGAAAATAACTTCCAGGAAAACGTTTTCCGGATTTTCCGGTGTTCATTTCACGGAAAATAAACTACTCAAGAAAAATGTTTTCCATCATTAGAAAAACAACCTTCAAAGATAAGGAAAATGTTTTCCACTTTTGAAAAGTGGAAAACATTTTCCATAACTTCTTCCACCTTACTTCTTTTCACCAACATATTTTTGTTTTATTTTTATGCTTTCTTTTTCTTTTCTTATTTTCTTTCTTTCATTTTCATCTTTCTTCCTTTTAGACCAAAAAAAAAAAAAAAAAAATCTTTCTTCCTTAGCCTCGGCCAGTCATCAGCCACAACAACAGCCGGCGACTAGCTGCGAGCTAGCTCGAGCTCCGCCCCAGGCCGGCGAGGCTCCGCCTCACTCAACTGGGAAGCCAAGCTCGCCCGAGTTCGGCGAGCTCGGGCCTTGCCGATCCGGCAAGGCGAGCCTCGCCGACCTAGGGCGAGCTGCTCGCGCCGCCGATTCGGCGAGCCGGGTCGGGAGCCCGAGCTCCACCGCCAAATCTGGCGAGCTGGGTCAGGAGCCCGAGCTCCGCCACTGATCCGGCTAGCTCGCGCCTCACTAAAGCTCGGCGAACCTCCTCGGCGAGCTTGGGCGAGGCCCGAGCCCCACCCGCCTCGCCGGATCCGGCGAGCCGCGAGCTCGCCCCAGCCGTGCGGCGGAGGAAGGAGGAGGAGGAAGGAGGAAGGAAAAGAAAAAGGAAAAAAGAAAAAGTAAAAAAATAAATAAATAATTCGATTTTTAAAAATACAAATAATTAAAAATTCAATTTAAAAAAATATAAAATTAATAAAATTAATTTTTGGTCAATTAAAAATATTAAAATTCAATTCTTCAATAATTTTTCCCAAATAATTAAATTAGCTAACGAATGGTAGAAAATATTTTTCACTCAAAGTTCAGGTTTCAGCCGAACACCGGAAAATATAATTATTTTCCTGGAAAATGACTTTCCGGAAAATATTTTTCGGAAATGGCTCATTTTCAGCGAAACGAACGGACTCTTAATTCCGAAAAGCATACTCGAGTAAAGTCGCATAAACAGTGTTGAAAATTATTCGTGGGCCTCCAAAATTACATTATGCTACATCCTTAAATTATGTCCTTCGATATAGGTCGAGGGGCTTGGCCATCATTTCCACGGCTTCACCTGCCCGAGCAGAGGCTATCTCTAGGAATCGCATGTTAGTTAGGGTTATCAAGGCCCTAGAGATTTCACTTCAAAATGCAACCACACCGATAGGTCCAAAGATCGCAATTCGTTGCCTGCGGATCGATGTTTGCGTTAGGTACGAATTCTACCTCTTTTTGTCAAAGGCACATAGTTTTTGGAGTCTTTGGACATGGACTTTGGATCATGGTTTTTATATATATTTGTGTCCCGTCATGACCTAACTCATTATAGTTCTCTGAGTTCTGGATGCATTTTCATGCCCTTCCTTTGCTTATATGAACCATCGACAGCGATCTGTGTCCTATTCAAGAATTTAACGAAGGAAAAGAAAAGAAAGAAGAATGATTTAATCGCAAAGCTAAATGGTTGGGAAGGGCGTGTTTTGTCCTCCAAACAAAGCGTCGGAGTTGATAAAGATTATCCCATCCGGCATTTTAAGAGACTTCTGGATCGGAATAAGTTCGCATAAGTCCTTGATAATCATATTCCGTGTTTAACCAAACAAAGGAACTAGACATAACATAATGAATCTTCCCATACTTTTTACCCCATTCCATCCTCACACAATTCTTCTCTGGGGGACAAGCACAGTCTATCGGAAGGGTGAGTAAAATGAACCAATCGAATCAAGAATCGACCTGATTGGACTGAACTGGCAGGTTGGGTTTGGTTTCTAGTTCCAAGGGGGGGGAATCGGATCGCCAAGACCAATTGTTGTTTATTTATGTATTTTTAGTTTTTAAATTTCTCATGCACGCCTCATTTCCTCTTTCGGTCTTTCTCTTTCAACCCACGATGCTCAAGCATATTCTCCTCTTTCAATCTTTCCCCTTCTTTGGGTCTCCTTCACCTCTCATGGAGTTCGAAGCATTCTCTCATTTACACTCGACCAGTTCCACTAGATCAGTGGACAATCGAACCTGGCCAAATCCCAAAGACCTTCGGTCTAGTCCCCAATGTTGAAAATTGAGAACTGGTCCCTCCGATTCGGTTCTGCAGTGTGACTAGACCGAATCGGAAACCAATCACCCCTAATCTATTTGATGGTGAGGACGATGTATCTATTTTTTTATGCTAATCATTCCGTCGATAATAATGACAAGATAAGCATTCTTTGGTATCTGTCAATTCGGCACCAGATAAGGAAGAGCAATGTAGACGCACATGGAATCTAGGATCGAAGCTCATTAGGTGTCAATCCTCATCAAAAACCGACCGGAAGCGTCGCTGTCGAAAAGGTTGCCCGGAAGGAAAAGATTTTGGATGGGTGGCCAGTTAGGTAAAATCAGCATCGATAATGTCTCCCGTGGGGGAATCTAAATGCGACCCGAAGACATCATTAGGATCGTGGCCACTTGCGGTTGGGAGACGGGTGCTTTCAAACCAAATCCATCTCCTCATAAGCGTCCGGTCAGTCAGCATCGGAAATTCATCGCACGCAATAAAGAAAGCCGTACTCCTTCTGGATAAGGGGGCCACACCTTCTTCCCTCGCGAAACCGCAAAAATAATGACCGATTGAGAAAATGGTTGAAGTCCCTAATTTAACGGCGAATCGGTCCATCCGCAAAACTCGAATATTTAAAACTCGGGTACCTAACAACATAACAACAGTTGATAATTAATGTTGTTGTGAATTATAAGCCAAATCCACCGTCGAGACATGGTTTTGCCACGTTGATGTTTCTTTTTTGTTCCGTACATGTGGTTTTTTGCAAGGATTGATGAGTGCTGATTGACAAAGAAAGGAGGCCCAGATAGGAATGCACGTACGGATCCATAAATGATAAGATAAGATCAATGGAGGTGTCTTATTCAAATAGGAATTGTGTTAACCTTCACCTAAAATTAGGATTCTTCATCCTGAAAAAGCCTTTTGGATTGTATCATTTATTTCTTTTCTTTTTTTTTCTTTTTTTATGGGCACCAGCTGCCCAGGATTGAATAGTTTAATGAAATCCAAAGTGTTACCGTCGAATTAAGTAAACGTAATCCATGAGCTTATGACGATATTACTTATAAAGAAGGCCACATGGGTCGATGTTAATTAACACACTTTGAACTTGAAAGCACGCTAGTCCGGTCCGAATTGTCAAAACAATGCCGTGCACCGAATATTAGCCATCTTCTTCAAGGATTTTTAGGGCTCTTAGTGACCGTGCGGACTGACTAGTTAACTCGCCTTCCCGCCCGGTGTGAATCTTATGTAAAATAGATCTATGGACAGACTGTAGGTTTAAATCCAAACACCATCTACAGAATATTCTGATTGATTAACCGACTTAAAGAGTCTCTTGCCGACGCAGATCGAGCCTACGCAAAACATTTTCTGACTTCCATTGCCAGGAGAGCAAGTTCATTAAGTAAGTGCTACGGGGAATAATAAAACAGCCATTATGAGAAAACAGTCGTTTAATGTATGCAAACCCAAAAACCTAAGTCCGTTTGCTTCAACTTTGGAGAAATGATTTCCCCAAATATAGAAAGAGCATTTGGTGAAAACAATAGCATTTGGATACTTGGTGTATATTTTATAAAGCAATTTTGAAGTGAAAAGAAAAAGGAAGGAAAAAAGAGAGGAAAAAAACAAAGGGGCGAGCATGGGCAAAGGCTAGGATCGAGTGAGGCAACTTTGCCGGTGTCGACCTCAAGCGAGCATCGATAGGAACCGAGGGCAACCGTCAGCTAAGGTCACGAGAACTCAAGTGAGGCAACCCTTGGGGTCGCGCCATCTAGCAAGTTGCAGAGGCTTCATCAGCGACCAATCTCATTGATTCTAGGGTTTTTGATTTGGACATTGCAACATCAGAGCTTCAGCAGCGGTGACCAATCTCACAGACCATCTAAGCCCTTTGACCGTCCGGTCACCAAGGATGTCAACGCGAAGGATGCGCTACCCGCGGTCGAGGGTCGAGGTTGAAAGCCAGAAATGAGTCGCTAGGCCCTCAACCTTGACCTCAAACCACAACAACTCCAGTGAGCGGCTCAATAGCATGCGCAACCCTCGACCTCGAACTCGATGACGACGACCTTGACCTGAACCTCACCTCAACTATGAACAAGGAAGAAGATGAACAGTGATTTTTTAGGGCAAAAGTGGAAGACACAATTATCGGTGAGGGCAATATTGAAAAGAAAAATGATCATTAAACCCTCAAAATAGCATCCCGAAAATGCTGAAAACCCAAAGCATGTCCCTTCTTGCTTTGGGCTTTGCATTTGGCTAATAGGGACCCAAAAACACTTGCCAAACACCTTATATTTTTTTTAAAAGGATTTTGGATTCAAAGCCCGTTGGGAAATCTAAAACCAAACGGGACCTTAAGTTGTAATCCTAATCAGAATCCCAAAGATGGTGTTTAGGCAAGAAATACACAGACGATAATTCTTGACTTGAAGACAATTTCTAAAAGACCAACAGAGAGAAGTCCAGTATAACATGACATGAACATGTTTAACGTGAGACTGGCCGGATTTCCCTGGAGACTTTCATAATACCCAACCCTTTTATCATACTACTTAAAAGTGTGAGATATTTAGTAAAACAGACGAATTAATAATACAACATGGATTGTCGCCCTAGTTGAAATGGGAAGTGTTTGTTTGACCCACATCCGATAATTAGCCCCACCCTCAACAAGCAAGTAGATTCTCAAAACAATTCATTTCATACTTTTCCTACCTCGTGAATAAATTAACAAGTGCGATTTACATATGCATGTCTTAATACGAGGGGGGACCTATTACCATCCGATGAAAGTTGTATGGCTTCTTTCATTGGATGTTGATCCCCCTCTGATTTAACCTTGAAAGAGTAAGTTTAGGCAGAGACGTCTCTGCCTGGTCCCTGCACCATCAACTGACACACCCCAGGAAACAGAGTTTATGAAATGACCAGTTCTTTTAGATACATCAACCAAGTAAACTTTCGCAATTACATCCAATCAATTCAGATCAATACAGAGACAATCATAAGACACCATAGAAATCAACTCTTAAGCAGCAAACTTCTAGAGTGCACATAGAACTTTCAAATTACATGAGTATTCTTATCGCTGCAATCACAATCCAAGTCGGGCAATTGCTAGATGAAAGGCTGCAACAAGCAACAGGGATCCAACAAATAACAGGACATACCGAAGTGTCTAGAGACCCTGGTCAAGTAGATAATCACCAAGCCTTTCTACAATCATGTTGCACTGGCCTGCATTCATGGGCTCATCGTATATGCCAAATATCAAGGCCTGACTGGTCTTCTTGACAGTGACACCACCAGGGCCCTGAAAGTAAAGCCACAATGGTTTTAAAGAATATTTAACCATAGAGAATGAGAACACATGCCGAAGTGCAGTGCCAGAGGTTGCCAAAGCATCAAATGCTCAAAAGCTTGCTTTCAAGAGCACCACGCCATATATATAACAATCATGACCAGTCAAAGTAAGTATCCTTCAAAAAGCTGATCTATTGATTCTCCAAAGCATGCGATATTTCCTTGACCATAATAACTAAGTCTTTGATAATGCAATTCTCAGAAGCTTGCTTTCAAGAGCACCACGCCATATATATAACAATCCCAACCAGTCAAAGTAAGTATCCTTCAATAAGCTGATCTATTGATTCTCTAGAGCATGTGATATTTCCTTGACCATAATAACTAAGTCTTTGATAATGCTGTGATTCTCTACACCCTCTTAAAAGGAACTCATAATGTTTAGGGGCCCCAGATAGTTTGGGCACAGTAAAAGCCTCCCAATGTTCTTCCAAAAAGTAAGGAGAACTATACAAGTCGATTAGATTTTTCAAGGTACATAAAAATGTGGAGGAGAAGGAATTGATATAAACTTTTTGTCAACCATGTTTGCACTCGATCAAAAGTATGAGACTCCACAGCTATAAAACAATTTCTTGGAAAGAAACAACTCTTTCCCATTGACATTACATCACAGTCACAATTTACAAGAATACAGAGCTCTAAAAGTTGCTCAATCAGATCAAAAGATGAGGAGGAACAGCGTGCCCAGTCCATCCTAATTTCGACATCAATTTGTCTCGATGCCTCAATCAGGAGACAAAAGGTCCCCTTGAACATAGAAATGCCGCAACAATCAGTGTACACGAATGCAAAAGGCTTCAACTTTTCAAGAACGGAAGGCAATGGTAAATAAAGGATGGAAGGGAAAGCCATACCTTTTTCCCACGAATAACAGCTCCAGGCTCACCTTGGATCACCATATATTTCACGCCCCCCAGGAAAAGCCCCGTCGGAGCAAGCGTTCCAGGTTCTTCAAAATCTTTCATGATGGCAGCAATTTCCTCAGGCTTGAACTAAAGGGTGGGGAAACAGCACAAAATAACAGAATTAAGCGATTTCCTCAGGCATTAACCACGGAATCGACATTGCACGAAAAGGAAAGAACGGAGAAATTCAACATCAGCCACTTCCTCATGGGCAAAAAGCATTTCGGAAAGGAATTGAAAATCTAAAACGGTGCAAACAACCCATCAAAGCTTTTCGCAAATCCGCAGGCTCTCGATTATTTCCAAATCATCAAAGCACTAAAGGGAGAGAATGGAATCTAAGCAACGGGGGTCTCTTCTTTTCTCTCATGAAATCTAAAAGCCCACTTTGCCCAAAACGCGATTCCCAAAAGTACACGGCGAAAGGTAAAGAATCCAGGCAAGCCATGTAAAACCCACAAGAACGATCGGCCAAGCAGTCGCTCAAATCATCCATCGGAAAACCTAACAAGATCCGTAACCACCCATCACCGCTCGAACCCACGATCGATTCACGCGAGGGAACACGAATCACCCGCGAACCCACGAACGAAAAACCGTTCCCAGACGCTCAGATCTCGGGAGAATTCGACCCGATCGACGATCCGAGCCCTACGACGCGACAAGGAATGGGCCCGAATCGGGAGAATCAAGAACGCCCCGGCGGCGCGAAGGCGGAAGGAGAGAAGAGGAAGGGGACCGACCTGAGGGAAGGCGGTGCTCTGGGCCCAGACGCTGCCGTCGTGGCCGATGATGGCGGCGGAGGTGAGGTGGTTGCCCTCGATTTCGCACATCAGGTGCTCGTCCACGTACGTTTGCCACGACATCTTCTTCTTCTTCTTCTTCTTCTTCCTCGATTCGTGTCGGTTTCGGAGGTTTTCTGCTCGCGCTTGACCTCGGAGGGGGAAATGCTCTGTAGGTTTTTCAGCTGAGGGGGAGGCGGCGTTATTCCTGTTCTTGTTCTGGTCGGTATTTAATGGTGGGGGTGGGAATTAATCATTGCCCACGAAATTATGGAATTAATAAAATGGAATGAATTAGGACTTAGCACGAATGATAATCATCCAAATATTGATTTTTAGAAAAGAAATAAATTTTTATTATTTCTATTTTTAGATTATTTTTAAGTAAAAATACATATTTGATAACAATACAAAATTTTTATTCTCCGAATAAAAATTCGTTTAATAACGTCACAAAATTTGTCCCTCTCGAAGCGGTGAAACGGCGATCGTAAATGGTAGACGGTGGCGGGCCGATGGCGACCAACACACGGCAGATCGATAAGCAAATGGCGATCGATGGCCTAATGGCGGCGGGCGAGAACGGCGACCAATGAATGGTGACGACAACAGGTGATGACCGTCTATGCTAAGAGACAGAACACGGCGCGATCGATGGCCGACACGTGAAAAATCAACACGTTCCGACACGTTATATATTAAATGTATTTTTTAATAAAATAGCCTAGAATTAATTTACACAAAAATATTAAATAATATCATTCATTATTTTAATTTGTTACAATAATACATAAAACTTAGAGGAAAAAAACATTGTTTGAAGAAAAATGCTGAAATGATATTTTTAAATTTATTTATTTATCATGTATAGCATTTTTTATTACTTCTTTCATAGTAAAAGACTTTTAAAAAAACTAAAACAATTTTAAAAAAACAAAACTGAAAAAAAAAAATTGACCCGTGCGTGTATATTTATAGCAATTTTATTACTTATTTTGTGTATATTTATATTTTGACCCTCAAATATTAGAAATTTTTAAAATTGACCTCGTGCGTGTCGGAATCGCGTGTTGGAATTCTCAACTCGCGCGTGTCGGATGTCGGATTTTCCGACACTTGTTGACCGTGTGTCGGGATGTGTCGGTGACACGCGTCGGAGTGTCGAACACAACACGGCTTCCTGAGAGTGTCGTCTTCATAGGATGATGGCGACGACGGGTGGTGGGCAACACCGAGCGGCGGGCGACGAACGATGAACTAGCAAATGATGGATGGCAGTCGACGACGGCAGATGGGCAATCGATTAGCAATGAGGACAAACGATGAGAAGAGTTTTTATTTTTCACTTCAATTCAAGAAATAAAGAAATAAATTTTACTTTTGATTTATAGTACAAACCTATTTCTGAAGTAAAAATCTATTTCAGAATTTAAGAAATAAAATAACTTCACCAAACGAATTTTTATTCCAAAAAGTAGTCTAAAATAGAAAAATAATTTTAGAACAAAAATAGAATGATTATCATATTCATCCTTATCGATACTACTAAAGAAAATAATTCGATGACTATATTATATATATAGCAGAAAAACAGTGTTTTTCGGAGAACTTTAATTAAACATTGGTTAACAAAATCCAAAACGAATAAAGAGAGAAATTGAATGCGACATTTGTTAGACATTTTTCAGCAACTGCCATAACATAAAGGATGCAAACATTATCCGGAATCCACTCCACCCATGCCATGACTACGATCAGGTTCCATGGCCTAGAGTCGGTAAACCTACCTATTGACTATGGAGCCATTTTTGCCCACCCATCGTTGCACATTTTTAGAAAAACAAGATTGGAAAACCGATCACTGCTATTTTCAGGCGTCTTTAGCTACCTAAGCTCATCAATATGACGCTAGATGAACAAATTATTCCAGTGAGTGAGTTTCGATGCCCTGGTCTCATGCTTATGGATGTGTGACCGTCGAAATTCGCGATAAAGTAGTTTCTTAATCTCTCGATCTCTCTCGTTTTAGCTTGCATGGTGTTGGTTGGTTGACCTATTGGCGCATGCATTAGATTTTTATGGGGAACAATGTCAAAAAAGTCCTAAAATTTTTGTATTTGTGTCAATTAAGTCATAAGTTTTTTTATTGGTGTTAATATAGTTCTAAATCTTTTGATTTTGTGTCAATTCAATTTTTTTGGCTAATTTTAGCCAGATTTTGTTGATTGGGCACCGGTAGGCTGCATGACACAGTCAATGCTGACGTGGATCACTTTTACTAATATTTTCTTTTTTCGAATTTTTTTTTCTTTTTTCTTTTTTCTTCTCCTCCTCCTTCCTCTAGCCGATCGCTGGACCTCGACGTTCGGTTAGAGGCAACTTGACCTCGCCAGCCTCTAGCAAGCCTCATCGGCCACAAGTGAGGTCGACTTCGCCAGATCTAGCAAGGTCGGGCTTTGCCCATGGTCGGCGAGGCTTGACCCTCACCAGATCCGATGAGAGCAAGCCTCACCGCCTAATGCAAGCAGCCTTCGTGGTCTCTTGCAAGGGCTCAAGCCTCGCAGGGCATTGCCTTTGGCCAGTCGCCGTGGTCCAGCAACTAGTTGGAGGTAGGGGGAGGAGAAGGAAAAAAAGAAAAAGAAAGGGAAAAAATAGAATAAAATAAAATGAAAATCCAAAAAATATTAAAATAATATTAGAAATTGTTTACGTCAACGTTGATCATACCATATTAGTTGACCAGCGCGTAGTCAGCAAAATCCAGCAATTTATACCGAATAAAAAGGTTTATAATTAAATTGGCATCAATATAAGGTTTATAACTAAATTGATACAAATATAAAAATTTTAGAACTTTTTTGACATTTTTCTTATTTTTATGCATTCGAGAGAAGCTTAAGAGCCCAAGGCATATCAAGCGCTGCATCGATCAACAATCATGCAGAGCACATCCATTATAACCTCGACCACACATGATTGTGTTCATTTGTATCGAGTTATGTCACACGTGTATAATAAAGAGTTGTCGCCACTACTAATTTATTGTAATTACGCGATGTTTGTGAAACATCCAATATTCCACGTGACTTTTCGGGTAGATTAGGGGTTCTAAAAATGATCGTCAACACGCCAAGTCCAGCTCAATGCATCTCATCAAATTGAACAGGGATTTGGTGATGCGAAGTGGAAAATTCCTCGGCTAATAGCATCAGCGATAACGATGACATCACATTCGAGTGGTGACCAAGACAACGATGCGTTGGATTTGAATGGTCAATTAGATTGCAAAAAGGAAATTTATTTGTTTCTTTCACATAGACTTAGGAATAAAAATATTCTTCTAGAAACATGTATAGATTATATTAATCCAGTGGCGCCCATTGATTAGAATTAACAACTCTCATTTGGTCTGCATTCACCTAAGTTTCGTCTCAAGTCTTATTTAAATCATGAGATTAATGAGGTTACGTTACGACTTACAGGCACGAGAATTTATCCACTTTGTAAAAATTTACGTCATCGGTGGACAGGAAACGCAAGACAAACCATAAAATATAAAACAACGTTTGATTTGTCACGTTAGAGAAAGATGATAGAAGTAAGAGGGATGCCGCACGTCACTCCCTAATGAATAATCCGACTGGATATTCCCCTTCATTATGAGCCACACTAGTCGACCTCAATGGGCGACCGGTTCGATTTTTTTTTTGTTAGTTTTTCTTTATTGTTTTCTTGTTTCCTTTTCTTTTGCTTTCCAACTCTGATCCAATGACCGTCGCCTGATCTAGGGACACCCTCGCCAGCCATGGGTGAAGGCCTTGGTGCCCTAGGTGAGGACCACGGCCCTTGCGGTCCCAAAGTTGAAAAAAAAAAATCTAGAAAATTTTTAAAAATTGCAAAGTTTGTCCAAATCGGTGGTGGTCTTTCCACATAGAATAACCGGTGTTGGCTAGACCACTACGTCAATAATTCCAATCAAAATTGGTTAGAATGACTAAATTAATAAATCGTCAAAGTTTTAGAATTAAATTGGTCAAATTGAAAAGTTTAATACTTGAATTGACATAAATTCAATAAATTCAAAAGTATAGTTGCAATACCAAGACAAATTCTTGAAAAATGAAGGACAATGATCACAGCATTGCATTATCTTACTCTTGTCCCCAGCAAACAAACATCATGCTGAACTACTTATTTTATTTAGTGCTTTGCAATTTGGGGGTTAATCAAAGCCTGCAATGTCCCAAACATAGAATAATCATGAAGGCACAATGGAGCCCATTGCACTTCCTGGCCACCCCTCCTTACCATCTAGGCTTTCTAGGAGAATAAAAACCCTCACTTAAATTGTCATCCTTGCCAAAAAAAAAAAAAAAAAATTGTCATCCTTGCGATCCTCCCAAGGTGAATCCCGAGTAGATTCAACGAATTGCTAGGTAGACCCTATTAATCCTCCCGTGAGATTACGGATGTGTCACTCTTGCAAACCTTACCAATCACAACTTAATTTTTAGATTAATGGTTAATTAATTGTTTTCTTAGAGTTGATAATAAATTGTTGTCTAAATTGGCTAGGAACTTAAGAAAAGTGTGGGAGAGCACTTTATTTTTTATGAACCGGAGATTGTTGAATTTGGAAATTTGATTACATTAGAAAGCCTGATGCCTGATAGTTGGTACCTTTTCTTTTTTGTGGAAAGCTCTTGTCGCACATCTTGGCCTATTTTATTCCTAATGTGCACCAAAATGATCATGCATAATTCAAACTAAGCACACAAATAAAGTGAGGCCTAATTCCCACCTCAATTATAGGTCTAGTCCCAACTCTACTTTGGATTTTTTTCTTTGTCCACCTTCCATCTAAAAATTTTTGTTAGCTATCTCTAAGTTCTCTTATTCTCATATTAAAGATTGATTTCATTTTCAAAACGATTTGTCATGTTACCTTACTTATGTGGATTTGTTACCGACATGAAAATGCCACATCAAGCAACTAATGGTAATTTTTTTATGAACGGTTAATGAAGACAGATTTGAGACTAGAATCAAAGAAAATAATATTTTTTTTAGGTAAGATTTCTTTTTTTTTTTACCAAAAAGAGTTCGGGATAAAATTGAGACTGCATCTAAAGGTGGGATATTTTTAGGATTAGGCTAATAAAGTAAATCAATAATAAATAAAAACATAATCGCAACATTAAACAGTTCAGCCATATTGGGCAAAGAAAATGGCCACATCATAAAAGCTCTAGGGACATGACCCCATGATAAATGCAAGAATCATGAATTCTAATTTATCTGTATAAATAAAGCTTTCTTTTAATGTTTTTATGGTGAAATGCATCTTAAAATAAACTATTAGTGCATTTGGTTAAGTTTTGGCAATCAACTTTCCGCCTTAAGGAAATGTTAAGATGTTTTCAAAGTTTTTTGGAATAGTATTTACGGAATGCTAAAATTAGGGTTAAATAATTTTTTTCTTCCAACACTATCATCACCAATTTTTCAGTTTTTGATTTTGTCCCTCATTACTACTATTCATCTTCTTTGCGAGGACAGTTGGTGAGGGCTGACGAGAGACTAGTGAAGGGTAGCGAGGTCACGCAACCCACGTGATGACCACCTATTGTGTAAGGTTGTGTGACCTAGGCGATGGCTACTTGAGGTTGCATGACCACAAACAACCCTCACTTGGGTTGCATGACCCTCACTGGGGTTGCCTGAGGTTATGCAACTTCAGCCATAGGCCACCAACGTTAGATCTGTCTCGCTGACTGCCTAAACCTTTCAGTTGAGTTAGTGAAGGGTTTGATTTCTTTCTAATAATAATAATAAAAAGAAATATTATAGTGAAAGCCCTTTGCAAAAATAAAAAATAAAAAAATTACCAAACACTACTCCACCTAAAGTTATTTTGTAAATGAGTTTTTATCAAATACAATTTGCATTTCCCTATAAATTTTGGCTTTCAAAATTTGTATTGTATCTAAAGTTTGTTTTCAAAGTTCAACCGAACTCTTCCATGTAAAAGTAAAGAGAACGTCAAAATCAACACCAGCATGAAACTACAAAACAAAAAACGATAGTAAGTCGACTCATGCACTCGAGTAAATAATAGACATCACATTGTCCTATTAAGGTTCGAGACATAATACTTATGAGTGAGAATAAGTTTGAATAATAAACGGAAAGGAAATCTAATCATGATTATGAAAATTCCCCAAGACAATATGTGACGTTTAATCTAAACATAGTCAAAAATATTATTTTATCTTTTTATTCTTCATATCACGTGACGTAACGTCATTTACATAAAAGGAAAATTTTGACTTTTTATTATGATGTGTACTCACGATAACGATTCCAAAGCATTATTAAAATATTTCTTTTTCTGAAGATTCAGACACTAGAATCGCCAATAACGATATCAAATTGATTTCAATGCAAAAATTTAAGAAGACATAACTAAATATGTTGCTACAAAATCTTTTCTCTACCAAAAGAGAGAGGGAAAAAATTGATTTCCAACCGGACAAGAAGCACGTGCGCTCTCTCTCTCTCTCTCTCTCTCCTCGCCTGTCAATTGTTTTAACCACGGTGTCCCCCCCTCTTTCTCTCTCTATCTCCTCGCCCGGCAATCATCCCATGGACCTTCCGGCTCCGTCCATGGCGCCCCGCCGATTCCTCTCCCCACTCTTCCTCCTCCTCCTCCTTCTCAGCCTCGCGTCCGCCTCCCCGTCGCAGCCGCTCATCCGCCTCAACTCGAAGTCGCCGTTCTCCGGCGACCGGAAGGTCCTCAAGGACGACGGCCTCTACTGCGAGAGCTGGCGGCTCGCCGTCGAGACGAACAACGCCGGGAGCTGGTCCCAGGTCCCGTCGCGGTGCGAGCAGCTCGTCGCGGCCTACATGAGCAGCGACCGCTACGCGTCGGACTCGGCGATCGTCGCGAACTACTCGTCGGAGTTCGCCAAGACCGTGGAGATCGCCGGCGACGGGAGCGACGCCTGGGTGTTCGACATCGACGAGACGCTGCTCTCCAATCTGCCTTACTACGAGGCCCACGGGTTCGGGTAAGTCCGGCCTTGCCGGGCCGGCGATGATCTCGCCGTCCCCGCCGTTGGATTCGCTGATTTCTTCTTCGAGTCGCGTTCGGTCTCGTGATGCGTGCGGTTCTGGTGCGCTTAACCTTTTTTTTACCGTCCCCCTTGCCGGTGAGCGGGTGAATTTATTCTATGCTATTGCTTATTGGTTGCTCTGCCTGGGGATCTAGCCAGTAGGATCGCGACACGTGGAACGCGTGCGCCTGGAGTTACATTCGTTTGACGGTGGAGGCTTACTTTAGTTGGTGAAGGACCTAAATATGGTCAGGTGTTTGCAAAACTACAGGCTTGAGGTCCAAATTCATCCATCTTAGATCGAATTGAATGAGCTGTTAACAATGGCAATTACCCTTTTACATTTCATGATCAAGCTTGGTCTGATGTTGCTCGTTTCGGTTACAGAAGCGAATGCCCGACTTTGTGCTAATAAGTCGGTCCTTGTTTCTCGAGCTTTTCAACTGCACGATTCGTACCCCTATCGCTTCTTTGTGAGAGACATTCTGGGTAATCCGTTCCTGTTTTTGTTTGATGTGCTGGAATGATACTTAATTCTGGTGTACTAGGCTTGGAGACAGAGTTGAGCTTTAGAGGATGTTACTATTTGAGGACTCCCGTAGGCGAAGATCACCTGAAAATTTAGAAGCATTCACTAACAAGTGCGAG
This sequence comes from Eucalyptus marginata, assembly GCA_014182565.1. Classification (NCBI taxonomy): domain Eukaryota; kingdom Viridiplantae; phylum Streptophyta; class Magnoliopsida; order Myrtales; family Myrtaceae; genus Eucalyptus; species Eucalyptus marginata. The sequence continues at coordinate 8,803,993 of CM024587.1, read as the reverse complement.
CTAAAATGTCATTAGTACCAAATTTCAGCAAGCACTCCTTCGAAGTTGCGAATGAGTAATTCTGTTCTATGCTTTTCGTGATTGGATAAACAGAAGTTGCGAATGAGTAATTCTCTGGACCAATTGGTTCAGTTTGCTGAGTTTGTGCATTACCTGATCACGATGTTAACATTGCTGCTTTGAACCGTTCAAAATGTCATCATGTGACTGCTGATGGAATGAGCTCTATGTGAATAAGAGTCCAAGCATCACATGGATTATGGAGAAGTTTTGCGACACGTTCTCCTCTTTCGTCCAGTTAATCAATTCGATATTTATTCTTAAAGGCACTTCTTTCTCATTGAGGAGGAAGCTTTTATCAGCTACATGAGATGAGAATGAATAAAGTAATTCATTTTGATTCATCGTCTTTTTTGTTGCTCTCATCTGTTCTATTATCGGGCTGAAGTAATATCCCGGTGGTTGTGATAGGTTTACTAAGTTGTTGAAGGCCTGATGTTTCTCTTTGGGTGGCTTGTGATGGGAGTAGTCAACCCTTGTTTCCATTGGTGGAGTATTTAGAGGTTCACTTACATACCAGAAAAGATGATAACAATAAAGTCAGTCTAGATGCATTGAACAGATCCACTTTTATGCTGAAGTTGTTCTTGGATGATATACTACTCTTAGTAACTTCTCCATTGTCCAGTTCATGCTTGGAGTTCCTAGTTGGTTACAAATGTTTGCCAAGGGTGTGGTCTGATTTGTATGTTACCTGATCTGCTTAGGACTTGGCAGTTCTTTTTCTTCCCTTGTAACAGGATACTCCTCCCAAATAGTTGTTGACTTGTTTTATTGTAAATGTAGATCAGAGGTCTTTGATGAGAACTCTTTTGATGGTTGGGTGGATTTGGCGGAGGCCCCTGCTTTACCCGCGAGCTTAAGTTTGTACAAGGAGCTTCAACAGCTGGGTTTCACGATCTTTCTGCTGACCGGGCGCAGTGAACCTCAAAGAAACGTTACGGAAAAGAATCTTCTATTTGCTGGGTACAGTGACTGGAAAAGGCTTATCTTGAGGTAAAATAATGAAATAAAGATCCTGTTCTCTAGCTTTCATCCCTTTCTTAAATATGATAGCAATATCATGTACTGCTTTGTATATTTGTACATTTGATTTGGCATTTTTCCATTCTTTTGATAAAATCAGGAATGCTACCGATCAAGGCAAACCTGCAATTGTGTATAAATCAGAGAAGAGGTCTGAATTGGAAAGCCAGGGTTATACAATTCATGGGAGCTCCGGAGACCAATGGAGTGATTTGCTAGGCTTTGCTATTGCAAAACGGTCTTTCAAGCTCCCGAACCCTATGTACTACATTTCTTGATGACAATGATGTCAAAACTCTGAAGCTCGTGGATGCGACACATTGATTTGCATTCGATGAACACGATTCTTTTCTGCCCTAATCATTCATCGTTGCCATTGCCAGGCACTGATTTAATGTGATTTTACTTTCAATAAGATGAACAAATGGAGCTACACTTCATAGTGTAATTTGTTGGGCACATACGCAATGTGTAAGACCTATTTCTCAACACTACTGGTGTTTTGAGGGTGAAGTAACCTGCAAACTTCAAATATGACGGTGCAGTTCACCAACCATCTGATGGTAGGTTTATGTCCTAAATTTCCTAGTACTGACATGAATAATGCCTTTTCTTACCTGTTTACATAGGCTTGGTGTGAGCTTCCAAATTGACAAAATATGTCTATGGTGCATTTCTTTTTGCAGAATCGTGAAACTTTTGTCTTCTCTGACCAAGGATTTCAAAACCTTCAAAACTTCTTTACATATATTTCTGAATATCATGCAGATCTGAAGATAATCTTCTTCGTGCTAATGAACTGAAACTTCCAAGCCCTCCCTCTCTCTTTTGCTAACATAACCATTTTCTTTTTATGGTGTACGAGTATCTGCGAGATGCAACATGAAAATTTCACTGGGAAGCTGCGCTATGTATTTTTTTTCGGTCTCTCTTTTTCGCGCTTCCTGGTTGCACGTTTTCTTCTTGTTCCTCCTTTTGGCAGCGTGCGACTCATGGGGCTGAATTTTGGGCGTTAGTGTCTCTACTATGGATCTGTAAGTGTAACAAATCTAAATGTGGCGGTAGTATTTAAGAAAAATGGCAGATGCTCCAGAAGACAGTATAAGACATTCTTTGAACAATTGCAAGTTGTGATTATTATATCTGCCTTTCCCAGTCAATGAACGTATAACGTGGTGAACCTGCACGTATATGGTCTACAGGCTAAAAACCCCGTCAATTTAAAGACATATCTTATCCGGTACAGTTCCCACGAAAAGATTAAACTAGCATATCAGAAAATTATGACAGTATGCCCTGAACCACGACATCATTAATTGTAGACAGCCATAACCAACCTGTTGATACTTGGGTGACTCTCAACTCATGGTGACTCGAAGGCCAGATCTGAAGCTGTACCAGAGGGAACAGCCCCCCCGCCACAAACAAGGGGTTGCGGCGAAGGTACTCGTAGACAACTCAGCCCTCCTCCTGGTGTGGAAGAACACTCTGGTCGAGGCCTCTGCATGTCCTTATTAGGAATACAGTTGACTGAGAAATCGAAGCCCGCGCTCCTAAAGAACAGCTTCGTGCAATCTTGGCTCAACCCAGACAGGAAATTGTAGGCCACCGTCAAGTTCATGAGGCTTTTGAGTGAACAGATCAGGTCGGGTAATTCCCCCGACAGCCGGTTGTGCCCCAAGTTCAGGACTTCAACCTGGCTCAAGCAAGAGAGCATATCAGGCAAATGACCCATCAATGTGTTGTAGCTCACATCGAAGACTTTCATCTCAGTGAACAACCCGATTCCCTCAGGAATGCATCCTGATAACTGGTTATTCAGAAAGAGGATCTCCTTGAGTTTGGAGGCCATCAGACCGAAACTAGCCGGGATGCTTCCGCTGAACTTGTTATTGGCCAAATTGATCACTGAAGCTTGAGAATTGCCTAGGCTCTGAGGAAGCTCGCCTTCGAAGTTGTTGTTGTTGACAAGTATTGCATCAAGTTTACTGTTGAAAAGGTCTTCTGGTATTGGGCCGGAGAAGCTGTTAAATCTGAGGTCTAAGTAAATGAGATTTGGTATTTCAAGAACAACTGCAGGAAAAGGGCCCGAGAACTGATTATTACTGAGGTCTAGCTCCTGTAGAGAGGATAGATCTCCGAGAGTGTCAGGGACCGAGCCTGAGAATCTGTTGCTGTTGAGGTGGAGGAGGGTCACGTCAGTGAGCAAAGACAGCTCTTTGACAAGAGTTCCCTGCACATTTGCCTTGTTGAGATCTATGCCTGCAACAAAAGGACCCATTCCATCTTGAGAATCTGAGCAGAACACCCCCTTGTACGAGCACACATCAGAGCCAACCCAAGTCTCCATAATCTTGTTCGGATCATCAGTGACCGCTGATTTCCATGCCTGTAGAGCTGTGTATGCATTGCTCAGCCCTGAACCTGGTGCACCTGGGGAGTTGATCCCTCCTCCACCAATCCACACACTGCCGGCTCCGCCTCCGCCTCCGCCTCCACCCCCACTGCCAACACCAGCATTACCGCCGCCCATCCCGACACTGACTCCACCGCCGACATATGCCGCTTCAATCGGCACTGCCAGGAGAAGTAGAAAAGCCAAAAGCCAGTTCTCCATTTTCTGTAGTGGGTGTGGGTGGCTGCAGCCTGCAAGGGTGTGTCTGTGCCTGATTATGCTTGCAAGGTTGTCAATATAAGCTTGCTCAGTGGAAAGTGGAAAAAGAGTGGTGGGGTTTCAGCTTGTCGTGTATTTGCTCATGTTGTTGTGTCCCCAGGATTTCTTGACTTGTGCTCTTAACTTTGGGATTCCATTATTGTGTAGCTCTGTTAGACGTTGACTGTTCGATGATGGGACAGGAAGTTGAGCCCAGGATGGGCACACCAGGAACAGCAAAGTTGCTGTGCAATTTAGCTTGCGAATTGCACGCACGAGAGAGAGAGAGAGAGAGAGAGAAGAAGCAGCAGCAGTTTATCTAATTTACTATCAGGAAGGTCGCATCATTCAAGACTGCCCTTGTTTCGACGTGACTGGTTCACCAGGGAGAAAACAACCACAATAAATCGTGACCAGCCGACGGGGTTGACATGAATGGGCTCCCGCCGGGCATTGATTCTTTAATTTTCTTCCCAGTTCTCTCAAAACGGGTTAAATACGACTCGACGCAGCCATTGCTATTAGCCACTCACGTGAATCGCCAGGGCATCATCGTGCAATACATAGCGAGGATCATCAGACAGCGTTAAGCATCCCTAAGCTCATAATGAAAAACTCATGCCGACTTACATTGGCCATCAAGGTACATGCCTTGCTGTTGCGCCGTACGCTGTTGAGATGAAATACGATACATGATGGATGTAACGACCCAATCGAATGGGAGGGAGGCTTCGCCTCGAGGATGACGAAGGGGGTAGGAATAAACCGAATCCCAGATCACCTTGATCCGGTAAGGTAATGTGCCATATGCGGCGTGGCACTAATCTTATCTCTGTCTTTTTTGGACAAAGCCCAGAAGAAACAAAGCGGCCCAAAGGGACACTATCATTGCCAGTGAGATCAGAAATCGGCTCTTACAACGGATCACCGGCATGTCCGATATCATTGCAAGTGGGGCCGGATGTCGGCTCTTACAATGAATCACCGGCACGTCCGGTGATGCGGAAGTGTTCCCTACACCAGCGGTGAGGGAGTGAATTGCGGGTACTGAGTTCATCGATGGGGGGGATTCAAAAGGAGAGCCTTGATGTGATCCAAACCAACATAAAGCACCGCCACAAAACGCGTGCTGCTTCTAAGGACAATAATGGGTGGCAGCTTGTTTCCATGGTCCCTGGGGACAGAAGATGATGCACTCAACCTACCCCTCAAGATAAATAAATAAAACCATAAAAAAGAATGGAATTGAGAAGAAAAAAAAAATTGAAAAAATGGGGAGCTTTTTAACAGTTGGCCAGAAGAATTCTGTTTCTCTCTCTGCCGCTCACTGTAGGAATATATTGGACCTGAGTAGGTTCTTAAAAAACTTAATGTAGAAGAAACGAACCGGAGAACTACCTTAGAATGGAAAATCCCCCAATGTCACTTCTTGTATTCCACTTACCTTGGAAGAAAAGATTCGATAGAAATCAAAGGGCTTATCGATAAAGAAGATAGACTCCACGTCAATATCTCGATATTGACTATCACATGAGTGAGGGAGGATGGTGTCAAAACTATTGAAGGGTGAGCTGAGCTGAGCTAAGCTGAGCTGAGCTTGGACCTATCAACCGTCTCACCCAATACCCTTGGTTGTTTTTCTTAATAGTTTTGGAGGAATAACTTCCTCCAAGGTTACATCAATTGCCTCATTTCCAATTTCCAAAAAAAATTTCTAATTTTATATTTAGTTCTAATTTTATCTTAATTTTTTTTTTTGTCCAAAAACTTGAGCTTTAGGTCTAAATCTCAAATATACCTCAAACTTTTTTTTTGTCTAACAAAACCCAAATATATATATTTTTTATAAAATATATCTTTTTTATAAAAATCACCAACTTTAACTCTAATCTTAAATCTACCGTGAATTTTTGTTTGAAAAAAAAAACCACCTATTTTCAATCTAGCCTCAAGTCAATCCCAATTAACCCTCCTCCGTTAAAATATCGCCATAAGTAGTTTGATTTGGTTTTTCTATGTGGTAATGAATCCACATCAACAAAATGATGTGGAAAATTATTCTAGAACAAGATCGCTCTTTGATATGAAAATTAGTGAAATTAGAGACGATTAATTGTGATTTTGAAGAAAGGCTAACGGGGCAAATTTGATATTGAAGTCAAAGTTTATGATTTTTTTAGACAAAAAAAAAAGTTCCGTGGATTTGAAATTGAATCTAAAATGGGTTTCTTTTAAACATAAAACAAGTCTGGGGAAAATTTGGACTAGATTCAAAGTTGAGAATTTTCTTAGATTAAAGAAAAAAGTTAGATGTAGAATTAAAAATGGACTCAAAATCGAGGATTTTTAAAAAAAAGGATTTTAAGCCTTTATATTCAAGCAATCTTCTTCCCCTTCCCCTGTCAACTTGACAACTGTCACTTTTGGAAGTGAATATACGCAACCGTTTTGACTTCTGTTCCGAAATTTCTCCCGAAGCAGAGCCGTTTCGTTTGCTCCTCCTCGCCAGATCGAGCGGCATGGCGAAGATCGACGAACCGGACGGCGCCGCCAAGGGCGGCGGGAGCGGCAGCCCCCTCCCCGCCGCGCGGCGGGCGGCGGGCCTCGACGGGAAGCGCGTTCTGGTGGGCGCGGGCGCGAGGGTCTTGTTCTACCCGACTCTCCTGTACAACGTGGTGCGGAACAAGCTCCAGCCCGAGTTCCGGTGGTGGGATGAAGTCGACGAGGTATCGGAATCCGTCGCGAACCCTCGTTTTAGCTGGTCGTTTCCTTCTCCGCTTTCGAGTCGCGGCTTGTAGTTTGCTCTGCTCGATTCGTGTGACTGCGGGTGGTTGATGGGTCTGATGGATGAGATACAGTGGCGTGATGAATGATGTGTTTGGGCTTTGGTCTCTGTGAATTTGATGACTTTTGTGAAACTAATATTGGGCTCATTGCAAGATGACGGCGCAAGAAGTTAATATTGCAAAGTTGTAGTTTTTGAGCTTGAATTGTTGAGACCGTGGGTACACGGCTTAACTAGAAATTGCGAATAATAATTCGGAGAGTACTTTGATAAACACTTGAAATTTCCGTTGGCTTTTCTGTTCTGGATGCCGCCCGGAGCAAAGTAGATTGGGCAGAGTTGATATGGTGAAGAAAAGCTGTTATTTTTCTGATGGGCTATTTATTCGGGTCGATATATACCAGTTTCTTTTGTTAGGCGCAGTTCCGTTCCGCAAGGATGTTCGGCGGTTGAAGCGGCTTGGTGTTGATGGTGTCATCACTCTCAATGAACCTTACGAAACCTTGGTTCCGTCGTCGCTCTATCGTGTCGGTAATCTCTTTCCTTTGTGTCTGGGATTTTTGGCCCATTGATTAAGTCATGTTCAAAAGGATGTTCAGGGTCTTTAATAGTTTCCTTGTTCTGTGCTCGCCAGGATTATAAAATTGATCACTTGGTGATACCTACAAGAGACTATCTTTATTCTCCTTCTCTTGCTGATATTGACCGGGCGGTGGACTTTATTTATAGTAAGTAATCCTTCACAAAAGCGGTCAGTAAATGCCATTAGGCCGGCGATCTGGTTCTGCTGTTAATTAGATTAAAAAAAACTCATCTCTTGTGCCAACACCTTGTCTTGTCTGTGATTCAGGAAACGCATCTTGTGGCCGAAAAACTTATGTCCACTGCAAAGCTGGGAGAGGAAGGAGCACAACAGTTGTGCTTTGCTATTTGGTATACAAGAAGGACTAAATTAAGGATACTGTTGGTTTGTTGCACACAGATCAACTGTGCTTATCACTATTGGCTTATAATTGAGGGTGACATTGGCTGCTTCATTTATTGCAGATGAAGCATAAGCACATGACTCCTAGCGCCGCCCTGGAATTCGTGCGTTCTAAAAGGCCGAGAGTGCTGCTAACTTCCTCTCAGTGGAAGGTGAGAAGAACTGCTTATTCTTCATCTTGTTCACGCCTATCATTACAACATTGATTAAGTAATGAAGTTGCGTCATATTGAAGGAATTACTGGACAAGTTACTTTATTGTTTCTTCAATTTTGGGGTTACTTTCACTCTGACCACTATGCTTTTAAGTGGTTTCAATTAACTCACTTTGTCAAGCATTCTTTAAAATGAGTAAAAGAATGTTGATGTGCTATACCCTGCTACACTACTTTTCACTGATAAGTGCCGTGTTGGCTCCCATAAAGTGGCGCTAAAAGTTTTTGTTTCTTTAATTGAGTTGATGGGGTGCCTTGATCTGAAACCACTTCGAAAGTATGGTGACCGGGCGGAAGGCCTACCTTGTTTAGAGTAGTCTCAAAGATAAGTGATTGACTTTGTAATTTTCACAAGCTTTATGCCGGTAATTTATTTTACACAGCTCTTTCCTGCATGATGCTTCTCACATCAAGCTCAAAAGCTATATCAGTTGCTTGCTTGAATAAGATTTTTATGCATGAGTTTTGCTTTCCACCATCATAGCAATAGTTATATAATATCATTATCTTGACCACATTTTTAAACCCTAGTACTAGCATGTAATGGTGGTCTCAAGAGGTATTCATGCTTTTAAACTTCACTGCTTGACTCCAAGTCCCCTTGGCAATGTCATAATAAGCAGGCAGTTCAAGATTACAGCAAGCGAGGGGCAGCCACTGCAGTCTGCTGTTCCCCTGGAGATGCAGTTACCACTACAGATGCCACTATAGAAGGGGGTTGTGGGATTTCTGATGGTCATTTTGGCAGGCAGTACGCGGATGCTCCTACAGAAAGAATCGGTAGCCCTGAGAAAATGAAGCTGTCATGCCTTTGTCCGTCCTTGAGGGTTTGTGGTGGCTGTGGACCAGTCGACAGGAAGACACTGGTCCCTGAGGCGCATGCTGGCTAATTGCCAACCTGTGCTCAGCATGGTCCTGCTTTGCTTGTAGAGGGGTAAACTGTAAAATAAGCGATCTTGTGTAGTCCCCTTGTATCTGATATCTTTCACGTTGATTGAAATCACAGGTGGCAACCTAATGAGTTGCATCTCTGTCTGTGAATAAAAAAATGTATCCTTTTCCACAAGCCACAGTCAGGTAATGTTTTGGTTCGGATCTTTGGTAGCTTTTTGTCTACCGCATTGTTGATGCTTGCTTCGCGTGATTTGACTACCGAACTCAACATCTTTAAAGCCAAAAATCTGCAAAAGAAATGACAAATTCACCATTCCGAGTTGGGAATAAGACTAAATTTCTCTGCTTACATGCTTGCTCATTCAGAGTTACAATGTACTCTCATTACGGTTCATGCTCTGGCTTGATGGGCTTCAAGCCCATCTTTCAGCTGCCAGCTCCATCAATTCGCGGGGGATAAAGTTCTTTCGTGTGTGTATTTTTTGGGCCACTAACTCAAGCGGATAACGTTGGAGAAAAGAAAAGTATAAATTCCATTCTCTACAATCCGCATCTTCGTGGCACGACATTATCATATGGTTTATTGCAGCAAAGACATGTCAAGCTTTTCGAATGTCTACCCGCATTGTCGTCTGATAATCATTTTGTAACTCGCACCATGATTTTTCTATCTGCATGGATTCTTTCTACAGCGTATGTTACGTTTAACACCTAATGTTTGTTTACTAATTATTATGTCAACTGTCGAGAACTTTTTTAGTATTGGACCATAAAGAAAGGTCCCCTCATGATATTTAGCCACTAAGGACCTCTTTTGATTATGCACGCTGAGCGTTGAGATTAACTTGAATCGACAACACCAAGAACAACATGAATTTCATTCTTGGAGATGGAGAGACCAAAACTGTTCAGGAACAAAAGGCTTTAGCTGCCGCAATTACTTAAGACGTGACCTAATTATCCCCTTCTGAGATTGGCTTGATAGATAAACTTATAAGAAGAACTGCATCTGGTGCGTTTATAGGGATCAAGATCAAACATGATTAGTCATATAAACAGCCTCTCTAATCGAATAACAACGAGTTAAATGAGGTTGTACAATCTTTCACACTCAAGGAATGTGGCCATGTGCTGATAAATTTCTAGACTAGGACTAGGTATTTTGAAAGCGTGTCTTCAATTCGAAGTACACCCGTCACAATGTACAATCCTAATTCTGATTCATGTATTAATCTTTAATCATGGATTCATGTGCACATTGACAATATCGGTAGAATATTAGATTTCGTATGAGCTATTGCGGATGGTACTCTTCTCGGAGGGTTGATCAACATGAATTGATCGATTATTATAGATGATATTGCAGTTATATAGACATCCCAATATTCTCTAGGATAAAATGAGAAATCGTGAGAGCTATCTCTCAAACCCCTATTTAGGAGAAGGGTTAAGCCATGAGGATATATATATATCCCCCAAAGATCCCCTTGTCTAGTGAGTTGTGATACTTACGAAGACGAGTATACTATAAAAGAGAATTATGATAGTCCGAGTTCCAAATGAAGTTGGAAAGAGCGTGTAAATTAAGTAATACTTTAAAGGAATACCCACCCCAAAGCTGACCATCCGGGTACTCCCAAGTCGGTCACAATACCTTTTCTATTTTTCTTAATATGTTGTCATAGGATTCTTCACAGCACTAACAAAAAAGTGTGCCTGAAATGGCAAGCAATAGAATATAAATCCTAAGTGAACTTAACTAGCTCCATGGTACAGACCAAACTACACATCTCTGAGCTCGTGAGGGGAGAGAGAGGGTGGGCTACCATCTTGAAAAAAAGCAACAAATTCCTTACGGAAGAATCCCAAAAAAGGTGGGTTTTGGCCATGTTGTGATATTCCTCATTGCACTACTTAAGTTCCTCCTGCAACTTCTTTACGGGACCAAATCAGCAGACCCAAAAGCCTGTTTAATGCACTAGTTTTATTGCTAATTCCCCCACCCCTCCAAGAAAGAGACCCCCAAAATCTTCCATGGATTGGAAGAATTTGAATATCACCTTTTCATGCTGAACAGGACCTGTCATTACCCTTTTTAAAGAGGCACATCTGCTTTCTCTTTCTATTATCCTCTTAACCATCGCTTGGAGAAGCAAAATGCTTTCTTTAGGGCATCTATGTATCTATCGGTGTGTTGATTCTCTACCAACTAGCAAGTGAAAGGAGCTAAAGTTCAATTTTGCTGTTATTTTCACCTCGTTGCTTGCTTTGCAGTCATCATATGTGCAGCAGGAAGAAACAGTACCCATCGACTTTTAATGGAATGTTCAAAATATCTAGATTCAATTCATTGGTCAGCAAGAATGTACAATAGAATTTTCATAGTCGCTCCACTTTGGTAAATTAATGACTGGGTTTATCTAGTATATTTTACCTGATACTTTGAATTTATTAACCCGGCAGTAGAGTTAAGTTTCTATTTTTTCCATAGCCCAATTAAATGCTCGATATTCCTCGCGAGCTATTCTCTGTCTAATTCTTCATTCTTTAAGTGCTATTCTTATCTGGTTCGTATGCACAAGAGGGGGTACTAAGGTGGGAGGCTAAGCTCATACAACGGATCAGCCATCCAACGCTTTAACCCACTGTTAAAGCCATACACAAAACATGGCTACAGTCCTTAACTTATAATGTTTCTGTAATCTTTTATACGATACTGGTCTTCGATTATGCAATACAATACTTATGCGGGCTATAATTTATACGAAAAAGAAAGAATGTACCGAGTATAGTTTTCCAAAGAGGCTGGAGAAAATGGTCATTTTAAGACGTAAAGCTTATTCTTGTTCCCTTCTTTATTCCCTATAAAACTATGATGAAGCTGCCTCCTTTTCCCGTTGTTTAGTTTTATCTTTATTTCATGCACGTCCCATGAAGCAAATAAAGATGGTGCATATAGCATTCTCTCTCTCTCTCTCTCTCTCTCTCTCTCTCTCTATTACACAGAAACACAAAGACAAGAGCTATATCTCTAGTCTCATGGAGTCGCATAAAGAGCTAGAATATAGAATAAAACAAAGCAGCAAAGTCTCTGACGTCTCCAAGTAAACAAAAATGATAGCATGGCCCGACATGAGAGCTCTCTGTCTCTATTCCAAGGTTCCGTTACTACCTGATCTGAGTATATTGCAGACGGGCAGATAATATTCTCTGAACTAGTATTTGGTGTAGATTTTTCAGCCAGTGAACTAAACTCGAATCCATGATTACTGATCCAAAAGATGAGTGTCCAGTTACAAGTAGATCGATATGGTGGTCGGCACCCGATTATGTCGGTACCATCCCACTGAATCTGATTGAATTCTGGTTACGATATATAATTCCTTTGAGGATTAGAAAGATAGTCCAGCTAACTTTGACTGGTGACGTGTTATTAAAGGATTGCTCCGGAAATCATTCTATGAATCATGATTACTGCGCCAAAGGCAAACCACATCACTTACCATACCATGCATGATTGACTTTGAATGATGATTACCCCATGCATGATTCTAGTACGAAAGGTGGTGAAGTATTTGGGTGAACGATCAAAATAAAGCTTCACCATCATTGAGCTCCACATCTTGACTTGATTTAATACATAATAATGTCTGTTGACTCCGCCTAGCAACATGATAGCAGCTGAGATGTGACATCTGTTGCTCCTAAATGATGGAGATCAGCAGATATAAAAACTACTATTTATTGTTCGCTGCATGTCTTGAATAAAATCATTCATCTGAAATTTCTTTATAGGAGTATTTCCGATTTAAATCTGCTTACTGTCAGGCTTGCATAAAATTGAAGTACCTTAACTAAAGAGTCCAGATTTTGAGCATCTGTAGAAACTTCTCTCTTCTGCACTTTACTGCATGGTCTCACTTCTTTAGGGTTTTCTAGCTGGTACCCTTTATGAATTTCTGATGCATTGCCATGTCTTTTATTAGATAATAAACATTAAAGGCAATATTTCAATGGGGAATTGCTGTTCTCATTCTCTTGTTCTTTTGCCACAAATGTTTTTGACAGCTCAAGAACGTATCGAGCATACAGTGTCTCTCATATATCTATAGGACTATTTTGATGTTGTAATGCTAAATGTTAGCAAACTAATGGAGTTAAAAGGAAAAATACTCCTTAAAAAATTATAATAATATGTATGTAGTATGTGTTAATTAAGTACTTAACTAACAAATATATGAATCCATGTAGTTTTATAGTTCTACACTTGTAAGCTAGGATTTCATGAAAAGTAGCGTCTTCACTTAGAAAGACTTGATTAGAAATATACAATTGGCTTAATAATAACGGACTATTAAGCTGTTTCGCATATACATAATATGCAAACCACCAATAATGGACGAACAAGGACAAGAAAGCCACCATTCATATATCGATTCATTCATAACATTTGCAATCATTCAAAAGAAAATAAGAATATTGAATTACTATCCATAACAATTGATCAAGAAAGTGAATAGTCACAACATAATCGACAAAGTTGTCCTCCTATTTGTACAAATTATGTGGTATATTCTTTTGCTTCTAAATAAAGGGTAACCAAGAACAAAGAAAGAGATTACACAAACTTCTTGAGAGCAAGGGAAAAAAATAAAATAATGAGAGAATATAGCCACACAGATGATATGGTAATCATGGCGGCACTGATTTTCATGCATGGTGTATTTTTTTTTTCTTTGCTTTATTGGGTCTTTGGCTTCTCCTTCGGAAACGTCAGTAGAGAGAGCAGCTTTTTCTGGGGCAGCTTCTTTCATTTTCTTTGGTTTTTTTGGTTTTTTTTTTTTTTTGCCTCTCTCTCTCCCCTTTTTCTTTTTCCTTCTTTTTCCCTCTTTCATTCTCCTTTGTTTTCCCCACGCCTTGCTTTCCAACATGGACGGTTAAACAGTTAGTTCTGGTTTTTTTTTAGAGAGAGAGAGAGAGAACCTTAATAACCAAAAAAACAAAAGAAGGACAAAGTGGAAAGACAAAGTACATACTGTGTAGGTGTCCTTCGGTCTCTCTCTCTCTCTCTTTCTCTCTCTCTCTCTCGAAGCTTGAAAAGAACTTGTTAGAGAAGGGGCTTCAAGTACTCATGATACTGCTGATAATGATGATGTCCCTGAGCATTTTTGTTCGGAACCCTTTTTTGCTCTTCCTCTTCTTCCTTTTCCTCTCTCTCTCTCTCCCTGTAACTCTTCACTCCTATCCATGATGATCCGGATTGTCAGGGTCAGGCCAGAAGGAGGAGTACTTCATCAACCACTCAGGTTCTTGTGGGTTCGTGATTGATGACTCCTGCAAGACGTGGGAAAAACAGAAAGGTGTAAAAGATAAAAAGATAAAAAGAAAAAAAAGAAGAGTAAAGATAAGAGAGAAAACTGCAGGAGCATGTGGAAAAGAAAAGGATTAAAAAAGGAGGGGGTTTTGGCTTGGGGTTAGGGATTGTACGACCAACTTTTTCGCATGAAAACAATGAAGGAAGAAGCAGGGCTTGGTTTGTCTGTTGTTACGGAGGACACAAAAGCATAATTATTACGGGGAAAGAAGGCTGTCTAATCCTATCATCACTCCTTCTGATCACCTGCGAATTATTGCCCTCGCAACCCCATTGGGAAAGCTTCATATTTTTTTTTTCATTTTTCTCTCCTCAGTTTTCCAAGAATGTCTATTTGATATTTCGGAGTGGCTTGGCTACTGTGTCCTTCAGCTTTGTTAGTTTACTTCAAATTTTAGGACTAGTTTCTTTTTTAAATTAGCAAACCCTAATGTTTTTCTTAATCCAGCCATCAAGGCAAGCTAATATAACGTTTTACAAGAGAAGAACTTCGGAAAAAAAATACACCAATATAGAGAATAAACTCATGACAACTGAAATATATTCAAACAACTTCTTGATTGAATTGTTTTTCATCATTAGACAATGCTCGTGTCAAGTTCCCTTAATTAGCGACTAAAGACATTATATAGCCAATACTTTTTAATGAGAATTTTCATTGTATCCATTGTTAGTAGAAAAAAATAAAATTTACAGATCCTACTTAAAGATATTGATATGTGTGCAGTTAGAATTTATATTTACAAAGCCTTTCTTGATTTTCTAGATTTCAAATGTCCAAGGTTGCCTCCGCAACTTTTTTATTTACATCGACAGTGAACAAAATAAAAATTCTTTGAATTAAGAGCTAAATGCGCACTCTTCCCAAACTTTAATGTACGTCCTTAATGCAATTCTTTTCCTAAGGCAGATGCTGTTCAAAGCCTCGTATACCCTCGTCAAAAAATGCTTGCTGGGAAAAGGGAGGAAAGGGGAAAAGGAGGAAAAGAAAATAAAAGGGAAAATAAAGAAAGGGGATTCTGGGGGTCTCTCTCTTTAAGCTTATTAAATAGTTGTTGGGACAAAAACAAGGGTTTATTTTCTTTCTTTTTGCTCTCTTTTTAGTTACTTGCATGCATAGAATAGGGACAGTTCAAGGCTCATGAAATTCAGAGTCAAAAAAGTACTTCGTGTTCATAACTCACTTCTTTAATATCTGTCGACGACGAAGTGCATCCCATTATGAGCTCCTCCAGACCAGAGGCTGACCTCCCTCCCATTTTATGATGTTGTTCTTGTTGCTGATGTTGCTGATGTTGCTGATGTTGCTGTTGCTGTTGCTGTGTGTATTTTCATTTCATTTGGTAAAAAAAGAAACGGAAAAGAAGTCAAGAATTGAAATTAAAAAAAAAAAAAAAAAAAAAAAGTTGCGTCTGAATCATGATAGTGTCTTCGACAGGGAGAAGAGAGTGGAGAAAATGACAGTAATTGCTCCCAACTCAGCTGACATTTTGAACTAGCACAACTCACATGAGTGCAGTCGCAGTTGCAATATAGTATTTGACACTAGAATGAGCATGCAACAGCAGTAAGCTAAATGAATATATAATTGTGTGCTACATGAGAGAGAGAGAGAGAGAGAGAGAGAGAGAGAGAGAGAGAGAGAGAGAGAGAGCGGCTAATGCAACTCCAAGGAAGAATAAAATTCTTGATCATGAGTAAATGAAAATTCAGAAGTTAAATATATAAATTGAAAAGTTTCAACATCTGACACAAGTTAACGCTTCTCGCATGTGATTATATAGAAGAAACAAGAAACGTGGGGCACTTTAGAAAACAATATATGTACCTGGAATTCATTCTGGAGCATCATCCTCGAGACATGGAATGAGTCCTCGTCAAGGATGTTGATGGAGGCCGCCGTCTGGTGGAGAGGAGCAGGCGGGGCAATGATGGCAGAGATCGGGTGCGAGGGCCGGCTGATGTGGAATGCTGCAGTGGCGATTGGGTGGTGGACATGCTGATGATGGAGCTGATGATCATGGGGAGCCACAGGATGATGCAACCTCTGGTACTGATGATGATCTCTGATGTCCTCACAGGTGCCGGACGTCGGGGCTTCCCTTGCCGTTGAAGCTTCCCCAATTCCCACCTGTATGCAAAAGTAATTAACCCAACTAAAACTATCTAATTGTGAACACAGTTTCTAGCTGACTAGTCCTTTTTCGCTCTCTCCTTATTCCCCTTAGTTTTTTTTCCCCTTTTTATGTTGCTTTATTCTCTTCTTAAGTTGCTTTATTTCACTCTCTGCTGTGATGTAAACCTTGCGCTTGTTAAGCAAGAGTTTAGTTAGCTGATGGCGATTATTTTCCAAGTTGCATTTTATGTGCAATACGAAAGAAAAGGGCAACCGTGAAATCATCTAGATGAGAAGCCCTTTTCATTCAATTTGAGCAAACCTTCTTCAGTCTTAAGATCCAAGAAATTTTCCTAGCACATAATCATCTATCTAGATAATGGGTTATCCAAGAATGTTACGGAAAGAATGTCGAATGCAAATTTGATTTCATACAACCAAGTTGGTCATGTACTCACATGCATCAAAATGAGTCATTTTGTGTTAGTTTTATAGGAGAAAATTCGTGATCAACCTATGTGATCTCAATTTAAAATTTTGAATCTGGTAACAGATGAAGATATTTCATCCTTCCTAGTAAAATTTTCCGAAAGTTTAACAACTCTCTCCATGTAAGGTTGAAGGGTATAGATTCGTTTTCAGCCTTGGTTCGAGGAAAGCAACGTCTATCCCATGGTTCATAAAAATAATAAAAATATATATATTAACTCATATGACAAAAATATACATGGAAATTTAAGAAATTACCTCATCGAAGCCCTTTCTAAATGGGACGAACCCAAAATGTTCCGATTTCAACTGTTGAATGTCGGTGGAGGCAGTGCCGTAACTCGAAATTGCAGCAGTAACTGCGGTGATAACTGCGCTTCCGGAGATCTCATCTGTCCGAGAAATCACCTCCTTCGAAGTAGAAGAGCTTCCACTCCCACCACTCCCACCGCCTCTTCTGCTACTATTGTTCGGATCGCCACTTCCTTCGGCGGCATGAGCGGAAGTGCTAGTGGCAGGAATGGTCCTCTCAGACCAGTTGCACTGCCTTGGCTGCGTCTGGTAAAATATCTTGGATACCACAAGCTCCCCTTCCTTCTCTTCCTCATGCTGGCCCAGATGGTATTGGTGCATAACCCAATTTGTCTTCTCGGGTTTCCGGTTCTTGCCAAAGTTGGTGTAGAGGACCAGTATCTTCTTGCAACCCTTTTGCTTGCCGTTCACCATGACAGGCCTGGTCTTGCCAGTCTTGTGCCACCTTGTCTCGCCACCTTGGAGGTCACACTCGGTTTGGATCTTCCGCCGCTTCCGCGTCCCGGTTGTGTAAGCCTTGGACGGCCTGTGGAAGAAGTGCCTGCTCAACCCATCTCTTGTCACTCCTAAGAAAGAGAAGAATTCAGACAAAAGAACACAAAGAGAGATACACACCACCACCACCACCACCACCACCGTGTGGCCAAAAAGTCAAAGTTAGGTTGACTTAGGTATAACCAACCATATATATACATGTGCAAAAACACTGCAAAGTCATAACAAACACGAAGAAGGAGGAGGAGGAAGTTATAAGTTAGCTACGCAATGTAGACATTGATAAATACCCTCTACAGATTGCCAAAGAAATTACTTTTTTTCGATAGAAACAGTATACCATATATAGTAAAAATCCAACATCTTGAGAGAGAGAGAGAGAGAGAGAGAGAGAGAGAGAGAGATTTCTTGAGAGGTTAGAGAAAATAAATGAGACCTGGAAGTTTCTCCGGATGGGTGTAACAAATCCCATCCTCGCCTTCGATGGTAGGAATGAACTCGTCGATGAGAGGGTGAGATTTCATGTCCTTGGCTTCCACTTTGGCCTCGAGGTGTTCTATCAGTTCTTGGTCTGTCGGGTCAAATTTGACTCCTGCTGGTAGACCTAACCAATCCTGGAAAACGATAACACCCCTCAACTTCTTTTTCTCCCCAAACTTCAAGTTAATTACCACAAAATTTAGGCAAAAAAAAAAAAAAAAAACATAGCATAGAGAGACTTGGGGGGTTTTTTTCCCTTTTCTTTTAAGTGAAGTTCATCACCTCACTGTCTCAAACACCAGTAATTTTCATAACAAAACGCTGCCAAAACTCTTGTTATCATTTTCTTTATTTCGCATTTGCCTCGCCCAGAGAAGAAATAAAGACAAGAGAAAAGGAAAAATATGTTACCGGCTTCCCATCAAGCTTGTGTCCGCAACCGGGGCACTGTTTGGATCCGCAAATCTGATGCTCTTCGAGCTTTGCATCGATAAGATCAGAGCTGCTGATTGAACCCAAGTTACTGCTACTACTGTTATTCATCCTCTCTCTCTTTTTCTTTGCTCTTGGCTCTTTTCTTCGCAACTGCAGATACTATCTCTTCTCCTCTCTCCCTCTCTCCCCTCTCCACATATCTGCTTTCAAACCTCCATATCACTCCCTCAAGCTATTGAAAAACCCCTCACCTTCAAGAATAAACAGGTCCCTGTTCGAAAAATCGTTGTTTTATTCAGAATAAGATGAACAGAAACTGAGCAAGATCGGCGGCGGCAGCTCTAGTCCAAATATAGACCAGAAACCTCATAAGATAGAAGGCTATGAATAAGAAGACTATCACACAAAAGATCAGTCTTTTTCAAGAATCATAGAGGGGAAAAGACTCCCAAGTTTCTCTGGCAAAGAAAATGAAGAAAATCAAATAAGGCGCAAGTATTACATGTGCCAAAGCATGAAAAACAGTCTCGAGGAGAGAGAGGGAGAGAGAGAAAGAGAGAGAGGAAACTGTCGCAGCTTATTTGAGCTAGAAAACCTGCTTTAACATGGAAAGAGAACCTGAATTCGCTCTCTACTTTAACCGAAGCCAGTTAGAGAGAGAGAGAGAGAGAGAGAGAGAGAGAGAGAGAAAGGAAAAAAAGCAATGCTTCAGACCCTATACGTATCACCTTTAAGGCCCTTTGCTAATTTAAGCAGAGCATGGAGGCGGTTTATGCGTGCAAGAGAGAGAAAGAGAGAGAGTAGGCTGGGGAGAGAGAAGAGAGAGATGAAATCACAGTTCTCTTCTTTTTTTTAAGTTATTTTTTCTAAAGCCCAGGGCCTTCTTATTGCATACCTTTGTTCCAAGCTAACCTTGACTGCTAAAGCAAAAGGCAAGAAACAGCCCTTCAAAAGCACAGTAACACACGAATTTTTTCTTTTTTCATTTCACTATTCAAACATATGCAGTAAGATATTATTTTAGTGAGAAAAACGCATGACAGAAATAGGGACAATTTGATCGGTTCCAGCAAAATCACCCTCTAACCTTTTCGCAACTGCATAGGAGTACCCAACATCTGTATGTACCGGGATTTTGACCCTTAGCAGAAACAAAGCAAAACAACAAAAGTACTCTGCCAGCAGGAAAATTTCAAGCCTGGTCTGTTCGAAGATCACAGAGAGTTTAAAACCTTCAAGTTGAATAAACAAAGATCTTTATATTGATGAAAAGGAAAAGATTGATTATTTAATGAAAATTTCTTGGGGGGGTGAAAAATAAATAAAAAAGAGATGATAGGAGGAGCTCACATGGGTTTTGAGCTGGAGTGCTGATCATGATTCTTTTGCCATGAATGTTTCACAGAGAGAGAGAGAGAGAGAGAGAGAGAGAGAGAGAGAGAGAGAGAGAGAGAGAATTACAAGGTTGCTTCATATGCAAGGCAAATGAGCAGTCTACTTGATGGACCACCACCACCTCTCTCTTCACCTTGTTAATACTTCATTATAAAATCATAATATATTATTAGAAAACATCAGATTAGAGACGTCTACAACAAGCACCAGTGATTCAGATTCTAATATGTCATCTAAACTTCCACATAAAAGAAGAAGAAGAAGAAATTACCCGATTTCTTTCTAACCACGTATCGTCGACTCTTTTCTGATTTTTGTCGATAGATTCGAAAAAGGAACACAAATTAACACAAATTTGAAGTAAATCCTTTCATTTGATAAAACGAAACGGAAGCGTGTCTTTGATACTCTCTCCTCACCCTTTCAACGAGCCTTCTCTCTTTAGGGCTTTTGCTTGGATATCATTTCTATTCTTAGGATATCTTGAAGCGTTGGCCCTTCGTACATAATTGAAGGTATGAGCCCAAAAAAAAAAAGAGAGAGAGAGAGAGAGAGAGAAAGAAAGAGAGTAGGGCATGGACAAGGGGGCCCACTAAAATACAACGTGGGACCCACCTGTGAAATCTTGTGTGCTCTTGATGTATGGCAAAATCAGATGATGGTTTGGGGGTCACGTTTTTCCTCCTCCTTTGCTTTTGGGCGGTCAAGAGGGAATGATGGAGGGACCAAATAGTGCTGCTCGCATTCGCACAGAAACAGATCAATGGCCATGATGCTGCCTAGCTTGTCTGAGATCGATTTCCTTTTCTTTCTATTTATTTAGTTTCATACGTTCCTCTTGTTTTCTTTTTAAGGGTTTGGGATTTTTACTAATTATGAGCTTAATCACTTGGTTTATTCTGTCTTTAGGGATCATAATTGGTTATTACATCTGAAAAGAATATGGATGGTTGACTGTGGTGAGAGGGAGTCTTGCAGATTGATGTGATGTGCCTTGGTCCAGGATGGTTCACTAAGCCGTGTGTTGATTCAGTGCATAGTGTTTATCTGGTGATAATCTTAATCATTGCACTATACATTCCTCGATGAAAGCGGCGATGATTGAAATCTTTTGTCGAGCTTCCCATCTGTAGTTCGATCGACTTGGCCAAGTTAGCGCCGGCCCCTAAATATAGAAATTAGAACTATCAATTCTCATTCTATCTTATACTGATGTTTCAAGGGCTTTCATCGTACCTTTACGTGTGAAACTAAATGGGAAATGTCAAATCAGCATTTCGGACTCCTATGGGTACAAGTTTCTACAATCAACATTATCAATCTTTTGAAAATACGCTAACTCAGAAGACCTTTTCTATTGATTAGCAGTTAGTCGAGGTTGATGGTCAAATTGACAATGTCTCGCCGCTACATGAACGAGTCCTCAAGTCAATGCGACGTGGATTTCTTGCCACCAACAGAACCGGAAGAAATGTTGCGTCAGTGCCTCTAATCTGCATGAGAAGAATTCTATCGTTGGTGGTAAGTGGCCTTTTAACTTGATACGATGGTCAAAGTTGATTTTACCAAATTTCTACATATCAAAGGCAGCAGGTGTTGACCGGCATTCCTATGCAAATGCAATGGAAAATTTATAATTTTTTAAAGAATAGTATAAAAGACTAACATTAAACAAAGCAGGGATGGAAATTGAAACGCTCTTGAAGTAGGAGGACCAAAAGCGCGATTAATTCTTTCGGATGTAGACTTTGCAGTACTGGCACAAGTTTTTGAACATTCTGCACTGCTGCACAGGAGCTATCTAGGAAGCAATTTAATTATAATTAAGGGGGCATGTGATCAGCATCAAATGAACCAAAAATCAACGAGGATCCCTCCTCCTAATTGTTGGGAAAGGGTTAGCGCAGGAAATTAGAGGCTCTGATTAGAATATTTGAAAATGTAAGTAAATAGTTTCCCAGCATATAAAAACACAATGATGTGATGTCTTCGACAAATGATTGCTCTTTTCCAATGAGAATATATGACCATATTTACTTTTTTTTCCTAGATAAAGGATTGCAATTGGATGACCAATTAGACCTGGGGACAACTTTCACCCTCAGATTTCGATCTATCGCGGCTTTATAAGATTGTTTTTCCTCCATTTCTAATTGGAAGAAACTTCCTCCATTCAGCCTTCCGATTAGTGGTTTGCAAACATGAATATACCCGCATTTATATTTTTCGTTAAGTTTATATATGGGTGATCACCTCCAATTGGGCATCCTCTATATATATATTTTAAAATTTATCATAATCCGAGTGTAAAGTCTAGATTTTTCTAAAGCTTGACGTGTCGAGTGAATATGGTATATTAAAAATTAAGAATATAAAGTGTGGAATAGAGAAAGGTAGGGATTAGTTACTTTGATTCCCTAAAGCAAAGCCAGCCATGAAATCTATCTCACAGTATAAGAATATTTTTTTTGCACCCATTGTATCTATAGGTCGAAGCTTTTTTTGTGGGCATATTTACAGAGAGAGGGAGGACAAAGATCAAGTTGAGAAACTCAGATTTCTTGATGTGAAACTCTATTATCATTTTAGACAATCATATCATTCATCTCAAGACTAGGGGTTCAGGACACAGGGTCATGTGGAAAAGTTAATTATGATTAGCCGAGATGCAGTCAATTAAGGATTCTACCACCAGATTAGCCAATTATTCACTGAGACCAGAAAATTTTAAATTAATATAAAAATAAAGAGATATTTAGGTTTTGTTTATTTCACGGAAAATTAATGAATTGAAAAATATTTTCTTAAAAATGATCGCTTGTATCTGTATAAAAACTTTTTTCATTGATTAATGTTTTCAAGCAAAAAAAGCAAACATTTTCAAGAAATATGTATTAAATAATGCATTTTTTACGAAACAAACGAAACTTTAGGCATAACAAATAACACATGCCGAGAAGTTCTTTGGTACAGTTTTTTTTTGCAGCAATTAATTTGTGAAAGGGACACTACAGCTTTTGGAAGGCATTTGGAAACCATCTCGAAGCTACAATCCACAACTAAAGCAAGTTGCTAAATTTGCGTAGATGACATTCAAAATTGCATGAAATTGGCAATAAGTGTTGAAATGATATATTTTACTTCAAACTCATTTATATAATATGTTTTTCTATTTATTTATTTTTAATTTTTTTTCAATCTGTTTATTATAAGTATATAAATAGATTGGATCTTCTAATAAAAATATGAATCACTCAAAAACAAATTAAAATCAATTCGGTAGGAGATCCAAATTTTGGAATGGTTTGAGTCAGTTATCCAAATAAATTAATTTGGAAACATAAAATATAGTAATGCAATATAAATCCAATTCAATCGAAATTACATTCACCTCATTTATAAAGTACATTAATATTAACAAGAAAAGCTATTCACATTTAATTTATTTTCTCTCATCAATCATCACACTTTTGAACGGGTGAAACGGTTATTTTCCTTGTAAGTCTATTTAAATAAAACTTAAGAAAATCAATGTAGAAATATAAGATTAAAACTACACTCACTAAAAAAATACTACTATAAAATGACTCTCATAATTATTATTCAATCGTTATTAGCATAATTCTTATCGCGGTCTATTTCTTCTTATTCTGAATTTCAGGTACATGTTGAAATCGTTCGTTGAACATCAATCAATAATGTAAGACATATATTTTGTGATTTTGTAAAATTCAATTTAATTTTCACATTGATCATATTCAATTTCATATACAGTAGACAACACATATTTGGCATTAAGGTAAAATATACTTTAGCCAGTCAAAAGAATCACAAAAATAAAAAAGAAAGAAGCAAGGGCAAAACTCCCCGCCGTTATTATGAGCCAAATTTATTCTACGGCAGCATGTGAAGGCTGCTGCCAAGACCCTTTTTGACTATCTGTAATAGAATATCATTTGAAATATTCTCCCCCAAAAGAAAAAAATTCCAATTCATTCAGCCTACAACGTTTGTCTGACTAGATATTAAACGTCAATCACGCCAATATTTTCATTTACCGACGTCTTCTCTCGTCAATACAAGCTATTTCTCGCAAACAAAACGGATTTTTCCCGAGTGGTACAGCTTTTTTTTTTTTAACTTAGGAGCACTTGCTAAACACCTTATAATGCTCAAGAAACTCGGTTTCGTGATCGTGATTGCTACAGAGGAGAGTCATAGCTTATGTCAGGTACCTTCGTCGGTTGGGAAACGAGGGGAGAAAAGGTGAAGAATAGGGAGAGTTTCTTGGTAAATGAAACTCTTTCTTGGGCTCAACCAGTGTTGGAACGACTGTCGGTGAAGTCACGAAAGTGAAAAAAGGCAGGAGAAGGACATGATCCATCCACCGTACCTCGTCGCCTAACATGTCAAAATGTCTTGGATTACAAGATAAATCTAATCTCAGGCAATTTCCTACCTATGGGGAAGAGAGAGAGAGAGAGAGAGGGAGGGAGGGAGATGGTTTGGATTTGACTGCTAAGACGATGCATCGTGTTGTTAGGGTGGTTCATCTAATGCGAGAAGCCCTTTTGCTTGCTTCCAAGTCACTCCATTGTCTCGTCTCTATCCATCAAACCCGTCCCGTGACTTACAATTGCGCTTTACGCCTTCCGTTCTGGAGGGATCGGCGATGAAACCGCGCTGCGCGCCGAAGTATGCATACGGATGTGTCGGGTACCCGATACTCTAGTGCCGTGGAAACCACCGGCACTTTCTTTTTTCTTGTGATGAGTGCACACAGAAACACAACACGAGGGGTCGGTATTGTGGACATGGAGCTCGGTCCCCCAATGACAATGACTTGAACGGTGACCTCCAGTCCCGCCGAGCCGGGCCGATCCGGGCTAAGAAACGCTGCATTGAGGCCAGAGTTTAAACTCTGCAGCTGACATTTTCTATTCATGCCACAAGGTGAGAACGCACCAGAAAGGGGCATAAGGAAGCGTTCCCAAGGCCCTTGCAACAACACAGAGCCCGGCCCGTCCCAAAATGGTCCGACCAACCTGCTTCGACGCGTCGCTATTTTCCCTTTTGGCACTGTCCTGAGCGTGCTCGCTGATCTCATTACTCGAGAGTCTTGGCACAATAAAGAAAAAGCAAAGCCAGCAATTTGCTGCACTCAGCAGTATCATCATCATTAGATTTCCATCAAGAGACATTCTACAGTCTAAAAGATTACCGTGGGCGAGTGAAGACAAGTTACCAACAGAGGGATGGCGAAAATAAGCTATTCATTTGGTGGAGACAGGTGCACAAAAGGACATGCATCCCCGGCATGATAAGATCTCGTAGATTCGCAATGATCCCGAGTAAAGCCATCGTAATCTGCAATACTACTACAGTCGAGTTGCTCGGACTAAGCTCTAAAACAGTCATTTGAAGTTCATCTAACGAGAATCACATCACTACATTTTGTGCTCACCAGATTAGGTGATATAAGGGGTTCCAAAGAAGCAGTCACTTCGCCTCCAGTGGCCTCCACTTCCCGAAGAGGCATCTGTTCCAGAAGATGGGGAGCACCAAAGGATATCCGTGTTCCATCGATGGAGCCACGAACAAAAGGGAAACTGTCAACTGCTCGGTTGTCTTTTCAGAAAAAGCAAAAGAAACTTTCGAAGAAGCTCCATCTTTCGAAACATTTAATCTTGGTCTTGACGGGTTCTACTTAATCTGGCAATGGATGTGGCAGGTGAAAGCCTGCAAATGTTAAATCTCATCTATGACGGGCTTGCTTCCCCACATTTGCTTTAAATTAGCAGTACGAGCACCTTGAACTCTTGCGTCATCTACGCGTAACTTTCCTCAATGACCATACAGTGCAATGCAGATATGAGCACGAATCTAAGTCCGTTAACTTGTAGTGCGACTCAACTTCGCAAACAAGACTAGTCCATGAAAACAATGATCAGTACAACAACATGGACCACCTAATCAACCTCTGTTTCCTGTTACAACGCTTAGTAATGACTGATCTTAAAGGAGTTAAGAGCCTTAATAAGTCTCGAAGCTGCTTCTGCAAATCCGGACCCAATGCTTTTCAACTCTGAGGATCACTGGAATTGTATTCAAAGTGAGTCCTCGATTGCAGAGAGATGTCTCTGGAGAAGAAGACTGGGAAGAATTGTTTTTCTTTTCCTTTATTGTTTTCTTTCCCCAATAATACATCTGTGGTATAACATTCATTAGAACTCCACTCTGGATGGGAAGTTCATGATAACCCACGAATTTGCAAATGGTTACAAGGAATCGAACTCAAAAGGATATCAAGATAAAGTCAAATGGGCTGATGTTTATTCTAAATGCTTAAACTGTTAGCGAATGGTGCAGAATATAAGCTGTATATGCCTAAGAAGTAATTGGCAATGATGTCCATACGAGATCAAATTTCTCCGTTTTCCCCTCTTGTCCCTGGAGATGTTATACCATTTTCCGTATTCGAGAGTCTAATTGTTGATAGTTCACATCATGCACAAATCCAGCTGGTCACATGATAATGATGAGAAAATATGAGCAATATGATCAAAGAGGGAGCGTCAAGAGTTTGACACATGCAAGAGTTCTAGTCTTTGACAACTGATTGTTTGTCCAGAAGACATGTGTCTCTGCATTGACACCATATCCATATTCCTCCTGTGCCTGTTCCAAAGACAAAAATGTCGCTCTGTCAATTCCTAAACAACAGCTATATTTGTGGACTAGCTGCAAACACGCACACCTGTCTATCACAGTAATATCGATCGAAGGTACTCGAGACAAACAAATCTGATGGACCACCCTGCCATGGAGAATATGATCAAGGAATAAGAACAGATTCACGAGTGATGTAAGTAGGTGAGAAGCCATCAGCCTCTTATTATCAAGAAACATATCATAAGCATCTTGGGAGGGAATAAGTACCCTATGGACATTCCTCCAGGATAATGAAACAATGTGAGAATCTCACGATTGTTGTTAAGCAGACCCAGTCCTAATTGAGCATAGCATTTGCCAAGATATCCACGCACGTTTTGGAATCAAATAAGGAGGATCGGTGAACTAGTGGATACGGCAGTTGTCCCATTTAAATTTTTTCATTTCAGTATGTTACAGAGAGGGAATAAGCTCTGGGTCTTTCAGTTTGAATTTTGTCAGAAACAAGATGCGGACTTCAAGATTTTAGACTCAGTGACGCAATTAATTCCCAGCACCTGAATTGCCATCTTCTCCAACTTGCCCCGATGGATTCTATTCCCAACTGCTTGATGTGGTAAGCGCTATATAACATAGGCAGAGGAATGAAAAATTCTTCGAAGTTCGTTCGAGGAGAAAGATGGTTTTGGCAGCAGTACTTGGCAGGAACTTTCTTGGATTTCGTCGCCACGAACTTTCGAAGGAGCAGAGAGTTTCGCGAACAGAAAAATTCACTCTGTTCGATTCCTCAAGAGGTGAGTTATGTCCCAACAACAAAGTCTCCAATTACGTTAACAATTTAGTAGATATAACAAACAGTTCTATTTTTTTCTCCCTTCCATTCAGATTTGCCATGGAAGACATCTCCTCTGAAAACTTTGAATTTGACGTTCTCAACGGGCGACAATGTAATCAGAAGGAACGGAATTCAGGTGGTATCTCCGGATATATCAGCACCTAGCTGGGGACCGGAGGTCCTTGGTGCTTGGGACGATGAGTACGGCGGGGTTGTCATCAATCCTTGGAGCTTACCCTCGAGCGCAAATGCTTTTGCATCCGCCCTTAAAACTTCCCTATCCGACTGGAAATTGAAGGTCTGCACCGAGCAACAAACTGCCTAATTTTCGACTCACCAGCATGTATAAGCATGTGCAAAAACAGAAAAAGGAAATTGTGTATGGTTGAAATGCATTTCTTTGATCATGAAAAGCATTACTAGCTCTTGCTTAAGTCTTTGTTGATCCTAAATGTAATAAGGGAAAAAAATTAAGCACCTGAATTTCAAGAAAGAACATTATTAACAGCTCAAGGCAACTTTTCACCATTCACATACTTTATCTCCAGCGTAAAATGCAATCAGCAACATCGATATCGTGTGAAATGCAGGGTAAGAGGGGAATATGGCTCAAAATACTCGAAGAGCAAGCAGACCTCGTTCCCATTGCGATACAGGCAAGAACTGAATCCTCCCAGCACTCATGTGATCACATCATATCAAATGATATGTGAAAACTCTTTATAAAATGGCCAAATCTTCTGTTTCCGGCGTCACAGGAAGGTTTCAAGTACCACCATGCCGAACCAGGATTCCTAGTGCTAACATACTGGATCCCTGATGAGCCCTGCCTTCTTCCTGCTGGTCCTTCACATCAAATCGGTGTCGGAGGGTTCGTGATCAATGACAAAAGAGAGGTTCGCTAACCAATATTAACATTCTAACCTGCCACATTTTTTCTAGTGACCCTTTGCTTGGTTCGTACTATTTCTACTGATATGCCGCATTGTTTTGAGCTTGACGCAGGTCCTTGTGGTAAAGGAAAAATGTTCCTGCATCTGTTCTGATGTGTGGAAGTTACCAACTGGCTATATCAATAAGGTGATTCTACAGCAAGCCTACATGAAAATTCTGACAGCTTTGAAATATATGCCCACATTTAGTGAATTGTCTCTGTTATTCAGGCTGAAGATTTGTTCTCTGGAGCTGTGAGAGAAGTGAAGGAAGAAACTGGGGTAAGTTCAAGTTAACTTTTATTAACGTTTAGCAACAAGCTCAAATGAACTCCTACGATTGAGGACTTTGGTCAGCGGAGCTCTCTTAAAGATAAAAAAGTTAGTCAATCAAACCTTCACAAAAGTGACTTTAGTAAAGTTAAGCCTTTCTTTGATGGCAACCGTCAACTTCGCCGGCCTGTGACTCATGCGGACGTTCGAACTAGTTGCCACATCGCTCCTGCTAAACCCGGCTGTGAAAATCTGCCAAACCAACTAACCACGGAAGATCGATAGATCCCGTCAAAAATGGGTTTGCTGCATCAATCGAGATTTGAAAATTTGGAGGCTCGGTTGATTTCCAAAACGAGCACACGACTAACCGATCGAGCAACGGTCAATTTGAGCCTCCTGCCCTCGTTTCTTTCCTTGTTCAAAAAGTCTGTCATGAAGTCTTATGGTTTCCGAATCTTCGTTCAGTTTTCTCAGTTTCCTCGCGCAGGTCGACACGGCTTTCCTGGAAATGGTTGCTTTCAGGTATAACCCGAAACGAACACCCTTTGACGTGTGTCTGCAATCATGATGATTTGAGTTGTCGGCCGTGGAACTTCACAACTAGCTATTTGTTTATTCACATCTCTGTTTCTCTGTTTCTTTTTCCTCGGTTGGCATGGGAAGGCACGTCCACGAGGTGGCTTTCGAGAAGTCAGATTTGCTGTTCGTGTGCATGCTCAAGCCCCTGTCCTCTGACATCACCATTGATGAAAGAGAGATCCAAGCCGCCAAGGTATACAATTCAACTCAATCAATGCATAAACTCCAAAAAATATATTTTCTCTACCTTGACAGAATCTGTTCGAGGGTCGGCTTATTTTACCATTTTGCAGTGGATGGCTTATGATGAATTCATCGGCCAACCCTACTACCAAGAGGATCACATGCTGAAGAAGGCCATGGAGCTGTGCATGGAGGCGTACGAGGAGCGTTACTGCGGATTCATCGCTCACCAGCTCACCTCGAAGCTTGACGGCAAGCTGTCTTACTTGTACTATTACGGGGGGTCCAATTCATGTAAAACGTGATGTGCTCTAAACACTCGACGAGTTTCCTCTTCATGGAACGAATAATTCACTAAATAAATAAAAGGGCGTAAGCCTTTCTAGCTCTAGCTTCTAGGGTTTTGGTTTTACCTGTCCAACATCATGTGTATGGGAAAAAGAAGAACTCTAATTTTAAGTCCCTGAAATTTATACTTCCTATCATTTTGGCCCCTGAACATTTTGTGTTCGACTTTTTGCCACGGTAACAATTTCATTCGGCTTAAATCCCTAAAAAAAAAAAAAATCCTCAATTTTAGGTATAATCTCAATTCTGCCCCCAATCTCTAATCCCAAATTTGGCCCGCATCCAAAAATTGTTGCTAGTTTCTTCAAAATCATCAATATCATGAGGCTACTATTGTTTCATACAAAGGTGGGAGTATTTGTGAAAACGCATGTTACGGTAATGAACCTATAACTAGCCCGATGTTCATAGTTTTGATAGAATTAGTGGCAATTTTTGGACGCGAATGCAAGACTTGAGACTTTAGTGAAAGTTTATGATTTTTTTAAACAAAAAAAAGGGAACTAGCCACCAAAAAAACTCAAACTACGCTCATTGTAATACATTTACCCATAATTTTTTTTATAACATAAAAAATCCTAAACTACATCAGGAAAATTATTTTAAAAAAAGTACTAAACCTATTGCAATTGTGTCAATTCAATTTAAACATTTTCTTCTCTCTCTCTCTTTTTTTTTTTGGTCAATTTAATCATAAATCTTTTGTATTTGTGTCAATTCAATTCATCCAATCAATTTTGGCCAATCAAAGCTAACGTGAACACCGATCATTTTTTTTAATTTTTATTTTCGTTGTCTTTTGAACAATTTTTAGTAATATTTTTTTTGTCTTTTTCCCTTTCCTTTTCTTTCTTCCTTCCTTCTTTATTTCCCATTATGGCCGGCGAGGTTTGTTGGAGCTCGCTGGCCACTAGGCAAGGGTCGCAAAGACCTCAATAGTTGCCGAAGAGGGTTACGGCCCTTGCCTGACCTCGTCCAAATCTAGGCGAGGGCAACCTTTCCAAGTGAGGCCATGGTTGCCTTCACTTGCAACCGACAAGCTGGCTCACCCCTACAAACCTAGGGCACTCACATCATTCAGTAGCATAGAAGAAAAATGGGAGCAAACATAGTTAGGCATAAATCTTTTTACCTTTGATTATGCCCAAGAGTAAGTCCGGTGAAGTAACACAACTTGGCCACAGGCCAATTCTGGCGGACATGGCCTCGCCCAGTTCTAGGAGAACTCCAGCGACCCTCACTGCCTACAGCTCACCGATCACAATGGCAAACAAAGAAGAAAGGAAGGAAGAAAAGGAAAAACGAAAAAGAAAAAGAAAATAATTAAAAATTGAAAATAAAATAAAATATTATTGAAAATTGTCCACGTTAGTGTCGATCAAATAACTAGTGTCGGCCAACTAATATTAGCCGGATAGATTAAATTGGCAAAAAAAAAAAAAATTATGACTGAATAGGCATAATAGTCTTTTTTTTTTGTAATTTCCCCAAACTATATTAATCGTGACACATTTACCTTAAACTTTCTCTTGTGATATAAAAAACACAAATTTATACTCACGTGATACATTTATCTTGTGCCCAAGTTCCATTAGATATTTTTTAACTAAAACAATGTCATCTTTATTTTATTCAAGCCAAGTGGGTGATTTATGACATTCACGTGGGGAGCTTTTCAACAGTTTTCATTGAGGGGTAAATATGTCATATGAATACAAATTTGAGATTTTTGATGTCACCAAAATAGAAATGTGTCATGCTAGCCATAGTTTAGGATTTTTTTTTTTTTTTTTTGTCACTTTTGTCAAAAAAAAATCAACTATTATCATCATTATTATTATGAAATGTGCAGTCTCCTGTAGACAGCAGAAGCCAGGGACGAAGCTTCATTAATTCCAGAATAGTACAAAGCACAAATCCAGCATCTTCTCCTGTTTTCTGCAATCGCACAAACGAAATGGCGGCCGAACATGTGGGTGGCGGCTTTTCGCACGCTGTCCGAACGGACGCCAACTTGACCGACCGACCCCACCAATTTTCACGTTCTTTTCTGGTCGACGGGTTGAGAGGCGTTGGATTACTATTGTTTATTACTAAAAGATCCGTTAGTAAATTCCATATTTTATATATTAGAATTTAAAATAAAAACATATAACTGGGTGCAAAAAGGTTTAAATATGATGAACTGAGACTGCTGGTTTTTTTGTCCATGTATAATAATGTTAAACGTTTTGAGCTGATTTGTTTAGACCATGTTACTAATTTGTGTCACTTTCGAAATTTTGAATGTCAAACCATATATATTCATTTGATAAATTCTTCATTTAAATTGCAAAGGACTTTATTCATCTTATTGTGGTTTTAGTTCCAAATCTTATTGGGACCACTCAAGAAATAAAATTCAAAATGTAGCAAGCCGATATAAGAGATCACACACTTAAAATAGCGTAAAGAGATAGCCTAGTCAAAATAGGCAAAAATTAGCTTGGACATTGCCCAATCACTAAATTAAGGGGAAAAGGAGGAGGAAGATTGGACCATTCTAATTTGCAAGGAAAATATAGACAGTTTGACTAAATAAACTTCATTTTGAAAGTACAATATAGTCATTATTTAACTCAATTTGAAAATACATTACTCTTCAATATGGTAATAATTATTCGACTCGATGGAAAATTACATCATGCTAACATGTTTTATTATATACATTGGGATAAAAAATTTCATTGCTCATCAGCTCACCTCAAATCTTGATGGCAAACTGTCTTACTTGTACTACTACGGGGGGCCATGTAAAATATGATATTTAACAAGTTTCTAATTTGTGAAACAAATAAATCAATAAATAAATAAAAGGGTGTAAGCCTTCTGGCTATAGCTTCTAGGGTGTTTGGTTTTACTTGTCAAACATCATGTGCACGGAAAAAGAAATCACTTTTAAGACCCTGAAATTTATACTTCCTATCATTTTGGTCCCTCAACATTTTGTGTTCGACTTTTTGCCACGATAATTTCTTAAAAATCCCTTAACTTTAGGTTCAATCTCAATTTTATCCTGAACTTGTTTTTTGTCTAAAAAAGTTACCAAATGTCACTCTAATCTCAAGCCACGTAAAAAATTGGCATCGATTTTTTCAAAATCATCAACATCGAGAGGTTACCATTGTTTCACACAAAGGTAAAAGCATTGATTAATACGCGGGTTCCGATAACTAACCTTGATGTTGATAACTTTAAGGAAACTAGTGGCAATTTATGGATGCTGGAAACAAATTTTGGACTATGGTGAAAGTTTATGATTTTTTCCAAACAAAAAAGAAATTGGGACGTAATTAGAATTGGAGTTAAAGTGAGGATTTTTTAGAGAATCAAGCTAAATATTTTCTAACAAGTTCCTCCGCTAAATAAAGGAGTTCTCTTAGTGGTGTGCATCGGAACCAAAACCAACTCGAAAATCGGACCAAACCAACCAGTTTTTGGCAAATCACAATATCATATTTTTAATATTGAGAATAATTAGTTTGATTCTCGATTCGAGCTGTGGAGCCAAACCATCTGGACCACCAGACTTGACCAATTTTATTTTAATATTTCCTTTCTTTTAAAGAGTAAAGAAAAGGAACTTACTGAAATCCTATACTGGATCGGTCCAACTAGGGAATCAGGCCAAGGCCTTCTAGTCCAATTTTTAGTTCTAGGAATTTGGAACCAGTTTTACCGGTCCAGTTCTTGATTTTAGGGTGGAATGGATCCAATCCGAAAACAGAATATTCCTAGTTGTACTACTGTGATAGTCCAATTAATATCGTTGTCGTTTTATCAAATATGCGGTCCATTTTAGACAGCAGTAGCCAGAGACGGAGACGCGTTAATTACCAGAAAAGTATAAAGAACAAGATCCAACATCTTCTCCTGTGTTCTGCAATCGCGCGAACGGAAAGGCGGCCGAACGATTGGCAGCTCGACACGCGCTGTCCGAACGGACGACGACGTGACCGAACCAGCCGCCCAAATTCTCACAGCCTCTCTCTGTCCTCTTTTTGCCCGTTTTTCTGGTCGAGACGTCACGGGTTAGGAGGTGTCAGATTAATATTTATTATTCAAAAATCCATTAGTATATTACGGCATTTTACATTAGGATTTCAAAAAAAAAAAAAAAAAACGTATAACTGGCTACAAAGCGGTTTGAATATGGTGAACTGAGAACGTTGGTTTATTGTCCATTCATCAAATTCGAATTGCGGATCAGATTGATCCTTATATATACATGTTATGTATCGGTTGATCATTTCACGTCGATTTCTTTCGACTCCTTATCAATTCATGTCACTTTCGTATTTTATTAATGTCTACTCTCACAAGCGTGTTCAATTACGTAAATTCACGCAACAGGTTGAAGATTGACACCGACGACTATTTAGATGATAAAAGACTTTATTCCTCTTATTGTGTTTTAAGAGTCAAATCTTGTTAAAAGCACTTGAGAAGTAAAATTTTGAATGTACCAAACTGATATTACGTATGGTCAGTTGTCTTAATAAACTTCATTTTTGAAAGTACAATATGGTCACTGTTTAACTCCATGTGAAAATACATTACTCTTCAATATGGTCATGATTATTAAACTCAATGGAAAAATACATCGCCCTTTCATGTCTTATTAAACAATTTGATTTAGAGTGACATTTTTTTTTATATGTGTTTCAATGAAAAGTATCGATAAAATATCTTTTAAAAAATGGATGAATCAACAAAAGTTGCGAAGGGTCCTTTGTTGATTTTAGACAAGAAAGTAAATGACAAGAAATTTAAAGGTATGAGTGCTACAGGCAATCGTGACCAACCATTTAAATTATAGGAATGTAAAGATAAAAATAAATTTACGAGAATAGTAAGGGCGCGTTTGATAATAATTCTGTTTTGGGAACAATTTTGAGTATAAGAACGTGCTTGGCAATTACACAAAATTTTTATTCTCGGAAAAGAAATGCGTTTGATAAAATTGTATAATTTTGTTGTTTCTTTTAATTTTTTAATATTTTTAAATATTTTTTTTTTTTTTCTTCTTTCTTTTTTCTTTTCTCTCCTTCTTCCTCCTTTGTGGCCGATTGCCGGCTACTGGTGATCGGCTGGGCGAGGTCCGACAAGCTCGTCGGAGCCTCACCAGACCAAGGTGAGGGCCAGAGGCTTGCCTGGCCACGATGAGGCTCAACCTCACCCAAGCGACGCAAGGTCAACCTCGCCATGGCTTGGCCTCACCTGAGACCAGCGACAATCCGACGAGGTCACCAGCCCTTGTTGGCCGATCACCAACCATGGCCGAGGTCGGTGACCAGCCAAAAGGAAGATGAATGAAAGGAAAGAGAAGAAGAGAAAAGAGAAGAAAAAATTGTTCCTAGGAACAAGAAGTTACTTTTTTCTACTTTTTGTTTCTGTTCCAAATTTACTCCGAAGAACAAAAAAATAGATATTTTGTTCCCGGATACGAAAATTTTACCAAACATGTTTATATTATTTTTCCGTTCCTTGGAATAAAGAACAAAAATAGTTGTTTCGGGGAACATAAATAATTTTTACCAAACAGGCCCTAAATTGTTTGATTGATTGAGGATCTTTTATAAATAGTACGATATAGTTATTTATAGCCCACAATCAAAAGTTATATGTGGTTATTGAATTTGGAAAGTTCCTAATCTTTTTTGTGATTATAAGAAGTATAACACTTGTCCACGAGATATTACAAAATGCAATAATAGCAACAATAGATATAGCCACACAGCAGTCGCATTTTTGTGTTGATTGCCTGCTGTTGACGGCTTTCTCGGCAACTTGTCGATTGCCTTTTTCGTTGATTATATTTGTTGTTCAACAAATTCTACTATTAACGACTAAGTCCATCACTTATCAATTATAATAAAAAATTTGTCATTTTTTTTGTCAATAATATGATATAAATTTGCAATTGAAACATTATTAGAAGAACTAGAATCAAATTATAAAATCTAGAAATGATGTGCGGAAAACAGTATTCGATGCCTATTGTTTTACTTCCTTCCCAAGTAGAACCCCCGTCAAATAAACTATCAAAAAGGACGCGCAGAAAAGCTAATTTTGGATTTGTTTTGTCCTTTTATAGTTTATGATACTTTTTTTTTTTGGTCGAATAGTTTATGATACTTCGAAGTTCGAACATCACTTTTCTTGCTTCAAAAGAAAAAAATCACACGCTCAAGTTCTTTGACCTGAGACCCTGGAAAAATAAAAGATGGAATTCCATTGAATAATCCCTTTGTTTCTAGCGAAAATCAGGCGTGCGTATGAGTTGACCTCATCACATTTTTAAATATTAAACTTATAATATTTTATGAGAAAAATGGTGACGTGAGTTTCTAATTTTGTTAAACATTAAGTCTGCGCGTGGTGCTAATTTGCTAGGCAGATTAATCATACATAGCAAAAGGAGCCCATCTCAATTTCTATAATAGGACATTGACTTGAGCACACCAAATAGAATAGGACCTTAGATTTAACTAAACGTTTATCAATCTTATCCACGGCATTAGGTGTGCATAGGTCGATTAATGAAATCGGCTTTACAATTAGCGTAGCGGGTTATAGATGGATACTTACATAATTGAATCACAATCGAATGCTCAATAATAACTTAGGGGATCGGTCTACATATCATGAGAATACGATATTTCCAAACCCATCAAAATGAGTCATAATCTCATTTTTTAACCCATATTAGTGTTGAATGAGTTAAAAATGGGTTTGCTTATATCGAGTAAACGGATTGTAGATGTGTTTAAACACAATCAATGTTAAATGAATCATAAATGAAATTTCAATTTATTTAATCCCAATCTATTTTTGTGACTCTCTCTCTCTCCCGTCTCTCTCACCTTCACTCATTCTGTACTCTCCCCTCTTGTCGTGAGTTTTTATAAATTAGGTTAAATATGTAAGTGTTTTAGTAATATGAGTTAAATGGGTTAAATTAATTTATTTAGGTTGGACCATATATAACTTAACCCAAACTCGACTCAACTCACACGTTTAAAGAATCTAGTTATTTTTACTCGCTGGGGAACAATTTTTGTACAGAAAAATGCGTTTGATAAGCTTGTATAATTTATGTTCTTGGAATAGGAAAAAAAACAAAAACACGTTTGGTAAACTTGTATAATTTTTTTGTTTCATTTATTTTTTTTTAATATTTATTCTTTTTTTTTTAAATTCTTCCTTTTGGCTGGTAGCCTCACCCAGCCACAGCGAAGCTCGGCGGGCCACCGCCAGGTCGGTGTCGCCCAATGGTGGCCCAACGAGGCCGACCTTGTGGGCCGGTGCGAGGTGGGCCTCGCCCTGGCATAAGAAAGAGTTTACTGATCTTCCTAGAACGTCACATGAGCGTATCGAATTTCCACCGAATATAAATTAGTATACATACGGTCACGTGAAAATCCCGAAAAAAAAAAAGTTAGAAAATCTGCCCCCTTCCGCACGTAAGTATTCACCATAAATAGAAAGAAATGAGAGAAAAAAAAAGTCATCGGAGAAAAAAAAAAAAAAAGTCTTCTACTTTGAAACTTCTGGCTTTTCTTTACCCCTCTGTCCTTCCCCTGTCTTTCCCGAAACTCCGTGAATCGCGCGGAACTAGAACTAGCGTCGGCCGCAGGTTTTGTTGCTTTCCTTCCTCCTGATTCACGTACGAGAAAGCGAGGAACAGAGAAAGTTCTACAGTGACAAGGACACACACTGAGAGGAGACAGAAAACAAACTAGCGAAAACCAGCACGCGAACTTGACGGCGTCCTCCGGTTTTTCATCTGGGTCAACGGAATCTTTCCCTATAAAAAATGCTCCCCTCCGGTGATCCCTCCCCTGCAAACAGAAACCTCCCGACTTTCTTCATCAGCTCTCTCTGTATCTGCGGTTGAATGGGTTCGATCCCTGCTCTCTCTTCCGTCCCTTCCGTGAAGTCCTCGCTCGCCCCGGAGCCCCGCGATCGCCCGGCCGTCAGTCCCGGGAACCAGAACAACGGCGCCGCCGCGCGCGTCGGGTCCGGCTCGGCCGTCGGGTCGTCCTTGAGCGCCGCCGCGGGATCGGCCGGTGTTTCGGACATGGCGAAGAAGAAGATCGTGACGGGCGATGCCGGTTACATCCTTGAAGACGTCCCTCATTTCTCCGATTACCTTCCCAATCTCCCTGTACCTCTCTCTCTCTCTCTCTCTCTCTGGAGTAGACAACTTGGTTAAACTTGTCTGTTTGATTGATCAATTTCGCTTTTTTATATTATTTTATTTTATTTGTTGCGTTTCATGGTCCGGAAAAGGAGAAAATCGAAAAGGGTATGAATGAATTCAATTTCCTGAGCTTCCAAGATTCACGGAACAGAGGCAAAAGTTTCTTCTTGTTTTTTGTTTTTTTTCCAAGTGGAAGAAAAGATTTTGACTTTAGCTTAGCTTAATTCAAATTGAAAACGTTAAGTGGAGTAATGTAACAAGGGCTGTCCTCCAATAATTAAGTTGCTGATCGATCGACTGTGTTGGATCCATTCGCTTCATTTTCAGAGTTGTCGATGCTGTTCTGCAGCTTCAAAATGTCCTGTCGGCTTCCGGTTTGCTAGCGTTGAAACTGGTTAAGCATTCATCAAGTTTGAATCTTGAAGGTTCATTCATGGTTAATTGATCGTGTTCTCATTTGCTATATGTTATCTTGTTGTCTTGCAGTGTTATCCTAATCCGCTACAAGACAACCCTTCATATTCGGTTGTGAAGTAAGTCCGGAAAAGTTGTTCCTTGTTCTTGTTGATTCGAAAGGTTTTTATGTTGGGAACTGAAGATTGTTGTTATTGACACGTTATGTTTTCCTTAATCAGGCAGTACTTTGTCCATGTTGATGACACGGTACCCCAAAAGGTTAGCCCCTTCTGCTGACACATTTGGTTTTTCTGCTGGCGTCGGCTTCAATTATTTGCTAGGAAATAGTGCATCTGTAATCATCAATGACATTATCTTCAATTCTGCAGGTTGTCGTCCACAAGGACAGTCCAAGAGGAGTACATTTCCGACGGGCAGGGCCGCGTCAACGGGTATAAGTTTTCTTCTTCTCTGTCATAACAGAAGAAATACTGTGCTCTAATGCTCATGACTGACTAATGCTATTGGACGATTCGATACCATGCAGGTTTATTTTGAGGCCGACGATGTTCAAGCATGTATTGTTACATGTGGAGGTCTCTGTCCAGGCCTCAACACGGTGATCAGGGAAATTGTTTGTGGGCTGTACCATATGTATGGTGTCAAGAGAGTTCTTGGCATAAACGTAAGTGCACATAATCCACTCATGAAGACGTTATCATTAACTCCAAAAAGATCCGAAATGATACAGGAAATCATGACGATTTATTGGATTCTACATTTGAACTCCATTTGGTCCTACTCGAGAATTTGTCGATAATATATTCGGATCTCTGGCTGCATAACTAAATTTAGGGATAGGTTGCAGAATTACCTAATGTAATTGTTTGATCAAATATCGAATCTGCAGGGCGGCTACAGGGGTTTCTATGCTCGAAATACAGTTCCTTTGGATCCAAAGATCGTAAATGATATCCATAAACGTGGAGGAACCATCCTCGGGACATCGCGCGGTGGTCATGATACTAAGAAGATAGTTGACAGCATCCAAGATAGGGGAATCAACCAGGTCTTAACAACATTTCTTAAATTTACATACCTTTGCTGTTTGTTAACTTTATGTAGTTTCTGAAACACCGCATGTACTCCTCTCCATTCCGGCTTTTCGGTTGCAGGAAGTCATGTTTACACCTTTCTGAATTTCAGGTCTTTATAATCGGCGGTGATGGAACTCAGAGAGGGGCATCTCTGATATTCGAGGTGAAAAAAGGATCTGTTAAGTTTTTGTTTGTTACATGTCATGCATCTCTCTTGTTGAAGTTGAGTCACAGTACAATTTCATTAATGATGCAGGAAGTTAGACGGCGAGGTCTGAAAGTAGCAGTGGCCGGTATCCCCAAGACCATTGATAATGACATTCCGGTATGTACCATTACCATCTGAACTACTCAAACTTGATAATGGACGGTGTTTCACTTATATGCCCGTGGCTGATGCAGGTTATTGACAAGTCTTTTGGCTTTGACACTGCTGTTGAGGAGGCTCAGCGTGCTATCAATGCTGCCCATGTTGAAGCTGAGAGTGTCGAGAACGGTATTGGTGTGGTAAAGCTGATGGGCCGCAACAGCGGTGAGTTTCCCTTTTTGATTCTTTTCCTTTTAATATGTCGTCATCTGTTCTTTGGTGTGTCTGAGTTCTGGTTAGTGCATTATCATGTGCCAAAGAATTCGGCATAAATCAGCTAATTTTGAATTTGTGACACGATTTCTTTACTGCATCATTGTCTTGCTTCAATGTCCATGAGATTCGCATCTTTCTTCAAGCATGTGATTAAACTTAGAGATGGGTTTTGCGCCAGGATTTATTGCGATGTACGCTACTCTCGCAAGCCGCGACGTGGACTGTTGCTTGATTCCGGAGTCGCCCTTTTTCCTTGAAGGCGCAGGTGGGCTTTTCGAGTACATAGAGAAACGACTGAAGGAAAATGGGCACATGGTCATTGTGATTGCCGAAGGAGCTGGACAAGAGCTCATGTCCCAGCGCATCCAATCCCTGGATAACGGTAAGGATGCTTCTGGCAACAGGCTCTTCCAAGACGTCGGCCTGTGGATCTCCCAGAAGATTAAGGTGGGCATAGTGTTTGAGTTTGCATTTTGACTTCTTTCCTCTGCAATTTCTTGAATCCAAAACCGGTTTGACGAACACATTTCCCGATTTTTCTTTCTGCAGGATCATTTTTCCCAGCGGGGTAAGATGGCCATAACCCTCAAATACATAGGTCAGTATCTTGTTTTGTGCTATCGTAGTAGTATGCCTCTGTGGGAAAGCAACAGAAGGATCTAACTTTGATCAAATGTTTGTTTTGACAGACCCTACGTATATGATCCGCGCCATACCAAGCATCGCCTCCGACAATGTGTACTGCACGCTTCTCGCTCAAAGTGCCGTTCACGGAACAATGGCGGGCTACACTGGCTTCACTTCAGGACTCGTCAATGGAAGACAGACATACATACCTTTCTATGTACGTATGGCCAATGAATACGCATTGGCATTCGAATCGTGGTTTCCTTAAGTGCGAGTAACGCATGCAATCCTTCACCTTATCCTGATTCTCTGTTGTTTCTTTTTGCTCCAGAGAATTACAGAGAAGCAGAACAAGGTCGTGATAACGGATCGGATGTGGGCGAGGCTCCTGTCTTCAACCAACCAGCCTAGCTTCTGGAGTTCCAAAGACGTGATCGAGGACAAAAGAGAAGAGGAGCCGCCGACAGAGTTGCTTGATGACCGAAGCTGCTGCGCCAAGGATGACTTGGTTGGCATTGGGAAAGGGACCGGTTAAAGTAATGACGATAATTCTATGAGCACGCAAGTTTGTTTGTAATACATTGATTTGGCAGATCTAAATCATCCGTTTGTAAATAGTTATATGTGCGCCTAGAGAGACTTAATATGCCGTGGTCGATGCTTGCTCGGTGTAATCTCTTAAGAGGTTGAGTCGCAATAAAAATGATTTCTTGCGAATTCTCTAGTACCTGAACTTTGGTCATGTGTGCAAAAGTTGGTTTCTCCGTCGGCATCTGAACCTTCAGGTGCAAGAAAGAGAAATGGATATGGAGTTCGCCTGAGGCTTAGCTCATCGCAAATTTGGCATTGGCACGGCTAATTGCAGCCCTTTTGCCCAAAAACGTTTAGCAGATGGACAACCTAAACGGGATCAAAGTCAGACCTTGCCTCGTTCGAAGCTATCAATTTCTGACGCGATTTGTCATAGAACAGCTAACATATATTTGCACGGAAGGTGTTTATTTCTGTTGGCGAGACACGAATGAATGCGACTGACAGGAAATGGACGCAATTTAAACGTGTTTTGACCGATTTTTGAGAAAATGACAAGTTCTGGTCGCATTGAAATGCTCCCACGAAGAAGAGAGACGAATATGGCGACACCACGCGGATTGATGGTTCCAAGCATGCGTTGCACCTGCTCCCCATGTCGACACGTTAACGCAGCTGTCAGGTGAATTGGAGAACACCGTGCGGATTGATAATTCTGAACAAATAAGGCTCGGTTCCTTTGAAAATAACTACTTTAATTAGGGTCTCAATAAATATTTTTTTTGTCTCACGAAAGAAATACTAGCTTTTATTTGAATTTTAATTCTGACCTAAACTTTTTTTTATCTAGTAATTCTTACCCAAACTTTTTGTCGTGTAAAAAACACCTCTTTAACTCAGATTCTCACCCAAAGTTTTTTCCGTCTCATAAAAAGTATAGGCCTTTGATTGGTACCCAAGTTCTCATCTGACGATGGCATTCGAAAGATTCAATGTTAATTATCTAAAAAATCATAAACTTATTGTGCTTTTGTCAATTCAGTCATAAATATTTTAATTGTGTCAATTGAGTTCTTAATCTTTTTAAGTTTTACTAATTGAGTTCATCCAGTTAATTTTGGCTGGAAATCGCGAGCATGAACCCTAGTCATCCTAAGTGACATAATCGACGCTGATGTGCACAGTTTGTAATGATTTTTTATATTTTATTTTATTTTTTCTTTTTCCTTCTTTACCAGTTTTTATTGTTGGCCGAGGATCAACGACCTTTGCCGGCCACTGGGCAGGGCTTGCGGCCTCGCTAGCCGCGTGCAAGGGCAGCAAGTCCTCATCCGGTGGCCAACAACCCCTTGCGAGCCCTTAAAAATAAGGGTTAATACCCCGAAAAACCCCAAATGGTACATATGTGACAAATTTATCCAAAACTATTTTTTTACCATAAAAAACCCAAAACTAGTACAATTGTGATACATTTACCTCGATTGACCATAAAAAAATCATAAATTGATACATTTATGAAAAATTTACCCCAAATTAATTTATTCAATTGCAAA
Organism: Eucalyptus marginata; assembly: GCA_014182565.1. Taxonomy (NCBI): domain Eukaryota; kingdom Viridiplantae; phylum Streptophyta; class Magnoliopsida; order Myrtales; family Myrtaceae; genus Eucalyptus; species Eucalyptus marginata. Next base: position 8,761,422 of record CM024587.1, on the reverse strand, counting down.
AAACCCCCAAACTGGTAAATTTGTGACAAATATATCATCCGCTAAATTAGATTAATACCACAAAAAATCACAAAAATTGTAAATTGTGACAAACGGAGCGTAAAATCCTAAATTGATATACCTCCAACGTGTGTCATTTAACTTAATAATTTGACGGTAAAATTTAACGAAAACTAACAGAGGGTAAATTTGTCATAAATGTACCAGTTTGAGATAAATTTGCCAAAGGTATACCAGTTTGGGGTTTTTGGTGATCAAAAAAATAGTTTGGGGTAAATTTGTCACAAGTATACTAGTTTGGAGTTTTTCAGGGTATTAACCCTAAAATAATAATAATAATAATAATAATAATAATAATAATAATAATAATAAAATAATAATAAAGGTAAAAGAAAATAAAAATATGAAACTATTCAAAAAAAAAGTTTAAATGTTGGGTGTGCATTCATTTAGAGTAAGTACACTAAAAGTGCTAAAAGTTGTGTACGACACTTACTTTGGTGCCAAAAGTTTCTTTTCGATCAATTAATTGCCACTTTTAAAAAAGACAATCACTTAAGTGTCAACTCCGATCAACATTACTGAAAATCTAATATGGCTATATTTTATTAATTTCTTGATCCTACGTGGCTCATCAGCATGCTTAGTCAACATATAACACCTAAATGATGCCATGTATACAAGTTGATGAGTGAACATTTAAGTGCTAAAAATGTAAATATGGATAATTTGAGTACCAATTATTGTTAAAAGCAATTACTTAAGTTAGGGACGTTAGTAAAAAAAGATCTCTTTAATGCCAATCATTATTAAAAAGTGATCATTTTGGTGCTAATTTCATTTAAAAGGTGATCATTGTGCGATGTCATTTTGGAGTCCCCGTGGATTGGATTTTTTTAAAAAAATATGTCAAATCATATTAAAATTTTAATTATAAATGTCATGTAATCAATTTGGCTGAAATATCTCGTCGGAGGCACTTAAATGATTGGTCTTTCTCCGATTTAGCACTCAAATGAGTCGGCGAAAACTTTTGGTATTAAAGTGAGCACCGTACACAACTTTTGGTATTTTTAGTGTACTTAACTGTATTCATTTGGTCATCTCACTCGTTGAAGTTTCAAAGAGGACCTAAGAAACGCATTTGAAAAACAGACTTGCGAAGGCAGAAACCTTATGTTGGTTCTGTGATGTGTTGTCTACATCAACTGCTATTTGCTTTGCTTGCTTCTGCTTACATATTCTAAGTCGAAGACGCATCGCTTTGATATTTTTTTCTAATGCTATTAAAAATTTTTTGATGTGTGCACTGCGGAAGCATTGTTTTTGTATTAGTTATAGTTTTTGGTTAGTGACGTGTGCAAGTGTATCATATAGTTTGTAGAGGATGGACAAGGGACAAGATATGATAATTGAAGGATACATGACATGAGATATGGGGAAAATAGTTTCATTAGTTGAACAAAATAGTTTGATGGAGGTACAGTAAAGATCTATGACCTCTCATGGTGGAGGGTTCACCTCACACACAAGGTGGAGGGTTTACCTCTCACACACTCAAATGATGAACTACAAAGTTATTTATAGGCGTTAGTCACCGCCTTAGAGGATTCTAGACTTCTCTAGCTTGTTCTAGGATTTTCTTTGATGCTTGGCTTTTGCTTGCTTGCATTCCCATGTGAATCTTCTAGATTCAACTAGCAACCTCCATTCTCAACAATTCTAGACAATTTTTCAACATGGATGCTGCTGCGAAGGTTTAGTAGTTTCTAGATAGTTTTAGAAAATGGATCACAATTTCCAACAAATGCAAATTGCAATGTATAGAAGCAGATTCATCGGATCATAATGCGGAAACTTCAGTAAAGCATAGGCTGGCGATCTCAAGACCATTACGAAGCGTTTATTTCTCAATTCCTCCGGAACAGATCAAACCGCAGCAGGCCTCCCATCTTTTCTAGGATCACTTACGGCAGTAAGATTTCCATGGACGACTCCAGAGTTGAAGTCCTCGCTGTTCATGTGACCCGAATCAAGCGTGCTTTGTAGGCTGTGAACGACAAGCTGGACAATTGCTACTTTGGCTTTGGCTTCCAACTTATGACCTCTCTCCTTCAGGAAAAGCTTTCGCTCGTCCGCGAGCTCAATGTGATTACCATTGATGCAGGTGTAGTTTTCGTAGTTTACCACATTCGGTATCAGCTGCAAAATAGGAAAAGGACTGAGTTGAAAATGACTGGAATGTAACAACTTCGGATAGGAATTCGATTGCAAGGTCGTGAATGAATATGGTTGAAATGGTACCCTGTGGTAGACCCTTGGATACTGAACAGCATCCGATGGTTCCATTCCCAGGACGAAGTGATTTAGAAAACTTGGGTCACTGCTGGAATTATGTCCATTCCTCCACTCCCTCCTATGACTCCTGCCAACTGGTTATCCTGCATTCAGTAGATTTCGATTAGAAACCCAAATTCAAGTTTAGAAGAGAAAGTTTAGGTTTCCTGGGAAATTCGTTAGATGGTGCCTGGGAAATTTTACTTGCTAAGATCTGATTCAACAAACACGAGATAGAGCTATTTGGTCAAAGACAGTGTAGATTCTCTTCATGTCAACCAAAAACTGTGTTTGCATACCTTGGTGATGATGAGTGGGGTCATGGAAGACAAAGGTCTCTTGTTTGGTGTGATGAAATTCTTTGGAGCAGGAGGCAGGCGGTCGGTGGAAACCTCCGTGGGTATGGAGAAGTCGTCCATCTGATTGTTTAGCACGATACCTGTAGAAAGCGAGAGAACCCCACTTCCAAATGCACCATTTATAGTTGTAGTCATAGATACGGCATTCCGTTCTGCATCTACGATGCTGAAATGGCTGGTACCATGACCTTTAAGTTGGCTCCACCTACCAGCAGAGGGTTACAACAGGTTAACTTACAATAAGTTCGCCACAAAGAGGAGGTTTGTTTTGAATTTTCCGAGGTCGAAGGAGGATCTTCATACTTGTACATGTAATACTCCGAAGGGAAAGTAGTATCGTCGAGTATCTTTTGCCTCAGTTGCTCGGCGAAGGATGGAGAGAGCATCTTGGACATGAACTCATGGATGCTCACAAAATTAGGATCGCCCAAGTTCATCCGGACAGCAAACATGTGCTTCATCGCCTCTATCAGGCGGTGCATCCCGAGATTTCCCTCTGCAGCATTGGGATTTCCATAGCTGTTGAGGATGTCCATGACCTGTTCATGACCGTTACACAAGATCAGGCACTCTAAGTCTGTCTATGCTCTAAAGAACAACTATATTCGTCACTCTCTCATAGACACATTCCAACTTCCGCTCATCAACCTTGAATCACAACACTTTCCCATGCTACAGGCTACCGGAATTCAAACATTTCCTCATAGCAGTAGTAGATGATCGCTATTTCATATGTTGGGTGTCACAACGAACGGATTATCTAAAAGAAATTACTCACCAGAGAGAACCCTAACATTCCGCTTGAGGGAGGCTGCATTCCGAATATCGTATAGCCCATGACCTCAGTGGACATCGCATCGGTTACTTCAACTTTATAGTTCCTCAGGTCCTCCATCGTCAAAATCCCTCCAGCCTCTCACGTCCTTGACCAACTTCTCGCCGACGTTCCCAACGTAAAATGCATCTGGCCCTTGTTCTGCTATGGCCTCTAAGCTTTGGCCCAATTCCACGTTACAACAGGTATTGCCGGCGCGTAACAGCTTCCTGCCAGGCGCAAACACTTGTCTCAAGCCAGGATCGTTCAAGATCTTCTCCGCAGAGTCTTCTATCTGCCTTGCAAGGTATGGAGCGACCACGAACCCTTCCTTTGCCAGTTTTATGGACGGTTGGAACAAGGTGCTCCATGCCAGACGGCCGTGCTTCAACCACGCCTGATGAAGGCCGGCTATTTCACCTGGCACTCCCATTGACAAAGCGCCATCGTACTTAGCCGAGCGATTGTTCTCATACATGTCCTGTTAACAGCACTAAAAGTTACGATCTTTAACAGGTGGGAGGGACGAAGAAGATCGTTCGACATAGGAGAGATCCCAAGGGGACTAGTTCTTTCCTCTATACGCCCAAGATAATTCATTTGAACAGAAGCTAAAGACTTGATAAAAGTTACAGAGGACGGCATTCAATGAACAGGTTTGTGCCGATCTAGCCTTGCTAGCATCAGAGGCCACAAGGCCTCCGTCCCCAGATCAGCAAGCTCGTCCCTTGCCTGTGGCCGGTCACTGGCCGTCGCCATGGCCAGCCGGAAGAAGGAAAAGCAAAAGGAAAAAAAAAAATGAAAAAGAAGGAAAATATGAGTTCTAAATCATTTTGCCATCTTTACTGGCAGAAAGAGGATAAACCTGTGAAGCAGCCGAAGGAGCTGTTTCCCTCATGTTGTACGCTTCGGTTTTTGATGTCGATGAGGACCGGACGATCATGAACGCGCCGCCTCCAATCCCACTAGCCATCGGATTGACAACGCCAATGCACAGAGCGGTGGCGACAGCGGCATCGACCGCGTGCCCTCCTTTCCTAAGCATCGACGCCCCGATCTCAGAGCAACAGCCATTATCAGCAGCGACGGCGCCTTTCTCTGACTCGACGACTACGGCATTGTCCAGAATACTCCCACCGCAGTGGCAGACGCAGGGCTTCTGCTCCTTGATCTTGCTGCAGCACGGACTGGTCAGAGGGGTCTGCTCCTTGATCGCGCTCGGGGAAAAGCTCTCCTCTGTCAGCGGGCACGGCGTGGTGGCCTCCCTGCTCGCAAGCGCTTCCACTGGGAGCAGCACCGCTAGAAGAAGAGCGCAGATCAGGGCCGCCATTGCTTCTCTGGTTTGGGCTGCTCTAGGAGGACCCGAGGAGAACCAGAGCGAGTCGGGTCAATTTTGTTGAGCGCATAGGTCCGTTTTAAAGAGTAGGAATGGAATGTAAAGCTGTTGCAAAGCCTCCTCGGGAAAGAGAAGCTCCATTGAAATGAATTACAGAGACGGTGGGTTTTTTTTTTTTTTTTTTCTGGTCTGTAAGACGATGGGTTAACTTCATAGAAAAGTCCGACCAAGGTTGAAGATACCCATCATCACTCAAGTGCTTTGACTGGGACCACGACAAGGCAGGTGTTGGATTTTTATTATCATTGCCGTTCAAACTAACCGAGTAATTTTATCATATTCCGAGGGATCACAAAATTAACTCGTTACATTTCACGTGCGGGCCACCGATCGAATTCAATCTTGCAACATGTAAATATATCTCGCTCCGAGAACGAACGCCTTTCTCCGACTCAAGAACTATAGCATTGCTCATAATACTTCCACCGTGATTGCTCCCTGCTCCCATAACCCAAGCCTTTTTTTTTTACCAATGTGATTTTCTGTTGAACATTCCACGTTGAATTATTCGGACTCTATACTAATTCATGTCACTTTTGCATTTTTATAATGTCCACATTAAACATGGCTCGATCTTATATAATTGGTTTGTAATGTGATGCAACATATGACATATAGATGCTCACATGATTTTAATTATTTTCAAACACTCGGTGAGGATCTCGTGTTATACTTTGCGAATCAATCTATACATTGCCAATACCAGTTTTCGTGAATTGGATCGCATTAATCAAATGATCCTAATATTGGCTTGTGCTTTCATGGGCTCCATCTCTATCAAATCATAGCATGTTTTGTAATTACTATATACAAAATCACGTACATGTTCGATAAGAAAGAGTTGCTGGTTCTTCCTAGAATGTCGCCTGAGCATGATTCACATCGAATATGAAATACGTACATGGTCGCGTGAAATTCCAAATAATCAGTTAGAAAATTTGCCCCCTTTCGCACGTAATTACTCACCATAAATATTAAGTGAAAAGCATAATCATAAATTTCTGCGGTAAAAAAAAAAGAAAAGAAAAGAAAAGTAAAGAGAATCTTGACTTTTTCCACCCTCTCTCTCTTCCCCCCCAAAACTTCTGAACATTCTGCGAATGGTCGGCCAATGTCACCTTGATTTATCTAATATTATTTGTTGCGTCTAGTGGTCAAGAACAAGATCAATCGAAAAGAGGTTGAAAATGAAGATTATGCATGCCCAAGCTTCCAAGATTCACTGAACAAAGACAAAACTTTCTTCTACATTTTCTTTTCCAAGTCGCCCCCTTCCTTTGACCAAGGGGTCCTCGAACCAACCTGTCCTCCCTTTCTAGAGTCAAAATCAATCTCCTCTTATAGTGTTATCATAACATTTTGTTGATTCTTCCCCTTACCCCAGTGCTGAAATGAACACCAAGACAAGGTTTAAGCGGATGATTCGTATATCGACTTCTAATTATACTATAAGGTTTCAGAAGGAAGATGCTTGGCGTGGTTGACACATCCGGAATTTCCAGATTTTGTTCAGAAAGCTTGGTGCTCTGAAGAGGGTTGTATTGCAGCCGGAGCTAGAAAGCGGCAGCCATAAAGTGGAGAATTTCCATCCATTTGTTGTCTCGTCTTTAGCTTAGTTTGCTTGCATGAGATTGAGGACATTAAGTGCAGTTTTTTTAGGTCCAATTTCTTTAAAAAGCAGTCACTTTAATTCAAATCCCAATTCCAGCCAAATTTCTTTTAGATTTTCATGGAAAAACATCAACTTTAATACGAGTTTTAATTCTTGCCTCGACATTCATAAAAAAACTCCAACTTTTAGTCAGTGTCCAAATCCGGTCTCTGTCAAGTTTCTATACAATAATGCCGTTAAAATTTGATGCTTCATTCCACGTATACTCAGCACCTCACAACTATCGTCGCCAAAGCTATGGTTGGTATTTGTTGACAAAAATTGACATGGACTAGAGAAATGGATTTTACCCAGGGCAAACGAGGCACGATCGAAAGATTTGCCCGATCCGAGTATGTCTGAAAATTGAGAAAAATGAAGACTCAAACTCACAATCACCAGTTCAATAATAGGGGAAGCTCTCGGACAATGTATGCAATCCTCTAACGGCAACAGAGGCATCCAGATTTTGCCCAACCCCTCAAGTTAAGGTGCGTTTTAGTAATATTTGTGTTCCTAGGAATAATTTCTTTTCATAAATAATCTTTTTCTATTTTTATTCTATGGAACAATTTCTAGTAAAAGAAAATGTTTGCTAATTATATAAAATTTCTATTCTTAAAATAGAAAAAGAATTGGAATGTGTTTGCTACAACCCACAATTTCTTTTAATTTTTGAATAATTGTTTTAGATTTTTATTTTTTCTATAGCCAACGACCAGCCACCAGGGTGGCAAGCAGTACAGGAGGGCTGATGGCAAGGGAGGAAGAAGAAAAAAAAAAAAAAATTATTTATAAAAATTGTTCTTAAAAATAAAAATTACTTTTTTTTACTTCATGTTTTTGTTACAAATCTATCTCTCGAGCTTTTTTTTTTTAATTCTCGAAAATAAAAAAACTAATTGACATTATCAAATTGATTTTTATTTTTTTTTTTTAAAAATAAAAGAATAAAAGAATATAAAAATTGGCTGATTGCCATGCACATCCTTAATGGACGGTGGATTTGAGCCTTTGCACGCACGGTGGGTGTCAGCTGTTTGTGGACGCCGTTGTTTCCCTGGTCAACAAGTTAACACCATACACAATTTTCTGGGAATGTGTAGTGGTTGGAAGATGCCAGAGGCTTGGCAAAAGTTTCTTTTGGTGCCAGCACTGGCGGTGATTAGATTGGTTTAGTTTAATCGACGGTCCTGATTGCTTTGGGGGAAAACGGAGGGAGGGAGAGAGGGAGAGACGTTAAAAAGGGAAAAGGCCAAAAAAAAAAAAAAAAAATAAATGGCATTTGGTTGGTAAGATACCGTTTGGGGCGCGTGTTCGGAATACATGTAAGGACATTGATCAGATTGGTTCGAAAGTAATAAATGCTGTCGTCGCACGTGATAAAGAAGATTGGTTAATTAGTGCTAGTTGATTGACCCGTGGATTGAAAAGAAATGGTAGAAATGATTACCGATTGCCGCCTCCCTCTTGGAAAAGACATGGTGACTTCTCTACCCTTGATTTTCTTAAGGATCTGGCCTCCTTGCGAATTAAGGAAAATCTAACTGATTAGGATTTTTTTTCCAAGGTGAGACTCCCTTAAATGCGAATGTAATAAAAACAAAATAAGGGAAATGATAAACTCGAATAAAACCCACAAAACACCCATAACAATGCAAAACCAATAACTCATACCTATTCACAATCGTCAATTGGGTAGTCATGACCGTGAGCTTGAATCAAGCAGTCATGGCCTCAAGTTTTGCAACTTAAAACTCAAGTGGGCTCAAAGCTCTAGTGACTCATGACGACCTCAAGTCCTGTGGCTTGAAAAGATCCAATGGACATAGCCACTATAAGCTTGGTGACTAAAAAATCTTGCGGTCACATGATCATTGCAAGCTCAAATTGAGTGGTCATGATTATGAGCTCGAGTGGCTACAATGCCCCTAAGCTTGAACATCCATGGTTGTCGCAAGCTTTGAATTTGAGCTTGCAATTGCAACGGCCGCATTGCACCTCCCCTCTCTCTCAATTTTGTTTATTTGACATGGCGCCTATTTGGCATCACATAATATCATTGAGCAAATCACAATATGTCATGTGTATTCCGATATCCATGTTTGTAATTCTGTGTTTTATGTCAACAAAAATCGACCAACAAGAGAAAAAGTACCAACAGAATTACTAAGGTTGGCATTTTTTAAAAGTTGATCTATTTTTTTTTAACATTTAAAAAAGATAGAGAGTTCATTTTGGTTTTCGGACAAAAATAGAGGAGAGGCTCACAACGGTGATAATATTCCTTAAATTAAAATAAAAGGATAGATGTTGGAATAAGTAAAATGAGAATTCGATGATTAGAAAGCAGTCCTTGAAAGTAAAATGAGAAAAGCTAATTTCGTTTCAACAAACGCTGCTAAAAGCTTTACGAAAAATGAGAAAGACTTTTATGCAGCGCTAGCAGCGTAGAGAGAGTCGGTGGTGCGTTAGCTTTGCTAACCACACGCAATTCACCACCGTTACAAGACATTTGACAAATTTAATGAAATGGAGAAGAAAAACCATCGAATAATTCTAACGCTAATTAGCACGATCTCCTTTCAACACTGGCAACACCTTATAAACGAATAAAATAAAACCGGAAAATGATAACGTTTTGCTCCCATGTCGACAGTGAGCTGTCGGAGTTGTCGCTTGGACATGCCGAGGAGCACGTGCAACTCACGTGCCGGAGAGGGCAAACTCACAACCGAGGACGATGCGGCTGCGGCTGCGGCTGCGGCGAGGGAGAGAGACCGTACGGCAGTGGCACATGCGAAGAGACTCTTGATGATAAGTGAGGATGAGGAAGGGCTGAACTCCGGAAGCAAAGGTTATTTGGGCTTTTGGTCAAAAGGAGTTACATTACGAGTTCTTGAAATGACTCATTCATGACCTGTTCTTTTGGGCTTTAATTTCTTCTCAGTCCAGTTTTTAGCTTGTTTTATAAAAGAAACGATTTATCCACATCAAATTAGGCCCATTAAATCTAAGCCACAAACAGGTTGCCGGCACTACATAAAACACCAATTTATTCGAACCAGAATGAGGGGGAGGAAAACATAATCTCAACGCAATGTCTTTTTCTAATGAAAAATTTATCCAAGTGATCAAATGAAGTCCAAGGATCACAGTGATGGAATGACTGATGAGCATTAATAAAATCGGGGTGCAAGGAGGAAGGCATCTCAGTCGACCTTAGGGGTGAGTATGAGTCTAAGGTAAAATTGGGAGTCGGACCGAACCGGCCATAGGAAGCAATCCAGTTCTAGATTCTCGTGGTTATTGATTCAATTTTTAGTTCCCAAAAAAGTGGAATAGGTACTATGCAGTTCAATTCCTAGGTAAGAGCTGAATGAGAATTGAGAACCAATAAACTATTGCTACAGTTTTGAACTTTGTATTGTTCATTTTATTTGATGTATTCATCTTTTATGGATTGTTGCTATTAAGAATGGATATTTTTATTGTTGCATTCACTTTCATTTTGCTTAACTCTAAATAAAAATAAATTAAAAGAAGAAAAAATAAAATAGAAAAAGAAATTGATCAATTTCTAAATAGACCTTATAATTGATTGAAAAGATAAATTTCAAATTTCAGGGTATCCGAGGTAGCTTCAAAGTTCCAAAAGCTAGACAACTGGTTCTGATAGAGTGAGTTTTAAAACATCCTTTCCCAAGAGAATGAGAAAAAAAAATGATAGCTTTTGTGGACTTTATCAGTCCATCATTCACAGAATATCTACTCTATAAGCACATGACAATTTAATGTTTTGAAAAGGGATAATGACATAAGTAATTTATAAAATTTGACATAATGTGCAACTTGTGTTATTGAACTTTTACTTTGTTCATGTGTTCCCTAAACTTTCACCCAATATGTAATGTAATTTGTAATCCTTGACTTTTAATTTGTTTAATATGGTCTCTAAATTTTTAGTACATGATCAACTTAATCCTTAAACTACATGCAAATGTTCAATATTAGTATTTCATTCAAGTTCATGGACAATATTAAATATTTTTATATAATTTAGGAACTATATTGAATATTTATTAAAAGTTCATGGACTATATTGAACAAATTAAAAATTTATGGACAATATTTCACATTAAATTAAAGTTCATGAACCACATTACATATTGGGCTAAAATTTAGGGATCATTCGTATTATCTTCCCTTTCGGAACATCATTGTGTTTTTCAACATACATTGTTCTAGAGACGTTTCCAGCTTTTCAAACTAGGAAATACCTATATATAATGGATATGCTGCCGTGTAACCAAGTACAGATGAAATACGTATATGACCCGTAGTAGAATTGTTTTGGATAAATGTAATGTGGATTACAATGTGTTGTTGACTGGGCACCCGGCTTATGGGTAAACAGCAGTGGAAGTTTGTACGGTTAAACCATCGCCTGTGCCATTGGGCCAGATTTTAGGCCCTGACTCGACGGGATCTCTGCCCATGCGGGGGATGGCGCAATAGTGGGTTCGGCCAGATTTTAGGCCCTGAATTGTTAACACAATTTCTTTAGTGCATCATTGTCTTGCTTCAATGTCCACGAGATTCGCATCTTTCTTCGAGCATGTGATTAACTTAGAGATGGGTTTTGCGCCTGGATTCATTGCGATGTATGTCACTCTCGCAAGCCGCGACGTGGACTGTTGCTTGATTCCGGAGTCGCCCTTTTGTTGAACATCACCACCTCTTTCTCTTCTGGAGTTTTCTAGATCTCTCTAAGTTCTCCATATCTCTCTCCTCCAGATTTCTCTTTCTCTGGATTTTCTAGATCTCTCCCTTCTCCAGAATGTTCTAGCAAAATCCATCAAGAAAAGCCGCACCACTTCTAGACTTCTCCAAAGAAATCTAGTTGTGAGACTATAATAAAATAATAATAATACTTCTAGAATAGTGTAGAAAGCTAGGAAAGTCACCAACTTTCCATCCTATCAACTTGCTCCTCATTTGAGTGTCCAACTAAGAGTGTGTGAGTAAGAAGTCCAAGGGGGGTGTGGGTGTGTAGGGGTCTTGAGAGTGTGTTGAGTAGAGTGTGCTATGTATGCACGTGAGTGAAAGAAATTATGTAGAGTTGTTTGAGTATTGTATGTGGTGTGAGAAAATATTGTAATAGTGAAAGTTATATTTTGTAAATTATATTTGTACCACGTTTCCGCAAGATTCAACACTTTTTACCTTGAAGGCGCGGGTGGGCTTCTCGAGTACATAGAGAAACGACTGAAGGAAAACGGGCACATGGTCATTGTGATTGCCGAAGGAGCTGGACAAGAGCTCTTGTCCAAGAGCATCCAATCCCCGGATAACGGTAAGGATGCTTCTGGCAACAAGCTCTTCCAAGACGTCGGCCTGTGGATCTCCCATAAGATTAAGGTGGGCATAGTGTTTGAGTTCGCATTTTGGCTTCTTTCCTCTGCAATTTCTTGAATCCAAAACCGGTTTGACGAACACATTTCCCGATTTTTCTTTCTGCAGGATCATTTTTCCCAGCGGGGTAAGATGGCCATAACCCTCAAATACATAGGTCAGTATCTTGTTTTGTGCTATCATAGTAGTATGCCTATGTGGGAAAGCAACAGAAGGATCTAACTTTGATCAAATGTTTGTTTTGACAGACCCTACGTATATGATCCGCGCCATACCAAGCATCGCCTCCGACAATGTGTACTGCACGCTTCTCGCTCAAAGTGCCGTTCATGAAACAATGGCGGGCTACACTGGCTTCACTTCAGGACTTGTCAATGGAAGACAGACATACATACCTTTCTATGTACGTTTGGCCAATGAATACGCATTGGCATTCGAATCGTGGTTTCCTTAAGTGCGAGTAACGCATGCAATCCTTCACCTTACCCGATTCTCCATTGTTTCTTTTTGCTCCAGAGAATTACAGAGAAGCAGAACAATGTCGTGATAACGGATCGGATGTGGGCGAGGCTCCTGTCTTCAACCAACCAGCCTACCTTCTGGAGTTCCAAAGACGTGATCGAGGACAAAAGAGAAGAAGGGCTGCCGACAGAGTTGCTTGATGACCGAAGCTGCTGCGCCAAGGACGACTTGGTTGGCATGGGGAAAGGGACCGGTTAAAGTAATGCCGATAATTCTATGAGCACGCAAGTTTGTTTGTAATACATTGATTTGGCAGATCTAAATCATCCGTTTGTAAATAGTTATATGTGCGCCTAGAGAGACTTAATATGCCGTGGTCGATGCTTGCTCGGTGTAATCTCTTAAGAGATTGAGTCGCAATAAAAATGATTTCTTGCGAATTCTCTAGTACCTGAACTTTGGTCATGTGTGCAAAAGTTGGTTTCTCCGTCGGCATCTGAACCATCAGGTGCAAGAAACAGAAATGGATATGGAGTTCGCCTGAGGCTTAGCTCATCGCAAATTTGGCACGGCTAATTGCAGCCCTTTTGCCCAAAAACGTTTAGCAGATGGACAACCTAAACGGGATCAAAGTCAGACCTTGCCTCGTTCAGAAGCTAGCAATTTCTGACGCGATTTGTCATGGAACAGCTAACATATGTTTGCACGGAAGGTGTTATTTCTGTTGGCGAGACACGAATGCGACTGACTGGAAATGGACGCAATTTAAACGTGTTTTGACCGATTTTTGAGAAAGTGACAAGTTCTGGTCGCATTGAAATGCTCCCCATGAAGAAGAAGAGAGACGAATATGGCGACACCACGCGGATTGATGGTTCCAAGCATGCGTTGCACCTGCTCCCCATGTCGACACGTTAACGCAGCTGTCAGGCGAATTGGAGAACAACGTGCGGATTGATAATTCTGAACAAATAAGGCTCGGTTCATTTGAAAATAACTACTTTAGTTATGGTCTCAATAAATATTTTTTTGTCTCGCGAAAGAAATACTAGCTTTTACTCGAATTCTAATTCTGATCTAAACTTTTTTTTTATCCGGTAATTCTTACCCAAACTTTTTGTCTTGTAAAAAAACACCATCTTTAACTCAGATTCTCACCCAAAATTTTTTCCGTCTCATAAAAAGCACAGACCTTTTATTGGTACCCAAGTTCTCATATGATGATGGCATTCAAAAGATTCAACATTTTAAACTTATTATACTTCTATCAATTCAGTCCTAAATATTTTAATATTGTCAATTGAGTTCTTAATCTTTTCAAGTTTTACCAATTGAGTTCATCCAGTCAATTTTTGGTTGGAAATCGCGAGCATGAACCCCAGTCATCCTAAGTGGCATAGTCGACGCTGATGTGCACAGTTTGTAATGAATTTTTTATATTTTATTTTATATTTTATTTTTCCTTCTTTACCTGTTTTTATTATTGGCCGAGGATCGACGACCTTTGCCAGCCACTTGGTGAGGGCTTGCGGCCTTGCTAGCTTGCAGGGCAAGTCCTCATCCGGTGGCCAACAACCCCTTGCAGGCCCTTAAAATAATAATAATAATAAAAGGTAAAAGAAAATAAAAATAATAAAATATTCAAAAAAAGTTAAAATATTATTGAACATCGGATGTGCATTCATTTGGGGGTAAGGACACTAAAAGTGCCAAAAATTGTGTACGGCGTTCACTTTAGTGTCAAAAGTTTCTTTTGGATCAATTGAGTCACTTTTAAAAAAAAACAATCACTTAAGTGCCGATTCCGATCAACATTGCCGAAAATCTGATGTGGCTATATTTTATTAATTTCTTGATCTTACGTGACTCATCGGCATGCCTAATCAGCATATAACACCTAAACAATGCTGTGTAGACAAGTTGATGAGTGACCATTTGAGTGCTAAAAATTGTAAATATGGATTATTTGAGTGCCAATTATTGTTAAAAGTGATTACTTAAGTACTGGTCGTTAGTAAAAAAGAAGAAGAAGATATCTCTAATGCCAATCATTGGTAAAAAGTGATCACTTCGGTGCTAATTTCATTTAAAATGTGATCATTGTGCGATGTCATTTTGGAGTCCACGTGGATTGGATTTTTTAAAAAATGTGTCAAATCATATTAAAATTTTAATTATAAATGCCATGTAATCAATTTGGTCGGAATATCTCACCGAAGGCACTTAAATGATTGTTTTTTCTCTGATTTGGCATTTAAGAGTGCGTTTGGTAACGTTTCTGTTTAAAAATTGTTCCAGAGAATAGAAATAAAAAAATTATTTCTGTTCCGGGGAACAATTTTTGAACAGAAGAACGCGTTTGGTAAATTTGTTCCTGGAATAGAAAAAGAATAAAAACACGTTTGGTAAACTTGTATAATTTTTTTGTTTCTTTTAATATTTTAATATTTTAATATTATTTTTCCTTTTTTATTTTATTTTTCTTTTTTCTTCCTTTTGGCCGGTTGTCGGCCTCGACCATTGCCGGCAAACGGCCGATGAGGGCCGACGGCCTCGCCCAACCACGACGAGGCTCGCCAGCCCCCGGTGAGGCCGAGCTCGCCTAGTCACCGGCGAGGCTCGGCCTCGCCAAGCCATCGCCAGGTTGGCGTCGCCTAGCGGTGGCCCGGCGACACTCCGGCGAGGTCGCTGGCCCTCGACGGCAGGTCGCCGCCACCGGCCAAAGAAAAAAGAAGAAGAAAAGAAAGAGGAAAAAAACGAGGAGAGAGAAAATTTGTTTCTCAGAAGTGTTTCAAAAACAAGAAACAAGTTTTTCTTGTTTTTTGTTTCTGTTCCAAATTTGTTCTCGGAAACAAAAAAATAGATTTAAAACAAAAACGCAAACAAATGCGTTTCTCTTCTTTTTTTGTTTCCCCGGAACAAAAAAACAGAAATTTTGTTCATAAACAAAAGAAAAGAACACAAACATGCAGTACCTAAATGAGTCGGCAAAAACTTTTGATACTAAAGTGAGCGCTGCACATAACTTTTGGCATTTCTAGTGTACTTAACTCGCATTCATTTGGTCATCTCACCCGGTGAAGTTTCAAAGAGAAACTGAGAAAAGCATTTGAAAAACAGACTCGCGGAGGCAGAAACCTTATGTTGGGTTCTGTGATGTGTTGTCTACATCAACTGCTATTTGCTTTGCTTGATTCTGCTGACATATTCTAAGTCGAAGACGCATCGCTTTGATAGTTTTTCTAATGCAAATCGCAATGTGTAGAAGCAGATTCAGGGATCTCATCGGATCATAATGCGGAAACTTCATTAAAGCATTGGCTGGCGATCTCAATACCATTCACCATCTATCTTTATGAAGCGCTTCTTTCTCAATTCCTCCGGAACAGATCAAACCGCAGCAGGCCTCCCATCTTTTCTAGGATCACTTACGGCAGTAAGAGTTCCATGGACGACTCCAGAGTTGAAGTCCTCGCTGTTCATGTGACCCGAATCAAGCGTGCTTTGTAGGCTGTGAACGACAAGCTGGACAATTGCTCCTTTGACTCTGGCTTCCAACTTATGACCTCTCTCCTTCAGGAAAAGCTTTCGCTCGTCCGCGAGCTCGATGTGATTACCATTGATGCAGGTGTAGTTTTCGTAGTATACCACATTCAGTATCAGCTGCGAAATAGGAAAAGGACTGAGTTGAAAATGACTGGAATGTAACAACTTCGGATAGGAATTCAATTGCAAGGTCCTGAATGAATATGGTTGAAATGGTACCCTGTGGTAGACCCTTGGATACTGAACAGCATCCGATGGTTCCATTCCCAGGACGAAGTGATTTAGAAAAACTTGGGTCACTGCTGGAATTATGTCCATTCCTCCACTCCCTCCTATGACTCCTGCCAACTGGTTATCCTGCATTCAGTAGATTTCGATTAGAAACCCAAATTCAAGTTTAGAAGAGAAAGTTTAGGTTTCCTGGGAAATTTTAGTTGCTAAGATCCGATTCAACAAACACGAGATAGAGCTATTTGGTCAAAGACAGTGTAGATTCTCTTCATGTCAACCAAAAACTGTGTTTGCATACCTTGGTGATGATGAGTGGGGTCATGGAAGACAAAGGTCTCTTGTTTGGTGTGATGAAATTCTTTGGAGCAGGAGGCAGGAGGTCGGTGGAAACCTCCGTGGGTATGGAGAAGTCCCCCATCTGATTGTTTAGCACGATACCTGTAGAAAGCGAGAGAACCCCACTTCCAAATGCACGATTTATAGTTGTAGTCATAGATACGGCATTCCGTTCTGCATCTACGATGCTGAAATGGCTGGTACCATGACCTTTAGGTTGGCTCCACCTGCCAGCAGAGGGTTACAACAGGTTAACTTACAATAAGTTCGCCACAAAGAGGAGGTTTGTTTTGAATTTTCCGAGGACGAAGGAGGATCTTCATACTTGTACATGTAATACTCCGAAGGGAAAGTAGTATTGTCGAGTATCTTTTGCCTCAGTTGCTCGGCGAAGGATGGAGAGAGCATCTTGGACATGAACTCATGGATGCTCACAAAATTAGGGTCGCCCAAGTTCATCCGGACAGCAAACATGTGCTTCATCGCCTCTATCAGGCGGTGCATCCCGAGATTTCCCTCTGCAGCATTGGGATTTCCATAGCTGTTGAGGATGTCCATGACCTGTTCATGACCGTTACACAAGATCAGGCACTCTAAGTCTGTCTATGCTCTAAAGAACAACTATATTCGTCACTCTCTCATAGACACATTCCAACTTCCGCTCATCGACCTTGAATCACAACACTTTCCCATGCTACAGGCTACCTGAATTCAAACATTTCCTCATAGCAGTAGTAGATGATCGCTATTTCATATGTTGGGTGTCGCAAAGAACGGATTATCTAAAAGAAATTACTCACCAGAGAGAACCCTAACATTCCGCTTGAGGGAGGCTGCATTCCGAATATCGTATAGCCCATGACCTCAGTGGACATCGCATCGGTTACTTCAACTTTATAGTTCCTCAGGTCCTCCATCGTCAAAATCCCTCCAGCCTCTCTCACGTCCTTGACCAACTTCTCGCCGACGTTCCCAACGTAAAATGCATCTGGCCCTTGTTCTGCTATGGCCTCTAAGCTTTGGCCCAATTCCACGTTACAACAGGTATTGCCGGCGCGTAACAGCTTCCTGCCAGGCGCAAACACTTGTCTCAAGCCAGGATCGTTCAAGATCATCTTCGCAGAGACTTCTATCTGCCTCGCAAGGTATGGAGCGACCACGAACCCTTCCTTTGCCAGTTTTATGGACGGTTGGAACAAGGTGCTCCATGCCAGACGGCCGTGCTTCAACCACGCCTGATGAAGGCCGGCTATTTCACCTGGCACTCCCATTGACAAAGCGCCATAGTACTTAGCCGAGGGATTGTTCTCATACATGTCCTGTTAACAGCACTAAAAGTTACGATCTTTAACAGGTGGGAGGGACGAAGAAGATCGTTCGACATAGACTTGATCAAAGTTACAGAGGACAGCATTCAATGAACAGGTTTGTGCATATAATTTTGATAATTATTATTTTTCTTTTCTTTTTCTTTATTTTTAATTTTCCTTTTTCATTCTTCATCGACAGTGACAGCCACAGGGAGCTTGAGTCTTGCCGATCTAGCCTTGCTAGCGTCAGAGGCCACAAGGCCTCCGTCCCCAGATCAGCAAGCTCGTCCCTCGCCTGTGGCCGGTCACTGGCCGTCGCCATGGCCAGCCGGAAGAAGGAAAAGCAAAAGGAAAAAAAAAATGAAAAAGAAGGAAAATATGAGTTCTAAATCATTTTGCCATCTTTACTGGCAGAAAGAGGATAAACCTGTGAAGCAGCCGAAGGAGCTGTTTCCCTCATGTTGTACGCTTCGGTTTTTGATGTCGATGAGGACCGGACGATCATGAACGCGCCGCCTCCAATCCCACTAGCCATCGGATTGACAACGCCAATGCACAGAGCGGTGGCGACAGCGGCATCGACCGCGTGCCCTCCTTTCCTAAGCATCGACGCCCCGATCTCAGAGCAACAGCCATTATCAGCAGCGACAGCGCCTTTCTCTGACTCGACGACTACGGCATTGTCCAGAATACTCCCACCGCAGTGGCAGACGCAGGGCTTCTGCTCCTTGATCTTGCTGCAGCACGGACTGGTCAGAGGGGTCTGCTCCTTGATCGCGCTCGGGGAAAAGCTCTCCTCTGTCAGCGGGCACGTCACGGTGGCCTCCCTGCTCGCAAGCGCTCCGGCTGGGAGCAGCACCGCTAGAAGAAGAGCGCAGATCAGGGCCGCCATTGCTTCTCTGGTTTGGGCTGCTCGAGGAGGACCTGAGGAGAACCAGAGCGAGTCGGGTCAATTTTGTTGAGCGCATAGGTCCGTTTTAAAGAGTAGGAATGGAGTGTAAAGCTGTTGCAAAGCCTCCTCGGGAAAGAGAAGTTCCATTGAAATGAATTACAGAGACGGTGGGTCTGTAATTCGGCGAATCTTGACTTTTTCCACCCAAACCTTCTGAAGATTCGGCGAATCGCGCAACCAGATATAATACGTCGGTCAATGTCACCTCGATTTATCTAATATTATTTGTTGCTGTCTAGTGGTCAAGAACAAGAGGCATCGAAAAGAGGTTGAAAATCCGAGCTTCCAAGATTCATTGAACAGAGACAAAAGTTTCTTCTACAGTTTCTTTTCCAAGTGGAAAGACACTATTTCAGCTTATTTGAAAAGACACAAGCTTAGCTTATTTTGCTTGCATCAGATTGAGGACATTAAGTGCAGTTTTTTTAGGTCCAATTTCTTTAAAAAGCGCTCACTTTAATTCAAATCCCAATTCCAGCCAAATTTCTTTTAGATTTTCATGGAAAAACATCAACTTTAATACGAGTTTTAATTCTCGCCTCGACATTCATAAAAAAAAAAACTCCAACTTTTAGTCAGTGTCCAAATCCGGTCTCCGTCAACTTAAAATTTGATGCTTCATTCCACGTATACTCAGCACCTCACAACTATCGTTGCCAAAGCTATGGTTGGTATTTGTTGACAAAAATTGGCATGGACTAGAGAAATGGATTTTACCCAAGGCAAACGAGGCACGATCGAAAGATTTGCCCAATCCGAGTATGTCTCAAAATTGAGAAAAATGAAGACTCAAACTCACAATCACCAGTTTGATAATAGGGGAAGCTCTCGGACAACATATGCGATCCTTTAACGGCAACAGAGGCATCTAGATTTTGCCCGGCCCCTCAAGTTAAGGTGCGTTTAGTAATATTTCTATTCCTAGGAATAATTTCTTTTCATAAATAATCTTTTTCTATTTTTATTCTATGGAACAATTTTGGAGTAAAAGAAAATGTTTGATAACTACATAAAATTTCTATTCTCGAAATAGAAAAAGAATTGGAATATGTTTGCTACGACCCACAATTTCTTTTAAATTTTGAATAATAGTTTTAGATTTTTATTTTTTCTACAACCAACGACCGGCCACGAGGGTGGCAAGATGTATGGGAGTGGCTGACGGCAAGGGAGGAAGAAGAAAAAAAAAAAAAAAATTATTTATAAAAATTGTTCTTAAAAATAAGAAGTTACTTTTTTTTTACTTCATGTTTTTGTTATAAATCTATCTCCCGAGCATTTTTTTTATTCTCGAGAATAAAAAAAATTAATTGACATTATCAAATTGATTTTTATTTTTTTTTATTTTAAAAATAAAAGGATAGAAAAATAGAAAAATTGGCTGATTGCCATGCACATCCTTAATGGACTAGGGATTTGAGCCTTTGCACGCACGGTGGGTGACAGTTGTTTGTGGACGCCGTTGTTTCCCTGTTCAGCAAGTTAACACCATACAAAATTTTCTAGGAATGTGTAGTGGTTGGAAGATGCCATAGGCTTGGCAAAAGTTTCTTTTGGTGCCAGCACTGGCGGTGATTAGATTGGTTTATTTTAATCGACGGTCCTGATTGCTTTGGGGGAAAACGGAGGGAGGGAGAGAGGGAGAGACGTTAAGAAGGGAAAAGGCCGAAAAAAAAAAAAAACATAAATGGCATTTGGTTGGTAAGATACCGTTTGGGGCGCGTGTTCGGAATACATGTAAGGACATTGATCAGATTGGTTCGAAAGTAATGAATGCTGTCGTCGCACGTGATAAAGAAGATTGGTTAATTAGTGCTAGTTGATTGACCCGTGGATTGAAAAGAAATGGTAGAAATGATTACCGATTGCCGCCTCCCTCTTGAAAAAGACATGGTGACTTCTCTACCCTTGGATTTTCTTAAGGATCTGGCCTCCTTGCGAATTAAGGAAAATCTAACCGATTAGGATTTTTTCCAAAGTGAGACTCCCTTAAATGCGAATGTAATAAAAACAAAATAAGGGAAATGATAAACTCGAATAAAACCCACAAAACACCCATAACAATGCAAAACCAATAACTCATACCTATTCACAATGGTCAATTGGGTGGTCATGACCGTGAGCTTGAATCAAGCGGTCATGGCCTCAAGTTTTGCAACTTAAAACTCAAGTGGCCATGGTCGCCGCGAGCTCAAAGCTCTAGCGACTCATGGCGACCTCGAGTTCCGTGGCTTGAAAAGATCCAATGGACATAGCCACTATAAGCTTGGTGACTCAAAAAATCTTGCGGCCACATGATCATTGCAAGCTCAAATTGAGTGGTCATGATTATGAGCTCGAGTGGCTACAATGCCCCTAAGCTTGAACATCCATGGTTGTCGCAAGCTTTGAACTTGAGCTTGCAATTGCAATGACCGCATTGCACCTCCCCTCTCTCTCAATTTTGTTTATTTGACATGGCGCCTATTTGGCATCACATAATATCATTGAGCAAATCACAATATGTGATACCTAGCAATTGATTTAGTCAAGCGTGTTATTATCTACACTCCGGAGCAATGGAGACATGACAGATTTGATGGGAAGAAAAGGCCGGCCCCTTCGTGTACAATTTACAGTACCGTTACCGAAATTAAGGTACTTCTCTTTTCTTGTCCGCCATATGTCAAGATGATGGTGTAACGTTTAGTATGTCGTGGTATAATCCCTTATATTTGATAGCAAAGCATTAGGATACCTCAATTAAAAAAATCGGCACTCTTACCAGAAAAACTAGCGAATATTACGTTTTTAGGCCAAAAATACTCATAAGTACACTTTTTATATTCACAAATTTTCTTCAAGCTGATTTCGGTATTTATGCACAATCAAATTGACAAGTGATTTAAGCTCACGGTACGAATTTATTCTTTGTGTTATCAAATACTATGGTTCTCATGCTTAGACCACTAATCCAAGTGTCGGTGTACATTTTACTAATCCATGAGACAATAGACCTTCTCTGCTTGGTTATTTAAAGTGATCCTCCTTATCATAAGAAAGAGTATATTAATAGTAATTCAACTCCTCCGTCACGTGATCTCATCTGAAACTCTTTTGCAATTTTTTTTCCTTCAAATTTAGATTCTGAATATAAACCATCTGTGGAAATACTCATCACTCTAAAAAAAGAACTAATTTACTCATTAACTCTATGTAAAAATCGTTGTTTACTTAAATAGTAAAGTTATTTTGCAACAAATGAAATTAGGATTCCCTGTATCCTAGCTAGCACAAATTTTTCATTCGGTTGAATTTTCACAAAGTCGTCGGACATTTAGATTTCTTAAGACATTCAAGGGAAATTATAAGAACCCTATACCAAATCCCATCGGAAAATCCAAGTTTTTGTGCAGTAATTGATTTTATCCATCTTATCGATTGTGTTATGTTGTCTCTCCCTAAGCACAAGCTTGTAACCTCGGCTACCTATGGAGACAGGCATGCCACCAACCCTGCGAAACCATCACAGAAGGGGGTGTAGGTGATCGGTTGCCTGACCTCCACCTGAAATTCAGGGGAACAACTCGAAGCCCACCAACGTTGAACGTTGACCGGACAGTTTTTTCGTCAGAGTAGGTTGGAAAAAAAGAAAGCAACCAATTTGCTATCTCGCGCTTTGAATTAGATTGAACTTTCAACCGTGATTTAGCGAGGGCTTTCTAGATAATCAAATTGGGATTCTGCAAATGGACATTCTTAAAAGTTAGGTGAAGGTTTGGAGGAATTTTCTGTACGTTATTTATCAGATTTATGATATGATTATCTAATATAATATTTACAAATAGAGAGATACACCACAATTTTGAGATATGCAGAAAATCAACGAAAATATTCTAATCATGTCTAATATAAGAAAATATTCTAGAGAACTATCCTAATTATCTCTAACGCCTAAGATTTGGCTTCCCATGATTAAGTATTGCTATGAGATTTACACATGCATGAATGTCAATGTTTTTCAAGCCGCGAAGTTCTAATTCCGTCTCTAACTCAAAGTGGCTCACTTTTGGCATGGATTTATGGAGCCAAAATGAATGTTGATCTAAAAAGAAAATAAAAGATAAATAAACCAAATATTATGAAATTTTATGAATGAGATGTAATTGAGATTTGAAAATTTGTGTATCATAATATAAGAAGTTTTAAGACTTCCGTGTTGATTATTATTTCAAGAGAAATGATTGGGTGATAGCATTTAATCGCCATTCTACATAATGAACGATGGATTCCAAATCAGATATGTAAATCTCTTTCTTCTCCTTCACTATGTTTGAGTACCTAGCTATGTTGATCTTGTAATGCTGTTTTGACAGCCAACATACACAATTTATTCAACCCACAATGGATTAATTACTTTCAACCTCATACATGTACGATATCCATTTTGTTTTGTTTCGCTGAATCAATGGGAAAAACTCGGCAATGCGATGCATCATGTTGGACTTTGCCTTTTCTCCCTCGAAGAAGCAATACCCCTTTTCTACTCGCTTCATTCCAAAAGAAAATTTAGTGAAATTCCTATGTCGTGCAGCCAAAAACGGGCCACGTCAGTTTGGAAAATTAAACAAATACATTTCACCTTTCTTTCCTTTGATAGACCATAAAATATATATATATATATATATAATTGTCGTTTCACATAGAGGGTTAGCTAAAGATGATATGCTCCAAGTCTTTCTACATTTCTTTTTGAATTATCGTGTGCCTAATCGTATCACCCAAAGAAATTTCTCCTCTTTTGAGGCAATGCTTGACCACAAAAATCTTCCGAATGGGTCCACGAAATTCTAACCCTCACGGCACGATCATGACCGTCTTAAATCATGTACCATGATGTGTGGAAAATAGTCCCTTTTCTCCCTCGAATAAGCGATACTCTTTTTCTACTCACTTCATTCCCAGAAGTCTAATTTTGCTAAAAGAAAATTTAGCGAAAGATATAACATTTTTAGAAAATGTTTTTCAAGAAGTCATTTTACAATAAGACAATTTTTTTAGTGTTTCGTTGAAACTCGAAGACAAACTAGAAAATATTTTTTGTCGTTTGGTAAGGAAAATATGATTTGATTATCTTAAATAACCATAGACTAATTGGGTATTAATGACTTACGCATGAATAGTCGAGGAACTAGGTATGAGAACCAAGGTCTTGAGCTCAGCCTTGATGGACCCCAAAGGGGATTAGGTACCTGAGCTCGGGCATGGGAGATATGAGCACTAGCATTAGGGTTCCAAGCTTGGCCTCGATGGTTCCAAGCATGGGCAATTGAGCCTTGACCTCAATGGACGCGGGCACAAGCGCTAAGGACTCGAGCATGAACACTGAGTCTCTAGCACGAGCATTGGGGTCCCAAGCCTTGGCCTTGATAGACACTATCTCAGGCATCAGACACTCGAGCTTGAGCCGTGAGGACCTAGGTACGGCCTTTTGTTAGGACTAGAATTAGCACCTAGAGGGGGGTGAATAGGTGATTAAAGCGATTTTAACAATCAAATCCGAATATGAAATTAATGAATTAAAAACAGCAATCGCAGCAATTGAAAATGATGAAAGATAAAAGGATAAGGGATAGAGAATCAAGACTCTAGATTTATAGTGGTTCGGCTTTATATCAAGCCTACGTCCACTCTCCCGCACGGACAGCCCCTTCGGGCCGATTTCACTAAGAATCAAAAGGAGTTACGTCTCACGCTCTTGAGTCCACAATGTAGAACTTCTACTACACTTCCTCAAGGTCTTACAACTCTATGATCACTCTTTTGATTACATGTATTGCTCGAAGAATAAGATCACAAACGAAATATGGAGGTTCGACTTTGGAATTCTTCTATCCAAGACTCTTCAACAACTCGAGCGTCTCTCTTTATACGCTTCTTCATGCCTTCATTACCGTTAGCACCTTCCAAAGAAGTTCTTCCAATCAACCCGTTGGACGAATCAATTTGGAGAGATCTCGAACTCTTTAAGGTAAGTGTAGATAGCCCATCAATCCCGCCGCCCATACAATCGGGATCTTGGTTTCCATAAGTTGAACTTTCCAAATAAGTTGCGAATCTTAGAGAATCTATATCAATTCGGATACGAATGTAAGATCGTGTATTTCGAATCCAAATCGAAAGATAATCCTCGCCATTGAGATAAAGACTATATAGAATCGAATAGAAACTTTTATCTTGTCGGTCCCGGAAACCGTCCATGAGAGTAGATTTTGAAACTTGAGTCTTGTTGACGTCGACTTTGATCTTCGACTTTGCCGGTAGAGTCCGCAAGTCTTCTGCACTGGGCGAGAGAAATGTTTTGTCAACTTCAAAACTTCGAGGAGAATTTATCCAACACCTTTATGGACCTGGGCCTAAGTACCAAGGATTCGAGCTCGAGTGTCAGGTGCCCGAGCTCTGGTGTTGGGATTTGGGCACAGGTAGTAGGGTCCTGTGCTTGGCTTTTGTGGAGTTAGGCTGGATTGCCGAGGCATCGAGCATGGGCACTGAACACTTAGGCTTGGCCTTGATGCACCCGACACGGGCACTAGGACCCTAGGCGCTAGTGTCCTTAGGCCTATTCTCGATGGAGTCGAGAGTGGGCATTGGGAATTGAGGCACTGGCACTGGGGTCGTGGATCTAACCTTAATGCGCTTGGACTCCCGTGCTAGGGACCTAGGAACTAGTGTTGAGGTTTCCATGTCCAAGCATAAATTTTCCGATTCAAGCTTTGATTTATTGTCATATTTTGAAAAATGATTTTCAATTTATTAAAGAGGAAATTATTTTTCTGATTTTAAGTAAAGATTTTTTTTGACTTATTTTCTTTATCAATCCAAATATCAAAAATTGAAAAAAATAATTATTTGAAAAATATTTTTTGTGAAATAGTTATTCTTGACATAAAGCGACGCATATGAATACTAAATTAACAATAATTGTCGAGAATCTCGTGATGAAAGCGACAAGCCCACTTATGACTCTCCCTTGTTGAGATGTGTCGTCGTCAATGAAGTGATATCGTCGTGTTTGATGCTTTATCTACACTTCGACGACCATATTGGAGTCGGAGTGGGCAGTCGGGATCTGGCTTTCTGATCGGGATTTACGTTAGGAAATTAAGAAATTAACATTGATTAGTATTTCTCCGGACGTGCACCATCGCCGATCGTTCAAAAAGGCGGTTGTGTCAACATCTCCGTCCTTTGAAAAGAGTGGGATGCAGAGCTTTGAATATATGAGCACAACACGGGGGGAAATATAAAAAAAGAAACCATTCAACTTGTGCATGTTTGACCGACCAAAAAAACTTGTGCATGCTCAGGTCAAATGGATGCTTTCTACTAGGAGTGTGCAAAAGAACCAAAAATCGCTTAGACCTCTTGGAATTAGAACAGATCGGACGGGATTGGAATCGGCAATTTTCATGAGAGCCGGTCTAGTTCCCAGTTCCAATTTAGTGGAACTGATGAGTACTGGTTGAGTTCTTGGTTCTAGGCATGGAACTGCCCACTTACCTATCCGGACCGGACCGATATATATATATAAATTTAAAGAAAGAAATTCCTTCTTAATTACTTGATTATTTTGTAGTTTTTTTGACTAAATATATACGTATATATGTGTATATTTATAGTTATTTGACCTTATTGACTAATTTTATTTCTTGGGAGTATAATAAGATTAACCCTCCTACTTTTTTTTTCCCATTCTAATAATCCATTTACTTACTTTCTCAAAAAAAGAAAAAGAAAAACAAACGTAGAGGAAGAAGAGAACCGATCGGAGATGTTCACAAGAGCCAATGGCTCATTTTAAGATTATAATTAGGTCTCTCCTTAACTATTCTCATAATTAAATTAAGTTGACATTGAAAAAAGATGTATTAAGTTATTAATATTTTATCTTCCGGAGGTTAAGAATTTTAATTCGGAGTCTAATTCTCTGCATGTTTCCGATGTTAAGAAATCTTAAGAAAACCACATTGTGACCTTCGAAAAAGTAAAGTTTTTAGTTAATAAGTCTTGTCTATTTGTCCAGCCCTATAGTTTTCAATCTTTAATCAAAATCAATAGCTCGCAATTCAATATGAGTATAAGGCCGAACAAACTTTGTAGGGATTGGGAACTGGCTCCGTGGACACACTCGAAGATAAGACCAAACTGGTGGTTTGATTCCCAGGTGGATCCATAAACCAATGGGCGGGTTATGTTTCCAATTTTTTGAAATCGGTCCTTAGTGGGCAGCTCGATTCCAAGGTGGGAACCACTCACCCGGATCATGCTCACCCCTACTTTCTACGTGACTTGAATATGTCATTTTTTTTTTTTTTTTTGGTATATAAGGTGCTTTCATACCAAAGAAATCAAAAGGATTTTGAGATTCAATCAAATTACGTTCTGATCCTTAAAACCATTGGCAACTTCTATTTAGGAGCATTCAATAGTTGAAAGTGTTTATACTGATTTGTATTTTCTTTCTAGGGGAATAGCATACGAACTCAAGTAGGCCTACGCAATGAGGATTTCAGTGTATTGCTTCAAGAAGTTTACAAGGCGGCCAGTGATTGAGAAGTATGAATTCTCAAATTCGATTCTTGGCCTTACCTAATACCTAATCTACTTCGGGCGAGACCACCAAGGAAAATGCTCCTGGAAAAATCTCTCGGCGCCTCTAAATGCGATGCCTTTAATTAGAACGAGAAAGTAGATTACGTCCGCTGTTTAAAAAAGGGGGCATGATACTTTGAAATGTCTGGCTAGTGGTAGTGCGTTTGATAGGCTCAACCATTTCTGCGAAGCCCGATCCTAAAACTTATGGGCCAGTACATCCTGAAGGCCCGACCAGCCCATCAATCCTCTTCCTGTAATCATTTGAAAGCCCTATCGATGTGGAGTTGTTCCATCTTCTTCTATTCGAATGGATTGATCACCCGTGGTGACTCGTTCTTATCGAATTCAATTTTTATGTGTCAATCTAATATTTCACTATGTAGGCCTCCTCCTCGGTGACTTTGAAAGGGGGAGAAATCGGGTATGATAGATACATTTGCATTTGGTGCATCCAATTATCATGCTTTATGTGGATTTTATACGAGTTGTAATAGTGCGAATCTTGTGATTTCTCTTTATGAAAACCAGAGGTTAAAATGGAAACTGTCCTTCGTTTGCCTCTGAGCAATATTCTGAAATTCGAAGCTGGACAAGTGAACAATCTCAAATATGGAGAGAGTTCAATTTGTCAACCCCAAAAAGACTAAACAAATATACAAGAACCCGCGGGAATTCGTGCCTTTCAGGGAGCAGCTAGTACAATCTTGGGATCTGATGTGGGCTTTTTCTAAGCCCGCAGAGAGAAGTGGCAGGCCGACGGACGAGACGGATGAGAAGAGATACAACCTGTTTACTCTTCAGCTGCAAATTTGACAGAGGACAAAAATCGATTTCCTTGAACAGTGGACCAAAAGCAACCTTTTTGGCACTGCACAGAATCATTTCGATTGAATAGAACCTGACAAAATTTTCCATTTTTCGGCACAGAAAGTGGACTCTGCACAGAGTCCTAAGCAGGCTCAAGAACAGCTCAAGTTGCAGACTTACAATGCAGGAGAATGTTCTCAGCTTGTTTTGGTTAATGCGAATTCTGGGGATTATCCAACTCGCTGGGAGACACAGAAAGTTTACAAAAACCAAACAAATCACCCAGGTGCTTCTGCTGTCTCGGGTTGGTAGATGCGATCATTAAAGGATAGATCTCGGCCGTTCGTTATCTATGAGCAAAGATTTTTTGAATCGGAATCTCGTTGATGCTGCATTCTAACCAAGCAATGATTTCTCGTAAAGATGCCATAGCGCAAGATAAATTTCTTTTTATTGGATTTCAAATGAGCAAGATATCTACCTCTAAAAACACTTGTTTAGTCACGGGTGTTATTGAATATTATGAGCTTTCATCAAAGTATGATCGGTCCTCGGCAAACCAAGCAGGGGTCGAGGTCGAACTGCATGACTAGAGAACCTTATCACAGCAAGCAAATTATTTGGAAAACATCGAATTATTTTCTTTTAACTAAAAATTTAGACTATAATAAGCCTAATCAGATGGACTGAAATAGGAAAAAAAATGAAAAACCATTAGATACCCTTGATCTACTTTAGCCCACACTCCACATGAGTAGATCTATATGAGATCCACATGATCTTACGGCTTATTGGAAATGAATTATTGTAGATTGGAAGTATCCAAAAAGCACGAAGTAAAATAATTTGTCGAAATATGCCCGGTTTGTACATTTGAGACCTAAAGATCTAGATCACGATCATGGAGGACAACTGAATTATTTTTCAAAGGTGCAATTGAGTTTGACATCGAAAAGTATAACTTTGGACTTCAATGGACTTATCGACTTTTTAATTTGTAATTGTCTAGTAAAAACAAAATCATAAGCATGGTGATTATGCTCCGGTATTTGCTTCACTGATGGTTTGGAACTTCGATTTCAAGTTCGAGTTCAAATCTTACCATCATAATTTCATAAAAAAATGAATTGATCTCAAATAAGAACGACGGAATCGAGGTAAGCCGATGTCGGGCATATTTCAATAAAGCCGAGTTCGAGCTTGACATGACTAAGCAAAATTATATTGACTAGAGTGAAAAATAAAGCTGAGCACCGAGTAAGCACCGAGGTGAGATAGAAGGTTTCTTAATTAGTCTAATATGGGGCTGGCTAGTGTGGACCGAGTTGAGCCTGGCCCGTAATGAAGGAGCCTAGCTGGAAACTCTATAAATAGTGCTCAAGTCTCTCTTCTAACCCTAATTTCTCACATGTATCCTTACCTAAGGAGCGTTTACCTAACGCTAAACGTGAGGGGGCCACATCATTGAGCCAGTGATACGGAGATAGAGGAGAATGACTTGCGCGTGGAACATCATGTTTCCGCTTCCGTTTCAAGAACGATGGATCCCAAAATAGGTGCATTAATATTTCTTCTCAATTATGTATGTTCTTGTTCTAGTTATGGAGATCTTGGGATTGCATAATTTGCATCCAACAAGACAGACATACATTCTATGTACGTATGGTCAATGAATACGCATTGGCATTCGAATCGTGGTTTCCTTCAGTGCGAGTAACGCATGCAATCCTTCATCTTACCCTGATTCTCTGTTGTTTCTTTTTGCTCCAGAGAATTACAGAGAAGCAGAACAATGTTGTGATAACGGATCGGATGTGGGCGAGGCTCCTGTCTTCAACCAACCAGCCTAGCTTCTGGAGTTCCAAAGACGTGATTGAGGACAAAAGAGAAGAAGAGCCGCTGACAGAGTTGCTTGATGACCGAAGCTGCTGCGCCAAGGACGACTTGGTGGGCATCGGGAAAGGGACCGATTAAAGTGATGCTGATAATTCTATGAGCACGTAAGTTTGTCTGTAATACATTGATTTGGCAGATCTAAATCATCCGTTTGTAAATAGTTATATGTGCGCCTAGAGAGACTTAAGATGCCGTGGTCGATGCTTGCTCAGTATAATCTCTTAGAGGTTGAGTCGCAATAAAAATGATTTCTTACGAATTCTCTAGTACCTGAACTTTGGTCATGTATGCAAAAGTTGGTTTCTCCGTCGGCATCTGAACCGTCAGGTGCAAGAAAGAGAAATGGATATGGAGTTCGCCTGAGGCTTAGCTCATCGCAAATTTGGCACGGCTAATTGCAGCCCTTTTGCCCAAAAACGTTTAGCAGATGGACAACCTAAACGGGATCAAAGTCAGACCTTGCCTCGTTCAGAAGCTAGCAATTTCTGACGCGATTTGTCATAGAACAGCTAACATGTATTTGCACGGAAGGTGTTTATTTCTGTTGGCGAGACACGAATGCGACTGACTGGAAATGGACGCAATTTAAACGTGTTTTGACCGATTTTTGAGAAAATGACAAGTTCTGGTCGCATTGAAATGCTCCCCATGAAGAAGAAGAGAGACGAACATGGCGACACCACGCGGATTGATGGTTCCAAGCATGCGTTGCACCTGCTCCCCATGTCGACACGTTAACGCAGCTGTCAGGCGAATTGGAGAACAACGTGCGGATTGATAATTCTGAACAAATAAGGCTCGGTTCATTTGAAAATAACTACTTTAGTTATGGTCTCAATAAATATTTTTTTTGTCTCGCGAAAGAAATACTAGCTTTTACTCGAATTCTAATTCTGATCTAAACTTTTTTTTATCTGGTAATTCTTACCCAAACTTTTTGTTTTGTAAAAAAACACCATCTTTAACTCAGATTCTCACCCAAAGTTTTTTCCGTCAATATAAAAAGCACAGGCCTTTTATTGGTACCCAAGTTCTCATATGATGATGGCATTCAAAAGATTCAACATTTTAAATTATCCAAAAAATCATAAACTTATTATACTTTTGTCAATTCAGTCCTAAATATTTTAATATTGTCAATTGAGTTCTTAATCTTTTCAAGTTTTACCAATTGAGTTCATCCAGTCAATTTTTGGTTGGAAATCGCGAGCATGAACCCCAATCATCCTAAGTGGCATAGTCGACGCCGATGTGCACAGTTTGTAATGAATTTTTATATTTTATTTTATATTTTATTTTTCTTTCTTTACCTATTTTTATTATTGGCCGAGGATCGACGACCTTTGCCAGCCACTTGGTGAGGGCTTGCGGCCTTGCTAGCCGCATGCAAGGGCAGCAAGTCCTCATCCGGTGGCCAACAACCCCTTGCAGGCCCTTAAAAATAATAATAATAATAAAAGGTAAAATAAAATAAAAATATTAAAATATTAAAAAAAAAAGTTAAAATATTATTGAACATCGGATGTGCATTCATTTGGGGTGAGGACACTAAAAGTGCCAAAAATTGTGTACGGCGTTCACTTTAGTGTCAAAAGTTTCTTTTGGATCAATTGAGTCACTTTTTAAAAAAAAACAATCACTTAAGTGCCGATTCCGATCAACATTGCCGAAAATCTGATGTGGCTATATTTTATTAATTTCTTGATCTTACGTGACTCATCGGCATGCCTAATCAGCATATAACACCTAAACAATGCTGTGTAGACAAGTTGATGAGTGACCATTTGAGTGCTAAAAATTGTAAATATGGATTATTTGAGTGCCAATTATTGTTAAAAGTGATTACTTAAGTACCGGTCGTTAGTAAAAAAAAAAAGAAGAAGATATCTCTAATGCCAATCATTGGTAAAAGTGATCACTAATTTCATTTAAAATGTGATCATTGTGCGATGTCATTTTGGAGTCCACGTGGACTAGATTTTTTAAAAAATGTGTCAAATCATATTAAATTTTTAATTATAAATGCCATGTAATCAATTTGGCCGGAATATCTCACCGAAGGCACTTAAATGATTGTTTTTCTCTGATTTGGCACTTAAGAGTGCGTTTGGTAATGTTTCCGTTTAAAAATAGTTTCAGAGAATAGAAATAGAAAAAATTATTTCTGTTCTGGGAACAATTTTTGAACGAGAAGAACGCGTTTGGTAAACTTGTTCTAATAGAAAAAGAACAAAAACACGTTTGGTAAACTTGTATAATTTTTTTGTTTCTTTTAATATTTTAATATTTTATTTTTATTTTTCCTTTTTTCTTTTTTTTTCTTTTTTCTTCCTTTTGGCCGGTTGTCGGCCTCGACCATTGCCGGCGAACGGTCGATGAGGGCCGACGGCCTCGCCCAACCACGATGAGGCTCGCCAACCCCCGGTGAGGCCGAGCTCGCCTAGCCACCGGCGAGGCTCGGCCTCGCCAAGCCATCGCCAGGTCGGCGTTGCCTAGCGGTGGCCCGGCAACGCTCCGGCGAGGTCGCTGGCCCTCAACGGCAGGTCGCCGGCCACCGGCCAAAGAAAAAAGAA
This sequence comes from Eucalyptus marginata, assembly GCA_014182565.1. Taxonomy (NCBI): domain Eukaryota; kingdom Viridiplantae; phylum Streptophyta; class Magnoliopsida; order Myrtales; family Myrtaceae; genus Eucalyptus; species Eucalyptus marginata. Next base: position 8,728,703 of record CM024587.1, on the reverse strand, counting down.
GAAGAAAAGAAAGAGAAGAAAAAAACGAGGAGAGAGAAAATTTGTTTCTCGGAAGTGTTTCAGAAATAAGAAACAAGTTTTTCTTGTTTTTTGTTTCTTCCAAATTTGTTCTAACAAAAATAGATTTAGAACAAAAACGCAAACAAATGCGTTTCTTTTCTTTTTTGTTTTAACAAAAAACAAAATTGTGTTCATAAACAAAAGAAAAGAACACAAACATGCAGTACCTAAATGAGTCGGCAAAAACTTTTGATACTAAAGTGAGCGCTGCACATAATTTTTGGCACTTCTAGTGTACTTAACCCGCATTCATTTGGTCATCTCACCCAGTGAAGTTTCAAAGAGAAACTGAGAAACGCATTTGAAAAACAGACTCGCGGAGGCAGAAACCTTATGTCGGGTTCTGTGATGTGTTGTCTACATCAACTGCTATTTGCTTTGCTTGATTCTGCTGACATATTCTAAGTCGAAGACGCATCGCTTTGATATTTTTTCTAATGCAAATCGCAATGTGTAGAAGCAGATTCAGGGATCTCATCGGATCATAATGCGGAAACCTCATTAAAGCATTGGCTGGCGATCTCAATACCATTCACCATCTATCTTTATGAAGCGCTTCTTTCTCAATTCCTCCGGAACAGATCAAACCGCAGCAGGCCTCCCATCTTTTCTAGGATCACTTACGGCAGTAAGAGTTCCATGGACGACTCCAGAGTTGAAGTCCTCGCAACTCATGTGACCCGAATCAAGCGTGCTTTGTAGGCTGTGAACGACAAGCTGGACAATTGCTCCTCCTGCTCTGGCTTCCAACTTATGACCTCTCTCCTTCAGGAAAAACTTTCGCTCATCCGCAAGCTCAATGTGATTACCATTGATGCAGGTGTAGTTTTCGTAGCATACCACATTCGGTATCAGCTGCGAAATAGGTAAAGGACTGAGTTGAAAATGACTGGAACATAACAACTTCGGATAGGAATTCGATTGCAAGGTCGTGAATGAATATGGTTGAAATGGTACCCTGTGGTAGACCCTTGGATACTGAACAGCATCCGATGGTTCCATTCCCAGGACGAAGTGATTTAGAAAAACTTGGGTCACTGCTGGAATTATGTCCATTCCTCCACTCCCTCCTATGACTCCTGCCAACTTGTTATCCTGCATTCAGTAGATTTCGATTAGAAACCCAAAATTCAAGTTAAGAAGAGACAAAGTTTAGGTTTCCTTGGAAATTCAATAGACGGTGCCTGGGACATTTTGCTTGCTTAGATGCGATTCAACGAACACAAGATAGAGCTATTCGGTCAAAGACAGTATAGATTCTCTTCATGTCAGCCAAAGGACTGTGTTTGCACACCTTGGTGATGATGAGTGGGGTCATGGAAGACAGAGGTCTCTTGTTTGGTTTGATGAAATTCGCTGGAGCAGGAGGCAGGCGGTCGGAGGAAACCTCCGTGGGTATGGAGAAGTCGTCCATCTCATTGTTGAGCACGATACCTGTAGAAGGCGAGAGAACCCCACCTCCAAATAGATAATTAACAGTGGTAGTCATAGATACGGCATTCCGTTCTGCATCTACGATGCCAAAATGGCTGGTACCATGACCTTTAAGTTGACTCCACCTGCCAGCAGAGGGTTAAACCAGGTTAAATTACAGTAAGTTCGCAACAAAGCGGAGGTCTGTTTTGATTTTGCCAAGGTCGAAGTAGGATCTTCATACTTGTACTCGTAATGCTCCGAAGGGAAAGTAGTATCGTCAAGTATCCTTTGTCTCAGATGCTTGGCGAAAGACGGAGAGAGCATCTCGGACATGTACTCACTGATGCTCACAAAATTAGGGTCGGCCAAGTTCATCCGGACAGCAAACATGTGCTTGATCGCCTCTATCAAGCGGTGCATCCCAAGATTTCCCTCTGCAGCATTGGAATCTCCATAGCCGTTGATGATGTCCATGACCTGTTCATGACCATTACCCGAGATCAGGCACTCCAAGTCCGTCTATGCTCTAAAGAACAACTATACCTGACACTGTCTCATAAGACAAATTCCAACTTCCGCTCATCAACCATGGATCACAACACTTTCCCATGCTACAGGCTACCGGAATTGGAATTTTTCCTCATAGCAGTAGTAGATGATCGCTATTTCATATGTTGGGTATCGCCACAAACGGAATATGTTAAAGAAATTACTCACCAGTTTGAACCCTAACGTTCCGCTCGAGGGAGGCTGCATTCCGAATGCAGTATAGCCCATGACCTCAACGGACATCGCATCCGTTACTTCGACTTTATAATTCCTTAGGTCCTCCATCGTCAAAATCCCTCCAGCCTCTCTCACGTCCTTGACCAACTTCTCGCCGACGCTCCCATTGTAAAATGCATCTGGCCCTTGTTCTGCTATGGCCTCTAAGCTTTGGCCCAATTCGACGCTATAACAGGTATTGCCGGCGCGTAACGGCTTCCCGCCAGGCGCAAACACTTTTCTCAAGCCAGGATCGTTCAAGATCATCTTCTCAGAGACTTCTATCTGCCGCGCAAGGTATGGAGCGACCACGAACCCTTCCTTTGCCAGTTTTATGGACGGTTGGAACAAGGTGCTCCATGGCAAACGGCCGTGCTTCGACCACGCCTGATGAAGGCCGGCTATTTCACCAGGCACTCCCATTGACAAAGCGCCATCGTACTTAGCCCAGGATTTGTTCTCGTACATGTCCTGTTCAATAGCACTAAAAGTTACGATTTTTAACAAGTGGGAAGGACGAAGGAGATCGTTCGACAAAGGAGAGATCCCGATGGGACTAGTTGCTTCCTCTACACCTCCAAGATAATTCATTTGAACAGAAGCTAAAGACTTGATAAAAGTTCAGAGGACAGCATTTAATGAATCGATTCCAAAGCTTGACAGATGGCTGCTAGTATATTTACTAAGTCGTGATAATAATTAGCTCTACTTGACTGCAGAATGGATGATCTGCAATGAACTAGAGCCTTTATCAGGTGAACAGGTTTGTACATACAATTTTTCTTTCTTTTCTCCTTTTTCCTTCTTCTTCAACCGGCGACCACCACAAGTAAGCTCGAGTCTCGCCGATCTAGCTTTAGCAATGTCAGAGGCCACAAGGCCTTGGTCGCCAGATCAGCGAGCTCATCCCTCACATGTGGCTGGTCACTGGCCGAGGAAGAAGGAAAAGCAAAGGGGAAAAAAAACGAAAGAAAAAGAGAAGTAGGAGTTCCAAAATCATTTTGCCACCTTTACCGTTAGAAAGAGGATAAACCTGTGAAGCAGCCAAAGGAGCAGTCTCCCTCATGTTGTAGGCTTTGGTTTTTGATGTCGATGAGGACTGGACGATCATGAAAGCGCCGCCTCCAATCCCACTAGCCATCGGATTGACGACGCCGATGCACAGAGCAGTGGCGACAGCAGCATCGACCGCGTTCCCTCCGTTCCTAAGCATTGATGCCCCGATCTCAGAACAACAGCCATTATCAGCAGCGACAACGCCTTTCTCCGACTCGACCACTACAGCATTGTCCAGATTACTCCCACCGTCCTGGTAGAGGCAGGGCTTCTGCTCCTTAATCTTGCTGCAGAACAGACTGGTCAGAGGGGCCGGGCATGTGATCGAACTCAGGTAAAAGCTCTGCTCTGTCAGCGGGCACGTCACAGTGGCCTCCCTGCTCACTAGCGCTTTCGCTGGGAGCAGCATCGCTAGAAGAAGAGCGCAGAGCGCGACCCTCGTGGCCGCCATTGCTTCTCTGGTTTTGGCTGCTTCTCTTGGGTCAGTTTGGCGTACTAGGCCCTGGCGGACGCTTGAATTTATAGGAGGGAAATGGGGGGGCTTGTAAGAGAAGGCAATTATCTGCCTCTTGCCTTGTCTCGGTTTGGTTAGCCTTCTTTTTTTTGTTCTTGTCCATTGTTTATGTATTGCCCTTCTCTTCCATGTTCGATTCACATTTCCACAACAAGGTTCTGACCATGCCATAGAAGGCGCGTGATGTTAAGAGAGAAAAAATTATATTAGAAAAGAGCCAAATAAACACCCTAAAAAATAATATGAAGTCTAAATTAAGTTGGCAAGTCGAATCTCTTATGGGAAAATTGTCTAATCAATGATAAAACTATGATGCCCATATAGTCTTAAACTTTATAATTTTCAACAACTGAATCGTAAACTTTTGTACGAAATTCCAATGAAACCCTTTCAGTCAATTTTCACCGGCAATGACTAAACTGTGATATCGGTGATTTCCAACAAAAATTAACATGAAGAATTCCATTTAAATTCTAACAAAGGTTTAGGATTAAATTAACAAAACTGAAAATTTTAGAATTTGATTCACATCCATATAATAAGTTTAGAACTGATTGAGTAATTTTTCCACATCTTGAGAGACCACAAAGCTAACTCGTTACATTTTGCAGGCTAGCCACCGATCGAATTCAATCTTGCAACATGTATATATATTTAACTCTGAGAACAACGGCCATCATCAGCAACAACGGCGCCTTTCTCCGACTCGACAACTATAGGCGTTGGTCAGAATACTCCCACCGTGCTTGCTCCGCGCTCCCAGAACCCAAGCATTTATGTATACAAATGTTATGAACGTTCCACGTTGTATTATTCTGACTCTGTACTAATTCATGTCACTTTCACGTTTTACTAATGTCCACTCTCATAAGCATGTCGGACTGTTTAAATTCATATGGCAAATTGAGAATTAACCCTATTAGAATATTTGAATACTAAACCATGCTTTCATCTAACAACTTAATTTTTAAAAATAATTAGCAATAATTTCATCAAGATCTCATATGATGTCAAAGCTGCAAGAGGTTCAAGCTCAAATCTTTCCAAACCCCTATTTATCTCCCCAATTATAAGGATTTAGATGGCCAGAGGCTTTATTCCTCTCATTGCGATCTTAGGTTCAAATCTTGTTAGGAGCACTTAAAAAGTAAAATCCCAAATATACCGAGCCGATATAGAGGACAGCACACCAAAAATTGCCTAGAGAAATTGACTAGTTGAGATACGCAAAAACTACCTTAGACATCACTGATCACTAAATTAAGATAAGACAAAAGGGAAATTTGACGATCTTAATACGAAAGGAAGATGTAGTCACTTGACTGAAAATTTTCATTTTGAAAGGGCAATATAGTCACTATAACTCGATTTGAGCATTCCTCTTTTGTAGGGTCATGATTATTCGACTCAATTGGAAAAATACATCACCGTTCCATATTTTACTAAATTATTTGACTTTTCTAGAGTGATATTAGTAATATGACACGAAATTGCAATTCGAACATTATAAGAAGAAGTAGAAAGAGAAACGTAAATTATAAATCCAGGAACGATGTGCGAAAAACAGCATTTGAGATGTCGGTTGTATCACTTGCCAACGAAAACTAGGATCAGTTAATTTATCAAAAAGGGCAGACAGAGAGCTAATTTTGGAATTTTTTTGTCCTTTTAAAATTTATGATACTTCGATTATCACTTTTCTTGCATCCAAAGAAAGAAAAACAAACGGGGAAACACGATCGAGTTCTTTGATTGGAGACCCTGAAAAAGAAAAGATCGTATTCCATTGAATAACCCCTTTGTTCTACAGGAAATCATATGGGAAAATGGTAACATGAGGCTCTAATTTTGTTAATATTAGTCTAGGCGCAGTGCTAATTTACTAGGCAGAATGGTTAATTTATACAATGGTAAAGGGTCTTCTTAATTGGTATTAAAGGACATTGAGTTGAGCATATCAAATAGAAAAGGGATTTAGATTAACTAAACATGTCTCTGTCTTATCCACCACATTAGGTATGCATGGTCTGGTTCATAATGTGATGCAACAGGTAACAGATAAATACCCACCTGATTTCAATCATTTTCAAACACTCAATAAGGAACTCTCTCATATTATACTTGGCGAACCAGTCTATACATTGCCAATACGTGAGTTGAATCGCGTTATTCTCACAATCCTAATGCTAGCTTATGCTTTCATGCGCTATCTCCCCATCAAATCACAGCATGTTTTGTAATTACTATACACAAAATTACGTGCGAGTTTGATAAAAAAGAGTTGGCTAGATCTTCCTAGAAGAATCTTAACTTCTCTCTCTCTCCTTTCAAGATTCTGTGAATCGCGTAAAACAGCTATAGTGCACTGGTTTTCCCCCTCATTCAAATTCTAGGGAGGGAGAGAGAGAGAGTTCTCCACTGAGAAAGCTAGCGATGCCCAGTACGCAAACTCGATGCCCAGCTGTTCTCCGGTGATACCACCCTCTCTCTCTCATCAATTTCACTTTGTTTTATCTTATATTATCTGTTGTGTTTGGTGGTCCAGAGCTAAATCGAAAACCGTGCGAAGGAATTTTCTTTCTCCTGGGTTTCCAAGGATCCCTGAACAGAGACATTATCTTCTTCTTCTTCTTCTTCCTTTTCCAAGTGGAGAGACGCTTAGCTTGATTCGTTTATTTCAAATTGAGGACATTAAGTGCAGCACTAAAACTTCCAAGGTTCCAGGTTCCAAGGTTCCAAGGTTCCCTGAACAGAGACAAAATCTTCTTCTTCTTTTTCTTTTCCAAGTGCTGTTCTCCAATAACTAAGTTGCTGATTGATCGATCTGACTGTGGTGGAGTTGTTGCTTCATTTTCAGGGTTGATGCTATTCTTCAGCTTCAAAAGGTCATACCAATTACCAGGTCCTTTCGTGAGCTGATCACTCACTACCCATAGGATTTGCTTGCAATCTTCTGATTCACTAGTGCTAAAGCTGGTTAAGCATTCATCAAATTTTAATCTTGAAGGTTCATTTGTGGTTGACTAATCGTGTTCTCATTTGCTATATGTTATTTTGCTGTCTAGCAGACTTACACTCATCCGTTACAAGACAACCCCTCATATTCAGTTGTGAAGTAAGTCTGGAAAAAAATTGTTCCTTGTCCTTGTTAATTTGAAAGGTTTTTATGTCGGGAAATGAAGGTCGTTATATTTTTATATTTTCCTTAACCATGTAGTATTTTGTCCATGTCAATGACACCGTACTCAAAGGGAAAAGTACCAAAAAGTCATGAACTTATTATATTGACTAATTTAGTTCTAAACATTTTTGCATTCAATCCATTCGGCTAATTTAGGCAGGAAATTGTTGATGTAAACACTAATGGTTCTACGTGACACAATCGTGATTCAATCGAAAAGATTTGGGATTAAATTGGTCTAAATGAAAGGTTTAGAACTAAATTGGTATTAATGCAATGAGTTTAAAACCGTTTTGGTACTTTTCCTGAACCCCAAGGGGTTAACCCCTTATGTGACACATTTGGTTTTGTGTTGGCGTATGGTACGTGTGTTATTTCAATGACATTATCTTCAATTCTGCATATTGTAGTGCACAAGGACAAAAGGAGTATACTTCGGACGGGCAGGGCCGCGTCAACGGTTATAAGTTCTGTTCCGCTATGTCATAACAGAAGAAATACAGTGCTCTAATGCTCGTGACTGACCGATCCTGCTGGACAATTTGATATTATGCAGGTGTATTTTGAGGCCGACGATGTTCATGCATGTATCGCGACATGGGGAGGTCTCTGTCCGGAGCTCAACACGGTGATCAGGTGCTGGTTGTACCATATACAAGGTTTTAAGAGAGTTCTTGTCATAGATGTAAGTGCGCATACCAAGACAAAATCATTAACTCCAAAAAGATCAGAAATGATATGGAAATTATGATGATTCCTTGGATTCTAAAAGTAAACTCCATTTCGTCCTACTTGATATCCATAAACGTGGAGGAACCATCCTGGGGACATCGCGCTTTGGTCATGATACGAAGAAGATAATCGACAGCATCAAAGGATAGGGGAATCGACCAAGTCTTTAACAGCATTTTGAATTTGATGCGTAATCAGTTGTTTGATGCGTCTGAGTTCTGGTTAGTGCATCATCTTGTGCCAAAGAATATTTGGAATCATGACTTGTTGATATAGATCAGCTAATTTTGAATTTGTAACGCAATCTCCTTAGTGCATCATTGTCTTGCTTCAATGTCCATGGTATTCGCATCCTTCTTTGGACACGATTTAAAATGTCTGAACCAACAAATGACAATTTTTCATCATATTGAAAGTAGGTCCAATTTCTTTGAAAAGCACCGACTTTCATTCGAACCACGATTCTAGCTCAACTTCTTTTAGTCTTATAAAAAAGCATCAACTTTAGATTCTGCCCAATCATCAAACACCCCACCCCGTGGCGGGGGGATGGACTTTCTTATGAGTGGCTTGAAAATCCTAATTTTTTTTTTTTAGGAATGTGTGGTGGTGGGGAGATGCGAGACACTTTTGGTAAAAATATCTTTTGGTGCCGGTGGCGGCGACGATCAAATTGGTTATTTTGAGCGACGGTCCCTGATAGAGGGAGGGGGTTTTTACTCGACGTATGTTTGCTCGCTGTTTGGAAAGGGAAAAGGGGAAAATAAATTATTGGGATTTTGTTTGGTACCGATTAGTACACGTTTTAGGTATGGACATTGGGGTGGCTATAAAACAAAGAGGGTACGTGATATCGATCATGGAGGATCAAAGTTATAAACGCTGTGATTTAACGAGAAAAGGAAAAGTTTGGTATGTTGCGCGCAAGAGAGAAGATTGGTTTAATTAGTTCTAGTCGATTGGCCTATGTATTGACAAGAAATTAGAGAAATGATCAACTGATGGTGCCGTCCTCTTGAAAGTCGAGACGGTTCCTTCTCTACTCTTGACTTTCTTAAGGATCCGGCTTCCTTGGGAACTTGGAAGGAAAATGTAACTGATTGGGATTTCTTCTAATTCCAAAGTGAGATTCCCTTAGATGCAAAAATAATAAAAATAAAATAAGGGAAATGATAAACTCAAATAACGCCCACAAAACACCCATGACAATGTACAATTTGTGATTCATACCTATTCACGATCGCCAATTGGGCAGTCAGGACCACGAGCTTAAATCGAGTAATCATGGCCTCGAGCTTTGCAACTCAAAACTCAAGTGGCCATGGTCGTCGTGAGCTCAAAACTCCAATGATTCATGGTGACCTCGAGTTTCATGGCTTTAAAAGATCAGGTGGACATGACCACTACAAGTTTGGTGATGTTGATTGGGTTCACTCTCATGTGGAAGAAACTCAATGAATTGCAAACTCAAAGAGCATGAGCCCATATGATGAGTCATATAGAGAAATAAGATTTCTTATTATTTTTTATGTGATAATTGCAAAGAACATTCGTAGATCATAGAAACAAGAGAGAAAGAGAGGATTGAGGGTAGTGTCTGATTTTTGTTAAGCTCGAATTGGAGATAGATTCATGGTCCTAAACGGGATCAAAATCAAACTTTCTTGCCTCGTTCCGAAGCTAGCAATTTCTAATGCGGTTCGTCATTGAACGACAAACAAATATTTGCAAGAAAGGTGTTCTTTCTGTCGGCAAGAAAGAAGGCGACTAACATGTTTAACGTGTTTTGACCCATTTTTGAGAAAACGACAAGTTCTGGTCACATTGAAATGCTCCATGAAGACAACGAGAGACGAGTTTAACGACACGACGCCAATTGATGGTCCTAAGCAAGCAATTCATTCACCAGATCCCCGTGTCAACACGTTAACGCAGCTGTTAGGCGAATCGGAGGACACCGTGCGGATTGATAATTCTGAACAAATAAGGCCCCCTTCCTTTATAAATAACCGCTTTAGTTCGGGTTTCAATTTTGGACCAAGTTTTTTTCTGTTTTCTCGTGAAAGAAATACTATCTTTTACTTGAATACCAATTATTCCTAAAAAAAAATTTATCTCATAATTTTGACAAAAACTATTTTCATAAGAAAACACCCACTTTAGCTCGAAATTTAGCCCAAAGCTTCTTCTTTTTCTGTCTCATAAAAAGAACCAACCTTTGATTGGTACCCAAATCTGACCCCATCAAGTATTGTCCAATGATAGCGTTCAAAAGATTCGATATTTTTCATGTGGGGAAAATTGTCCAAAAAATCTTAAATATAAATTCAATCATAAACCTTTTAATTATGTCAATTGAATCTATCCGGTCAAATTTGACAAAAAATCATTGACGTAGACACCGGTCGCCTCTATGTGTGGTATTGTGATCATGTAGCGCCGACTGGATAATTTTTAATAATTATTTTTATATTTTCTTTTTTTCTTTCCTTTATCTTCTCCTTTTTTTTTTTTTCCTTTTCCTTCTTTACCTTTAAGTTAAAAAAATATTAAAATATTAAAAGATTATATAATATTACATAAGTTAGCACCGACCGTATCATGTAAAACATTTGATATTCACGTGAATGACTTTCGGCCAAAAAAAATTGGTTAGATGAACTCAAGTGATTAAATGTGAAAAGGATTAGAATTCAATTGGCAAAATTAAAAAGTTTAGAACTAAATAAAAAAAAAATGTAGTAGGTTTAGGACTTTTTAGATAATTTTCCCCTTGTTAATATGATTCGACTATGATTTTATGAAATATATTAATTGCATGGTCTAGTTTTTAGATTGGATACAACGCTATGAGAATATCTCTAGTTTTCTGGCAGGTAAAATATGGAGCACACTATTCCGTGTTGGCAACTTGTTTGGTCCGTAACTCAACAAACTTATTTTGAGCTAATGGAAATTCTAGTAAATATATATAATAATTATCGGACAAAAAATTGATACATCTAGAGAGAGAGAGAGAGAGACCTTATTTGTTAGTATTTATAGAAATGTCGAAAGTACTATTGTAAAATCGATAGATAAAATTTCAAGTAAGAACCTGAAGTGTCATTATTTTTCTTAAATAAAGACATGAAGTGAACATTGTTTCAAATAATGACACTTTAACAAACGCTTGAAGTGGATCTTATTTCAAATAAAGGCTTGAAGTGCATATGTCAGTTTCAAAGAAAAGCTTGAACTCACCAAATATAAAGGACAATTTGTTCTTTTAAAATTTTTCTTTTTTCTTTCTTTTTTCCTTTAAAAAAAAACAAAAAAATGGAAAAAAAGAAAAAAGAAAAAGAAGAAGAAGAAAACATAGGCGACAAGGTGCTCCCTCCTACCTGTGGCTATTGCCCTCTTGCCAGTAGGGCGGTGGCAAAGGCCGGCAAGGACGCAGCGCGTAGGGGAGGGCCGACAACCATAGTTGACCAGAGATGGGAAAAGGCAGCAACCCTCCCCCAATCTTGGCAAGGGCCTAGCGGATGTTGCATAGGCCTAGCGGCCCTCGCCTAGCGTCACCAGATCTGGGAGAGGGTCGCCACCCTCTCTTGCCTCTAGTCGACCAATGTCGTCGACTCTCCTCCAAGCGCCAACAACCCCGCTAGCCTTGAGATAATTAATCAATGAAAAATATTTTTAAATCATTTATGTTTGCGAGCGATGCAAACAATCATTTTTAAGAATATATTTTTCAAATCATTCATTTTCCATGAAATAAACATACCCTTAGCAGGAGTATTAACAACCATTTAAAGGGTGGAGACCAATTTCAAAAGTTGGCTCACATAACGTTGTAGATATATATTATGATATGTGTTGACACCTAAATTTTACCGTTTTATTTAAGACTTAATAGCACTTAAGTTTAGGAATTAGTAAAAAAAATTAATTAATTAATTAAAATTAAAAAAAAATTATTTAAAAAAAAAAACGAAAACGGTCGGGTTGGGCTGGATCCGGTCTTGGCCCGACCCGCCTTTCTTTTTTTCACCCCGCACGCTGGGTCGGCCCAGCCTCCTTCCCCCCGTTGGCCCGGCCCGCGCCCCATCTTTCTCCCTCCTCTGGTCTTCGTTGTAGGACCTACAAACAAAAAGAAAACAGAGACAGAGAAGCTGCAGCAGCGAGTGCAGGCAGCAGAGGATCGTGATGGTAGGCCTTCGGCGTGATTCGCGGGTCGGGGAAGCAAACCGATCGACCAGCTAGCACGGCAGGGGGTCTTCGCTCGGGATACCTATAGAAAAAGAAAACACAGAAGCATAAGAAAGGAAAAGGAGAACAAAACAAAAAAAACCAAACCCAACATAGAGAGAAACATAGAGAGGAGGAGAGGAGCAAGAGACCCCGGAGCCATCGACCGCTGCCATTGATCGTTGTCGGCGAGCTTCGGCCGCCCCAACCCCGTCGGAGCCCAGTAGACCACAACCCACAGCAAGCACCGAGGAAAAACAGGGGAGACCTGAGAGAGCTGAGAGGAGAAAGCAGGGCAGGAGAGGAGAAGAAAAGGGGATCGAGCCACTATACCACCAGGGACGTGTCTCCAGGCCGCCGCCACCGCCAGTGAACCATTCTGATCGACGCCGGCCGCTGCAACCTCACTGGAGCTCAGGTAGGCATTTAGCCAAACACCTGGTGTGCGTAGTCTAGTACTGAATCGGCCGGAGCTCTTTGGGCTGTTTCAAGCAAGCTCCGGCCATCGCCTATTCCCACCGCTACATTCCTCGTTGTCTCGGCTACTTTTGCTAGATCCCAGGCTCGCGTTGGGGCCTCGGTCGAGCTCGAGGCCTCCATTTCCCACGTTGCCTGCCAACCGTTCGACAAAATGCCTGACTGGATGCCGCCCTTGTTTTCGTTTGTCTAGAGCCCTCTCGCACCCCTCTCTCTCTCTCCATCTCGCATTCCCCCGCCTACGCGCCTGCCAGTTCGTGTCCTCGGAGCTGTGTTGCCAGAGTCAAAGAGAAAAGGGAGTTGTGGGTCCTTGTGTACGCACCCTCGCTGGAGTTTGCCCAAGATTGTCCTCGCCGCAACCGCTGGACCCAGTCGACCTCCGACGTCGAAGACGGTCCCCGCCTGTCTACCCGAGGCAACACCGTCGTAGTCTTTAGCTGGAGGAGCCGCCTGTGCCATGCGCCGTCGCTGTCCCCCTCGGTCGTGGAATAAAGGCCGACGGGCCGAGCTGGCGAGATTGCAAATCTGGCCCGCTCGGTCGCCCCCCCTTTCATGAGCCTGCGAGCCTCGTTGAGAAAGGTTGGGCTCGACTTGGGCCCGTCGGTCGGGCCCAACTCTGAATCAAGTGAGCTGGTCGGGCCTTTACACGAAAAATAGCCCAACCGGACCCGAAAAAAAAAAAAAAATTGACCCGGTTCGCCCAAAAAAAAAAAAAAAATATATATTTAAATTATTAAAAAATTAAAAAAATTCGAAAATCTAAAAAATGTAGGATTTGGTTAAGAATTGCAATGTATTGCATTTTTAGTGTAATTAGGCCTTTATTTACTCATATATTGATTATATTGTAAGTTTAGTTTGCTTTTTTAATTATGTTGAATTGCATGTGTTTAATTTGATTGCAATTAGGATCTTGGTAGCTATGATTGTTATTTTAATGATTGTGTACCTGCATGATCATCTCACATGTTAGTGGATATGTATAAAATCAATTCAAACTGCCTAACAAAAATCATTTCTCTTAAAATGAATAAGATTAAGTACCGAAATGGCACTAATTAGTCAATTAGTGTAATCAAGTCCCCGACCCTAGTTTCTCTTTGTTGTAGGAAGTGAGGTACACTCACATACCTTACTTGGTTTTTAGTCGACCTCAATAGGCTAGTGGCAACTCCTTTTTGCGAAATTTTTAAGAATATCCTAATGTCACGCGGGGTATAGGCTTGAGAGAGCCCACGCCTAATTATGGGCCTTAGGCCCGTCCTTTAGGCAATATCCCTAAACCTACTCTCTCCCCCCGAGGGTAGGTCGCGACAATATGTACATTTTTTCGGTAAATACAAAGCCAAAGCATCCATTTCCCCCACTTTTGCAAGCCCATTTTAAATGTATTCTTATCATGGAATATAGGTCCAACGAATTCTAGAGAGCAAGCCATGCCGAGCATGGATAAGTGTGGCCAAAATAATGGGAGGGAACCCACTTGGGCGAGTGATCTTCGCAGGCGAGCCTGTCACCTTCTGACAAATTGAATCTTGGCGTCGGATCTCATCATCCCGGGTTGAGATCATAGATGGAATTTCTCAAATCAAAGCCATCATCCACTTTGAGCCCAGGCCATTGGAGCAGCCCTTCCATTCACGATCAACTGGGCTAGAGATTATCGGTGACCGATTTGGGTGACAGTTTTTAATCTATTATGAAAATAACAGTCTATTATTGATTATAAATAATCAAATAACAAATAATTATAAAAGAGTTGTGCTAGCATGACAGTATGACCATGTGACAGTTAAAAGATAATCAAAAACTTTTCCTTTTTCCAACACAAGTGTTTGGGAAATTGTCAAACAAAATACATATATTTCTCTCACTTATGGAAAATGTGTGGTGAGGATTGTCCGTTTCTTTTCCAAGCTAATAGTACTGTTAGTTGATCATTATTCACTATAAAATATTATGGGGCTCTCTCATTCAAAAATTTATGACTCCCAACATATTATTATTCTTACAGTAATCCAAAGACCATTATATTAGCAAAGCCCTAAATCGAATGATCTTGGGCAAAATAGAAAATACCATACCGGTTATCTTATTCTACCATGGAAAATTTTATTAACTGGCACATTTTTTTTTTTTTTTTTGACTGGTCGTTTTGTAAGTAGGGTATCCTTAGGATATTTTATCTTAAATACATACAAAAATTATTGATTTGTTTTAGCTTACTTAAGCATTTCCTAATTAAAAATTGTGTTTGGTTTCACCAAATGAAAAAAGTTATTTAAGATGATTTTCGATAAACACCATTTGTCAAGTGTGTATATTAGTTATATCTTTTTCTTTTTTTTTACCTTATTGCCCAATAGTACTTTTCACTTATGAATTATATATAACATGAAATTTGAATTTATTTCCTTCTAGTTTTGTTTATATGCAACAAAAATTATCTTTCTATTATTTATTTATATAGATTTTTCTTCAGAAAAATAATGTTTGACTGCACCAAATTTTATTTCTTTATATACCACTATTATAAACAATGAGATGAATTTCTAAATCCTAAGTGTGTGTGTATATATGTTGTAAAGCACTAGGCATACCTTTCAATGCAGCTAAAAGAAAAAAAGATTAACAACATAGTCAGAACTAACAAAGACAACATTCGGGCTTTACTAGCATAACAGTTATTGGGATATTATGGAAATATCTATCGTGAGTCATAAATTCTTGAAAAATTGGATTTCACAATAATTTATAATTACTTGTGATTTAATTTTTTTTGGTTCAGAATATATTGGTATCCTCACGGTATATTAAAGACTATTGTTTAGTACAAGAGAATGACGCATTGTAAACAAAATATATAAACTACGGATTTGTCCCCTCACCCAATCCCCCCACAACGTCGTCCCTTAACACCTCGCCTTCTCTCTCCCTCCCCACTCTAGAACCCGGAACTTCAGCATGTGTACATAACCCGACACGAGACTCTTAATAGAGAGCTCGTTCGCCCTGGCCAGGGTGGTGGAGTCCATGACGACGGTGGCTTTCATGCGGGAGTACTCGACTGAAACAAGTTTGTTCGGGTTCTTGATGGAGAAGACGAGGGTCCACTAGCCGGCGACACGAGAGTCAAAGACGTTGAAGGAAGAGAGCGACGAGGCCCGGTCAAGGGCGAACGTGGAGGACATGGTGGCGGGTATCGCTAGGAAGATGATGATGGGGAAGCAGAGAGACACCACCGCTGTCACGAGGCACAGTTGGATCACCTTGCTACTCTGACGAGAACGGCGGCGGCAGGTCTCTTGCTGGATCCCGGGAACGGGGGACGTGGTTTTCTGCATGACTGGCTTTGTGCCTGTTCTACGACGGGTCGAGTTGGGTTCCTAAAGCTTTTAGAGTTAGAGCAGCTCTGCGTTCCACAAGCTTTAGGTTCTGCAAGCACATACATAGCCTCCTCTTCTGCCTTCGGTTGGCGAGTCAATGCCAGTCGTGCAATATGGGTTGCAGTGTCGTTCAAAATCTGGCATAAAGCAAATCAACGAAAATGGACAAGTATTTCCCCGTCTTTAAGGAGTACCTATCGCCCTACTTCATTGTATTCTAATTATAATCGCATTTTTAATGTGATCTTTTGTATTATATATTAATTAGAACAGTCGTCTTTTTAGCAATGTTAACAATTTCTTTAATCTTAACGACAGTTGATGGGATAAAACGAAAAAGGAAATGGGGAAATTATAGCCTTATCTCTGCCAAGAGGAACGTGGAGAACGGGGAAGAGGGCGTATGGATTTGAAAACAATAAAAATGATAGGTGGGGAATGGTCATTCAGTGGAAGTGAAGTAGACCCTTTTTCTTTTTTAACTTTTGGCATAATTATGACTTGCTCAAGTTTAGCAAGAGTATTAATTAACAACATTTAAGGGGTGGAGTCCGATTTCAAAAGTTGGCTTTAGTAACTTTGTAGATAAATATGATATGTATATTTTCTTCAGTAATTACAAAGCCAAAGCATCCATTTTTTCCACTTTTCCAAGCCCATTTAAAATTAGTTCTTGTTATGGAACATAGTATCAAACAAAATCTAAAGAGCAAGCCATACCAAGCATTGGACAAGCATGGCCAAATTAATGGAGAGAACAAACTTGTGCGTGATCTTCACGAGCGAGTCTATCGCCATCTTGACAAATTGGATCTAGCGTTGGACTTATAATCGTGGGTTAGATGGAATTTCTCTAGATCAAGCTATCATCCACTTTGAGCCCAAGCCCAAGCAACAGCCCTTCCATTCACAAAAACTAGGCTAGATGTCATGTGATCATCGGTGGCTGGTTTGGGCCAGGCTGGCCTTCAAATTGGCCTAATCCGTTGCTCAGGTCAGTTCGTTGACAATCATTTTTTAGGATGGGTGGGTTCGGCTCGGCTCGGTCCAGTCGGCGTAGGGTTGGCTCTTATAAGCTATAGTTTGGGGTATCAACCGGCCGGTTCGAGTATTTTTGACACCGCTAATTATAACTACTGTGTCTTTGTTTAGAGACGACTTCGGTGGTTCCAGAGGCATAGTGGATGAGGAATTCTGGGTTTTCGGAAGTGAATTACCCGAGAGATAGAGGCATTTTTGGTCATCTTGGGGTAGCTTACTCCTACTACAAAAGATCCATTGCTAGTTCAAGATTCGGTTGCTACTATTCTTGTATCATACAAAAACTCATGTATCGCAAGCCATAGTTTCGTATATATACACATGATTAATTAAATCCAAGAAAACAACTATCGTCATCTACCAAATCATCAATAGAATTGATTTATTTTTAAACAAAGTGCACTAAATTATAAAAGCATTTTAGAAGTAAAATCCTGAATGCATCAAACTATAAAAGGAAAGTATGCCTTTTAAGATTGCCAAGGTAGTTTAAGATCGCCAAGGTAGATTGGGCGAGGATGCAAAAGCTAGTGTCGACACCACTCATTTGCTTAAACCAATAAGGAAAAATAAAAATTATAACACCAAACTTGAGCATCTACACGTAACCGAAGAAACCAAGAACGCAATAGCTGCTGCCGACGACTAACGTCAGACCGCCACCATTAGATTCAACAGTAAATATTAGGTGGTTGCATGTCACAGAGACGTCAAATATAGGAACCCACCACGCGCCGAAGCCAAGCCTCCGGCCAGAGCTCAAAACGACGTCGACCCTCACTTCACCACGCTCCAAACCTAACACAAGACTCTTATAGAGAGCTCGTTCGCCCTGGGCAAGGCAGAGTGAAAATGAGCTCGAACATTCGTGAGGCTTGTGGCTTTCTAGATGAAAGAACTGAACTTGGCGTGAGCCAAAGGAGCGGAGTCCAGGACAATGGTGGCTTTCATGTGGGAGTACTTGACTGGGATAAGTTTGCTCGGGTTTTCAATGGAGAAGACAAGGGTCCATTCGGTGGCAACATGAGAGTTGGAGACGTTGAAAGAAGAGAGACAAGGCTGGGTAGAGGGAGAACGTCGGGGACATGGTGGCGGGGATGGCTAGGAAGATGACAATGGGGAAGCAAAGAGAGACTACCGCACTCACGAGGCACGGTTGGATCACCTTGCAGCACCAGCGAGAACGGTGGGGGTGGGTCTCTTGCTCGATCCCGGGAATGGAGGACATGGTTTGCTGCATGACTGGCTTTGTGAATGTTCTACCAGGGTTCCTAAAGCCTAGAGTTGGAGCAACTCTTGGTTTTTGTTCTGATCTTCGACGGTAAGAGGGAAGCCGTCTCATATATATATAGCTGCATGATTGGCTTTGTGCTTGTTCTACTAGGGTTCCTAAAGCCTAGAGTTAGAGCAGCTCTGGGTTTTTGTTCTGATCTTCGATGGTAAGAGGGAAGCCGTCTCATATATATATATATATATATATATATATATATATATATATATATATATATATATATATATATATGTATATGTATAAGCTTTCTTCTTTTCCAAGCGGATCTGAAGATGACCATACAAAGTCATGTAAAAGTCCAAAAGCCAAGAGAAAGTTTTACTAACTGACTTGGAGAAGAGGGCGACATTGGGTTGCTAAGAAACCCACCTGCTGTTCTTGGGCTTGGAAAAAAATCCTATCCCTCAAAAGCAAGGTCCGCAATGCCTTATTGGAGGATTGGATGTGACATCCATATTTTCAACATGTATATATATATATATATATATATATATATATATATATATGTATATGTACAAGCTTTCTTCTTTTCCAAGCGGATCTGAAGATGACCATACAAAGTCATGTAAAAGTCCAAAAGCCAAGAGAAGGTTTTACTAACTGACTTGGAGAAGAGGGCGACATTGGGTTGCTAAGAAACCCACTTGCTGTTCTTGGGCTTGGAAAAAAATCCTATCCCTCAAAAGCAAGGTCCGCAATGCCTTCTATTGGAGGATTGGATGTGACATCCCATATTTTCAACTTTGTTTTCTACTGAATGAATCGGGCATTTCATTGACGCGCCTATAGGGCTGTTCTCAAAGTTGATTACTCTCGAGATAACTAGGTTATCTGGAGAAATTAATAAGGATTTTAAGGCAAATAGACTTGAAAATTCGACTAGGAATCGGTTTCTCGATCGTGTCTATCTTTAGAGGCCATTGCAGCACAATATAAAATCAATTAGAGATCAGAGATAGGTCGGTTCGACTGGGATGTGTGACTAATCGTGGGTGACACCACTAAATTAGAAAATTATCGTCGACCGGCACTAGACTGATTTTCTTATTGTTTTGGTACCCTATGTCCGTATTTGGATTCTCGAGATTTTCACAACAACTAAGAGTCACCAATGAGTCAAGTGGATTCATTGTGGCTCGAAGAAAATCGACCACGGGTCATTTGCACTAAAAATGCATGAAAGTTACCCGGTAGCTTAAGTCACGCTAAAAACGCGTCGAATGGAAATTAACCGTGAATTCGAGTCCGATTTCAGAAATTGAAAGTTCTGTGGTGTCATGATCAATTCTAGGAACGTCGATTCAGTCTCAGAAGATTTTTCAGAGATTTTGAGATTTTTACGAAAAATCAGTTCGAACGTTGCGGAAAATTAACAGAAATTCGGATGGACTCATGTGAAGGAAATTTGGACTTGCAAACGGCCATTTAAGTTGTCCAGCATCACCTTGCCTACCAAAATACTCACCACCACAATCAAATCTGACAATCTTTATAACTTTTCCCAACTGTTTCTCCACTTCAGTCTGAAAAATCTTGAATTTGTTAAGAGACTCGGACTTTTCTTTAATCAAGTAAAGATATCCATATCGGGAATAGTCATCAATAAATGTGATGAAATAAAAATTTCTGCACAAAGTAGTCGTGTATGGTCCACTAATATCAGTGTGAATAACCTCCAGTAAGTCAGAACTTCGTACGGCGGATTTCTTCTTTATTTTAGTCATCTTACCTCTACAACAGTTCACGCAAGTCTCTAGATCACTTTTAAGAGTAGGCAAGATGTCAGCCCTTATAAGCCTTTCTACTCTTTCTTTAGAGATGTGATCAAGACGTTTATGCCACAATGCATAAGACTGCTCCTTAGGTAGAGGCCTTTTGGAAACAACTTTTTCAGCTGAATAAGCAATGTACATGTCGTTGGGAGATAAACTCAATCGATATAATCCACTGAATAAATTGCAACACCCAATCTTATTTGAATCATAAAACATGGAAATAGTATTGCTCTTTATTTCAAAAGAGTATCCACACATGTCCAAACAAGACACGGAAACTAAATTCCGCCTAAAAGAAGGTACGTAAAAGGTGTTTCTCAACATCATCCTAAAACCAGAATCTAAAATCAAAAGAACATCTCCCACGAACTCGACGTCAACTCCAATGTTGTTTCCCACAGTGAGCTTTGATTCATACTGATTTGGCGTCCTTCGGTTTATGAACCCTTGTATGGTGAACGCAACATGATTAGTTGTACCACTATCTAGCCACCACGAATTGGTCGGAACTTCAGATAGATTGGATTCATAAACAAATGCCAAAGAATCATTACCTTTAGGCTCACTCTTGGTTCTCTTAGACAACCAAGTCTTATACTTGTTGCAACGTTTCTTTACGTGTCCTCTCTCCCTGCAAAAGTAGCAAAGAACACCATCCTTCTTGGAGAATGCTTTTTAAGACCCAAACTGTTAGAAGGACCAACACCTTTAGAATTTCCTTTATAGTTGGAAGGACCAGCACCTTCAGAATTGCCCTTGTGGGTATAGTTTTTTAAGGCATAAGAACGCTTCAAGTGCCATAACTTTGCACAAAGGGACACTTAAGTGCCATAACTTACGAAAGGTACACTTAAGTGCCACATTCGAAAAAAAACGGATCACTTAAGTGCCACTCCGGCCAAAATCCGACCAAAACGCCGACGTGGCATTTTTTCGGCGAAGCGAGCCCAAAATGACGCCGTTTTGCTTGCCAACGTGGCCAAATAATGCAAAAACGACGTCGTTTTGGGCTGACGTGATAAAAAAAATAAATAAATTTAATTTAATTTAATTTAAAATTAAATTTAGTTCAAATATTTAAAAATAATAATTTTAAAATTAAATTTAGTTAAAATATTAAAAAATAATTATTTTAAATTTAAAAAATTTAAAAAAAAAAAGGAAAAAGGGGGAAGCGGTTGAGGGATCAGCCCTCGGCCCGCCGCCGTCGGAAGGGCCGGCGACGGCGAGGGGAGGGTCGGGTGGGGTCACCGCCCCCTAGCCGGGCCGGCGACCCCGGCCAACCGGCGGCGGGCTCGCGAGCCCTCGCCGGATCTGGGTGAGGGCCGCAACCCTTGCCCGGATCTGGCCGGTGGCGAGGGTTGGCCGGGCGACCCCCGGCGGGCGGCGGCCTGGCCCGGCCGGGTGAGGGCCGCCGACCCTTGCCAAATTTGGGCGAGGGCTTGCGAGCCCTCGCCGCCGATCGGCCGAGGTCGCAGCCCCCGGCCAAGGCCCGGCGACCCAGTCGACCCTCCCCCGCCGTCGCCGGCCCTTCCGTGGCGGCGGCGGCGAGGGCGATCCCTCAACCACCTCCCCACCTTTTTTTTTTTTTTTTTTTTTTTTTTTTTTTTTTTTAATAATTATTTTTAATATTTTAACTAAATTTAATTTTTAATTTAATTTAATTAATTTTTATATTTTTTTTTACCACGTCAGCCCAAAACGACGCTGTTTTTGCATTATTTGGCCACGTCGGCAGCAAAACGGCGTCGTTTTTGCTTTCGCCGGAAAAATGCCACGTCGGCGTTTTGGCCGGACTTTGGTCGGATTGGCACTCAAGTGATCCCTTTTATTCCGATTTTGGCACTTAAGTGTACCTTTCGTAAGTTATGACACTTAAATGTCTCTTTGTGCAAAGTTAAGGCACTCCGGGGGTTTGCATGTCAGTTTTTTAACTTCTTACCCTTGTCACTACCAAAATTAGAAGCATAAAGAGCAATGCGCCCTTTATCTCTCTTCAATTTCTCTTCCTCTGCCACCACCCTTGCAATCAAGTCATTAACTGACCAAGTTTCATCTTGGGAACTATAATCGGTCTTGATAATCCCAAAATCAAGAGGAAGAGTATTTAGAGCTTGATGCACAATGCAAGTAGTGGGAATAACAACATTGAGAGGCTGAAGCTTTGTCTGCAAATCAACCATCCTCAAAATATAATCTCTAACTCCACCAGAACCATCATACTTCATAGTAAATAATGTCTGCAGGTGTGGCCCCATTTCAGCATTAGGCGAGACACGGTTTCTAGCCATCAAAGCTTCCATCATTTACATAGCAGTGCAGTCTATAGGCAAACCACTTTTCAAGGGTTCCAAAATGGAACGCTTGATGGACAGTAAGCAAATTCTGTTGCTCTTTTCCCAAGCAGCAAAATGAGCTTTCTGAGCTTCTGTACTCTCAGCAGTAAGATCTGCCGGCCGATCGGCAGTAAGAGCCATATGAACATCTACCATCTCCATAGCAAACAGAAAAGCTTCTCTCCATTTCTTAAAATTCGAACCAGCAAGAACCTCAATAGTAACGGAGTTACCGTTTACAGAAAAGGTGACTGAAAGACAAGCAATATCTATAATTAGCATCATGTGAGCACTGTGTAACTTGACGTACAAGTACACATCCAGAGAGTTACATGCAAAATCACATGATCACCTTTGGGGAGAATACATAACATGCAGTTGTACACTCTCCACATGATAGCGGTTATGAAAATATATTCCAATCTTCGAGAATTCATCACCTTTGGGCATATGAACCACTAGGATCAGTCACTCCTCCACCATACCATCATATATCCCTCCATGAACTAATACATAATCACCTCCTTTGGGAGTATGACTACACATTAGACCAGGAGACATCCCAATCATTATACGAGACCGAAATTTCTCAAACCCAATTAAAACCATAATGGGACTAGACTTAGAACCAGGGAAGGAAGAGACAATCTTCTGCAAGTATGCCTTCCACAATGGGCGAACAACTCGTTCAAGCCCTTCAGGGATTGCCTTTTAGCAAAAAATTACTCTGCCCTTTAGTTCAGAGTCTAGGAACACCATGAGAACCAGGATGGAAACGCTTCTAATCTACCCGAGCTGCATTTCTTAGAGGATTCTACCAGGCTGGAGAAGAAGAAGAGTTTAGAAAGCCATAGAGGTTTTACAAAACACTCACTTTACTTCAAGGGGACTCTGCCCAACACAATACACCCTCCTTGCCTTTTATAGACAATAAGAGGTCACAAACAAACAAGGACCAAGCTCACGGGTCCGGGAACAACAGGGCACCCGAAACTTTCGGGAGGGAATTATTCGCACGATATGAATGAAGAATCGCGTCGTGAACGGTACTTTCCCTAGCCTGCGCTACGGTAAAAGTGAACAAGGTGCCGGCGTCGGCTTTTTCAGCGGTCTCGCCCGTCATGAGCATTGTAGTCATAGTCCGAGTCATCGAGCGTGTCTTTGCTTTGCTAGAAGATGCGCCTCATATTTTTGTTCAAGAGCTTCAAGATCTTCCGTGAGAGGATGCTTTCGGTTGACGTGATGAGGATGCTTCTTCATGAGCATGGTGGGATGCTTCTTCTTGAGCCCAGTTTGTATTGTCATCTTCTGTAGTGTCGGCAGGAATGCTTGGTTGAGGCCAATGGGATGACTGTGCATAATAGGAAGTGTCGATTTGAGATAAGGACAAGGGTTCTTGGCTGTAGGGATCTTGAGAAAGAGGACCTCCCCAACGGTCATAGGGGTCCTGGGTGGATTGGACAGTGTCATGTGCGCTTGTCATTTCATCATCTTGGGATGATTCTGCTTGTCTGAATTGCCTGAGTGCCTCTTTAGCCTCACGGAACTAGGTCATAATGATCCCATGCGGTAGGTTCATTATAGTTCCACACATTTTCAGGAATAGTTTTGTTCTCTTGGCACAAGATTCTCTCGGAGTTCTCGGTATTGGAGTTGACAGGTTCGGACGGACATTGGATAGGATTTGTGAATCCGAGCCTCTTTGCTATCCGAATGGGGTTTGTAGGATGTGGTTCCTATTTCCGGGGGAACATCAATGATGCTGCCATTATTTCGGCAAAAATACCATGGACGTCTAAAGAACAGGATGGTATGGACTTGAGGATTTGGTGTTGTGGTTCTTAGTTCTTTTTCCAAAAGATGTTTCCAGTGAGTGGGAGGGTAGAACCAATTGAGAAAGTCTAAAAGATTCTGATCACTTTCTCTTTCAATATTTCTTCCAAGTAAGAATATCCTGGTGAGGTTGGCAATGAATCTTACGGTCGGAATTTCAAACGCTATCAAGTACTTATTGGTTAAGTACCACAATAGTGTTTTGAGCTGATCAGGGAAATCATCTTCTTTCCAGATAAGAGGATGTATGAATGGATAATCTGGATTTAGTCCGCAAGGATAAAGAATCGAACCTTCATTAAATCTGAACAGATCTGTGTGGCATTGCCACATGAGGTTTCCATTTTCGGTGAGATTGTCATTACGGATTTGCTCAATAATTTCTGGGATATTTCCGGCTTGGCGGGTCTTTGATCTTTTCGATCTTGTATTTGACACCATGGTTGAGCATGTGAAAAGCGGGTCTTTTGATGTACATGTTAATTTCAGCTGGGTGCCTTTGGTCTTGACGGAAATCGGCAAGAACATTTTTCTTCCCGGAATGTGTTTGGTTTCAAAAGATTTTGAAAACCATTCAGCCCATCGAAGCGGCGAGAATTCGGGATCTTTTTTGTTTAAACTTGGTCATCGAGGAAAGGATGCCATGTCTAATTCTACCGAGAAGTGATGGCCGATGAGATGGAATTCAAACTTCTTAATTCCATTTTTTTTACCGTGCCCGAGGATTTCTTTAAAAGTGGAATGATAATGCATTTCGGATTGAGAAAACTTTCCACTTTTGTGAGCACAAAGGTGTCTCTTACCATCAATTTCTTCAAGGAGAATAGCTGCCGGTATTCATCACGGCATCGGTTTGAAGAATTCTTTTACCCGTTGATGGTATTTTCAATGGTGGGAGATTCTCGCATAATCTCCTTTAGTTCAAGAATCGCTTTTGTCTGAATTTTCCCCACGGTGGAGGATTCTTCTTCGCATGGTTTGCAAAGGGATCAAGAGCTTTGCAATATTTGGGACAAAATCCCCGAGATAATTAATTATCCCAAGAAATTGCTGAACTTCCTTTTTGTGAGATTTTCTTCAGGAAATTTTAACAATTCTGAGCAATATGCGGCCACAGGTAGTATGTACCTTTGTTGAGGTGCATACCAAGAAATCGATTTCCGTCTGGGCAATATTCATCTTTCGTTGAGAAAGCATGATGCCATGCTTTCGACAATTTCTGCAAATTGTTCAAGGAGTTGGCGGTGTGGCTGCTCATCGGGGCTTGTAGAGAAGGATATCATCAATGTATACTGCAAAGACTTGAAAGAATTGGTTGGAAGATACGACACATGGCCTTTTGGAAAAGGGATGGTGCTACCTTTAGGCCAAAGGGAAGAACTTTCCACCGGAAGTGCTTTGGTTCGGAATACGAGAATCCTGTTTTTGTCTGTCTTCGGGATGGATGCCCAATTGCCAAAATCCGGCTTTGAGGTCGAATTTGGAATAGATATGGGCCTTTGTTAATCCGGTAAAGAGAGAAACTCGGAAGGTAAAGGGAATTTGTCATCCCGGAGGAAAAGATTGAGAGGTTGATAGTTGATTACCAATCTCATTTTTCCTCTGTTTTGCTCGGCACGCTTATTGACATAAAAGGCTTCACAAGCCCATTGAGAATTGGAGATTTCAATAAGGCCTTGTTGCAATAGTTCTGAGCATTCCCTTTGGGCTAAAGCCAAGTGTTACGGCTTCATTCCCATGTGGCTCGCCTTGGTTGGATTTATATCTTCATTCTTTTTAAAAGGAAGGCGAACAAAGAATTCTGGATTTTCCCATAAAGGATGGGAACACTTTTGGCAAATTCAGTGGGATTCCGAACAAGATTCTAACAGCTTTTGCATAATTGGATCCAAGTAAACTCATCGAATGGAAAATAGTCTCTGAATATTGACAAATTCAGAGAATTGGTCCTTGTACCTAAGACCTTTTCCAGGAATAATACGAAGCTGTGAAATCTGAGTCATAACGTCCCAACCAATGATTAAATCTTTGTTGGGAAGATTGGATCCAAAGATTTTTGTGGTAACTGAGCATTGGGGAAAGAACTGGACAGTAACTGGAGTAGTTCTTACATTTGTGGAGAAAGTATCTCCCGAGGCGAGTTGAAGTATCGGACATAAGGAGTCCAATACTCATCGGGAAGAACTTTGGTATCCAAAATTGAACAACTTGCTCCCCGTATCAATAAGGGCAATAACGGTGATAGGTTTAGCAAACTTTGAGGTGAGGATTTTGACCGGAAAATGAGGACAAAGTGAGTTTGACTTGAGAATATGTCAAGGCTTTGTTACGCGAGATGTGGGTGATATGTGAAAGATATCTTCGATTCTCAGTCCGAATCTTCGCCGTGTGATAACAAGGAATGATACAAAGGGTTTGTTCGGATCGTTCTTCATCGCCAGAGAATAATGATTCAACATCATCATTTTCAAGAGAAATACCTGTTTCATTTTCAATTTGATGGATCAAATGATGCTTTGACCTTTTTGGCTTGGGGACGTTTTTGGCAAAATGTCCTTTCTTGTTGCGAAACGTAGCAACGGTTTGATTTTTTATGGCCCGTGCGATCCTTTCTTTTCGTAGGTATCGCCATTTCTTCTTTCGGAAGTTCTTGTGGCCATATTTGGACTTCTTCATCGAGAATTTCTTGAAGTGTTTCTTCTTTTCAGAAAATTTTCCGCAAGTACCATCACAGTCTTTTTTGGAGCATTTGATCTTCAGCTTTTGGCGAGAGCAGCTGTCTCGAGGCCTTTATCCTTGTTGATATAGGATTGGACCATTCGGCGCTTTAGACATATTTCTTCAAGACATAGATGGATCTCTTGTTGTATTTCTCCTGTGGGAATATCCTGTACTCTCTTTTGTCTTGCAACAAAGGATCTTTCGACCATTTGGGACAGTTCTTTGGGAACGAGTCGGAAAACATGCTTGATTTGAATCGGCAATTTGGTAAAGAGCTGGAGCATTATTCGATAATGCTTATCAAGATGTTTCTTCCGGAAAGAACAACATTTTCTTTCGAAGAACTCTCTTCTTTTCATCTCTATGAGATCGGTGGGTTTTCCCACAAAGAAGTGGTATAGGATGGTAATGGCTTGGCTAAAATTTGGTGACATCGAAAATGAATGGTCCGTTACGATGCGATTTCCACCAAAGCTTAAGGCTTCTGTGAATTTTGTAAAGGACATCATTCATGTCATGGTTAGTGATGGATGGGTATTTAACCATATGGAATTCCTCAAGTCTTTCTAGGCCATTTTTGATAGGGAATATCATCGATGGAGAAAAACTGTTTTGATGCCATGGACACATGATTTCTTGGGTACTGTCTAGAACAATCTCGGGTCGAGTAGTTTGATTCCATTTCTACGATCTCGGAGGATCACCATGAATATGGAAGAGGTTATTGGTACAATAGGAAGGGGATCAAGTTCAGGAATTGAGAAGGATGAAGAGGATGATACTAAATCAGATTCAGTATCAGAAGTGGGAGAATCAGTTTGTTCTAAGAGAGTTTGCTCATTTGGGAAAGGTGGATCAGTTTTATGGACTGGATCAGGTTGTTGGATACTCAAATCCTTTAGAAAGGATTCTAGTGGATTTGCTAACATCATCTGATCTGGTTTTTCTCTTTGTGGGAAAACCCACCGATCTCATAGAGATGAAAAGAAGAGAGTTCTTCGAAAGAAAATGTTGTTCTTTCCGAAGAAACATCTTGATAAGCATTATCGAATAATGCTCCAGCTCTTTTACCAAATTGGAGCCGATTCAAATCGAAGCATGTTTTCCCGACTTCGTTCCCAAAGAACTGTCCCAAATGGTCGAAAGATCCTTTGTTGCAAGACAAAAGAGAGTACGATATTCCCCAGGGAGAAATACAACAAGAGATCCATCTATGTCTTGAAGAAATATGTCTAAAGCGCCGAATGGTCCAATCCTATATATCAACAAGGATAAAGGCCTCGAGACACCCTGTTCTCGCCAAAAGCTAAGATCAAATGCTCCAAAAAGACGTGATGGTACTTGCGGAAAATTTTCTCGAAAGAAGAAACACTTCAAGAAATTCTCGATGAAGAAGTCCAAATATGGCCACAAGAACTTCCGAAAGAAGAAATGGCGATACCTACGAAAAGAAAGGATCGCACGGGCCATAAAAAATCAAACGTTGCTACGTTTGCAACAAGAAAGGACATTTTGCCAAAAACTGTCCCCAAGCCAAAAAGGTCAGCATCATTTGATACATCAAATTGAAAATGAAACAGGTATTTCTCTTGAAAATGATGATGTTGAATCATTATTCTCTCGATGAAGAACAAACAACAAACCCTTTGTATCATTCCTTGTTATCACACCAAATAAAGATTCGACTCGGGAATCAAGATATCTTTCACATATCACCCACATCTGCAGAACAAAGCCTTGACATATTCTCAAGTCAAACTCACTTGTCCTCATTTTCCGGTCAAAATCCTCACCTCAAAGTTTGCTAAACCTATCACCGTTATTGCCCTTATTGATACGGGAGCAAGTTGTTCAATTTTGGATACCAAAGTTCTTCCCGATGAGTATTGGACTCCTTATGTCCGATACTTCAACTCGCCTCGGGAGATACTTTCTCCACAAATGTAAGAACTACTCCAATTCTTGTCCCGCTTCTTTCCCCAATGCTCGCTTACCACAAAATCTTTGGATCCAATCTTCCCAACAAAGATTTAATCATTGGTTGGGACGTTATGACTCAGATTTCACAGCTTCGTATTATTCCTGGAAAAGGTCTTAGGTACAAGGATCAATTCTCTGAATTTGTCAATATTCAGAGACTCTTTTCCATTCAAATGAGTTTACTGGATCCAATTATGCAAAAGCTGTTAGAATCTTGTTCGGAATCCCACTCGGAATTTGCCAAAAAGTGTTCCCATCCTTTATGGGAAAATCCAGAATTCTTTGTTCGCCTTCCTTTTAAAAAGAATGAAGATATAAATCCAACCAAGGCGAGCCACATGGGAATGAAGCGAACACTTGGTTTTAGCCCAAAGGGAATGCTCGAACTATTGCAACAAGGCCTTATTGAAATCTCCAATTCTCAATGGGCTTGTGAAGCCTTTTATGTCAATAAGCGTGCCGAGCAAAACAGAGGAAAAATGAGATTGGTAATCAACTATCAACCTCTCAATCTTTTCCTCCCGGATGACAAATTCCCTTTACCTTCCGAGTTTCTCTCTTTCTTGGATTAACAAAGGCCCATATCTATTCCAAATTCGACCTCAAAGCCGGATTCTGGCAATTGGGCATCCATCCTGAAGACAGGACAAAAACAGGATTCTGTATTCCGAACCAGCACTTCCAGTGGAAAGTTCTTCCTTTTGGCCTAAAGGTAGCACCATCCCTTTTCCAAAAGGCCATGTGTCGTATCTTCCAACCAATTCTTTCAAGTGCTTTGCGGTATACATTGATGATATCCTTCTCTACAATCGATGAGCTTGATCACACTGCCAACTCCTTGAACAATTTGCGAAATTGTCGAAAGCATGGCATCATGCTTTCTCAACGAAAGATGAATATTGCCCACGGAAATCGAATTTCTTGGTATGCACCTCAACAAAGGTACATACTACCCAGGCCGCATATTGCTCGGAATTGTTAAAATTTCCTGAAGAAAATCTCACAAAAAAGGAAGTTCAGCAATTTCTTGGGATAATTAATTATCTCGGGATTTTGTCCCAAATATTGCAAAGCTCTTGATCCCTTTGCAAACCATGCTAAAGAAGAATCCTCCACCTTGGGGGAAAAATTCAGACAAAAGCGATTCTTGAACTAAAGGAGATTATGCGAGAATCTCCCACCATTGAAAATACCATCAACGGGTAAAAGAATTCTTCAAACCGATGCCGTGATGAATACCGGGCAGCTATTCTCCTTGAAGAAATTGATGGTAAGAGACACCTTTGTGCTCACAAAAGTGGAAAGTTTTCTCAATCCGAAATGCATTATCATTCCACTTTTAAAGAAATCCTGGCAGTAAAAAATGGAATCAAGAAGTTTGAATTCCATCTCATCGGCCATCACTTCCTGGTAGAATTAGACATGGCATCCTTTCCTCAGATGACCAAGTTTAAACAAAAAGATCCCGAATTCTCACCGCTTCGATGGGCTGAATGGTTTTCAAAATACTCTTTTGAAACCAAACACATTCCGGGGAAGAAAAATGTTCTTGCTGATTTCTGTCAAGACCAAAGGCACCAGCTGAAATTAACATGTACATCAAAAGACACCTTTTCACATGCTCAACCATGGTGTCAAATACAAGATCGAAAAGATCAAAGACCCGCCAAGCTGGAAATATCCCCAGGAGATTATTGAGCAAATCCGAATGACAATCTCACCGAAAATGGGAAACCCTCATGTGGCAATGCCACACAGATCTGTTCGATTTAATGCGGGTTCGATTCTTTATCCTTGCGGACTAAATCCAGTTATCCATTCATACATCCTCTTATCTCGGAAAGAAGATGATTTCCCGATCACTCAAAACACTATTGTGGTACTTAACCAATAAGTACTTGATAGCGTTTGAAATTCTGACCCGAAGATTCATTGCCAACCTCACCAGGATATTCTTACTTGGAAGAAATATTGAAAGAGAAAGTGATCAGAATCTTTTAGACTTTCTCAATTGGTTCTACCCTCCCACTCACTTTGGAAACATCTTTTGGAAAAAGAACTAAGAACCACAACACCAAATCCTGAAGTCCATACCATCCTGTTCTTTAGACGTCCATGGTATTTTTGCCGAAATAATGGCAGCATCATTGATGTTCCCCTGGAAATAGGAACCACATCCTACAAACCCCATTCGGATAGCAAAGAGGCTCGGATTCACAAATCCTATCCAATGTCCGTCCGAACCATCAACTCAATACCGAGAACTCCGAGAGAATCTTGTGCCAAGAGAACAAAACTATTCCTGAAAATGTGTGGAACTATAATGAACCTACCGCATGGGATCATTATGACCTAGTTCCGAGGCTAAAGAGGCACTCGAGGCAATTTAGACAAGCGAATCATCCCAAGATGATGAAATGACAAGCGCACATGACACTTGTCCAATCCACCCAGACCCCTATGACCGTTGGGGAGGTCCTCTTTCTCAAGATCCCTACAGCCAAGGACCCTTGTCCTTATCTCAAATTGACACTTCCTATTATGCACAGTCATCCCATTGGCCTCAACCAAGCATTCCTGCCGACACTACAGAAGATGACAATACAAACTGGGCTCAAGAAGAAGCATCCCACCATGCTCATGAAGAAGCATCCTCATCACGTCAACTGAAACAGATCCTCTCACCGAAGATCTTGAAGCTCTTGAACAAAAATATGAGGCGCATCTTCTAGCAAAGGCAAAGACACACGGCTCGATGACTCGGACTATGACTACAATGCTCATGACGGGCGAGACCGCGAAAAGCCGCCGCCGGCACTGTTCACTTTTACCGTAGCGGGCTAGGCTAGGGAAAGTACCCCTTGTTTGTTCACCCGTGAGCGATTGTTTGTTTGTGACCTTCATATCGTGCGAATAATTCCCTCCCGAAAGTTTCGGGTGCCCTTTTGTTCCCGGACCCGTGAGCTTGGTCCTTGTTTGTTTGTGACCTCTTATTGTCTATAAAAGGCAAGGAGGGTGTATTGTGTTGGGCGAGTCCCCTTGAAGTAAAGTGAGTGTTTTGTAAAACCTCTATGGCTTTCTAAACTCCTCTTCTTCTCTAGCCTGGTAGAATCCTCTAGGAAATGCAGCTCGGGTAGATTAGAAGCGTTTCCATCCTGGTTCTCATGGTGTTCCTAGGCTCGAACTAAAGGGCGAGTAATTTTTGCTAAAAGGCAATCCCCGAAGGGCTTGAACGAGTTGTTCGCCCATTGTGGAAGGCATACTTGCGAAGATTGTCTCTTCCTTCCCCGGTTCTAAGTCTAGTCCCATTATGGTATCAGAGCCATGGTTTCGTTTGTAATATTATCCGTTCCATGCGCTTAGTAGGAGAATTCCAGTGCTGAGAAGATCTTCTTACATCATGTCTACAGAACCTGAAATTCTCGAAGCACCTGTTACTTTTGCTCCTTCTACATCATCTTCAACCCCTCCAGAGTTTCGTGTTTCTAATGCTTCTAAGATAGATTATCTTTACGAAGTCTCTCTTAGTGATGAAACCAAGATCTCTGAAACCCAGCTTCCTCTCATGAACCCGTACTCTGCTTTTGCTAAACCCAACTCATCATTCTCACCCATCCGCTCCATCCGCCAGCTTATTCATCAAACTCCAAAGCAAGTAAAAGAGTACGTCCAGTCCTCTAAGTTCGATCAACATCCCATTCACGCTGCGAAAAGGAGTACTTTGTTACTCTTCGATCCCTCCGAATTCCCAGACAATGGGTCCAACAAGGATACACTCATGTTCATTATGGCGCTGTTCGTCTTGCTCTCACTTTTCATGGCCGTAAAGGTCTACCTGTTGTAGCCAGAATTGCCTTGTTAGATACCAGATTTTTACAATACCAGCATGCACATATGGTACTGTTCGAACTACCTAAATGCCGGAACAGTTTTGTGACTTTGTATCCCAACTTTAACATTGCTTTGTCGATCCCCGCTACTATCCTTCTTAAAGGTTCAAGTCCGACTCACTTGGAGCTCCTCAAACTGCCGACTCGTAGCTGCAACTCGCACTACCGGATGGTTTATCGAGTACGAACCATGCTCTTGATCTAAACTTCAACAATGGTAATGAAGATGCTTTGTTTATATCCATGCGAGAATGATCGGGCATCCCGTATTCATGTCCCCGACAAATACCCAAGGACACGTTGGCCAAGCTCCTCCCGAGACTTGGATCACCAATTACGAAAAGCCGCACCAACATAACAAGCCGGTCCGGTCTACGGACTCGAGTTCATCCGGAAAAAGATGGAACTGTTTCCATCAAATTTGGCAAGGAAAAGGAAGAAAGTCCCTCTATCTTTCAAACACTTTTCATGATCGAACCATGTGTTCCAGAATCCATTTCTGAACCAGACCCAAAAAAGCTTGTTCGACACTTTAATGGTGATGGACATCCTGTCCATTACTATAAAGACAAAGATGGTCACTGTTTCTGGGATCCTTTTTGCCAATGTTCCTATTGTATGAATTCCCCTGATGAGGTAAATCCATATGATAGGCCTCCACCCCGACGCAAAAGGCCAAAGGATAAAATATACCAAAGGTATTTAAACGGAGACCCCTCCGTTGATACCCTTGGTGAGTGTGATAAATACCGGTTCATGGTTTCTTATGCACCATCACCGCCACCGAGGTTCGTACTACACCCCAAGCTCCACCCGATCCACCCAAATCACCTCCACCATCACCACCTCGAAAAAAACAAGCTCTTTCCCCGTTCTATAAGCCAATCTTAAAATGGGCCAAGAAACACTCTTACCCATTTGAAGCTCCAGCAGAAACACCACCTATTTCCTCTATTGCCATGTTCCAAGACTCTGACTTTCCCCCTCTGGTCAGAGAAGGTTCTAAACTCTCGTTTCCCAACCCAGAGGAATTCATTGACCCACAAGGCGAGATACCGCCATATTCCTAAAATCCCTACCCCCACCGATGTGGATGAACATGGGAAACAGAAAAAGACCTCTCGCTGCCGAAGCCGTATTAAACGGCAATCGAAACTCTGGCGGCACAAAACAATGCTTTCAAAGCAATTGATTCCAAGATAGGAATTGTGCAACAAGACCTCGAAAAAATATGACGAGACCACCAAGAAGATGATTTTTGAATTCCAGAAGAGGCTAAATGCTTTGGAATCAGGGCAACGGCTAGGCTATCATTACCTAGAAAGCCCAGAACCGGAGATAGAAAAGCTCAAAAGACAAATCCAACTCCTTGAAGAAGGAAGATTCGAGACCTTTTGATCCATTTGCAACCCCAGTAGAAGAACCGGATACTCACCTCCGCCACCCAGGACATCTATCTTTGCTGCAATTCCACCGGATCTCTCCGAAAGGAAACGGATATACGAGATCGGATCAAAGAGTTGAATCGAGAAAAGAAAAAAAAAGAGAAAATTCCTGCGAATCATGTTCGGTGGTTATAAGAGAAAAACCGGATCGAGATGATGCTAGCAAATCCACTAGAATCCTTTCTAAAGGATTTGAGTATCCAACAACCCGATCCCATCCATAAGAATGATCCACCTTCCCAAATGAGCAAACTCTCTTAGAACAAACGATTCTCCCACTTCGATGCGAATCGATTTAGTATCATCCTCTTCATCCTTCTCAATTCCCGAACTTGATCCCCTTCCTATTGTACCAATAACCTCTTCCATATTCATGGCGATCCTCCAGATCGGAAATGGAATCAAACTACTCGACCCGAGAGATTGTTCGGGACAATCAAGAAATCATGTGTCCATGGCATCAAAACAGTTTTTCTCCATCGATGATATTCCCTATCAAAAATGGCCAGAAAGACTTGAGGAATTCCATACCTGGTTAAATACCCAGTCCATCACTAACCATGACATGAATGATGTCCTTTACAATTTCGTTACCGTTCACGGGAAGCCTTAAGCTTTGGTGGAAATCGGTATCGAAACAGGGACCCGATTCATTTTCGATGTCACCAAATTTTAGCCAAGCCATTACCATCCTATACCACTTCTTTGTGGGAAAACCCACCGATCTCATAGAGATGAAAAGAAGAGAGTTCTTCGAAAGAAAATGTTGTTCTTTCCGGAAGAAACATCTTGATAAGCATTATCGAATAATGCTCCAGCTCTTTTACCAAATTGGAGCCGATTCAAATCGAAGCATGTTTTCGACTTGTTCCCAAAGAATTGTCCCAAATGGTCGAAAGATCCTTTGTTGCAAGACAAAAGAGAGTACAGGATATTCCCACAGGAGAAATACAACAAGAGATCCATCTATGTCTTGAAGAAATATGTCTAAAGCGCCGAATGGTCCAATCCTATATCAACAAGGATAAAGGCCTCGAGACACTGCTCTCGCCAAAAGCTAAAGATCAAATGTTCCAAAAAGACGTGATGGTACTTGCGGAAAATTTTCGAAAAGAAGAAACACTTCAAGAAATTCTCGATGAAGAAGTCCAAATATGGCCACAAGAACTTCCGAAAGAAGAAATGGCGATACCTACGAAAAAGAAAGGATCGCACGGGCCATAAAAATCAAATCGTTGCTACGTTTGCAACAAGAAAGGACATTTTGCCAAAAACTGTCCCCAAGCCAAAAAAGGTCGCATCATTTGATACATCAAATTGAAAATGAAACAGGTATTTCTCTTGAAAATGATGATGTTGAATCATTATTCTCTGGCGATGAAGAACAGATCCGAACAAACCCTTTGTATCATTCCTTGTTATCACACCGGCGAAGATTCGGACTCGAGAATCAAGATATCTTTCACATATCACCCACATCTGCGAACAAAGCCTTGACATATTCTCAAGTCAAACTCACTTTGTCCTCATTTTCCGGTCAAAATCCTCACCTCAAAGTTTGCTAAACCTATCACCGTTATTGCCCTTATTGATACGGGAGCAAGTTGTTCAATTTTGGATACCAAAGTTCTTCCCGATGAGTATTGGACTCCTTATGTCCGATACTTCAACTCGCCTCGGGAGATACTTTCTCCACAAATGTAAGAACTACTCCGATTCTTGTCCGATTCTTTCCCCAATGCTCAGTTACCACAAAAATCTTTGGATCCAATCTTCCCAACAAAGATTTAATCATTGGTTGGGACGTTATGACTCAGATTTCACAGCTTCGTATTATTCCTGGAAAAGGTCTTAGGTACAAGGACCAATTCTCTGAATTTGTCAATATTCAAAGACTATTTTCCATTCAGATGAGTTTACTGGATCCAATTATGCAAAAGCTGTTAGAATCTTGTTCGGAATCCCACTCGGAATTTGCCAAAAGTGTTCCCATCCTTTATGGGAAAATCCAGAATTCTTTGTTCGCCTTCCTTTTAAAAAGAATGAAGATATAAATCCAACCAAGGCGAGCCACATGGGAATGAAGCCGAACACTTGGCTTTTAGCCCAAAGGGAATGCTCGAACTATTGCAACAAGGCCTTATTGAAATCTCCAATTCTCAATGGGCTTGTGAAGCCTTTATGTCAATAAGCGTGCCGAGCAAAACGAGAGGAAAAATGAGATTGGTAATCAACTATCAACCTCTCAATCTTTTCCTCCAGGGATGACAAATTCCCTTTACCTTCCGTTTCTCTCTTTCTTGGATTAACAAAGGCCCATATCTATTCCAAATTCGACCTCAAAGCCGGATTTTGGCAATTGGGCATCCATCCCGAAGACAGGACAAAAACAGGATTCTGTATTCCGAACCAGCACTTCCAGTGGAAAGTTCTTCCTTTTGGCCTAAAGGTAGCACCATCCCTTTTCCAAAAGGCCATGTGTCGTATCTTCCAACCAATTCTTTCAAGTGCTTTGCGGTATACATTGATGATATCCTTCTCTACGATCCCGATGAGCAGTCCACACTTTGCCAACTCCTTGAACAATTTGCGAAATTGTCGAAAAGCATGGCATCATGCTTTCTCAACGAAAGATGAATATTGCCCAGACGGAAATCGAATTTCTTGGTATGCACCTCAACAAAGGTACATACTACCCGGGGCCGCATATTGCTCAGGAATTGTTAAAATTTCCTGAAGAAAATCTCACAAAAAAGGAAGTTCAGCAATTTCTTGGGATAATTAATTATCTCAGGGATTTTGTCCCAAATATTGCAAAGCTCTTGATCCCTTTGCAAACCATGCTGAAGAAGAATCCTCCACCTTGGGGAAAAATTCAGACAAAAGCGATTCTTGAACTAAAGGAGATTATGCGAGAATCTCCCACCATTGAAAATACCATCAACGGGTAAAAGAATTCTTCAAACCGATGCCGGTGATGAATACTTGGGCAGCTATTCTCCTTGAAGAAATTGATGGTAAGAGACACCTTTGTGCTCACAAAAGTGGAAAGTTTTCTCAATCCGAAATGCATTATCATTCCACTTTTAAAGAAATCCTAGCGGTAAAAAATGGAATCAAGAAGTTTGAATTCCATCTCATCGGCCATCACTTCTGGTAGAATTAGACATGGCATCCTTTCCTCGATGACCAAGTTTAAACAAAAGCGAGATCCCGAATTCTCAGTTTGCTTCGATGGGCTGAATGGTTTTCAAAATACTCTTTTGAAACCAAACACATTCCGAGGGAAGAAAAATGTTCTTGCTTGATTTCTGTCAAGACCAAAGGCACCGGCTGAAATTAACATGTACATCAAAAGACACACTTTTCACATGCTCAACCATGGTGTCAAATACAAGATCGAAAAGATCAAAGACACGCCAAGCTGGAAATATCCCCAGGAAATTATTGAGCAAATCCCGAATGGACAATCTCACCGAAAATGGGAAACCTCATGTGGCAATGCCACACGGATCTGTTCGAGATTTAATGCGGGTTCGATTCTTTATCCTTGCGGACTAAATCCAGATTATCCATTCATACATCCTCTTATCGGAAAGAAGATGATTTCCACGATCGGCTCAAAACACTATTGTGGTACTTAACCAATAAGTACTTGATAGCGTTTGAAATTCCGACCGAAGATTCATTGCCAACCTCACCAGGATATTCTTACTTGGAAGAAATATTGAAAGAGAAAGTGATCAGAATCTTTTAGACTTTCTCAATTGGTTCTACCCTCCCACTCACTTTGGAAACATCTTTTGGAAAAAGAACTAAGAACCACAACACCAAATCCACGAAGTCCATACCATCCTGTTCTTTAGACGTCCATGGTATTTTTGCCGAAATAATGGCAGCATCATTGATGTTCCCCGGAAATAGGAACCACATCCTACAAACCCCATTCGGATAGCAAAGAGGCTCGGATTCACAAATCCTATCCAATGTCCGTCCGAACCCATCAACTCCAATACCGAGAACTCCAGAGAATCTTGTGCCAAGAGAACAAAACTATTCCTGAAAATGTGTGGAACTATAATGAACCTACTGCATGGGATCATTATGACCTAGTTCCAGAGGCTAAAGAGGCACTCAGGCAATTCAGACAAGCAGAATCATCCCAAGATGATGAAATGACAAGCGCACATGACACTTTGTCCAATCCACCCAGGACCCCTATGACCGTTGGGGAGGTCCTCTTTCTCAAGATCCCTACAGCCAAGAACCCTTGTCCTTATCTCAAATTGACACTTCCTATTATGCACAGTCATCCCATTGGCCTCAACCAAGCATTCCTGCCGACACTACAGAAGATGACAATACAAACTGGGCTCAAGAAGAAGCATCCCACCATGCTCATGAAGAAGCATCCTCATCACGTCAACCGAAACAGATCCTCTCACCGAAGATCTTGAAGCTCTTGAACAAAAATATGAGGCGCATCTTCTAGCGGCGGCACACGCTCGAGATGACTCGGACTATGACTACAATGCTCATGACGGGCGAGACCGCGAAAAGCCGACGCCGCACTGTTCACTTTTTTGCCGTAGCGGTAGGCTAGGGAAAGTACCTTTATTGTCATTCACGCGATACGATTCTTGTTCATATCGTGCGAATAATTCCCTCCCGAAAGTTTCGGGTGCCCTTGTTTGTTCCCGGACCCGTGAGCTTGGTCCTTGTTTGTTTGTGACCTCTTATTGTCTATAAAAGGCAAGGAGGGTGTATTGTGTTGGGCAGAGTCCCCTTGAAGTAAA
The DNA here is from genome assembly GCA_014182565.1 of Eucalyptus marginata. Classification (NCBI taxonomy): domain Eukaryota; kingdom Viridiplantae; phylum Streptophyta; class Magnoliopsida; order Myrtales; family Myrtaceae; genus Eucalyptus; species Eucalyptus marginata. Next base: position 8,689,778 of record CM024587.1, on the reverse strand, counting down.
GTGAGTGTTTTGTAAAACCTCTATGGCTTTCTAAACTCCTCTTCTTCTCCAGCCTGGTAGAATCCTCTAGGAAATGCAGCTCGGGTAGATTAGAAACGTTTCCATCCTGGTTCTCATGGTGTTCCTAGGCTATGAACTAAAGGGCAGAGTGGTTTTTTGCTGAAAGGCCGTCCCTGAAGGGTTTGAACGGGTTGTTCGCCCACTGTGGAAGGCATACTTGCGAAAGATTGTCTCTTCCTTCCCTGTCTAGTCCCATTATTCTAAGTCTAGTCCCATTATGGTATCGAGCCATGGTTTCGTTTGTAATATTATCCGTTCCATGCGCCTAGTAGGTGAATTCCTTCCTTCCCGGTGCTAGTCCCAGAAGATCTTCTTTGTAATATCATGTCTATAGAACCTGAAATTCTCTGAAACCTGAAATTCTCAAAGCACATTTACTTTTGCTCCTTCTACATCATCTTCAACCCCTCCCGAGTTTCGTGTTTCTAATGCTTCTAAGATAGATTATCTTTACGAAGTCTCTCTTAGTGATGAAACCAAGATCTCTCGAAACCCAAGTACTTTGTTACTCTTCGAGATCCCTCGGAATTCCCCGACAATGGGTCCAACAAGGATAACTCTACACTACCGATGGTTTATCGAGTGCGAACCATGCTCTTGATCTAAACTTCAACAATGGTAATGAAGATGCTTTGTTTATATCCATGCGAGAATGATCGGGCATCCCGTATTCATGTCCCCCGACAAATACCCAAGGACACGTTGGCCAAGCTCCTCCCGAGACTTGGATCACCAATTACGAAAAGCTGCACCAACATAACAAGCCAGTCCAGTCTACGGACTCTGAGTTCATCCGGAAAAAAGATGGAACTGTTTCCATCAAATTTGGCAAGGAAAAGGAAGAAAGTCCCTCTATCTTTCAAACACTTTTCATGATCGAACCATGTGTTCCTAAATCCATTTCGAACCGGACCCAAAAAGCTTGTTCGACACTTTAATGGTGATGGACATCCTGTCCATTACTATAAAGACAAAGATGGTCACCTTTGTTTACGGGATCCTTTTTGCCAATGTTCCTATTGTATGAATTCCCCGATGAGGTAAATCCATATGATAGCCCTCCACCCCGACGCAAAAGGCCAAAGGATAAAATATACCAAAGGTATTTAAACGGAGACCCCTCCGTTGATACCCTTGGTGAGTGTGATAAATACCAGTTCATGGTTTCTTATGCACCATCACCGCCACCGAGGGTTCGTACTACACCCCAAGCTCCACGGATCCACCCAAATCACCTCCACCATCACCACCTCGAAAAAAACAAGCTCTTTCCCCGTTCTATAAGCCAATCTTAAAATGGGCCAAGAAACACTCTTACCCATTTGAAGCTCCAGCGAAACACCACCTATTTCCTCTATTGCCATGTTCCAAGACTCGATTTTCCCCCTCTCGGTCGAGAGAAGGTTCTAAACTCTCGTTTCCCAACCCGAGAGAATTCATTGACCCACAAGGCGAGATACCGCCATATTCCTAAAATCCCTACCCCCACCGATGTGGATGAACATGGGAGACGAGAAAAAAGACCTCTCTGCTGAAGCCAAGCGTATTAAACGGCAATCGAAACTCTGCACACAAAACAATGCTTTCAAAGCAATTGATTCCAAGATAGGAATCGTGCAACAAGACCTCAGAAAATATGACGAGACCACCAAGAAGATGATTTTTGAATTCCAGAAGAGGCTAAATGCTTTGGAATCAGGGCAACGGCTAGGCTATCATTACCTAGAAAGCCCAGAACCGGAGATAGAAAAGCTCAAAAGACAAATCCAACTCCTTGAAGAAGGAAGATTCAGACCTTTTGATCCATTTGCAACCCCAGTAAGAACTGGATACTCACCTCCGCCACCCCAGACATCTATCTTTGCTGCAATTCCACCAGATCTCTCCGAAAAGGAAACGGATATACGAGATCGGATCAAAGAGTTGAATCGAGATCCGAAAGAAAAAAGCAAAAGAAAATTCTGCGAGAATCATGTTCGGTGGTTATAAGAGAAAAACCAGATCGAGATGATGCTAGCAAATCCACTAGAATCCTTTCTAAAGGATTTGAGTATCCAACAACCCGATCCCATCCATAAAACCGATCCACCTTCCCAAATGAGCAAACTCTCTTAGAACAAACCGATTCTCCCACTTCGATGCGAATCGATTTAGTATCATCCTCTTCATCCTTCTCAATTCCTGAACTTGATCCCCTTCCTATTGTACCAATAACCTCTTCCATATTCATGGCTGATCCTCCAGATCAGGAAATGGAATCAAACTACTCTGACCCAGAGATTGTTCGGGACAGTCCAAGAAATCATGTGTCCATGGCATCAAAGCAGTTTTCTCCATCGATGATATTCCCTATCAAAAATGGCCGAAAGACTTGAGGAATTCCATACCTGGTTAAATACCCAGTCCATCACTAACCATGACATGAATGATGTCCTTTACAATTTCGTTACCGTATTCACGGGAAGCCTTAAACTTTGGTGGAAATCGGTATCGAAACGGGACCCGATTCATTTTCGATGTCACCAAATTTTAGCCAAGCCATTACCATCCTATACCACTTCTTTGTGGGAAAACCCACCGATCTCATAGAGATGAAAAGAAGAGAGTTCTTCGAAAGAAAATGTTGTTCTTTCCAGAAGAAACATCTTGATAAGCATTATCGAATAATGCTCCAGCTCTTTTACCAAATTGGAGCCGATTCAAATCTGAAGCATGTTTTTCTGACTTCTGTCCCTAAAGAATTGTCCCAAATGGTCGAAAGATCCTTTGTTGCAAGACAAAAGAGAGTACGGGATATTCCCCTGGGAGAAATACAACAAGAGATCCATCTATGTCTTGAAGAAATATGTCTAAAGCGCCGAATGGTCCAATCCTATATCAACAAGGATAAAGGCCTCGAGACACTGCTCTCGCCAAAAGCTAAAGATCAAATGCTCCAAAAAAGACGTGATGGTACTTGCGGAAAATTTTCGAAAAGAAGAAACACTTCAAGAAATTCTCGATGAAGAAGTCCAAATATGGCCACAAGAACTTCCGAAAGAAGAAATGGCGATACCTACGAAAAAGAAAGGATCGCACGGGCCATAAAAAATCAAACCGTTGCTACGTTTGCAACAAGAAAGGACATTTTGCCAAAAACTGTCCCCAAGCCAAAAAAGGTCAGCATCATTTGATACATCAAATTGAAAATGAAACAGTATTTCTCTTGAAAATGATGATGTTGAATCATTATTCTCTGCGATGAAGAACAGTCTGAACAAACCCTTTGTATCATTCCTTGTTATCACACCAGCGAAGATTCAGACTCAGAATCTGAAGATATCTTTCACATATCACCCACATCTGCAGAACAAAGCCTTGACATATTCTCAAGTCAAACTCACTGTCCTCATTTTCCGGTCAAAATCCTCACCTCAAAGTTTGCTAAACCTATCACTGTTATTGCCCTTATTGATACAGGAGCAAGTTGTTCAATTTTGGATACCAAAGTTCTTCCTGATGAGTATTGGACTCCTTATGTCCGATACTTCAACTCGCCTCGGAGATACTTTCTCCACAAATGTAAGAACTACCCTCCAAGATTCTTGTCCGATTCTTTCCCCAATGCTCGGTTACCACAAAAATCTTTGGATCCAATCTTCCCAACAAAGATTTAATCATTGGTTGGGACGTTATGACTCGATTTCACAGCTTCGTATTATTCCCGAAAAGGTCTTAGGTACAAGGACCAATTCTCTGAATTTGTCAATATTCAAAGACTATTTTCCATTCAAATGAGTTTACTTGGATCCAATTATGCAAAAGTGTTAGAATCTTGTTCAGAATCCCACTCGGAATTTGCCAAAAAGTGTTCCCATCCTTTATGGGAAAATCCAGAATTCTTTGTTCGCCTTCCTTTTAAAAAGAATGAAGATATAAATCCAACCAAGGCGAGCCACATGGGAATGAAGCCGAACACTTGGCTTTAGCCCAAAGGGAATGCTCGAACTATTGCAACAAGGCCTTATTGAAATCTCCAATTCTCAATGGGCTTGTGAAGCCTTTTATGTCAATAAGCGTGCCGAGCAAAACGAGGAAAAATGAGATTGGTAATCAACTATCAACCTCTCAATCTTTTCCTCCAGGATGACAAATTCCCTTTACCTTCCAGAGTTTCTCTCTTTACTGGATTAACAAAGGCCCATATCTATTCCAAATTCGACCTCAAAGCCGGATTCTGGCAATTGGGCATCCATCCTGAAGACAGGACAAAAACAGGATTCTGTATTCCGAACCAGCACTTCCAGTGGAAAGTTCTTCCTTTTGGCCTAAAGGTAGCACCATCCCTTTTCCAAAAGGCCATGTGTCGTATCTTCCAACCAATTCTTTCAAGTGCTGCAGTATACATTGATGATATCCTTCTCTACAAATCCCGATGAGCAGATCCACACTTGCCAACTCCTTGAACAATTTGCAGAAATTGTCAGAAAGCATGGCATCATGCTTTCTCAACGAAAGATGAATATTGCCCAGACGGAAATCGAATTTCTTGGTATGCACCTCAACAAAGGTACATACTACCCAGGGCCGCATATTGCTCAGGAATTGTTAAAATTTCCTGAAGAAAATCTCACAAAAAAGGAAGTTCAGCAATTTCTTGGGATAATTAATTATCTCAGGGATTTTGTCCCAAATATTGCAAAGCTCTTGATCCCTTTGCAAACCATGCTGAAGAAGAATCCTCCACCGTGGGGAAAAATTCAGACAAAAGCGATTCTTTGAACTAAAGGAGATTATGCGAGAATCTCCCACCATTGAAAATACCATCAACGGGTAAAAGAATTCTTCAAACTGATGCCAGTGATGAATACTGGGCAGCTATTCTCCTTGAAGAAATTGATGGTAAGAGACACCTTTGTGCTCACAAAAGTGGAAAGTTTTCTCAATCCGAAATGCATTATCATTCCACTTTTAAAGAAATCCTAGGCGGTAAAAAATGGAATCAAGAAGTTTGAATTCCATCTCATCGGCCATCACTTCTGGTAGAATTAGACATGGCATCCTTTCCTCGATGACCAAGTTTAAACAAAAGCGAGATCCCGAATTCTCAGCTGCTTCGATGGGCTGAATGGTTTTCAAAATACTCTTTTGAAACCAAACACATTCCAGGGAAGAAAAATGTTCTTGCTGATTTCCTGTCAAGACCAAAGGCACCAGCTGAAATTAACATGTACATCAAAAGACCTGCTTTTCACATGCTCAACCATGGTGTCAAATACAAGATCGAAAAGATCAAAGACCTGCCAAGCTGGAAATATCCCCAGGAAATTATTGAGCAAATCCAGAATGACAATCTCACTGAAAATCTGGGAAACCTCATGTGGCAATGCCACACAGATCTGTTCAGATTTAATGCAGGTTCGATTCTTTATCCTTGCGGACTAAATCCAGATTATCCATTCATACATCCTCTTATCTGGAAAGAAGATGATTTCCCGATCGCTCAAAACACTATTGTGGTACTTAACCAATAAGTACTTGATAGCGTTTGAAATTCCGACCCGAAGATTCATTGCCAACCTCACCAGGGATATTCTTACTTGGAAGAAATATTGAAAGAGAAAGTGATCAGAATCTTTTAGACTTTCTCAATTGGTTCTACCCTCCCACTCACTGGAAACATCTTTTGGAAAAAGAACTAAGAACCACAACACCAAATCCTGAAGTCCATACCATCCTGTTCTTTAGACGTCCATGGTATTTTTGCCGAAATAATGGCAGCATCATTGATGTTCCCCTGGAAATAGGAACCACATCCTACAAACCCCATTCGGATAGCAAAGAGGCTCGGATTCACAAATCCTATCCAATGTCTGTCCGAACCTGTCAACTCCAATACCGAGAACTCCAGAGAATCTTGTGCCAAGAGAACAAAACTATTCCTGAAAATGTGTGGAACTATAATGAACCTACTGCATGGGATCATTATGACCTAGTTCCAGAGGCTAAAGAGGCACTCAGGCAATTCGAGACAAGCGAGAATCATCCCAAGATGATGAAATGACAAGCGCACATGACACTGTCCAATCCACCCAGGGACCCCTATGACCGTTGGGGAGGTCCTCTTTCTCAAGATCCCTACACCAAGAACCCTTGTCCTTATCTCAAATTGACACTTCCTATTATGCACAAATCATCCCATTGGCCTCAACCAAGCATTCCCGCCGACACTACTGAAGATGACAATACAAACTGGCTCAAGAAGAAGCATCCCACCATGCTCATGAAGAAGCATCCTCATCACGTCAACCGAAACAGATCCTCTCACCAAGATCTTGAAGCTCTTGAACAAAAATATGAGGCGCATCTTCTAGCAGCAGCACACAGCTCAGATGACTCGGACTATGACTACAATGCTCATGACGGGCGAGACCGCTGAAAAGCCGACGCCGGCACTGTTCACTTTTACTGTAGCAGTAGGCTAGGGAAAGTACTGTTCACAAGATTCGATTCTGTTCACGATACGATTCTTACATTCATATCGTGCGAATAATTCCCTCCCGAAAGTTTCGGGTGCCCTGTTTGTTCCCGGACCCGTGAGCTTGGTCCTTGTTTGTTTGTGACCTCTTATTGTCTATAAAAGGCAAGGAGGGTGTATTGTGTTGGGCAGAGTCCCCTTGAAGTAAAGTGAGTGTTTTGTAAAACCTCTATGGCTTTCTAAACTCTTCTTCTTCTCCAGCCTGGTAGAATCCTCTAAGAAATGCAGCTCGGGTAGATTAGAAGCGTTTCCATCCTGGTTCTCATGGTGTTCCTAGGCTCTGAACTAAAGGGCAGAGTAATTTTTTGCTAAAAGGCAATCCCTGAAGGGCTTGAACGAGTTGTTCGCCCATTGTGGAAGGCATACTTGCAGAAGATTGTCTCTTCCTTCCCTGGTTCTAAGTCTAGTCCCATTATGGAACTCAATTGAATTCTTGAAACTCTCTCATACCAGGGATATAAACTTTACATCTCACATGCATCATACATATATGATTTTAACTTTCGTGCTAGGGGCAGTAAATCACTAAAATCACATATCATGCTAATTACATTGCTGCATTCATTAATAAAAAATAAACTTTATTATATATTATTAATGAATAACACTTATAATGTTTATTTGATAACATATCAGTAACCCAACACCTATATTTCCAAAATCAAAGAAAAATACAAGAACAAATACGCAAAAATACACTAAAAAGCACGTATTTAGGGTTCCGTATGTATTTTCACATCCATAAAATCATCAAAAATGTAAAATAAATACACCTCAACATAGAGAATAATCATACGAGTCCAACGCCGCCGGCCACGCGCAGATCGGAAACTCCACGCGCCCACACACGCCGCCTGAGTGCGCGGCGCGTGGAGATCACGCGCGAGCGTCAACGGCCGGTCAAAACCGGTCCGACCAATGGCAGTCCGACCGGTTCCCGGTCCAGCCGCCTAGTCCGACTAGTTGACCGGGTCGGGTCTAGTCAACGGGTCGGGTCGGGTCGATCACCAATCGGGTCGGATCGGGTTCGGGTTGCTGACGTCACAACCCGCGTGCGTCGCACGCGCGTGAGGGTGCGTGACTGCGCGTGGGGTGCGTGCTTGACGCCTCGGCGACGCGTGGGGGCGCGTGCGGCCCCTTCCGAGACGCGTCGCCCACGGTTCTTCTCGTCTCGTTGAGCCCAGTTCGAATATATAATTTAATTTTATTTTTACTATACTTAAAAATCTCGAAAATCTCAAATTATGGCAAAATCCTTTGCATTTCAGTTCTAAGGTTATCGAGGCTCTAATACCATATGTTGGATACAAATTACGCAATCCCTAGACCACCATAACCAGAATAAGAACATGTATAATTGAGCAGAAAAATTAACGCACCTATTTTGGGATCTATCGTTCTTGAAGCGGAAGCGGAAAACTGATGTTCCACGAGCAAGTCCTTCTCCTCTATTGCCCTCTATATCACTGATTCAATAAGACGGCCCCCCCACCTTTAGCGTTAGGTAAACGCTCCTTATGTGAGGATACTTGTGAGAGTTAGGGTTAGAGAAGAGACTTGAGCACTGTTTATAGAGTTTCCAGCTAGACCCTCTCATTACGGGCCAGGCTCAACTCGACCCATACTAGCTAGCCCCATATTGGACTAATTAAGAAACCTTCTATCTCACCTTAGACCAAACCCCGTAAAACGGTAAATTACAATATCAATTAATGTAGTCCACATTAGGAAAACTCTTACACCCACCACGCGCCGAAGCCGAGCCTCCGGCCGGAGCTCAAAACAACGTCGACCCTCACTTCACCACGCTCCAAACCTGACACGAGACTCTTAATAGAGAGCTCGTTTGCCCTGGGCAAGGCAGAGTGCAAATGAGCTCGAACATTCGTGAGGCTCGCGGCATTCTGGATGAAAGAACTGAACTTAGCGTGAGCCAAAGGAGTGGAGTCCAAGACAACGATGGCTTTCATGTGGGAGTACTTGACTAGGATAAGCTTGCTCGGGTTTTCAATGGAGAAGACGAGGGTCCATTCGGTGGCAACATGAGAGTCGGAGACGTTGAAAGAAGAGAGACGAGGCCAGGTAGAGGGAGAACGTCGGGGACATGGTGGCGGGGATGGCTAGGAAGATGACGATGGGGAAGCAGAGAGAGACTACCGCACTCACGAGGCACGGTTGGATCACCTTGCGGCACCAGCGAGAACGGTGGGGGTGGGTCTCTTGCTCGATCCCGGGAATGGAGGACGTGGTTTGCTGCATGACTGGCTTTGTGCCTGTTCTACCACAGGTCGAGTTGGGTTCCTAAAGCCTAGAGTTAGAGCAGCTCTGGGTTTTTGTTCTGATCTTCGACGGTAGGAGGAAGCCGTCTCATATATATGTACAAGCTTTCTTCTTTTCCAAGCGGATCTGAAGATGACATACAAAGTCATGTAAAAGTCCAAAAGCCAAGAGAAATGATTACTAAATAAGCAATAAAAAATCGATTCAAGAAAGAAGTTGGTGGTGGGCACAGGCCTCCCACCCCTCCCCCTTCCGTCTTCGGTTGAAGAGCCAATCGGAGTTGGGCAATATGCGTTGCATTGTTACGAAATCTCACAGAAACTACAAGAATTGTTCACGTCAATGTAAAATAAGACGGCCACATAAGACAGCCGACATTTATGCCACATAAGACAGCCGACGTTCATGTTAGTGATGTATGCCTCGCCCGCACTGAGCAACAGGTTTTACTTGGACTCCACCTTTCACAGTCCAAATTCGTTTAGCGAGCTTTTACATAAAATGGCATGACTATAGTGAATTTTTATAGTCACGGTTCATGGGCCTCTTGAGAAGGCCCAATGTCATACAGAATGACAATGCCGACTTTCATAGTTCAGATGCCAAATTATGTCCCAAAAAAATCGAACAGGTCAAAGTCAAAACTCGCACGGTCGATCTCTATGCTAGTCCCTTTCTCCCAATTTTTAATGGTAGAAGAATCGGCATAATTTACCTCCTTGCCGGCGGAGATTACCCTAGTCGAATATGCTTCTTCATAGGTATAGAGGGCCGCAAGGTTAGGTCTAATTTCCGCTTCCAACTTGTTAAAACCCATCTTCTCTACTAACGAGCAAGGCACCGTGATTTGAACTAGTCAAGAAAGAGCTTGGCGAATAAGAAAACCAAGATGCGATTTTGCGGATTAGATCATTCATAATGAAATTACCAATAAACTCCAATGGATAATGTCATTGGAAGAGTTCATATATATATATATATATATATATATATATATATATATATATATATTTATTTATTTATTTATTTATTTTTCAAATTTAGCGGTGATTATTCTTTTTGGGCTCTCTCTCCATGGACCGGCGGAAGAGGGGGAACCTTACGCAATTGACCACTCCGTCAACATGCGCATCGAGTGCTTGGACAAGCACGTCATCATTTTGGATCGAGAGTTGACCCATAGGGAGATCAGAGCTTGGTCTTCGGACACTTCTTGGGCATATCCACTATGAGCAAAAGGGGCTCTTTTCATGAGTTTTGACCACTCCGTCAACATGCGCATCGAGTGGTTGGACAAGCACGTCATCATTTTGGACCGACTAATCTTGCGCTTAATTCGAATCCCCCGTAAATTAGGCAAAGAATGCAAGCTAAGACGGCTGAGTGAGACGACACAGGAAAGAATCGGAAGCCGATTCTGTAGTGCGAATGCTGAGCAGGCGAGTGACAAGGATGGCCCTTCCGCTAGAGCAGACGTTGACACAGTGAGCTGTCTGAAAACCCTTACGAAATTTTTCCGACCATCGTAGTACAAACCGATTTCTTAAACTCGGTCTATTGTCTAACTCGAAATGGATACTGGAAAGGCCAGCTCCAGTTGTACTCTTGTTTTATTGCAGGCGGGGAAATGGGGATTTTGGGCTCCTCACCAGTTTCTAGGGTACTTCCTTCGCATGCTACATTTTAAGCAGTTGGCACCATTCCATGTAGAAGAAAATTAAGAATTTAGCCAATTTTTTTTTCTCCAAGTGACTAAGGTACTGACATACCCGAATAAACAAAGTGGGGTAGTTTCGAGGCTAGTCCGAGCAATTAATAACGGCTTGATCTTGTTTTTTCTTGTTTTGATCAGATGATTTAGTAGAAAATTTTGCTTTCGCTTTCTTAAAGTGATCACCACCTTTGACCACAATGGAGACCGCTCCCAGTCTTCTTGCTGGTAATAGAAAATTTGTGATTAGTAAGGTTAACCCTGGTGCTCGAGGGACATGAGTTTAATATTTTATTAATATTCTTGATGGCCAATTCAATGACCAGCCAGAGAGATGTGTGGTCCATTGTTGTCAATTGGAGAACAAACCCCATTAGAAAATTGTACCTTTTAACCGCAACAACATAGTTTTCAAAAAAGGGAGGTAAAAAAATGAAGTTAGTTCAGCCTTTGTTGGGTGCAGACCGTTACCTCGTCAGTCGGTTCTCTTCCGAGGAACAACTTTTGTTTAAGTGATGTTATGGAATCAAAGTTAATATAGAGAAAAATGCGCTTCCAACAATTACGTATCCGATGACGGACGCTGCTGGTCCCGTACAAATACGTATCCAATGATGCAACCTGCCACACCGGTGATGCTCGGTGCAATTTTTACTAGATACAAACTGTAATTTATAAGGTTTCACGTAAATTCGTCCTTCCTAATCAAATTATTACAAAACTTTCTTATGAATAGACCCTATAATATCCCGATCTGTCTCTCAAGTACCAACATTCTTCAAAAACTTTCGTGTCATTTTAGACAATCTGATACATGTCTGATATTCTCGGACACTCTCCAACACTTAGTCAACACGTGTTGAAAAATCCGACACTTGGTCAACTTTCTCGACACTCTTCAACGTCAAGTTGGAATTTTGAAATGCAAATTTCCGACACGTAATTCCAACCCACGATGTCAATTTTAAAAATTTTCAATAAATGAGGAGTCAAATGTATATATATAAACAAATAATAAATATGGAAAAAAAACTAATACTCTCTTTTATTCTAACTCTCACTTTCGATGGTACATAATTCACCCATTAATTTTTTTTTCTCTCTTCTTTCAACACATTTGACACGTGAGTTCCGAATGTGAATTGCTTGTTTTTATTCCTCTAAGTTTTATGCAATGAAGTTGAATTTGTTAAATTGAAACAATGAATGATATTAATAAATGGTAAATTAATGTTTTTAATGTAAATTCATTGTGAGCTTTTTTATCATTTATTTATTTGTGAATTTGAATCAAATTAATTTGATTGAAATAATCATAAAAATGATAGTTTATTATGTATATATAAAAATATACATTTAATATACAACATGTTTCAACGTGTCGGAATTATCTAATTTTTGAAAAACGACACGTCGATGTGTCGTGTCACGTGTCACGCATCGACGTTGGTGCTACTTAGTCTCTCTCTCTCCTTCTGTTCTTTTTTATTTTTATTTTCTGGTTTAGTCCTCAGTACTGTGCACAATGTAGACTCGACCCAAGGCCATGTGATCGTTTTCTTCCTTCTCATTAAAGAATGCAATCTATTCATCACAAATCTTTCTGTTGAAATTCTGGTACAGGGAACTTTTCTTGATCTTGAGCAGCACGTCCATGATTCGAACAAGCATCTAATTTCTTATCTCCTTTTGTCCTTCAATTTTCTAATTCAAGCTTCACCCTTTTTTGCTCTGAAATCATGTTGTTTATTGCCGTCGGTCAGCAAATCGAATCCACGCTAACTACACAATCTGAGACAAATATTCTGACAATAAGCCTTTGTGTTCATAATACAACAAAACCATTTTCATCATCTTCTGCACATTAACCTATTTATGGACATGTGAATGCAAATGAGGTCTGTAGGATATTGAGGAATTTTTTTTTTTTTGGTCTAGTAGGGTATTCAAGATCAAAGATATATCTTTTCTATCTTGACATTGCATCATTAAAACAATGCATACCCAAGAAAACCCAAATATTTTTTTAATGTTCTCGATAATATCAACCACACATAAAACCCTAAAATGCCACAAATCTTGTTAAAGAACCAAGAGGTAATTAATGTTAGATGCACGTGTGAGTGAATTATATTAAAAAAAAATCCCACATTAGAGAATTGATGTGGGTTGGAGTAATTAATATATCATAGTTGGTTCATAACTCATTGGCTTAAACTTTTGAGTGAAGATGGATCCAACTGGATATATTGACGGACTCAGATTAAGGCTCTCTTTTGGCAATCTCCCGAGGTGAAGGTATTGGACTTCTGTTGCGTGGTCCCAACAATTAATGTGTATGGAAGTGGGGTAGTGATATCTTTCTAGAGCTTTTAGTTTGTCTCCACATTGTTAGAATGAGAATCTTGATGATATTGTGCAATTACTGGCATCTTTCTCAATCTATCAGAACACAACCACTCTTTAAAAATATTGATACACTTGTATTAGGCATTTAGAATGTTACACCTTCGTGCATGGTTTGGGCTTTTGAGAAATTTTAACCTTTTTTTTCTTTTATTTTTTCAAGCAATGGTTTCACAAATTAAAGATTGGGAAGAGGGAACTGCCCAAAGAGTAATCAACAGCCTTTTAAGGCAAAAAATTTGCAGTACTTTCTCAAGAGGGATGAGCTATAAAATTTTAATATGAATATTATAGAACTATAATATGTATAAAATTACACCCAGCACCAATCATATAAGAAGGCAGCTGCCTGCCGCTGCCCTTTCCACTCAGCTCCCCTCTCCCCAGCTCGGTCCGCCACTAGTGGACGAGGCAAAGGGGAAGGGAGGAGAGAGAGATTGAGTCTGTCTTTTTAGAAAAATTCATTATGTAATTTCCCTCTAATTATAAAGTATTTATGTTTTAAACACCACACCCTTATCAACCACCTAATTGGTTCCCAAAAAAAAAAAATGGTTCTCCAAAATTGGATCTCTGGGTGATTTTGAGAGAGAAATAATAATTAAAAAGAAAATTCTTGAAAAAAGATGACAGGAGCCAAACAGTTGTTACTTGAGATTGAAACTTTATGAGCTTTGATCATGCTTGCCCAGAGAATCAATCATTAATATTTCTTTTCCCTGTTCTCTTTCCTTCCGTCCAATTTCTGTGAGGCAAAATGATAGAATATCCTCTTTTTCTTTGGTCAAACCCCTTCCCTTCCCTATATAAAGGGCGGTACTTGAGAGTTCCTCTTCATTCCAAAAACAGTGCTCTTTTCTTCCTCTCCAATCTCTCTCTCACACAAAGTTGCATCCTATTCTCAAGACACACCAAAGAGGATCACATCAACTTGTAAAGTTGCATCATTATCTAAATAGCTTATCACGAATGGCAAAAGAGATTGAGGCTGCTCCCTCCGTCCAGCTGTCAAGAGTCGCAGTTTCTGAGACACACGGCGAGAACTCGCCGTACTTCGCCGGGTGGAAAGCATACGACGAAAACCCTTACAACGAGGCGAGCAATCCTTCTGGGGTCATCCAAATGGGATTAGCTGAGAACCAAGTGAGTATACATCAGCACCAAAGAGACCATCCATGGTTTTTGAACTTTGAATTGTCTGATATGGTAGTATAATTCACATGTAATTCATACGGCTAATGATTCTTTCAAACAGGTCTCATTTGACTTGCTTGAAGAGTACTTGGAGAAGCATCCAGAGGCATCTTGTTGGGGCAAAGGAGCTACTGGGTTTAGAGAGAATGCCTTGTTTCAGGATTACCATGGCCTTCCCCCTTTCCGAAAGGTACGTACTGAAAATCTCTCGAGTCCTAGGAACAGCGAAAAGCAAGGTGGCTGAGCTGTGAGAATAGGAATTAATCAGCTAAATAATTCTGCAGGCGATGGCAAGTTTCATGGAGGAAATCCGAGGCGGGATGGCAAAATTCGACCCTGGACGAGTAGTCTTAACCGCTGGAGCGACCGCTGCTAATGAGCTATTGACCTTCATTTTGGCCGACCCCGGCGATGCTTTGCTGCTCCCCACTCCTTATTATCCTGGGTAAAAATGAGCTTCTTCGAATCACTAATATTCTAATGCCAAAGTGGCTTAAGTCAATGGCTTACATTAATATGCACTCCAACCTTGAGCTAACCAGGCCCTTTAATTTGGGAATTCTTTTTCCAGATTTGACAGAGACTTAAGGTGGAGAACCGGTGTGAATATTGTGCCCATAGTCTGTGATAGTTCGAACAATTTCCAGATCACAACTCAAGCTCTCGAAGCAGCCTACGAGCGTGCAGAATCAATGAACATCAGAGTGAGAGGAGTCTTGATCACCAACCCTTCAAACCCGTTGGGCGTGACCATCAGCCGGTCGGTCCTGGAGGACATCCTCGACTTCATAACGAGGAAGAACATCCACCTCGTCTCCGATGAAATCTACTCAGGCTCTGTCTTCTCGTCCTCTGAGTTCGTGAGCGTCGCTGAGGTCCTCGAGGCACGTGAGTACAAGGGCTCCGAGCAGGTCCACATTGTTGACAGTCTCTCCAACGACCTTGGCCTCCCGGGTTTTCGGGTTGGCACAATTTACTCATTCAATGACAAGGTTGTGACCACAGCGAGATGGATGTCCAGCTTCACACTGATCTCTTCTCAAACGCAACACCTTCTTGCCTGCATGCTGTCCGACGAGAAGTTCGCAAAGAACTACATTGAGGTCAACCGCACCAGGCTGAGGAAGCGGTATGAGAGGATCATCGAGGGCCTGAGGAGTGCCGGGATCGAGTGCCTAAAGGGCAACGCTGGGCTGTTTTGCTGGATGAACTTGAGCCCTCTTCTTGAGAAGCCCACAAGAGAAGGTGAATTGGATCTCTGGAGGACCATGCTTCATGAACTGAAGCTTAACATATCTCCAGGTTCATCATGCCACTGCTCAGAGCCAGGTTGGTTTAGGGTGTGCTTTGCCAACATGAGTGAGCACACACTAGAAGTTGCACTTGAGAGGATACACAAGTACATGGAACAAAGAAGAACTTGACAAGAAAATATAATTGGACACGGTGCGGAATGGTCATTCAGTGGAAGTGAAGTAGACCCTTTTTTCTTTTTTAACTTTTGGCATAATTATGACTTGCTCATGTTTAGCAAGAGTATTAATTAACAGCATTTAAGGGGTGGAGTCCGATTTCAAAAGTTGGCTTTAGTAACTTTGTAGATAAACATGATAAGTAAATTTTCTTCAGTAATTACAAAGCCAAGGCATCTATTTTTTCCACTTTTCCAAGCCCATTTGAAATTAGTTCTAGCTATGGAACATAGTGTCAAACAAAATCTAAAGAGCAAGCCATACCAAGCATTGGACAAGCATGGCCAAAGTAATGGAGAGAACAAACTCGTGCGTGATCTTCACGAGAGAGTCTGTCGCCATCTTGACAGATTGGATCTAGCGTTGGATTTACAATCGTGGGTTAGATGGAATTTCTCCAGATCAAGCCATCATCCACTTTGAGCCCAAGCCCAAGCAACAGCCCTTCCATTCACAATAACTAGGCTAGATGTCACCTGATAATCGGTGGCTGGTTTGGGCCGGGCTGGCCTTCAAATTGGCCTAATCCGTTGCTCAGGTCAGTTCGTTGACAATCATTCTTTAGGATGGGTGGGTTCGGCTCGGCTCGGCTCAATTCGGTCGGCGTAGGGTTGGCTCTTATAAGATATAGTTTGGGTATCCATCAGCCGGTTCGAGAATTTTCTACACCGCTAATTATAACTACCGTGTCTTTGTTTAAAGTCGACTTCGGTGGTTCCAGAGGCATAGTGGACGAGGAAGACGATGATTAGGTCTGGATTTTGGAGGTGAATTACCTGAGAGATAGAGGCATTTTTGGTCATCTTGGGGTAATTTACTTCTATCAGAAAAGATCCATCGCTAGTTCAAGATTCGGTCGTTACCACTCTTGTATCATACAAAAACCCACGTATTGCAAGCCATAGTTTCGTATATGTACACATGATTAATTAAATCCAATAAAATGACTATTGTCATCTACAAAATCGTCAACATAATTGATTCATTTTTAAATAAAATGCACTAAATTGTTTGAGCATTTTAGGAGTAAAATCCTGAATACATCAAACTATAAAATGAAACTATGCCTTTTAAGATTGCCAAGGTAGATTGGGCAAGGTATGTGAAAGCTAGTGTCGACACCACTCATTTGCTTAAACCAATATGGAAAAATAAAAATTATAACACCGAACTTGAGCATCTATACGTAACCAAAGAAACCTAAAACACAATAGCTGCTGCCGACAAGCAACGTCAGCCCACCACCATCAGATTCAGCAGTAAATATCAGGTCATTGCACGTCACGGAGACGTCAAATACAGGAACCCACCACGCGCCGAAGCCGAGCCTCCGACCGGAGCTCAAAACGATGTCGACCCTCACTTCACCACGCTCCAAACCTAACACGAGACTCTTAATAGAGAGCTCGTTCGCCCTGGGCAAGGCAGAGTGAAAATGAGCTCGAACATTCGTGAGGCTCGAGGCTTTCTGGATGAAAGAACTGAACTTAGCGTGAGCCAGAGGAGCGGAATCCAGGACAATGGTGGCTTTCATGTGCGAGTAGTTGACTGGGATAAGCTTGCTCGGGTTTTCAATGGAGAAGACGAGGGTCCATTCGGTGGCAACATGAGAGTCGGAGACGTTGAAGGAAGAGAGAGACGAGGCCGGATCGAGGGAGAACGTCGGGGACATGGTGGCGGGGATGGCTAGGAAGATGACGATGGGGAAGCAGAGAGAGACCACCGCACTCACGAGGCACGGTTGGATCACCTTGCGGCACCAGCGAGAACGGTGGGGGTGGGTCTCTTGCTCGATCCTGGGAATGGAGGACGCGGTTTGCTGCATGACTGGCTTCGTGCCTGTTCTACAACAGGTCGAGTTGGGTTCCTAAAGCTTAGAGTCAGAGCAGCTCTGGGTTTTTGTTCGGATCTTCGACGGTAGGAGGAGAGAAGCCGTCTCATAATTATCGACAAGCTTTCTTCTTTTCCAAGCGGATCGACCTTACAAAGTCATGCCCAAAAGTCAAGAGAAATTATTACTACAAAAGCAGACAAAGCGATTCAAGAAAGAAATTAATGGTGGGCAGCGACACCTCCCAATATTTCCTTCAACATGTACTATAAGCTGCACCGTTACAAAATCTAACAGAAACCACATCGGAAAAGGAGAAGTGTTTTCCCCATCTTTAATAGGAATGAGAGGGGACTTCTTTCCTCGAAGGAGACACAGCGAGGTGGGTGAAAGTAACTTGCGCCTGTTTCGGCTGAGAAAAGAAAAGTCGGCTCCCATGGTGGCGATGATTGAGAATTTTTCGCCATCATGAGTCGTCGAGCCCTTTGATCGCTCGGTGTTCTCTCGTTCACGGGCCATCCAAATGTTTTTGGCCGCAAAACCCACACTTAGCGTCCTGGTAATGTAAATGATAACAGTAATAAATAATAGGACGACGCTTTTTTACCCGACTACATCAGTCGAATTTTCAATGGAAAAATAAAATTGCCCCGAATCATTATACTGGTCGTGACCCCGAACTCCCTCACTTTCCTTCTTTTGTTTTTTTTTTTTTTTTCCAGTATTTACTTCCGTAGAAATTAGTTTCATTGAAAAGATAAGGTTCTAAGAAACCTAATTCTTTCTATATTGTCGAACAAATTCATAGATTTAATGTCGAGTAAAAGAAAAAAAAATTAACATAGGCGTTTTCTATAATATATTGACTTGTTTAGAAACTCTGACTTCTGCTATCATCAAATCATTTTCTTATCAATTGTGTTTTAAACCTATATACATGTGATTGAATCATCGGATGAAATACAATAAAGAAGCCCCTCTTTAAATATTATCCAAAGTACAATGGCAGTTACATTCCCTAACGTGAAAGTTCAAAAGATGAAATTTAATCGAATAAAAGAATCGCAAGAGATGAATCTGACACCACCATGCGAATCGATGATTCTGAGCGAGCATCTCACCAGCTCCCCATGTCCAGACATTACTTAGCTGCTAGGCGAATTGGACGACACCCTGGGGATTGATAATTCTGAACAAATAAGGCTCAATTCCTTCAAGAATATCGACTTTAGTTCCGGTCTTAATTTTGGGACCAGACTTTTTTTTTTGTCACCAATGCTAACCTAAAGCCTTTTTGTTTCGTAAAGAATTGCCAACATTAGCTCCGATTCCAACCCAAAACTTTTATTATCTAATAAAAAACATGAACATTCAATTGGTGCCCAAATTTAATCCCGTCAAGTTTTCATCATTCAAAAGATTCAACATGTCATTTTATATAGGGAAAATTGTCAAAAAAGTCATGAACATATTGTAAATTATTGGCTCAAATTTGCAAAGCTAGTATGAAAGCATGGAACTATTTTAACCCAAAATTTGGTCCTAAATATTTTGATTATTAATTGAATCATAAAACTTTTTGTGTTTTGTCATTTGAATTCATCCATCTTATCAATTTTGTCGAAAATTATTAATATGGAAATTTTTAATAATACTTTTTGAATTTTGTATTTTAAATTTTTTTATTATTTTTTTTTCCTTCTTTACATTTTCTTTTATTATTATTAAAAAAGCTAGCAGGGGGACCGCGAGCCACCGACCAGGTTTAGTGGCCTCACCAGCCATTGGGCGAGGGCCTATAGGAGCTCACGATCGCGGGCGAGGGCCACGTGTGATGGCAGCAAACCCTCACCCAATGGCCGGCATGGGTCGCCAAGCCTTGATTGGTAGGTTGGCGGCCCCACCAACCCTTAGCAATAATTAAAAAAAAAAAGAAAAAAGGAAAAAGAAAAAAAGAAAAAAAATAAAATATTAAAAATTCAAAAATATTAAAAAATTATTAAAAATTATTCACGTCAACGATGTCAATTGTATCGTAAGGACGCCAACGTTTCACATTAGTGATGTATTACCAAAATTAAAGAAATGTGAGCATTTGAGTTTGGATTTAGGCGACAAAAACAAAATGAATTGAAGAAATGACTTAACTAGGGTGAACAAGGCATGCAATTTGCAAGATCGGAGCGAGTCCGAAAATTGAGAAAAATGAAACTCTGAATTTGCAATTGGTGGCCTCCGAAAATTTAGAAAACTCTTGAACTGTCCGCGATCGTTACATGTCAACATCAGGCGTGAGTTGCCAAGTACACCTGAAACAACACATTATGTCTCAAACACCATCATTAGTCGAAACTTGACAGAGTCCAATTTGGGTATCAAATAAAAGTCCTTTTTTTTTATTTTTATTTTTGTGAATTTTGGATCAGAATTGAATTTCAAGGTAAAATTGAAGTTATTTTGCGCAAATCAGGCCAGGCAAGGTGATTGCATGCTCCACCGGCTCCGGTGCCAACACATTACTTTAGCTGCGAATTGAGCTTCACCAAAGAAAGCAATTCAGTTCCCCTCTCTCTCTAAAAGCAATTCTCTCTCTCTCTCTGGAAGTTGAAGGTGAAGAAGGTGAAGAAGGTGAAGGAGGAGGAGAGGGCATGGGGATCAGATTCATACTGATGGTGAACAAGCAAGGCCAGACCCGCCTCGCCCAGTACTACGAGTACCTCACCCTCGAAGAAAGGCGCGCCCTTGAGGGCGAGATCGTCCGCAAATGCCTCGCCCGCACCGAGCAACAGGTTCCGCCCCTTTCCCCCTTCGATGAACGCGTTTCCTGCCCTCTTTCCTCGTTCTTCGTCCGCATCGATCGATCGATCGATCGGTCCCGTCTTCCCAGATTCTAATTCTTGCTTCGCCTCGGCTGGATTCT
Organism: Eucalyptus marginata; assembly: GCA_014182565.1. Lineage (NCBI taxonomy): Eukaryota > Viridiplantae > Streptophyta > Magnoliopsida > Myrtales > Myrtaceae > Eucalyptus > Eucalyptus marginata. The sequence goes on along the minus strand of CM024587.1, from coordinate 8,669,387 downwards.
AATAGCTCCTCGCTCGAGCTGTTGGGTGATTCTTGTTTGACATCTTTGATGGGGCGCTAGTACTGGTTTCGATTGGATCGCGGGTTGATGCTTTGAGTTAAAGGAGAAGTATGGATTTATGATGAGGAAACATCAGCGCTCGATTCGCACAAGATTTCGATTTGATTCTCGCGAGTTGTTGGTGTCGGAATTATGAGCTTGGCTTGATTCTTGAACGTAGTTCTTGTTGGCAAGGTTCTATCCGGGAAGCCGTGCTTTTGGATCGAATATCCATCCGCCATGACTTAACCTTGCATAGCTATGTAGGTCAATGAAGCGTAAGGTTTGGGACCTAGAATCGACAGTTTTGATAGGCGACTGTTCGATGAGTCTGTAAAAATCTTGCAAACTAGCTGGCTTCATAGGGGACATTGCTACATTTGTGAGAGGATGGGCGACGAAAGGGAGCTTTTCCTGCTGGTCTTTCGTTGGATGATCTCTTCATAGACATTGATTTCCTGTTAGTTCCTCATTGCGTGTTTTGTTGCTCTAGTCCATTCTTATATAGGGCATTCGTTAAAAGTTGAATACTTCGGCACTTAAATGCAATTCAATTTTGTTTGATAAATTTGTAGTGGATGTCGAGTAAATCACCTAACTGCAGTTCTAAATCATGTACCCGCTTGAGTCACAGAAATCTACATAATATTGGAGGTTTAACATGAATAGCCAGTGTCCTGTATATGTATAAGTTTGTAGTAGATGTTAAGTAAATCAACTAACCACAGCTCTAAATCATGTACCCGCTTAAGTCACCAAAACCGACATGATATTGGAGGTTTAACATGAATAGTCACTGTCCTGTTAACAACAGTAAGCATGATGTGAATAAGTGGTTGATGGTGGAGTCTGGAGTTGCTTTGGAGGTGTCGGGTGCAGTGGTCGAGTTGGTGTTCTTCTCCTGGTGGTGGTGGTTAAGGTAATGATTGCGACAATGATGGATCCGAGAGGTTAAAAAATGGGGGAGGCGAAACTTGTGATGGCACAGGTGTTGGGGGTGGTGTTGCTGCTGGCAAGGTGATGGAATGGCCACGGGGATTGGCAGTGACGGCAGCAGAGATTGTGGTGGTAGTGGAGGCGATAATGGTATCGCAGGGGATGATGGTGGTAGAAGCTTTGCAGTCAGTTAGATTTCAGATAACCACAAATACACTTCACATTTTGATTATGCAGTAATTACAATCTTCATTAAGTGAGTATATATCTCTTAGAAGTTCACTGCTAATTGTTTAGTTCTACAATGTTGCCTGATCATGTTTTTATTTGACTCCTTCCTGCTGTCCTGATAGAGGACCTTGTATTTCCTCTTAACACAAATGGCCGTGGAAGTATTATTGCTCACTATCTTATCATTGCATATCTTGATTCTTACATGGATATGTTGCTTGTCAACAGTGTTCGTTTGTTGAGCATCGCAATTACAAGATTGTCTATAGGCGCTATGCATCACTTTTCTTCTTGGTTGGAGTTGACAATGATGAGGTAAGGCACCATCTTCTTGCCTAGTTTGCTTGCTCTTTAAGATTGTTTGAACCCTCGGAAGGTTTTTTATGGGTTTGACGGAGATCATGATATCACTTACTAACTTTTCCTTTGCTTGTATAGTTATTTTTATTAAGTCCCTTTTTTCGGTATAGATACTCATGAATTATGATTTCAAATTTTAGACCTACATGGCCACCTAAAACTTTTCCCACTGTAGTATTGATCTATCTGTGTAATATGTTCCAGAATGAGCTTGCGATCTTGGAGTTCATACATTTACTAGTGGAAACCATGGATCGTCATTTCGGCAATGTGGTGAGTCATAAAGCAATAGCCTCTCCCCTTCAGTTCCTTCAAAAATGATTTCAGAGCAGTTGATATCTCCTTCTGGTTAAATGCAGTGTGAACTGGACATCATGTTCCACTTGGAGAAGGCACATTTCATGCTGGAGGAAATGGTCATGAATGGATGCATTGTGGAGACCAGCAAATCAAACATATTGACGCCGATACAGCTGATGGAAAAATCATCATGAAACCATACCCAGTAAAGTGTCCTGATTTTCTCCTGACGGCGCACCAAGGGTACATATTAGAGAACTCAGGGAGAATTATTTGTTGATGGTATATCACAAAGTCTTGCTCTTCATAATGAGCAATCCGTGCTTTGGTTGTAGAATTTTTCAAGGACGAATTGTGGATTTCTGAGGAAACTGATTACGGGGGCAGTGCAATCTTTTTGCAATATTACCAGAGTTGTAATGTACATTTCTGATAAAATGTCTGATATGCATTCAATTGTTCATCTCACCCAGTAAAGGATTCAAGAGGATCCGAGAAACGCATGTGAAAGACAGACTCGCGGTGGCAGAAACCTTATGTTGGCTTCTGTGATGTCATTCCTCCCAATTCCTGTTCTACTGTTCACGTCTCGCCAATGGAAGTGCTAATTACAACTGCTATTTGCTTTGCTTGCTTATTGATTTTCGCACAACTATCAGCCTCACTTGGAAGGCTTCTGCTCGCATTTTCTACGTCGAAGACGCATCGCTTTGATATTTTCCCAAACATGTGTAGAAGCAAATTCATGGAGCTCATCGTGTCCTAATATGGAAACATCATTGAAGCAATGGCTGGTGATCCCAATATAAGTCACCATCTATCTATATAAAGCACTTATTTCTCAATTCCGCCGGAACAATGTACCTACCTAAGTAATTGTACCATATACGTGTACAAGATCCTGATTCTTACATTCAATAAAACAAGAAGCATCACTTGCAGCTTCCATGGATTTGCGCCGAAAGATCATTCTAGCCCACGATTATTTATTCACAATTATTTACAAAATAATATCAAACCGCAGCAGGCTTCCCATCTTTTCTAGGATCACTTACAGCAGTAAGAGTTCCACGGACAATTCCAGAGTTCAAGCCCTTGCGACTTTTGCGACCCAAATCGAGTGTGTCTTGTAGATTTTGAACGACAAGCTGAACAATGGCTCCTCCAGATATGGCTTCTAACCGATGACCTATCCCCTTCAGGAAAAGCTTTCGTTCGTCTGAAAGCTCAATGTGAATACCATCGATGCAGGTGCAGTTTTCGTACATTACCACATTCGGTATCAACTGCAAAATAGGAAAAGGACTGAGTCGAAAATGACCAGAACGTAACAACTTCTAATGGGAATTCAATTGCAAGTTCTTGAATAAATATGGGCGAAATGGTACCCTGTGGTAGACCCTTGGATCCTTGACAGCATCCAATGGTTCCATTCCCAGGACAAAGTGATTCAGAAAAACTTGGGTCACTGCTGGAATTATGTTCATTCCTCCACTCCCTCCTACGACCCCTGCCAACTGGTTATCCTGCATTCAGTAGATCTGGATTAGAAACCCAAAATTCAAGTTTAGAAGAGACAAAGTTTAGGTTTCCAGGGAAATTCGACAGATGGTGCAAGGATTTTTTTAAAGACTTCCTGATCTGGTGTCCATTGTACTTTTACTTGCTTAAATTCGATTCGATGAATACGAGATGAGAGCTATTATGTCAAAGACAATGGAGATTCTCTTCATGTCAAAACAAAGCCAAAGAACTGTTTGTTTGCATACCTTGGTGATGATGAGTGGAGTCATGGAAGACAAAGGTCTCTTGTTTGGTTCGATGAAATTCGCTGGAGCAGGTGGTAGGTGGTCGGGGGAAATCTCCGTGGGTGTCGAGAAGTCGCCCATCTCATTGTTGAGCACGATACCTGTAGTAGGCGATAGAACCCCACCTCCAAATGGATAATTAACAGTTGTAGTCATAGACACGGCATTCCGATCTGCGTCTACAATACCAAAATGGCTGGTACCATGATCTCTAAGTTGACTCCACCTGCCAACAGAGGGTTTAAAACATTTAAATTACAGTAAGTTCACGACAGAGCGGAGGTCTGTCTTGAATTTGCCAAATTCAAAGGAGGATCTTCATACTTGTACAAGTAATACTCCGAAGGGAAAGTAGTATCGTCGAGTATCTTTTGCCTCAGTTGCTTGGCGAAGGATGGAGAGAGCATCTCGGATACGTACTCATCGATGCTCACAAAATCAGGGTCACCCAAGTTCATCCGGATGGCAAACATGTGCTTCATCGCCTCTATCAAGCGGTGCGTCCCGAGACTTCCCTCTACAGCATTGGAATTTCCATAGCTGTTGAGGATGTTCATGATCTGTTCATGACCATTACACAAGATCAGGCACTCCAAGTCTGTCTATGCTCTAAAGAACAGCAATCTTTGTCACTCTCTCATAGACAAATTCTAACTTCCGCTCATCAACATTTGATCACAACACTTTCCCATTCAATAGGCTCCCAGAATCGGAACATTTCCTCATAGCAGTAGTCGATGATCGCTACTTCATATGTTGGGTGTCACAAAAAACAGAATATCTAAAAGGAATTACTCACCAGAGAGAGCCCTAACGTTCCACTCGAGGGAGGCTGCATTCCGAATATAGTATAGCCCATGACCTCAGCAGACATCGCATCTGTTACTTCGACTTTATAGTTTCTTAGGTCCTCCATCGTCAAAATCCCTCCAGCCTCTCTTACGTCCTTGACCAACTTCTCCCCAACGCTCCCATTGTAGAATGCCTGTGGCCCTTGTTCTGCTATGGCCTCCAAGCTCTGGCCCAATTCCACGTTATAACAGGTATCACCGGCACGTAACAGCTTCCCACCAGGCGCAAACACTTGTCTTAAGCCAGGATCATTCAAGATCATCTTCGCAGCATTTGCAATGTGATGCGCAAAGTATGGAGCGACCACAAACCCTTCCTTTGCCAGTTTTATGGACGGTTGGAACAAAGTCCTCCATGCCAAACGGCCATGTTTCAACCACGCCTGATGAAGGCCGGCTATTTCACCTGGCACTCCCATAGACAAAGCACCATATAACTTAGCCGAGGGATTGTTCTCGTACATGTCCTGTAACAGCAATAAAAGTTACGATTTTTGACAGCTGGGAGAGACATATCAGAAAGTTCGACATAGGAGAGATCCCAATGGGACTAGTTGTTTCATCTATACCTCCAAGATAATTCATTTGAACAGAAGTTTAATACTTGATAAAAGTTCAGAGGACAGCATTTAATGAATCAATTCCAAAGCTAGACAGATGGCTACTAGTATATTTACTAAGTCACGATAATAATTAACTCTACTAGACTACAGAACAGATGATCTGCAATAAACTAAAGCCTTTATCAACTGAACAGGTCTGTGGATACAGTTCAGTGGCGGAGAAGGGATAAACCTGTGAAGCAGCCAAAGGAGCTGTTTCCCTTGAATCGTAGGCTTCGGTTTTCAATGTTGATGAAGACTGGACAATCATGAATGCGCCACCTCCAATCCCACTCGCCATCGGATTGACGACACCGACACACAAAGCAGTGGCAACAGCGGCATCGACCGCGTGCCCTCCTTTTCTAAGCATCGACGCCCCAATCTCAGAACAACGGCCATCATCAGCAGCAACTACGCCTTTCTCCGAATCGACAACTATAGCATCGTTCAGAATACTCCCACTGTACTTGCTCCCAGCACCGACAGCCCATGCGTTGATGTCCCCTGATACTACAAGCCCAAGAACTGCAATTGCAAAAGATGGAACACCCAAATTAGAACAATAACGCCTCGCATCCCATGTATGATCAGAGATAAAACTGCTTTTGGTGCAGCTTAAAGGACCATCCCAAAGGAGGATTAGCAAATACACTATGGCCATGGTACTTCAATTTCACATGGCATGTATCTACTCTGATCTAACCAATGAGACTTGCCAGTTCAGACATTGATCATGCACCATAAGAAGTGTCCTCATTTCTCGTGTGCTTTTTATCTCTTTCCTTCATTCTCTGCCTTTCACTCAAACAGGACAAGTTTTTTAGCTATGTGGTCCCTGATCGAATAATATAGGCCGAACTAGTGGTCGTGCTTAGCCTAGCAGCAATCTTCTTGTTCAATTTTACAAACCATTAATGGGGAAGGCAAAAAGTCGAATTTAGAAAATCCTCTCTCCCCCAAACTGAAGCATACTACGACAACATTCAGCTTGAAAAGGGTTGATTTTGCATACCCAGAAAGTACGGATTTTCCACCGACAGATGATGACTCTTCAACGGCCAGAGCACGAGAAAGAAAGAAGAAGGAAAACCCAGAATTCTTGATCCCAACCCAGAAACAAATGGGAGAAGGAAAACAGAACTCACCCGTGACAGAGACGACAGCAAGGAAAAAGCACAGAGCGTTGGTCAAATTCCTCCTCCCCCGCTTCTCCTCGTGCCTGAACAAATCATTACTGCCAAGAAGCGGAGCATCCATGCCTCCTCGCCGCACGAGCGCCTTCCGCTTTTGGCCAATGCACAGGCCGAGATAGACAGAGAGACAGAGAGAATAAAGACCGGCGGATACTTATAAACGTTCGAGGTAGAATGATCGGTGGGGTTGGTTGTTCCTGTGGTGGTCGATGTAAGAGAGCCGATATATAGGACAGATTCGTCCGGTGGCGTGCGCTCGTTCGTTCGGGTGTGGAGGAGAAGCGGATGCCGAGATGGAATCAAGGAGGAGAAAACCGGGAATTCCCTACGTCACCTTTGGAATCTTCAGACGGCAAATCCGCTGATTGGCCCCCCACTTCCCACTGTTGCAGCCCAAAAGGTTGAAACTTTTCAGGCGCACATCATCGGATTGGCTTGTCTGGAACTGGCTGCTGCCAAGTTGGAAAATTTTACTTTATCAGATATTCTCGCTTATACACAAACCTGAAGCAAAACCATTTCATGCCAGTGCGTAAATAATAATCACTGTAATTTTACGATCGTATTCCATATATACACACGTCGCCAGCGTATGTAACCCCTGTTTTAGACGTATTTAATGAGGAAATATGCCAATTTCGGAGCGCAAGCCAGGCGTGTCGCGAGTGCAACGAGAGTTGGATCACTTCTTGCTTGATCAAAAGGCGCTATTGGTAAAAACCCATAAGGTATTTTTGTAGCCGGTGAAATTATGTCATATGTATGTGTAATTTTGAAAATGGAACGGTACTGGAAAATTGTTAAATGTACGCGATTTTTCGTAAGCAGGATAACTCTTTATATATTCAGCATGCACTAGTAAATCTTTATAATAGAAGAGGTGAATAAGGGTTTGAAAAGATTGGAACTTGGAGTCCTTATCCCGATACCATCTAGACATTTTGTGCGGGACCACAATTAACTACTCTAAACTTATAGAATAATCAGCATCGATCTTACAAAATCTCACAAAATGCTCGTTCTTGTGGAATGATCATTCCATGGCTCAACCTAATGGCCTCCTTGTAAAATAGGGAAAAAATAAAAAATTTTATGAAGTACCGTTTTGTCAGTATTCTACTCTCACCGGTATTTTTAAGGGTACAACATAATTCATTTTCCATGGACAATTACCGCAAAATCTTTGGAAAAATGGGAATATAATATGAGTTTGGTAGAGCGACGACCCGGCACGAAATCACCGGGTCTTGTGGACCAGGATACGTTGCGTTAAAACATGAGGGCAGGTTTAGGTGACGACGAGACACGAACTGTTTTATTTTATTCAATTATTGTAAATAATCTATATTTGTTTTTTTCCATAACACGTCACGGCTTTGAATATATATCAAAGATAAAATCTCTCCACAATCCCATTTTTTATATAATTACTTCAGAAGACGTCACTGGTCGCCATTGGGTAATTATAATTATATGGGTTGACAAAGCAATTCTAGAATCTCAAGGACATTGATGTAGTGAATAGACCTTACTTACAAGTTGGTCAAAACTACTCATCGATAGCGGAAAAAATCAGGAAAAAAAAAAAAACTCCCCAGAATTTATTTATTTTTGGGAGAATGATTCACTCGATAACATTTTTCGTTCAAAATTTAATAGTATTAATTTCTATCAACGTCGTTCTTGGCGGTCAATGAACATTAGAGCCGTGAGATATTATGTTTCGATCTTACGCGATTGGAATTCCGATGGAGCTCGCGAATCTTTGAGAAATTTGACTTTTACGAATTTGAGATTGTCCTTGCGAAATTTGGTCATCAATGACGAATAACAACTGCACTTGATCATTTGGAAGAAAGAAAATTAGGGAGGATGTGTCCAATTTCAACTTCTTCCGTCGATTGTTTCGTCAAAGCACAAAAAGGAATTGTCAAACGATGCTTTTGGAGAAAGTAAAAGGCAAAATTAGACCAAGGTTCTTCCCAAGAAGGCCGATTAGTCCAGATGCATGATCCTTAGGAATCTGGTTAGGGTTGTGGTTAGGGTTGTGCAACCGATTCGACTCTATTCAGGGACTGAAACAAATGGACCATGGAAATAGTTATGGCTCTTGTCTCAAAAAATTTGGAATCGGTAGGCTCCAAGTTCTAAATACTGAATTTATCCACTAGGGAACTAATGGTTAAAACAGATCAAACTCTCGCTGAAGGCGAGCCCCCCTTCCTCAGGTTTCTCTCGCTGAAGGTGAGCCCCCCTCTGCCCGACGGTAGATTCTCTTCTCGCTGAAGGTGAGATCTCTCCCATCCTCCTTTGGAGATTGTTCCTCCGTCTCTTCTCGTGAGAATGGCTGTTGATATAGCCTTTCCCCCGGATTAGATCCAAACTTTTCTCTCCGGAACCCTAAATTGGGCAAATCAGCTCTGCAACCCCAACTTGTCTGATCCAGCCTTTCCAGATAAACCGATCCAAAACCTGCAGAGCTCCCTTCATTTCCAAACCAGACATAGCATCCCAACCTAACCCTAACCTTTTCGGCCAACTATTACCCCTACACCATCTTAATCAGTTGGGGCACAACTCGATTCAGTCATGGAGGATAATCAGGAAAACCATCTCCGAATGCTAGCTCTTTGCAAACGGATGGGAGACCTATGGGCAGCAGATGATGTCACGGAACTGAATGGATGCATCCCTGCGACACACAAAGAGGATGGTGAGTATCTGTTATATGGAAAATTGTTCTCGAAACCAAATGTTAACTTCCAAGCATTCTGGGCTACAATGAAAAAGGCTTGGAAGGTAGAAGAGGTCAGGTGTGAGGTGATTGAATCAGGTTTCTTTGTATTTATTTTCAAATCTGAGGAAGAACAGAAAAGAATCCTACAGACAGGCCCTTGGTCTTTTGCCAGTAATCTGTTAGTTCTACAGGAAGGAGATCCCACCATTCCTGAGCACTGCTATGAGTTTAAACATTGTTCCTTTTGGGTGCATTTGATGGGGCTTCCAAGAGCTGCTATGTCGGAAGACTGTATTCGCACGATTGCTGCAAAAATGGGAGACGTGGAGGATGTCAGAATTGATGCTCGCAATAATAGCTCTCGAAAAACTGGCAAAGCAAGAGTAACGCTGAATCTGTTTCATCCGCTCAAAACTGGAACAATTATTCATGTAGGGGATAGAAATTGGTGGATTGACTTTAAATACGAGAGACTACCACACTATTGCTATTCCTGTGGTTACATAGGCCATTATGCAAACTATTGCCCAACAATTCCCTATGAAGAATCTGGTCTTCCTCAAGATAAACCAGGGCGTTATGGATCTTGGTTGAAAGCAGAGGTAAAAGAGTTTAGCCCTTGCTGGACTACCTTTTATGGAGAGATAGACATTACCTTAACGGAAGAGGATATGATCCCCGAGACCCCTGTCATCCCTTCCAATGATGAGTTGATCAGCAAACCTTCAACAGATGGTAGCCAAGCCATAGTACTCTATCATCCTACAACACAACCAACATCAGAAGTATCATTATCAGCAGAACTTACTGCACAGAAAAAAGGTAAACGCATCCAGCAACACTTCGAAATACCAATGGAGTATCTAATGCATGAGACGAGGTGGGGAATCGGGGGCCTAAATGCTGTACAAAAAAACAGACATCAAAAATTAAAACGCTTTGCTCCGTATGAGAAAAAGGGCGATCTGGCGACCCTTGTGGACATGGACAATCTGCTGGAAACACCAATTCAAATATGGGAAGGTGAACCGGCGGGGGCTTTGGTGGCTAGCCCGAATAAGCCACCAAGAAATCCATGAAGATTCTAAGTCGGAACTGTCAAGGTTTAGGCTCTCCTTGACAGTCCGGACCTACGAGCCTTAGTGGCTCAAGAGAGACCTAATTTGGTTTTCCTTATGGAAACCAAAAATCAGTACCAGATGGTGGAGAACATCAAAAGAAGTCTAAAATTTTCTTCTATGTTTGCTGTTAATCCTATTGGAATAGTGGGAGGTTTGGTATTATTATGGGACGACTCGGTACAAATTACTATTGAGCATAGCAGCCCAGAGTTAATTGATCTTTCATGCACAATGGCTGGAAATAATATTCAAATGCAGATTTCCTTCCTTCATGCATCAACTAACTTTCACGAAAGGGTATCTCTTTGGAATTCACTGCATATTAGACATGGATCAACAACAACACCTGGCTTTGTATTGGTGATTTCAATGAAGTGCTTTACCATTGGGAGAAGATGGGCCGAAGACTTACGAGAAAGATTTAGAATGACGGCTTTCGGGACTTTGTTGACTCATGCTCTCTAATAGATATCGAAAGCAAAGGGTGCGCATTCACATGGACTAATAGAAGAGACGGGGAGGATTTAGTTAAAAAAAGGCTTGATCGCGCATTTTGCAACCTAGAATGGAGACTATCATTTCCCAATGCTGAAGCCTATGCATTTCCAGCTATAGGTTCTGATCATAGCCCCATCTTATTATGCTTCCATACAGTTGAACAGAAAAGACAGGGTATTTTCAGATTCGAGGCTTTCTGGTTGGACCATCCAGAATGTGCAAATGTAGTAGACAGGGCTTGGAAGTCTCGAGAATTGGCGTAAGGAGATTTGGTAGGAAAAACAAAAAAGGTAACTCAAATATTCGAGACAATGGAGCAGGAAATCTTTCAAAAATGCCTCCAAACAAATTGACCAGCTTAGAAATCAGCTCACTCAGATCACTAACAGCACAAACCAGAATGACAGGGCAGAGGAATACAATAATATCACTGACAAAATCAGTTTATTATGGCGCCAAGAAGTAATGTATTGGGGCATTAGATCCAAAATCAACTGGTTAAAATGGGGAGATCGGAACTCGAGATTCTTTCATGCTACAACAATTCAGCGGAGACAAAGAAACAAAATCAAGATGCTGAAGATTGAAGAGGATAGGTGGAGTCGAGAGCCTAGAGTCATTAAACGACACATCACAGCTTATTACCACGACTTGTATAAATCTGTGGGCCCTCGATATTATCAGCCAGTTTTAGAGGCTTGCCCAATGGTTGTTTCTGGGGAAATGAATGAGCTATTAACAGCACAAATAACTATGGAGGAAGTGAAGCTAGCTGTCTTTCAAATGGGGGCAGCAAAAGCCCTGGACCAGGGCGATTTGAGTGGTCTTTTCTATCAAAGTCAGTGGGCTACCATTCATAAAGACATATTCAACCTAGTGGATTCTTTTTCAAAGAAGGCGGTTTAATCCAGCACTTAATGAGACCTTTATCACACTTATCCCCAAGGTAGCAAATCCGGAGAGCATAACAGAATTTCGACCAATAAGTTTATGCAATTTCAGCTACAAAGTTATCACAAAGGTCATGGCAAATAGACTTAAACCTTGGCTCCCACTCATCATATCCCCGGAACAAAGTGCATTTGTCGGGGGCGGCAAATACAAGACAATATCTTTATTGTCCAAGAAGTCCTACATCAACTACGGATTAGAAAGAGACGTAGAAGATTCCAAGCCAGTCTGAAATTAGACATGCAGAAAGCTTACGATAGAGTTGAGTGGGACTTTTATGTGATTGTATGAAGAAGATGGGTTTCAGCGACAAATGGGTGAATATGGTCAAATTCTATCTCCTCAGCCCAATTTCGTGTCTTAATTAACGGCGAAGCGGGGGAATCTTTCACTCCAACTAGAGGTATCGACAAGGGGATCCTCTTTCACCTTATCTGTTCATTATTTTGGCTAATGTTCTCTCCCATATGGTGCATACCGCTATCATGGATGGAACATTAAAGGGTATCAAATTAAATTCACATTGCCCTATCTTATCTCACTTATTTTTCGCGGATGATGCCATTTTCTTTCTGGATGGAACTATTAGAGAATCTCAGAACCTTGCCAACATTCTCGAATTGTTCTTGTTTTGCATCCGGTCGTTCGATCAACCTTAACAAATGGAGTTTTTCTTGGGGCTAGCTGCCCACAGGATTTGAAACACAATATTGCAGCTGAATTGAGGGTCCCTATCCTAGAAAAAACTGGGAAATATCTAGGGATACCATCTGATTGGGGTCCAACTAAAAAACAAATGTTTGATTGGATCATAGCAAGGGTGGACAGAAAACTGGAGGGCTGGAAAGAGCAACTAATATCAAAGGCAGGGAAAGAGGTGCTAATTAAAATGGTTGTTCAGGCATTACCCCAATACGCCATGAATATCTTTAAAATACCCCTATCTATTTGTCGAGCGATCGAAAGAAAAATCTCAGCTTTAAGGAAACAGAATGCACAACAAAAAAGGCATTCACTGGAAAAGTTGGGAAGTTTTGAAGAAGAGGAAAGAACAAGAAGGAATGGGGTTTAAAGATTTAGTGGAATTAAACAGAGCTATGTTGGGAAAACAAGCCTGGAGATTAGAGAAAGCTCCTGAGGCCTTGTGGAGCAAAATATTTAAAGGCCTCTACTTCCCTAAGGGTAATCTATGGAATGCTACAAAGGGAACCAGACCATCTTGGGGCTGGCATAGTCTTTTAATTGGGCGTGATGCTGTAAAACCTGATCTAAAATGGGAGGTTGGAGATGGTAAATCTATCAACTTGAGAGATGATCGCTGGCTGATGTCAGGAAGAATTGGTGGACCGGCAAACAAAGATGATCCTAAACTAGTGGCAGAGATCATTGATCCAAATACGCGTGCATGGAAGAATCAAACTATCACAGAGCTCTTCGACAGCCACATCTCAGGGGAAATTCAAGCAACAGCACTCAGTATATTCACGAGACCTGACCGTCTAATATGGACAGGACACAATTCAGGGGAGTATAAGATCAAAAGCGGGTATCACAATCTACGCGCAGCCAACACCATCAAAACAGCAAATCATGCATCCTCTTCATATCAGATACCACAGCAACTCTGGAAAGAAATTTGGCATTTAGAAACGACACCCAGAATCAAGCACTTCATGTGGAGTTTGTGCACAGAAAGTCTCCCTACCAGAGCCAATCTATACAGGAGAACAATTATACCTGAGCCGACATGCCCACTATGCCACCAGTTTCCAGAGTCCTCTGAACATCTTTTCTGGCTTTGTCTGTGGACGAAAAAAATATGGCACAATTATTATACCGACATGGACGTTTCCCCAACGTCTATAACAAGAGCAGATCGACGAGTAAGCGAATACCTTCAATCCGGCATTTCGGCAAGCCAAAAAGCGATCTTTGCGACCACCCTTTGGTTAATTTGGAAAGCCCGCAACGCTCTGGTCTTCCAAGGCCGGAAAAAACAACAAGCACAGATCTTTAACGAAGCTATTCTCTCCCAGCAACTCTACGAGAAGTGGAACCCACGGAAAAAAACCCAGATTTCAGAGCATAGTACACGGGTGCCTCCGGATCCGGGAGCCTTGAAGTCGAACGTTGATTGCTCTTGCGACCGAGAAATCAGAGGGCTCCATCGCAGGAATCTGCAGAGGCGAGACTGGGGTGTGCGTTGGCGGCTTTGCGCAGAAAATCCCCCTTCAATCGACTCAAATGGGAGAAACCCTAGCTGTTCGCCAAGCACTCCTTTGGTTGAGGAAGAACAGAAGTGCTCTGACAGAACTCTCCTCAAACGCACGAACTGATTCATTCGCTTCCCCCGTGTGCGTCTCCAGTGACTACTTCCAAGCCGTCGATTCTATCTTGGGCCGAACGGAACTCGACTGGGCCTCTCACCATATTGTCTTGGACTGCAGAGAATTGTTGGCCCAATTGAAGAATGTCTCCTTGCGATACGAACCACGTCAAGCAAACCGAGCTGCCGATTGGATCGCCAAAGCTCACAATACCGATTCTCTTCCGAGTAATTGGGTATTCTATCCCCCGCACGAACTTCATATTTTATTATGTTTGGACTTTTGTTCTAGCTGTAATCCACCATCCTAGTTATTATCAATGAAGTATTTTCGTCCAAAAAAAAAAAAAACTAATGGTTAAAACATATATTATGAAGTTGTAAAAAGATGATTTTGTCTTTATAAATAAATTTACCCTCCATTTTACTTTATATCTCAATTTTTTTTTTTGTATTGATATTTTATTTTGAACCATTTTGTTACTCATACTATTCTGATGTAAATGCCATTTGTTTCGGTTTTCGAAAAAACGAAGCAAAAAAAGAAAAGATCGATTCTCAAATAGACTTTGGAACCAAACCAAAATAATAAAGTAGGTTCTAACATAAACATAATAGATTCCAGATTCAAAAAATTGACAAGCAATTAATTTTAATAGGACCGATCTTGAAATCAATCATTTCTATTGAATCGAGGCTTGACCCAGGTGGGGCCCCCTCCGACAAGCAAGGTCATGCGCCGAGCACGCGGACACAGGGCCCACGTGTGAGATGAAAATGAAAAACAATGGAGCACGTGATGCGTAAGTATAACTACCAGTCCACCAACCAACTCCGCTTAGCTGAGCTGGTTTTGCTATTATTCTGCTCATTTTGTGGGCCCCTTTGAGAATTTTCATTTTTGTCGATTTGTTTTTTGGGAGATTCATTTTCAGCCCCCTAAAGAAGAATCTCATGCGCCTAGGCCCAACACTACGAAGCCCATCTCCTTTTCCTTCTTCATTTTTTTTTTTTTTAATTTCTTCATTGCGTATTAAGAAAATGGAATGCGTCTCTCCTTTTATCGTGATTTTACATCGATTGCATCGTAAATAAGAAGAGAGTGTATATCATAGTTGGACTACTTGAATAACAAGACAAAATAAGGATAGTGTGATCTGACACTGACATCTACAAGTATGAAAATAATCATGTTTTGGCCATACAAAAATGATTCCTAACATGCTACATCATTTGTTGGGTAAACTAAAGAGACATGAAATTACCTTCGAAATTGAATCCCCACAAAATTTCACATGATATTGAGCAACAAATCCTAGATTCTTTTACATATTTCCAGCCACAAAATTCTCAAGTGAAAGTTCAGCCCAATGTTTAAAAGGAAGTGTTAAATATTTAAACATAAAATCACGTTTTTCATTGAATGACTTAAACTAACCTATACTTTTAGAGAAGGTAATTGTGATCTCATGAAATTTCGTATTTTTATCAAAGTATGAGTTTTGTGAATACAAGTATTTTACATAAGAGCACGTGTACTCTACTCACAAATTGTTGGGAATGCAACTCCACCAACTCCGCTTGGCTGAGCTGGTTTTGCTATTATTCTGCTCATTTGTGGGCCCCTTTCAGAATTTGCATTTTTGTCGATTTTTTTTGGGAGATTCATTTTCAGCCCCTAAAGAAGAATCTCATGGGCCTAGGCCCAACACTATGAAGCCCATCTCCTTTTCTTCCTTCATTTTTTTTATTGTTATTTTCTTCAAGGCATCTTTTTTTTTTTGGTCGAATTCATTGCATCTTTAAAAAATCGAATGTGTCTCTCCTTTTATCGTGACTTTGCATTGATTGCATCGTAAATAAGAAGAGAGTATTATATTATAATCAGACTACTTAAATAACAAAACAAAATAAAGATATTGTGATCTGACATTTACAGGTATGAAAATGGCCATACAAAAATAATTCCTAACATTTTATATCATTAGTTAGCTAAACTAAGGACGTGAAAGCCCCTTTGAAATTGAATCTCCATGAAATTTTGCATGGTATCCAACAAGAAATCCTAGACTCATTTATATATTTCCAGTCACAAGTCTTATGTGAAGAGTTCAGCAATATGTTTAAAAGGAAGCGTTTAGTATTTAAACATCAAACTACCTGTTTATCGGATAACTTAAACTAATTTATATTTCTAGAGAAGTTACTTGTGATCACACGAAATTTCGCATTTTTATCTGAGTATGAGTTTTATGTAAAAGTGCATGTACTTTACTCATGAATTGTTGTCAAAGCAACACACTACAATGAATATGTGAACATTCGTGCTGCATATGGATCCAAGGAAGATGCATAACATCAAATATGCGATAGTAATTTTCAAACGTGTTGACCAATTTTATTATTCTGTTAATTACTTTCAAATATGTTACCACATGAGATTTGATAGAAATAGTTCCCTTTATCGATGAAATACCTCAGCTTCATAGGCAAGTCCAAGCAAATAACAACCGGACATAATTTCGAATTTGCTAAATGCCAATCGATTGAAACAAAAATAATTGCACAATGGATGGAAGAACAATCCCAAATCCATCTCTCTTTTTTTTTTTTTCCTTCCTTTCATTTATTCTCTTTATAGCAAACCAATCAAACATGAGATTAACTGAAGAAGCTAAAACAGCAATGCACTGCCTTCTCAGCCAATTAACTCCTCGAACCTCCTAAGATCATTACCATCTGAGCTTCGCCGGGAAATACTGCAATTGAAAAAAAAAATTATGTTAAAGCCACAGATAAATTGGAAAAAATACATATTCTCTTTATACATTTTTACATAAACGGATATAATCTTTTTTTTTTTTTTAGGGAAACTCACTTTCTCAATGAGGGACATGTAGTATGGCTTGACTTCCTCAACATCGATCCTGACCTTGCTCTTGCTGTAAAGATCGTACTTGCTGCAGGAGGTTTAGCAAAGCACAAATTACTAATCAGTACCAAACAAAATTACACAAAAAAAAAACTGAAAATTATCAAAATTTAATCGGTACTTGAATATCTTGAGCCACTTCATGCTCTCCTTATCCTGCTCGTTCATGAGGTGCTTGTATGCCCCGCACCTATGCAATGCTGCCACGAGACGAAAGCACAAACATGACCATGAATTTTAATTATGGAAGAAAACCAATGAACCACAAAACCGGGAGCTTAATTACTTACGATAAAACGAATGGTAACGGATGATGAACAATGCTGCCGGAGGGAGAGTGGTTTTGTTTTCTTTGGCCACCTGCAGATTTTTTTGCAAATTTTTCCAATCAATTTAGCCACATTGCCATCTTTGGATGATTACACAATTTTTTTACTAATGATCATTATTTATAGTAATTAATTTCGAAATTTAGAGCGAAAAGGTGATAAGATAATTACCAAGTACATGTAGTCATCATGACCCCATGTTATCGTCACATTGTCCAGCCCGCATCCTTCGCTGTATATCCCGCATTTGGTGTTGTAGGCAGGATTGTGGGAGTCCGGGTTGCGCTCAAAGTACTGCATCAAATTAATAGAGATTAAGATTAAAGATTAAGGATGAGATTTTTAAGATTTTTGTCCCAAATTGAATGTGTAAATTCAGTAGGATTCGAGAGATTGCAAAAGACCTTGTGGTGGACAATGGATTCGTCGAAGGCGCACCCGAGAGGATGTGTATCACCTGTAGTGAAGTCAAGAGTAATTAGATTTATAAATTTTTTAAACTGAGTGAAAAATGCGTAATGGCCAAAAAAAAAAAAAAAAAACTCACCAACTACAGCCCATTGGGGAAGCCCACCAAAGCTGGGGAGGAGCAGCACCTTTCCAAGATCTGAAAAAAAAATGCAGCCAATCAAATGTCTCTTCAAGGAGGGGGAGGGAAAATCTGTCTTCTCTTGTCACCTTACTAATGCACAACTACAGACAAAACAAGGGCCGCCCGACCGGCCGACAGTGTTTTCGAAACCGTACAAGGGATCGCCGCTCGTACCGAACAGGGCCAGGCTAAATCGAATCGGGTCAATCGAGTTTCGAAACACTAGCCCAATGCATCCCACTTGATGGGCGATTTAGATCCAATCAAAATTCCAATTAGGTTGGGCCTCTCACGCCAAAGAATTTTGCCAATTTATGGTCAAATCTATAAGAGAGGGAGTTTCCTTATAGGAAACATCTTATTGGGTTGTCAATATCCCCCTGTCTATAGTCAAACCCTAGATTGCTTGAGCCTATAGAAAAGGATCTGGAGGCATATTAGTAGGGGGCATATACCGTGGATAAGGCCGGTCAAATGCAACCAGTCCTCGTCAGGATAATCCTTCCGGATGGCTTCGGCGGTTTGAAGCAAGTGCTCGATCTGAGGCTCGTCCAGATCGGGGTCGCTCTCGTCTACCACGTCGTTCAGGAGCTCGCAGCACTCCCATATGCTCATCTCTATCTTGTCCAACTTGCCGTATTCCTCCCTCATCCTCTTCACCTGAATGTCCATGGTAAGCATGAGCAAAGAAGTGGGAGGGAAACGAAAAGAAAGACGCGAACTTTCATGGAGAATTCGACAGAAACCGGCGAGTTCGTCGATGGGTTTTCGTTTCTTACAAAGTCGTACGTCTGGTGGATGTGGTTCAGCCGGTAGAACTCCTCCACCGTCTTCTGCCTCTGGCTTTCTGCATCGTAGTCCCTGCCAACCCGGAAAAGTTCCATCAGAAACCACTTCGTCGCATGTAAAATCTCGCATTCTATCAGAAGGACGGCCGAAGCGAGCCGGAGAGAAAAAAGATGAGAGGAGGACCTGAAAGAGTGACCGAACGCATTGATCTCGGGAGCCACGAACCCGTCGTTCGACTCCTCCTTCGGCACCGCGAACCCGCCGTCGAGCACCAGATCGTTGGTGACCGTCAGCGTCTTCTGCTCCTCCGCTTGGGCGCCTGAAAAACACACCAGACTCGACTCAGAAGATGGGAAAAAGCCTCGTCAACTCAACTCATCCGCAGGCTACCATGCCGACGCTCGTGTCTTGAAACGAAACCCTAGAGACCGAAAGAAAAAAAGAAGAACTCGAAGAGAAATAATGGGTTTTGCGGGGGTACCATTCTCGATCTGCTCAATGAGGATAGTCATCTTCTCCTTCCTCTTCCTCTTCTCAACGCAGAAATGAAACACGAAACTGGAAACAGCAACAAGAAAGAAGTACTACAAAGCTCTCGTTTTTCGGATGCTTGGAACTTGGAAACGTCCCGGGGTGGTATTTATAGGGAGGCAAGAAAACGAGTCCTCTGTTGCTATTTGAGAGCTTTCGTGTCCTTGGCCTGAGAATTTGGAATGTTTGGAGTCCTCAACTGAAAAGAGAGGGCAGATACAAATCCTCTTGTTTTTCCAACCACCCTATCCGATGGACGCGTTCGTGCGTGTAACCCCGAACTCCAAAGCACACGCGATTAAAATCTCGAGGATAAGGCCGACTCGCTCCGGAAGGAGTCCGTGTGCTCCACGCACCAATCGGATGCCGAGCTGCAGATCGATGACGCGGCGAGATCGACGGTGATTAAATTTATGACGATTGAGGGAGGGGGATTGCTTTGATTAGAGGAGAAAAAAAACTGATCCGCGAGGCCGATTGATTAGGAAATAAGCGAAAAATAGGATTTGGGTTTGGAATTGGAATTTGGGGATAGGATTTTGCACACAAGGCTCTGTGTCACTGACTAAATATGTTTGACTGTAATTAAGATTGGATTGAGAGGAAAAAAACCGAATGCGGAAAGTCTTTGTTTGAGAAGTATAACAGGCTGGAAAATCCATAAATATAGAAATTTTGTTCGGGATTTTTTTTTTTTTTTTGGGTGGGAGGCAAAAAGAGCAATATCTATTTCAATTGGTAATCACTCGATCAAGATGTTCAAGACTCGAAATTATAAATTACAGCGTCGGATATATATCTATTTCAATTGGGGATAGGATTTTGCACACAAGGCTCCGTGTCACTAACCAAATATGTTTGACTCTAATTAAGATTAGATTAAGAAGAAAAAAGCCGAATCCGGAAAGTCTTTATTTGAGAAAGCTGGAAAATCCTCTAAATATGTAAATTTAGCTAGGGCCTTTGTTGGGACAAAAAAGAGCAGTATCTATTTCAATTGGTAATCACTAGATAAAGATGTTCAATAGATACATAACTTGTCAAGTAATGGCAATATTCGATATTTTTTCTAATTTGCAAACACGGTTCATAAATTGTAGAAGTATATATCTTCGGTGTTGATTCATATCATTTGTCAAGATTATTTTCTAAATTTCGACGGGCTGCAAAAGATTATTTTTTTTTTTTTTTTGGTCCGTTCAAAAGAATTGTTAAGGTCTAGCAAATGGCTAAAACGCATTTGACTTGGTTTTAAAATGATGATTTGGATTAGTACCTAACCTTGAATTTAGAGGGCTACTAGGGTGGTGGCTCGTTACCTTAGTCGTAATTTTTTCTAAGGTACTTGCTAAACTCATCATTATCAAAATATTTGAAATTGATGTTATGATCTTGTTGCCCTCTTCTCCAAGTCAATTAGAGTTCTCTATCGACTAGTGCTGGCGATGGTTCCCACCCACCTCCAATGCCTACTAATTATCATCACGTGTCGCAATCTTACACATGTAGCATTTCACAAAGAAAGTCTCAAGCATTCCCCCTCCCCCCAAGCCGCCAATTTATTTGATCTCACGTCCCTGTCTTTCAGTATGATCGTGGCCTCTCACTTATAGAGCGCATTCATAGATTATATGTACAATAAATTGCAACAAGTTAGTCTATACCCCTTCTCCCCAGGTTCCACCAGAACTTCTGCAATTTCACTACAGGTTAGGCCCCTCCTTGCAAATTCCCAATAGATAATACAGAAAGACAGGCTTGCAATGAGCGAGTGTTCTACGTAAAACTACAAAGCGTGAGTCAGCTTTACGTGGAATCGGATCTTTAATAGTGATTGGCGGTGACCGCGACTCCCGGACGGACAGACTGACGCAGCATCCAGTCATACACGGTCCGCCCAATCACCTCCCCCCGACTCCACGACCCCTCTCGAAATCGACGGCCCTGATGCGGTCCTCGCAACCGAAAGGAGCCCCATCCGACCGTCGGAAGGTGGGGCCCCCTTAATCGACGGCGAGGATGCGAGCTTTCGCTCTGTCTCGTACAGAGGGTCGCAAGTTGTCAGTCAGCATTATTGTTTTCCGAGAGGTCAGCAAGTTGACATTATTTTAATTATTTGACATTTCTTTTTAAGGATTGTGTGGTGGTGGGGAGACGAGAGATTTTTGGTAAAATTATATTTTTGGCGCCGGCGCGGTCGGATTGGTTATTTTTAATCGACGGTCCAGAATGCTTCTGGGGGAGGTAAAGGGATTTTTCATTTTTATGTGTATGCTTGGCTGTTGTGTAGAAAGGGAAAATAAAAATTATTGGGATTTTGTTTGGTACCGGGTTAGGACACGTTTTAGGCATGGACATTGGGGGCGGCCAAAGGACGAAGAGGCGTATGGGCCATTGAGCACAGGAGATCCGAAGCTTCACATGCTGTGATTTGGCGAGAAAAGGAAGAGTTTGGCATGTTGCCCCATAAGAAAAATGAGGTTGATTTCATCGATTCCAGTCGATCGGCCCGTGTTACCAGAAACAGATCGGTTGGGGGGAGGTATTTAATGGAGATGGCATGGCCATTTGAACATCGATAGGTGGGTTTTCTTTTTCAAGTAGACGGGGAGATTTTATGTGATTGTAGAGCAACTTTTGAAAGTCGGATTAAAGAGAATAATTTTGTCCCACCTAATGTTGTTTATGCTTACAAAATGGGAAGGAGTTTAATGCGGCACGCGAGTGGTACAAAGGGAGCGAGGTCTTTGTAAGTAAAATATAAGGAAACAAGCTAATCTCGTCCCGACAAATGCTAGTAACACATAATGGATGACATGACTCTTTAAAATGATGCGACACTACAACTGAAAATGTACCTCTCAATTTTGGTTAATGCCACTATCTCTCGAGTACTTTTTGATGTTTACCTTGGAATCAAGTGGGTTCTCGTAAAAGTTGTGTATAGAACATAAATTCAATAGAACCAAAACGAAATAAAAGAGGGAAAAAATATATTTTCAGCCTTTATTTGTTTCACGAAAAAACAACACTTGTAACAATATTTTTCACGAAAAGGAAAAAAAAAAAAAAAAAAAAAAAAACAAAATTTTGGTCTGTGGAAATTAAGTTGATAGAGGAAATTGTTCTCAATCGGTTCAAAAACTATTGCATGCGATTCTTATCACATGCTCTTCCCATTCTTCTTCGTTTAGAAGAACCGACCCGATTGCGACCCGCGATGTGAACTTTGCGATCAGCGATGCTTTTCGCAGTTTCTTCTTATCTCGGGGCTTTGCAATCGGCTACGGTGGTCGTGTTCCTGCGATTCTTGATCGGAAATCGATCGTTGTATAGCTTTATTTGTCGGAATTATTCTTCGTCGTTCACTTTTATAGTAAATTACTCTGAAATTCGACGTAGCTCCCCTCTTCTACATGAGTTGACTATTCAAACAAGACCAGAATTGTAAGAATTTTCCTGATGGACCATATTAATTGAAATTGTGATTTATTGTTTTATGGTATTAGTCTAATAAGGTAAGATATAAGGTTCTTTAATAGTCGAATACGAGCCTAACTTATGTGAGCTGAGTTGGAGCCCGTCCCATGATGAGAGGGCTCGGCCGAAATTTTTTATAAATATGACTAAAGTCCCTCCTCTAACCCTTATTGTTATTTTGAAAACACAAATACACCCATATACCTCACATAAGGGACGTTCGTAAGGGCGGTCTCATCGAGCTAGGGTCTTGAGGGTGATAGAGGAGATCTTTAGCATTGAAGGATTGAATTGTCGTTATTTTGGATCGAGGATCATGGATTTCAAATTAGGTGCACAAATCTCTCCTCTTCTCTGTTCTTATGTTCAAGTTTCTAGCTATGTTGATGTTATGAAGCCGTTTCGACAGCTAACAAAAATTACTCTAGTTGTATTGAAAAGAAAATGGATTCTTTTCACAATCGGCAAAGATATTTTCTATCATAAGAATTGATATGGTGATGTTCACCTAAATCAATAAGATAGCGCTGGCCTCTTGTAGAGTTCATTCGGATTACCAGAATAGCATATTTTC
This sequence comes from Eucalyptus marginata, assembly GCA_014182565.1. NCBI lineage: Eukaryota > Viridiplantae > Streptophyta > Magnoliopsida > Myrtales > Myrtaceae > Eucalyptus > Eucalyptus marginata. Next base: position 8,646,204 of record CM024587.1, on the reverse strand, counting down.
TTGCGTAAAAGTAAAATATTTTTCATTCCCATCAAGATTGTAGCCAAAGACCAGAAAACTCTGTTATTTTCTTGAAAAAATAACTTATCGATGAATACTGTTCGAAAGTATTACATATTTTGTGAAATAAACGGAGCCTCAATGTGTTGTTCATATCCGACAAAAAATTCCATCAATATATTAAGTGGAGTCCACGAAGCATCTCGATGGAATAAATCTAAGCATCGGCAAAGTCGAGGATGCAAGGAGGGAGGCATCCTCATTGACCTTGGCTTAGAATAAACATGATCGTTGAGTAGGCTCAAAACTTATCAATGGAATAAATCGGTAGGAGTAAACAAAGAATTTGTTTATTTCGCGAAAAATATTTTCTTCATTTTTGGGCATTTTCTAACCGTAAGCCCCGTGACGGGTAGCAGCTAGGCGACAAGCCATGACGCAAGCTTGAGCTCACCTATGGCCATCGCCGGCCAGTCATGGCGAAGGAAAGGGAGAAAAAGAAAAGGAAAGGAAAAGAAAAGAGAAAAATAATTAAAAATTTGAAATTTTTAAAAATAAAAAATAATTAAAGATTCGATTATTTCTTTCTCAAGATTGAAATCGCATTCCAATGAAATCTAAACATTATAAAACGTTTTGGACAACACATCACCTAACAAAGGAAAGCTAGTCGTATTCCTGAAAAACGAACGCTGCCAAAATGGAGGATGCGAGGGGGAACGCATCCCTGTCGCCCTCGACGTAGAATATACCTTATCGTTGAGCGGGACTGAATCACGTTGATGGAATAAACCAATAAGCATGAACAAAATGGAGGATCCAAGGAGGAAGGCATCCCCGTTGACCTCGACTTAGAATAGACTAATCGCCGGAGCGGGCCAGGATGGGCCGGGTCTCAATTTCCTTGAAGGAGTCTGGCTCCAAGCCCGTCGGGCTGGCCCGCTGGGCCTCTTCAGGTCTGACAGGACACGGGCCGACCCGCAACGGCTTGTCGAGCCCGCGGAGAATGGGTGGGGATCAGTATTGCTTTTGGAATCCCTCCCACTTCGTTCCTTAAAGAACGTGAATAACGCGTGGCGGACCGAGAGATTTCGTGTCTTCTTCAGGAGGAGGCGGGTCATCCATCGTGCTTGACATCATCCATTGTTTTAGAGATGTTTCAATCTTTTCAAACCGGGAATTCTCTCTCTCCCACCATAACATTTGACAGATGTAATATGTATCGATAAGATTTATAGTGTTCTGTTGACTGAGCACCCAACTTATGGGGGAAATGTAGTGGAAGTTCGCATGGTGAAACCATCGATGACGCTTTTTGGCCAGATCCTATGTCCCTAACTCGAGAGCTTCTCCGCCCCCGTGGGGATGGCGCAATATAGAAGTTTTGAGGCTCGCTTATTATACCATGCATGCCTCCTCTTACTCCTTAGATCGTCTGCGTTCACTGTATAAGGTCTTGCTTCTTTCACTTTTTCTTCGACGGGTATGACTTTTTTTTAACCATGGCGAGTGTTTGCGAAATAACTTCGATGAGAATCCAAAAATATTACCCCCAACGGAAGTAGCAGGCGATTTCTGGTCATTACCTCTAAGTTCAAAGATGGGAATCGGGATTAGGAGACTGATACATAGGTTTACCTCCGTATACTTTCCTAAACTTTCTCCCGCTGATTGGGTTGGTCCGAAGAATTCATCCACAAGAGAACCAGGAAGGGAGAGCTTTCCCCTTTTTCGAGAAGAAAAAGGAAGTCAACTGTCAAGAGATGCAAAGAGATCTGTCGATGAGCAAAGGATCTCGCTCGAGAGAGGGGATTCAACCCCGACAAATGCGACGAGGCAGAAGGCGTGGCATCATAATATCGATGACGGATTTGATGCAAAATAAGCGCTTAGCCACGTAGAATGATCAGAAGAAAACATAGCCTGATATTTGAAGAATTACGGAATCACGAGTACGAAGGTGCATACGTGCTCGGTGCATTTGATCGTTGAATTATGTTAGATCCTACTGGTAGGTATGCACGCAGTAATGTCTCTGCCTAACGGGCCATCATCCCAAAGCCCTGGGCCATCTCACACTCGAGCTTCTCCAAGCTTCGATTCTCAGCCAACAAAAAGATTCAAATCGCAGAGACCTAAAGCCACGAAGCACGCACGAATCATCCAGGCAGCTGATAAAATATCAGAGACGCAAGTTAAAAAAGGGGTACGAGTCACAGAGGGAGAAAGAGAGAAACCCGAAAGCAGTCGAGCCTCCTCGACGACAGCCGTCGAAACAGTGCATGAAACGCGCTGAGAGCCATCCAGGTGTATGGCGAGCGCAGCAGCAGAGGACTGATATTATTGTTCCCTAGTCATTATTTCACGTGACTTTCGATGCGAGAAGGGGGGGGCGGGGAGGATAGGATGACGAGCCTGATTTGCTGCTCCTGCTGCATAACAAATTCCCAGGCAGTGGCCCCTGTTGATGACGACGGACGGATGCACATGGCCGCCTCTGGGAGGCGCTGCCTCTGGAGGACCTCCACGTACCCGCCGCGAGTCGCTGTCCCCGTGAAAGGAAAGGCAAAATCGATAGATCCGCGATCTTCCCTAAAAAAAAAGATGTGGGTAAGAGCGGATAGATAGGCCAGATCTCCATGTTAGGTGCCCGCTCATGTGCCACCTCCTTCTTTTCTCCCTTCTTTTTTTGAGGGGTTCTCGATTAGTATAATGATGTGCTTTTGGAAGAATCTGAAAGCTAGGGTTTGGGGAACAGGGCTTCGGGCATGCAGGATGTTCACATCTGTACGTGCCCGATCGTCGCCAGGTCTCTTCGACGCATGTGCGGGGCCTCGCGTTGAGGGGCAACCAATTCTCGGGTTTCTTTTCGGCGATATTTATATGGTACGGTTGATGAGTTTGTCGAGAGATGGATCGTATTCGATCCGCTTTGTTTGATCTTTTGTGTTATGGGATTGCACTGCTTAAAATGTTATCATGGGTTAGGTATGCTGCGACAAAGTAGTTTGCACATTCGAGGAGGAATCGCAGCTTTGGTTCTCCAATTTTTTTCACGGATCTTGTCGCATGACGTGGTGTTTGTGGATGGAACGTATACTTTATTGTTGATCCTCTATTATCGCGGTACCTAGAGCATCTTGACAGAGAGATTTAGACAGCAAAATCTTCCCATTCGAGTCCTTAGAATCACGAAGAGCTGCTTTCTGTTGTCGAATTGCAACAGAGAAATTTACCCTCGTCACTATGATTGCAATACCATCGTTATTGTCAACTTTCCATTCGGTTTATCACGTCGTATACAATTATCGTACTTCCAAATTTGAAGTTCTTCTTGCCACGTAATCAACATGATAAACCTATCAAACTGAAGATGGATGAAGGCACTTGTGTAAATCTTCTCTTTTGGAAGATCGTGTCCCATAAACATGCTAAAAGGAATTTATTGAATTACCTGGAAACATCTCGACAAAGATTGAGATATCAAAGTCTCACCATTTTAAGAGTTGCTTTCTATTGTCAAATTGCAATAAAGGAATTTATCATTATCATTACGGTTACAGTTCCATCATTATTGTTAACTTCCTATCGGTTTACCATATCATATATGGTTATTATACTTTCAAGTCGAAGTTTCTCTTGCCGTTCCGAGTTATCAAAGTGCTGTAGTCAACATGGTAAACCGATCAAATTGAGAACGGACAAAGGCGCTTGTATGAAGCTTCTCTTTCGGAAGATGGTGTCCCATGCACATGCCGAAAGGCATTGAGGAGCACATGCGCGTTGAATATCATATTCCGTTCAATGAGTTTCTAAAGCGGCCCCGGGCTAGCCAAGGAGCCTAAAGGCGTCTCTATGGAATCATTATAGCTTCCAAAAGACGCCTAAGGGGCTCTCTTAATCTCTATCCGCAAGCTCAGCACACGAGATAAGCCTCCGCAGCTAACATTGTAGGTCAGGACTCTGTAGTAAAAAGGGACATGATCTTATCCATTCCGACATTCAATGCTGTGTACTTCTCACCGAACGCGTCTGAAAGTTCTTGATGGTCGTCCTTTCCTTCGCCTCTTTTAAGCAATGTCTTGGTTACGCCTCTTTGCTTGTTTTTCCCATGAACGGTTGATGGAGAGATTTCTTCCAAAAATAGAGGATTAAGGGGAAGGTGGATTTTCCTTCTCTTACATGTTTTTGGCTATTTATGGGAAGAACCAAGACTATAATGTAATCTCAATTTTGATTTGCAATTTTATTTGTTTTTATTATGTGGTGAAACCCTTTAATTGGAATAAGTGTTTGACATTCTTGGAATGCCAAAAATGCACATTTCACCAATTAAAGAAATCATGAAAATTCATTACCCTTAATGACTATTTTTCTGATATTCATAATCGGAAGAAACTTCCTTCATATATGCCCTTAAATGATGGGTCAAGATGAGAATGCTACTTTCATTATGCTTAATAGAATAAAAATTGCAAGTGATGTTCGTGATTGTAACCCATTAAACGAAAACTAATTGATTGAGGGGAAATTGACCTCGACCTTTAATATAAGGCACTTCCTATCCATTTTCAAGGAATTATTCTCATACATATGGGAAAAACCGAAATTTGATTATGCTAATATTTCCGAAATCCCGTGCAACCAAATGTGCCGAAGAATGGATTGACTTTGCTCACTATTCCTCTTCTCTTTCAATTCAATTCTTCATCTATTTAATCATTTCATAGATTTTGCACTTCGTGGTGTAGACATCGACAAAGTGATTTCCATAATCATAGATTGCATCTTGAGCTCATGAAAAACTATAATATCAGCTCACTACACCAAATCAAAATCGATAAAATGCTATGGAACATAAGCTTTTTCAAAAAAAAAACTTCTTTAAATTGCTCTCGAATGTTGTAGAACAAAGTAAAATATCTTATTTATCGAGTTGAAAAAATGTCTTATCGTGCTTCACATGACCTCATCCTTAATGCATGATCGGTGATGTGAGATTCATATAATCGAAAGATTAAGATGCCTGATTTGACATGCACCCGTGGCAACCAAAGCCAATCGGCGTTATTCTACACAAGCAATTCTCAAAATCGACTATTTTAACCACCGCGGTAACTTTTTATTACCTCCCTCTCCCGTTGCATTTTTAACCTAACCACGGTTGAACCGAACCCAAACCGAGTTAAGGCCAACCTCTCCACATACAAGACCACCCCCACGGCAAATTAATTTCTTTTGACCGCCACAGTGACTTTCAGTACGTCTCTCTCCCCGCCAGCATTTTTTTAACCTAACCACGGTTAAAACGAACCCAACCAGAGTTAGGCCGGGGCGCTTTATATACCCACCACCACTGCTTCCCTCCACCATGGGCCTTCCCCGCCGTATTCCACCACCGCGAAAATGATGATCGGCGAGTCCCGCCACCCCCTCCACCCCACGACGGTGCGCATCCCGCCTCCGCCGTGGCCGTCCCTCGACGATCCCGCCGACGAGATCCCCCCCGCCTTCGATGCGGACCACCTCGCCGCCGTCGCCGCCGCGGCTTCTAGTCCGTACGCTCTGCAGGACATCATCGCGGCGCTGCGCCGCCACCAGGCCGACCCGGACTCCGACGGCCCGGACTCGCCGGTGGGCCTCTACACGTCCGACCACTTCCGCATGTACGAGTTCAAGGTCCGGCGGTGCGCGCGTGGGAAGTCCCACGACTGGACCGAGTGCCCCTACGCCCACCCGGGCGAGAAGGCGCGGCGGCGCGACCCGCGGCGCCACGGGTACTCCGGCGCGGCCTGCCCGGACTTTCGGAGTGGGCATTGCCCGAAGGGGGACGCCTGCGAGCTCGCCCACGGCGTCTTCGAGTGCTGGCTCCACCCCTCGCGTTACCGGACGCAGCCCTGCAAGGACGGGCTCAACTGCACCCGCCGCGTCTGCTTCTTCGCCCACACGCCCGAGCAGCTCCGCGCCGTGCCGGGGCAGCAGCAGAGCCCGCGGAGCGTCGAGTCGCTGTCCTCGTCCCCGCCGGCGTCGCCGATGTCGCTGTCGCTGTCCCGGTCGCCGTTCCGGGCGGACCCGGTGGGCGAGATGGTCGCCTCCCTCAGGAACCTGCAGCTCGACAAGGTGAAGTCCATGCCCTGCGGCGGGTCGACCTCCGGGTCGCCGAGGGGCTCCAGGATCCGACCGGGGTTCTACAGCATGCCCACGACGCCGACGCAGTCCACCCCGACGGCGCGCGGGCTCGGGTACCTAGATTCCTGGGAGAGCCCTTACGAGGAAGAGCCGGCGATGGAGAGGGTGGAGTCCGGCAGGGGCCTGAGGGTGAAGATGTTTGAGAAGCTGAGCAAGGAGAGCTCGTTGGTCACGGCACGACCTGAATCCGATCCTGACGTCTGGTGGGTATCGGACCTGGTCAAGTAAAATCAGTATCTTGTCTGCGTCTTCCCTCTCTTCCGTTGTGAATAGCATCTGAAAGGGGAGCAGAGGGATGAGAACTGGGTAGAAATGCTAATGATTTAAGACTCCAAGTTACTGTACATATATGGTGTAACTGACGGCCGGCATGATGAAGCGAACTGGGCAAGATGGTTCCGATTCCAGAGGCGGAAGATGATCGGCAACGTTTCGAGTCGGTGAAGAGCTGATTCCGAACCGCAGAGGAAGTCTTGATTTACAGGTGTTGATTACTCGTTTTGTTCTCGACTGTTCTTGTTCTCCTCGGATCCGACCGAAGGAGGAGGTCGCAGGAGCCATGGTTGATGGTCGTGTCTTTGATGCAGGGTGATGTGGAAGGAGGTTTTTTGGTCTTAGTAATCATCGCCGTCCGGTATCGCGACGCTCAAAAGAACTGTCCGAGGTTTTCAGATTCCTTTGCTGTTTCTGGGTAACCTGTGTATATTTAGTCTGGCCGAAGAAGGATTATTATGGTATTGATCTATTAAAATCCTCTCTTCCTTGTTTTTTTGTCCTTTTTAATTGTCTTAACCTAAACCCGTCCAAGCCTTTTTTTAAGTTCATAAAAGTGTATCGTCACATGATTCCCATGTATGGGAGTTCATGTCTGTAAGATAAAGATCTTATTTTTATATTGTCGATTTTAGCCGAGAGTGGTTTTCAATCATAGTGGAATCCAATTTCAATCGTCCTTTAAAGTTCTGTGTAAGTGAGCATTGAGTTCGGATGCTCGAAAATCATGACCCACCGCGGACCGAACCGCGGCACGAATCTAATGCGATATGTACTAGACTCTAATGCGAAATGATTTCGAGTGACCGAATGACGACAAAACTGAGTCAAGACACTATTCTAGAAGCCCTTGAAATTTTATTGTAAAATTTAATGGAATTACCATAAATAGTTATAGGAATTTAAACTATTGTTTGTGATTTTAGGAAATGTGAATCTGTGATTTTAAAATTTAAATGTTTTAATAATTATTTGAGAAAAAATGTAAAATTTTGCATGACTTGGAGATTATCCGATGTGAAATGACAAAAAGAAAACGCCACTAAAACAAGTGTTTTTTTTTTTTTTTTGGTGGTTGCTGTTTGATGTGATTTAACAAAAAGAAGACGTTACTGAAGGAGTTTTTTTTTTTTTTTGTTGCTCTTGCCGAAGATTAAAAGTGTCGCAAAAAAATTAAATAATGTCCATTAATATTATATTTATCTTAAATTTTTTATTATGATAATTTAAATTACATTTAATGCTTTAAGATTTATTTTTATTTTGAGATATTTATTCTAAATTTTTTTATATCATAAAAATCTCCAAATTTAAATCACTGTTGACTCATTTATTTACTGTTAAGATTTCGTTAAATGTTTTTTATGTCGTCTTTTACCTTTCGACATTTATGTAAGTAAATTTTGATTATGTTTATTGATGGAATTTTGAGGTGAAGTAGTTGTGTTATATATTATATATATATATAGAGAGAGAGATTTTAATATTTTTGTGAATCGTTTTTGAATTTTTTGTTTTATTTGTTTTTTTTTTTTTTTTTTTTTTTTGGGGGGGGACAAAAGACATGGAGTCATATAACTATTGGGAGGATTGGATTTGATAGGCGCCGTGATGATGGATGTCGATATTGGAGGGGACAACTGAACAAAGTTATGGTGGGCGAGGGGGTAGTAGCTTTGATGTGAAGGGTCTTAGCTTTGGTATATGCTTTTTCCGCGGGAGGGCTCCTCTTCATTAAAATTTCAGGTCAGTCCCCCCCACCACCACATTCAAGACGGGGACCCGGGGGTGGGGTTGTGGGTCCCACTCTATTGACGAAATATCGATGATTTTGTCAGAGAAGAGAAAAATTAGACGCACGAGCTGCTTGCCTTTTGCTCGTCTCTCCTCTTTCCGTCACAACCCCCCCGAGACGTTGACCGTAAAATATCTCTTCCCCCCACTTGGAACCATTTGCCCTCTCACGTCAATCTCGACTCTTTCACCATGGCTAAGGTCAAGATTTGCTGGGTTAGTGTCGCATAGAGCGCGTTTGATAACGATTCTATTCTCGAAAATAGATTTTAATCGAAATGATTATTTTTTATTTTGTTTTCGTGAATAATTTCTAAGATTTTAAACCGTTTGGTAATTTCAAAATTTCGATTTTGGAATAGTAATTACGTTTGATGATTACAAATCAATTTCTTTTAATTTTTAAATAATTTTTTTACTTTTTTTTTTTTCTTATTCTTCTTCTTCTTCTTGTGGCCGGTCGCCGGACCTTGGCGACGCCCGGCATGAGGGCCCGCAACCTCATTGGTGAGGCCCCCGTCGGCGAGCCTCGCTAGTGACCAAGTGAGCCTCACCGGGGCGGGCGAGGCTTGCCCTGCCACCGACAGGCCGGGTGTCACGAGGCTTGCCCAGGCCCGATGAGAGAGCAAGCCTCGCCCGGCCATCGCAGGGCTCATCGGAAGCTGGGACCGGTTGTCGACGACCGACGGTGGTGGCGGCAATGCAGAACCACGGGATGGCGGTCGATGAAGAAGAATAAAAGAGAAGAAAAAGAGGAGAAAAGGGAAGAAGTAGAAGAGTTAGTTTTGATTCTCATATTTGTTCTTGGAACAATAATCAACTTTTTTTTTTTTTTATTCTTGATTCTGTTTCAAATTTACTTCCGAAAACAAAAAATAGAAATTTGTTTCCGAAACAAAAATTTTATCAAACGTGATTTTGTTCCCAAATTATTCCCAGGAATAAAGAATGAGAATCAGTCACTTATTGTGATGGTTACCAAACGGGGCCATAGTGATCAACTATGTAGCACCAACACAAACACGGGATACGGGACACGACACGACACGTTATTTTTAAAAAAATAAAGAATTCCGACACGTTTTAAAAATAAATGAAAAAATAAATAAATAATAATAAAAAGAGTATAGAATTAATCAAAAAAATATTAATCCAACATTTGTTAATATCATTTATTGTTTTAATTTGATAGAAATTGAACGAGAAATTCAAAAATTGCAAACATGAAAGAGTGAACTTGAAGGAACATGTCCTGTTTTCTTATACTTGTCAGAGATTAGTGAGATTTCTTGTGATCTTAAACAGAGTTCGGAGTTCATGATATAGATTAACTTGGAGCTCCTTTGCAAAACAAGATTCAAGAAAAATGAAAATCTAGGACAAAAATTCTCGAAGTATGACCAAAAGAAAAGGAAATCATTAAATTTGCCACAAAAAATGTGAGAGACAACTCATAAGCCAATAACATAGACCAAAAGAGATAACTCGCAAGCAAAAAAATTATAACTTTAAGTATGTGGGGGCAACGAATGATGCTGATGAGAAGATGGGCGTTCCATCATCACTCATAGGAAGATAATAACTTATAAGTGAGAAACTTGAGAGTAAGAATTTTCTTCTTTCCCATTTATTTTTGTTATTTTCATTATTTTTTTCATATATTTATATTTTGACCTCTCAAGTATTGAAAATTTTTAAAATTGACCCCGTGCGTGTCGGGAAGAGTTAACCACGTGTCGGATTTTTCGACACTCGTTGACCGCGTGTCAGAACGTGTTGGAACGTGTCGGACACGTGTCGGAGTGTCGACACAACACGGAGACTTTTAGAGAGTGTCGGTGATTCTTAGATATCAGTTTCAAGTAATTCTCTGGTCGCTTCTCAAACTCGAGGTAGGTCCGTCCTTGACGCAAGTCTAATCGTGCCATGGTGCAAGATAATCCCGACTCTACTCTTTAATAGTCACGTGGTTTTATAGTGGCAATGGACTCACCTCAGATCCGAGCAGTGATTATGGCTCAAATCGAATATCATTACTCAAAGGGTGTGGAACATTAGTGGCAATGTTTAGTGGGAGTCGCTAGACTTGTTAAATGGGTGTATCGGGTTGAGATGAAAATGATCCAATCGAAGTAGATACGTTTACTTGGGTTGGACCATTTTCACCTCTCTTCCACTTATAACATTTCACCTCAAACTCGACTTATTCACCATGGTGACGATTGAGATCGTTGGAGTTGGGTTAGTGTGGTATAGATAGTGCATACTCTCAAATAATTCCCCCATCTTTTCTCAAACTCGAAGAGGGGTTTGTCTTTGACGTGAGTTTGGTCGTGCCATGACATAGGATAATCCCAATTCTCCTCTTAATAATAACATGGTGTTACGGTGGTGATGGATCCGCTTTGTTTGATCAGTGGTTATGACTCGAACCAAAATGTTCTTTACTCGAGAGGGGTACATCTTTCTAGTGGCAATGTTTAGTGGGGATTGCCGGCGTTGGTCACCCCTTCCAATCCTTTTTCATTATTAAGACTTATTTAACTATAAAGATAGAGAATGAGATCATAAATCTATTGGGTCCTCCATGAGATCTGCGTATTGGATGGTCTGAATCACTCAAGTTGTGAAAAAATGAAACTGAATGAGAATTAGTGACGAATGCTGCTATGTGCATCAGCAATTTTCCAATTCGAGATCTGTCGAAAGGCGATGGAGAGGATGGGTGGCAGGATTATGAACTGACGAGATCATACCGAATGTTTAATCACTTGCTAAGTACCCTTGCGAGCTTAGTCAAGTTGTCATTAGATTAGAATTTACCAGTTCAGCGACCAAGCTAGTGGGAAGAATTTTAACCTTATCATTGCAAATTTTTCCACATACCGTCCGGCCTATAGTTGGACATCGGATTGGGGTCTCCACTACCGTCCTTTTCGCTTGTCCATTTATTACTTTTTGAATCGTCATTTTCATGATTTTTTTTTCGCAATAAAATTTCAATATTTCACGAACACGGAGACCCAACTACCTACAAGTTCCATAATAAACCGGTTAAGTGAGGATCAATCGTGATCATATATCTCTATCCTTACGTGACGATTAGATCCAAGCACCCTCGAATGATTTTGCACCGGGTGTTGAATATGATAGCAAAAGCTTAAAGATGGTACAAGATTGCTTCATTTTCAGTTTGATCCTGACAAGTAAAATCTTGATCAGCGGCCGATGAGAGTCGTCCATAGCGACAAGTCAAGCCATGACTGAGGGACGGCCACAAAAAAAGAAAAAAAGAGTGGATGAGATTATAAGAATTTACATAGTTTCAACCTCTCTATATCATAAATCAAATCAATTTCGAAGGAAGAATCGCAAAGTCTTACCCGAAGATCCCGTGGAAGACCGTGCATCATATTAAATTAAGAGATGGTGGAATGTACTTTTAGATCACGGACAATTTTACAACGTGGCAGTGATTGGTTGAGTGATTCAAGACTTGATTTACAAATTGAATATCACAAGAACTTACCTATTTTCAGTCTAAGAAAATCTTGGTTAATTTGCAAAAGATGGGCCTGAGTTTAGGTGAATAGTCAATCTTAGGTTTTTGACTTGTAGGATTCTAGTTACGGATTTGCCTAGTAAATAATTGATGCTTCATTAGCACCTTAAACCGGAAATTTCAACAACAGACGATGTAGGTCTTAACACCAATCGAACCCTTTTCATCAAGCAACGTATGGACAACTTTTGTCATGGAAAAAGAAAAATTAATTAATATTCTCGAGTAATTATTGGGTAGTTGCATAAATCTTTCCCATACCAAATTTAAATTTGAATCTCATTATTCATGAATAAAGATATAATGATTTAGCAAAAGAAACACTTGTAATTGATGGAAACACTATATATCTCACGATTCACGAATAAGATAACCCTTTTCGAGGGTTTGAAGGCTGTGTCCCATTGCTAATAGCGGGCTTTTGAGAAAACTCAGAGCTAATGATTGTGTAGGAATCATACGAAAACTTGCGTGAGACCTAGGGTGGAGTTTTAGGGAATTTTCCGAATGCGACCAACTTAGTTTAGTAGACTCGATCTATGCAAGACCTGCTCCTGGCTCGTCTGATGCAACGACACCACGTGGATTCGATTCGATTCGATTCGATTGGTAAAATCGATGAGGATGACATTGGGGGCTCACGACCCATGAGTCGTCCTTATCATCTGTTAATGGTGAAGTAAGACGCCTCACTGCATTGCAGTCCCAAGAGGTCCTAGTCGACCCATCGTGAGATATTCCTACAAGCGTTCGTGGAAGATGCCAATGCTTTGTCTCCCTGTCTCGCCCTCTGGACCAGGAAACAAAAAGGAGATTTGTCCGCTAGTTTCCTTCCGTTTCTAACCTATATTTTGCTCTAAAGGAGATATGCTGCATATATTCCCTCCCGCTACCTCCAAAAATCAGACACCCCCCCCCGGCGTGACGGTCGGCACAATGCGTTCATGCAATCTTGACCGGAGGCACGTGCTCAAGACGTGACTAGTCGCGGACAAGAATAGGTCGAGCAAGGTCGCTATCATGGGCTTGCTAGTGTCAACATGTTATTCCTTTGTGTTTTTTTCTGTGTTTAAAGATGAAACTATGTAATTGAATTAATCAACACTAATCCCGCGATTAAGGGTTTTTATTTTTAAAGGAAGGGGGACTGTCAGGTTTTAATCCCTGCGAAATTGGCTTTTAGGCACTAAATGAACGTTCATGGGCCGAAAGCAAAAAGATTTCAACGGGGAGGAGCAGGTGAACTGCATTGACACTATTTGCTCGAGCAATGACCTGTGGAGATCACGAGATCAATGAGATCTTTGATTTTGACAATCGAGCTGATCCGCAGAAATAGGAAATGGCGGCTCCATTGCTCTCCACCACGACTTCTCTTTCTACTTTTGGCCATATTGGGAACAATTTTCCTATCTTTCTCTTTCCCCCTTAAAGTTTATGAGGTTGTGCTTAGCCCGCCCATCGTTCTTATGCCTGATTTGGAAATCGGGAATCAGATATTTTTCTTTCTTCATTTATACAGTGTAGACTTGTCAAAATGGATCATAACTCCATTTATTAACACATATATGATGAATTGAATTATTATATGGGCTAGTTATACTAGGGTTATAAACGGGTTTAAATATAATATGAGTCTTAAGTGGATTATAAATGAGTTTACAACTTATTTAGACTCAACCCACTTATATGATTCTCTCTTCATTCTTTCTCACTTTCACTTGATCTTGTGCTCACTCACTTTGCACTCTCACTTTAGTTTTCGTATAAATTTTCCTACATTATGTTAAATATGGAAGTAGTTTAACTATATGAGTTGGGTCAAGTATGGATTGAGTATGGGTAACTAATTTTGTATGACAAAAAAAATGAGTCATATAGGTTAAATGGTTAATTTGGGTTGGACCATGACCCAATCTGATCCTCCCGTTTGATAAGCCTAATGTAATATTAGGTATAGTAAATCAAAGTTTTATGTCATTCATGCCTAACATTGCAAATCTGGAGAGGAATATTATTTTTGAATGGTTGGGTCAGACATTCTCTTGTTGTGTAGCCAGACTTAGATGTTATGTTGGGTCGTGATCACAAGGTACAAGGCCCGTGCTTTTAATATCTACAAGCCACAGTCAGTCAGGCCCAAAATAGAAGAATCGGAGAGTCATCGTATGGTGTGGAAGCCTTGCGAGTCCATACCATCTGAGCCATCGATTTTGCAGGTCCCATCATAGGGTTTACTCGATCGACGGTCCAGATGAGCTCGGTCTATATAATCTTCACACGTCTCATCAAACACTAGAAGCGTTTGCATGACTTGGCACCATCTATATAAAAGCTCGTGCTGTTTTATTCACGAGGAAGAGAAGATGGAGCTTTTCTGTAGCTTATTCCGACAGAATGTCAGTTGGACGGACCTGAAAGAAGGAGGGTAAATCGAAATCTGGCTCGATGAATTTATACATAGGGGAAGAAATTCTTTTGGCTAGAATATTTCAATTTCATGTTTGAAGTTTCCTTCCTTTTTTCAATGCAATTAGGTCACGTTTGGTACCTTCATGACTAGCAACCGAAAGTAGCAAATGGAGAAAAACAATTTAGAAGTGACATCCATGATATCATGATCTTGGGCCTGGAGGCCCGCCCATCATTTGAACTGGCTTAGACAGAAATTCTTGCCCATCAATCAAAGCTTGGTTGGGCTCGAAACCTCTGATCACTGATTTTGTGGGCTTCGACAAGTCCACTTTAGCACCATGTTACTACTTTATACAGGGAAAATTAGAAATATCATTTCTGGCCTCTTTTTCTTATGTCAAATACCACCCTCGCATTTCAAGATCTGCTTTTTTTTTTTTTTTTTTTTTTTTTTGAGACCGGAGGAAATGCTTCACAGCGAGTGCTCGGCTTGTACATTCAAACCTCTTCTCCTCTCTCTTCTTGTACGCTTTCTCTCTCCTTATGCACAACATTGTGGCACAGCAACGATCGAGAGCCACCCCTGCAATTATCAGCCGCCATTCTTTGCAGAGTCCATATGCACAAAGCGACCCGAAAGCTCATGCCCTCACTTTACCCGCCGCCCTTGTCTCTCTCTGCGTCGAGCTTGCTCGTAGTAGCACGGCCATGCGATCTTGACCTAAGCTCATGCCTCATAATAGCTTTGCGTGGTTGCCACGACCAATAGCAAGTCTTTATGACAAAGTTGGCGAGTTGTGCGAACTTTACAGCAAGGCCCAATCGTGATTGCCAGTTCAAAGTCATCCCTGAAGCTAATCACGGTGTGGTTCTTGGCCTTACATGTGAGGTCAGCGCCAGTTGTAGCGGCCTCCGCAGGAGCGACGATGGTGCTCATGGTAGATAGATTGAGATGTAGCGATGGGCAATTTGGGATGGCAAGATGGTAACTTTTTTTTTTTTTGGGTCGAAGGCAAGATGGTAACTTATGCGTGATTAAAAGATGCAATTTGAAACTTAATGCACGAAATGAAGATGGGGGATCTGCAGATTTAAAGAACTCAAGATGATATTTGATATTTGAGGTGGAAACCGAGGAGTATTTTCCTATGTCCTTTTCTTATTGTCTACGTGATTGGTGTAACTTGTGCATCGTGGCTTTTAAGGCCTTGACTATAGGACCTAGCCAATCAATCAAGCCTAGAATTTCCACAAGGCCAAACCTGTTGATGGATTCTTGAATGAACCCGTTACTTCTGATTCTATTGTAACAAAAAGATTCCCATTTTTATGTGGAAGGGCTCATATCAATAATTATGATTTTATGTATGGACAATTCCTCAATATTTTGTTCATTCACAATAAAATATTTTCAATTTGGGATGGTAAAAAAAAAAGAAAAAAGCTTTTTTGGAGAGAGATACTTTTTTTTCAATTAAGTCATATGTATCTAACATATTCATACCTGATGATTTTTCACAAAGTGGTGATGAAAAGTCTAACTTGTACAAATCTTTCCAAGTGTTACCCTTAGGATAGCATGTTCTTATTCTTCGTTTTCCAATTCAACAAATGATACATTGTAGTTCTAAGTAACATTTCTATAAAGTCCATATAGATTCTGTACATTTCTTTAATTGCTCAAGCTCTTGTGAGTGTAGCTCGAACCGCGCAAAAACTTCCTCATATGCCAACATAGAGATTTAGTCAAACAACGTTATTTCTTCCGGGAAATCATCAATTACAGAGCTCAAGCCCTTATTCAATTCTCACAAGAGCGTTACGTCATAATATATCGTCATGACGATGCAAAATGTCTTACCAAGCTTTGAAGAGGTTGTCAGCCAGACACGAGCGACGCGCGTGTCCTGTGATTGTCGTCCACCCATCTAGAAGCACATGTCCCAAAGTAAATTGCAGTACTTACTGTAAGTCCAAGATTTTTCTATCCGCTTGTACAATAGGCAAAGCCAGCTATCTCGCGGGAATGTATCATCATGCATCGAAGGTTCTAATTTAGTTGCACGATCTCTCTTCTTCCCGGCAATCATCAAGTACAGAGCTCACGCCCTTATTTGATTCTCATAAGAGCGTTACGTCATGTTATATCATCAATGATGGCACAAAATATCCCACCAAACCTTGAAGAGGTTATTAGCGAGACACCAGCGATGCGTGTGTCCGGCGACCGTCGTCGACCCGGTCTAGAAGCACATGTCGCGAAGTAAATCACGACACCTCCGGAAGTCCAAGATTTTCCTCGCGGGAAATGCATCACCATGCACCGAAGGTTCTAAGTTAGTTTAGAGGTCAAGTCGTGGTTGCAATCCCCACTTTCGTCGTGAAAATTAATGTTTTTTCCCCTCACTTCACCCGAAACGAGGACAAAAAAACATTAAACCGCGTCGCTATTCCTTCTAGGACAGCAACGTGGCGGAGCGCCCTCGATTAATTTAAGCTTTCTTTGGTTCTCTACTCAGAATTCACAAAAGACGACCGCCCGAAACTGTAGAAAATCACCGTGCTCCCCCCTCCACGCACACACCGCCCGCATTGACCCACAAGCGAAAAACGGAAAGTAGCTTCAGAATTGTAAAACTCGTGCCATGACTTTTACTTCAACAATGGTGACAAGACATAAATAATAAAAAAACCAAAAAATCTCAAACTTTTACGTGTCGGTGAAACATATCTTAACTTTCAAAATGACCTAAAAAGAACCCATAAACTTTTGCCCGGGTGGCAAAAGCACTTGCCAAAATTACCTCATAGACGAATTTCAAAAAAAAAAAAAAAAAAGATGAACTTATGACAAATTTGCTCAAAACTAATTTTTTGACCACTAAAAATTTCAAACAAATTTACAAAAAATTAATACACTTGTAACATATTTATTTTCTATTAGTTTCCGTTAAATTTTACTGTTAAATTATTAGTTAGATAATACGTGACAATTGACTGGTATATTGGTTTCCGTTTGTCACGGTTGTATTACTTTTTGTATTTTTTGTGTTAATAATCTAATTTAACAGAGGATATATTTGTTACAAATGCATCAATTTGGGATTTTTGACTGTCAAAAAATTAATTTGAGATAAATTTATCATAAGTGTATCAATTTTGGGTTTTTTTTTTGTAGTCATTTAGGATAAATTTATTATAAGTGTACCGATTTGAGGTTTTTCATGATAAAAAAATTAATTTTGATTAAATTTATCGTAAATATACTAATTTAGGGTTTTTGTAATATTAATCCTTTCATGAATTAGCGTCTATACAATTGGTACACGGCTCTCATTTTTTATGATGGACTTTTCAATCATCAAGTTAAAAATTCAGATGATACCCGCATCTTTTTTAATTAAGTTCGCACGCGGATAACATTCGCACGGGGCGATTGAACTACTTAATCGGAGCCTTGGTGAAGGGATTGACGGGGGACACATCGTTCTTTTTTATTAAACTGAAGAGTCAAACCCATGGTCAAAATATGCTTCTTTGAAAAGTCCCTCAACGTGTGTGTATATATATATATATACAAACAAACCATCCATCATCGAGAACCATCCTCTCTGTCTCTGTCTCTGTCTCTGTCTCTGTCTCTCTACGAGTGCTGGTGTAGCTGCGGGGGAGTAAGCGAGGCTCCGAATCATGGGAAGAGCTCCTTGCTGCGACAAAGGCAGCGTCAAGAGAGGGGCGTGGTCTCCTGAAGAGGATGCCATCCTCATGAACTACATACTCCAGCATGGCTCCGGCAATAACTGGATCACTCTCCCCGCCAGAGCTGGTAAAAAAAGAAACTTGTCTTCTTCTTCTGCTTGTTCCAGTGTGGTTTGACCCGAGTGTGATTCTGCATTCGGTACTGGGATTTCTGAATGGTATTGGTGCTGTTGCGAATAGGGCTGAAGCGGTGCGGCAAGAGCTGCAGGCTGAGGTGGCTCAACTACTTGAGGCCGGACATCAGGCGTGGCGGCTTCTCTGAGGAGGAAGACAATGCCATTTTGAGTCTCTACTCTGTCTTCGGGAGCAGGCAAGTTTCGATTTTTACGCTGCCGCTCCGCTCGACTCTTGATCTAATTTTGACGCGAAGTGAATTCTGCGCGTGGGTTTGAGTTTTTGGAGTGATTCGTGTTTTCATGTTTTACCGTGACCAGATGGTCGCTGATATCTTCGAGACTGCCCGGAAGGACGGACAACGACGTGAAGAACCACTGGAACACCAAGCTGAAGAAGAAGCTCCTCTCCGCGGGGCAAGCGGCTTGTCTCAGGAGCGATAAAAATCGGAACTTGGGCGCGGTCCCCGACGTTCCTAAGCTCGAGACCCACGATGATCATATCGTAGATTCATCATCCTATTGCTTGTACAACAACAGTTTCGGCTCGTTGCCCCAGTTACACACGAGTCCTGGCCATCAGGAACGCAGTAGCTTCGATCACCAGGACCGGAAAGCACCGAGCTTTCTCGCCCCGAACGTAATGGCAAGTTCGGATTTTGGCCCCGGCGGGAACAACTTCGGCGCCGCCTCTTCGACGTCGCTGCAGGAGGTCTCGAGCCTCTCCAGCGCCTCGTCTTCTCTCGCGTTTCCAGGGAACGATGAAGCCAACGCGGAGGAGGAGCAGATCTTTCTGGATTTCGACTACGATATGCTAAATAGTTTTTGGTCGTGAACAAAGAGCATGGCTTCATTCGGCTGACATAGCTTTAGCTTGTTGATTGATTAACTGGGGACCCAGAAACGGATTCAGGAGAGATTAGATGTTGTTTAGAGCTAGGAAAGTATATGAAAATGGAGTGTTGAAGGCTGAAGTTTGTCTGTGTTAAAAGTAAAGATTGTTGTTTTTGAGTGTTTTTGGCAAATGACTAGCAGCACAACGTGGGAGAGACGGGAGAGAGCTTTGGATGTCGCTGTCTGAAGGGGCTAGTCAGCACAGTTTCAGTTTCGCCTCTGACCGGTCAAGGGTTCATGAAGCTCGCATGTCTCTCTCTTTCTCCTGCAATGGATCTCTCTTCTCTCTCTTCTCTCTCTCATCTCTGACTGTAAATCTCTCTCTCTCTCTCTCTCTCTCTCTCTCTCTCGCGAATGCTGTGTTTGTCCTCTCTCCCGTCCTTCTATATTCGAGCGAAAAGACGAGGCAAGGTCGGCGCATGGACATGATATTATAATACCCGCGCATCCGTCGCACTGAAGCTGCTTGTTGACTCGTGGAAGGGGGAAGAACAAGTGCATTCCAAAGTCTCCGAAGTCCTAATTGTATATTGTTTTCATTTGGTGCTTATACTTTATGATTTATAAACAGAAACATGTCTTAAATTTAGAACAAGATTATGAATATATGATTTAAAAAGTACAAGAGCTGCAAGATGCCAAGATTTTCTAACAAGTTCTTCGAAACAAGCTCAATTTGGCTTTACGTGACTGTTACGTGTATCATTTCCGCAAAGTTGTCGTTCCCAAAAACTCAAAGAATTTAATTAGTGATCATAGTCTAATTGAGGATGCTTTTTTTAGGGGTTGACTAATCAACGATAAATGGCCAATTAAAGTACTGAATTCAAATTCAAATATGTTAGAAAATCCCTTATAATGTTTTGAAGATGACAAAATAAATCAAATGCTAGTAATGTATTTAATGATTGAGTAACAGACTATGCAGATGATAGAATCTGTAAAAGATATTTTCAAGAACTATACTTGGAAGAACTAGAAGATAGACTTCATGTTGGAGCTAAACTTACTCAGACTATATTCAAACTTATGTCCATATTGTCAAATCTATTTCAAATGGAACAAGTCCAAAACATGACGAGTCCTAAACGTGATAGTTTTAGAACGACACAAATACAAAATGTGATCCAGAACGTGACAAGTTCAGAACATAACATGTTCAAAACGAAGCAAGTTCACAATGAGATAACTTGATAGAATGTAACACAAGCCCAAAATATATAACGACTAGTGATCTAATTTGGATTTCATACTAAGATAGATTTAATTGACTCAATCTAATTGATTGATAAGTGAATCTTGAAAACAAGTTCTTTCTAAATGAAGAAACTCTACTTATGAAAACCAAGATTCTATTTATATGAGCGATTAAAATGAAGTGGGGATTCTGCTTCCGTCACTCAACAGCTACCTAATCTTCTTGATACAGTTGTGTCCAATGGGTAGATTTGAAGACAATCCTTTAGATACTGTCCAACAGCTAGTTTAGAAGTGAAGGAGTATTTAAGGAAACCAAAGACCAAGGAGTAAGTAACAAAGCGTAGAATCTAGAATTCCAAAGTCTAAGTGAACTTCGATCATATATACTTGTCTTTCGTGAGCTTAAATTGTGTAATCTTTTAAGAGGAGTTGACAATGTTATAAGTGTGTGCTTTGGTGTAAGATGGTGATTCCTACAGCTTGGGTTTAAGTAGTACTAGCTTTGGAGAGAAGCGCTTGGGTATAAGCCACACAAATTGACTATAATCTTTCATTGATTATCTAATAGAATCTAGCCAATAAGTCGTTATCGTGGGAGAGTAAATGTTGGGTTGATCTAAATAGAAACCACTATGAATTTTGTTTGCAATTGTCTTTATCCCTAATCTCTTATTATTTATTGTTAAAGTCTATTGCACATTTGCTAGGTGCTTCTAAAGTCTGCTCTACTGCATATCAGATTCTAAGCCTTGTTCTAGAATCTGATTCTTGTTCAAACTTTGATCTTGACCTGCTTATGCCGTATTTATTTGTCAAGATTTTATTTTATCACCTATTCACCCCCCTCTAGGTGATTCCTTCTAGCCACCCTCAAAATCATAAGTAAATAAATTCTAATACACATTGAAGTCTCGAGGACTGTGTAAAAATCCAATTACTGAATAAAGTGAAGAAGAATGATCGAAATCAATGAGGCAATTGCATAAAATTTTATCGAATTAGGACATATGGTTTATATTCACGAATGACATGCTTGCTAGGGGTCTGCATAGCAACGTTTCCATTTCTCGGTTCTTTTATTCTTTTGTTCTTTGGAATTAAAAAAAAAACAGAAATTCGTTTGATAACGTTGATTAATTTTTCTATTTCTTGGAATAAAAAAGTGGTAAGGGTATAGATTTGGAACAAAAAAAAAAGTACAAAAAAGTAATTTCTTGTTTTCGGAAACAATTTTTAGAATTAAGTAATTTTTTTTCTTTTCTTCTTCTTCCTCGCCACCTACTGCCATCCTTTGTTGCTAGTTGCCAACCACCGCCCCCTGCTCCCCGTCATCGCCGCCCACCACCTGGCGACTAGCTAGAGGAGGAAGAAGAAAAAAGAAAAAAAAAAAAAGAAAAGGAAAGGAAGAAAAGGAAAATCTCAAAAAAATTTTAAAAAATTAAAAGAACTTCCACGTCACAAAAAAACTTGTGGCTCGTACCAAACAAATTCTTGTTCTTTTTATATTTCAATAATATTTTTTTTTTTTTTGCAATTACTAAATGTGTTGTTTTACTCAGAAATTGTTTTAAGAAATAGAAGTAGGAAAGAATTATTTTTGAAAAGAAATTATTCCTGAGAATAGAAATGTTACTAAATGTACATTGAGGTTGCGAGTAAACTTCTTAATGGAAATGAATGAAGTGCTTAGAAAAAGTAAAAGCTCATAAATACGATTTGGAAAGTTTTTATAAACAAAGACTAAGACTAGTAATTATAATAAGAAACCGTTCACGCCATTTGTATAAGCCGCACAATCCTTCTTGTTTTGCTCGGCTAAACTTGAATACAGCGACTAAATCTATCGACATTAAATGTTCTCGTGCCCTCATGTAGTTGTCGGGAGGGGAACATCGTCCATATAAATGCTTATGCCGTATGACATTTGACATGCTACCGCATATTAAATTAGCGATCTCCTTTTCCACGCATAGATTAGCGTGTGATATTGTATCAACATGTGTATAATGTAGTAATTATATAAAAGTGTTTCATTGCACATGAAATTTTCTCAAATAAAAAGCAAGTGCTTGTAGGATTTGTTTGAGAAATGCTGTCAATGCCACATTCAAAAGTTATGTTTATGAAGAAGTTGACTACTTAATATAATCTAGTTGACTTATAATTATTGGCTTCAACTTTTGAGCACGATGAGTTTGACCGCATATATTGATGGGCTCGGATTTTGGCTCTCTCGGTGAGAGGTGCATGAACTTATGACGTGCGTCCCCACAGGATTGATGTTCAATTGGTTGGTACTTCCAATATTTGTCGGCGTGTGACGATAGTATCCCAAGGAAGGAATCTCATGATCGTTGCAGTAGCCGGGCAAAGGCCGCCACCATGGTTGGTCTGGCTGAAGAGAGATCATGGGTGAAGGTAGGGGTTGTGATGTGGCGACCCAATCCATGACCGGCGATGATGGTTGTAGTAGCGGTACAGGAGGTGGCTCACAAGCGAGGGGAGATCACTTAAGGTGAACGGGTGGGAAGGGGTCGGACGAAACCCCACATCGGGAATTGTGGCCGTGCGAACCAATAATATATCATTGGCAAATTTGTAAGTAAAATTCTATCTGATTAGATATGTCGACGGACTCAAATCCAAGCTCTATAATATGATAATTTCCTCATTGGAGGCACCGAGATTTCTTTTGTGCGAGTCTCGATTCTGTGTCGGGGGCAATCGCCGGTCAAACCTCCCTTTCGTTTAAAAAAGTTCCGATCCGGATAACATCGTCCCAACTTTTCTCCAAAGAAAAAGCCAAGCTTGGAACGGTCAGATTCAAGATAGTTCAGCAGTGCAAGGAGCCCAAGTTTCTTCGCATGAGCGGGGAAATTCCTCCTCCTCGTCATCATTAAACCTGTGTAGCTTTTTTCAATTCAAACGGGTCGCAGCCAGCGGCAGGTCAGTCCTCGCATAATACTATATTTAGCAGCACCCAAAGTGAACTTATAAGGAGTCCAAATCCCACTAGTCTTCCTCTACCAGCATTAAATGTAATAGCTCCAATCCCATGCATCCATCCTTTGTCAAAGTCAAAGATGACACAACCTTAAGTCTGTCTCTGCAACTATATGCTTTAGATCGCCAGCTTCCTCGAACTTTCCTTTGTCTAGACCAGAAGAAGATCGGCGCCACCATCTTGCTTGATGTATAAGAATCCATTAAAACCGTTTTGAAAACTTTGCGCATCCTTGAATTCAACGACAAGCAAGAAAGATCGAAAGATGGAAAGCTGGAAAGATGAGGACCCTTTGAATGGGAATAATTAATGTTTGCTTACTTGACTTTAAGATGTTAGAATCCGGATTTAGTTTAGAAGGATTTTTCAGTTCATCGAACTTGCCTCGACCGTTTTTTATTTTTCCGTTCTTTTTTTTACCTCTAATTGGTGTTCTCTTAACATTGAGTTTTGCAGGAACCAAACGTAGAAAAAAATTGGATAACTTTCATATAAGAAAAAGCAGTCTTGCTCAAGAGCTTGTATAGTTGTACGCGTGACTGTATTCGATAATCAGGGAAAAAAAACATATGTGCACTTAATATTCAGGTACTGTTGCTTGGTGCTATGAGATGAGTGACAAGATATATATTTCCACCGATTTTAATTCTAATCCATGTTTAGAGTCCATTTGTTTGAAAAAAAAGCTGTTCTACGAAATTAATTTCTGACTTTTCGATTTTTAAACATTTAGGCCGCGTTTGATAACGAGTGCTTCCTAGGAATAATTCTTAATCATAAATGATTTTTTCTGATTTTATTTCCAGGAATAATTTTTGAGCAAAAGAACGCGCTTGGTAATTATCCAAAATTTATTTTCCCAAAATAGAAATACGTTTGGTAAGATTATTAACTCTTTTTTGTTTCTTTTAATTTTTTAATACTTTTATTATATTTTTCTTATTTTTCTATTTTTGCTTTTTGCTTTTTCTTTTTATCTTCTTCTTCCTCCTTCTTTGTAGTCGGGCGAGGTTTGGCGAGCTCATCGAGGCTCGCCAGATTTGGGTGAGGCTTGACCTCGCCTAGGTGATGCGAGGTCAGCCTCACCTTGGCTTGGTGAGGCTTAGGCCGACGAGCCGAGCCACGCCTGGGGCCGGGGATGCTCTGGTGAGGTGGCCGGCCATGGCCAAGGAAGAAGAAAAGGGAAGAGAAGAGGAGAAAAAAAATGGAATTGATTTTAGGAATTGTTTAAAAACAAGAAGTAACTTTTTTCTACTTCTTGATTCTATTCTAAATCTATTCTCAAGAATAAAAAAATTGATTTTTGTTCCCGAGAACAAAAAATTTACTAAACGGATTTATATTTTTTTTGGGCTTCCGGGAACAAAAGAGCATAATCGGTTATTTCTCGGAAGTGTTACCAAACAGGGCCTTATAGTTCCTTAGTTTTAACTCAATGTACAATGTTGTCATTATAATTTGTCCTATGGTCATTGAACTATTTTCTAATGTTCAATCTAATCCTCAACTTTTCACAACAAAGTTAAATAAGTTATTCAGTACTAATCCCGAGTTTTCATAATTACAATATTACCCATATTTTAAAATAATTTTTGCATGACACCCTAAATGTTTCACGCAAAATATCTTTTGCGATTATATTTTGTAATTATTATTAGCATGTGGAAACGCAAATCAACATTCACATCATCCCACACAAGAAATCCCAGAAGTTTCATTTATGTACATATATCTTCTTTATATAAACAACAATAGTTACTAACTTGATACAATAGCCAAGTGAAAGACAATTACATTACATAGGTCATGAAAAGTTTTAGGCTCACCGATGCACCACTCTTAAGCCCAAGAACTTGTCTATATAAAAGTAAGCTATTTGTTAAATATCGACAACCTTGCCGATCAACATGTTGCCGTCACCATCAAAGCTCCTCAACAATCCAACCATCTCACCATTGATATCCTAGTACCAAGTGACAAGTCAATGGGGAATCCACTCTTAAAGCCCTACATCGACCATACGATGGATCTGCATTTAGTATATACCATCACCAATTCAAATTTAAGTACATCTTAATATTCACAATCAAAATATATGGAAGTTCCAAAAAGTGATGGTGATGGAAGGTCCATACTACATGTCTATAAAAATAAAAGGGTGAGTCAAAACTTAGTAAATGAAATTTCTAAATAAGGTATGAGATCCTTTTACCACTCAACACACGGTAATAACAAACACCATGAGTTTGGGATAAGTACAAAATAACAATGCATGACGAATGTAGAAGTAAATACACTATCTTCCTTGTCATGATACAACGAGGGAAATCATTAATAGTATTACATAAGATCATTTATTCAAACACAAGTAGATGACTTATTGTTTTATGATGCACAAATAACACATAGGAGCTCACCGATATACCCAAGTGACTTTCTAACTCATACTCGTCACTGACTAAAATTCATTTTGACTAACAGGCATCATCACTACCAACTCATGAAAGATGGAATCATACTTGCCCATTTGCCATTTAACTTATCCACCATGGGTGTCATCTACATTAGTGAGAATAAATACATCACTATACATTCGCATAACGATGGTTATTTCTTAATATCATACCATGGCTACACAAGCCATGTCATCATTGGATTTCATGTCATCTCAATCTTATAGGGAATCTTCTCATATGGTATAACATCTAGCTAACTCCAAAATCTCATACTCAAACTCACACAGGGATATTCGTTTGGTGGCAAACATCTTTATCACATAGCACTAATGGCATATAAATAATTACAACATAACAATTGCCATGAACATCTCAATGATTTGTCCTTTCTCATGCAATTCAACACACAAATAAAAAATTACACGCACTTCAACACATATATCATCATTCTTTTTATGATAGGCCACGATTATTTAATCGGAAGCCATAGATAGGTAATGGGTAACTCAGTAGCCAATACTTGTAAATTGACAATTTTAGAGCATGTAACTTTATTTAAAAATCAACATCTTTGGAATTGACAACTTGATACACAATTTGACAACCTTGAACTAGTAGTCAAAATAAAAACTTGAGATGGGCAACTTTGGTTAGAAATTGACATCTTCGAAATGGGTTACTTGAAGTTTGACACATAGAAATCGATAGTTTGAGTAATTGGTCAATTGGTTAACAATCGGTAAGTTGATGAGGAAATCGATTTAGTTAGAAAGTTGATTGGATGATCAAAAGACAAATTGATAAACTAGTTAGAAAACTGACAATTGATCAAGATTTCAAAATTGGAAATTTTATTAGAAATTGATTGAATGACCAAAATCGATAAATTGACTTGTCAGTCAATACTTAATCAAAATCACATGAATACCCTTTTAAGTCCAAATTCCATTTTTTTTTTACACTTCTCATATAACATACAACCTAGCTTTTTATGAGGTCGATCAAACACTTTCTACACATGATAATACTTATATATTAAAATGGGCTTAATACCGTGAAAAATCTCAAACTGATATACTTATGACGAATTTGTCTCAAACTAATTTTAAAACCCCAAACTAGTACATCTTTGACAAATTTATCCTAAACCAATACACTTGTTAAATTGTTGAGTTGGATGACATATGACAATTGATTGGTGTACCGATTTGAGATTTTATTCTCAATTTGTCAAAGTTGTATTAGTTTTATGATTTTTTTATGGTATTAATGTAATTTAACAGATGATATATTTGTCACAAATGTACTAATTTAGGGTTTTTAGTGGTAAAAAAAAAAAAAAAATTAGTTTTTGGTAAATTTGTCACAAGTGTACGAATTTAGGGTTTTTTGTGGTCATTTAGGATAAATTACTCATAGGTGTATCAGTTCAGGATTTTTTATGATAAAAAAATTAATTTTTGGTAAATTTATCATATGTGTACAAGTTTTGGGTTTTTTGTTGTATAAAAATAAAGTAAACACAATAACTCACCATACTATTATCGAAGCTTTATCTCACTCGTGAATAACATTCAAACTAAGTGAGCAAACACCAACCCATCAAGTCAAATGTACCAAGTGGATCAATCTAACTTAGCATCTAGAGTTTCACTTAACTTGAACAAAAAAATAAAAAAAAAATGGAGAACTCAAAGACCCAACGATCTTGTAAAGTCTTGAGAGACGGAATTTGAAGTTTTGATAGCACAAATATGAAATCTTTGCTTTTACTCAAAACCTTGAAAAATGATAATTGGAGAGGAAAGTGACAAGTGATCTTGTGATGACCCCAGTACGTCATGGCTACTGTAGAACTACTATTGCCAATATCTTCTTCATTTTAATTTTTCTTAAGCATGCGGAAGCGTAAGGGATAATAGAAAATTTCAAGGTACACGTGATTTTCTGTAAATGGGGCAACTTCATTTCTTATTTATTCATACATGTACATCAGATGACAAGTAGGGTGCCATGGGGAAGTACAAAAGGTCAGCACTAGACTGACTATACTAGACTCTAGGTCGGTCATCCCTCGCCACCTAGCTATACAAGTGTTGTCTAATAGTGGCCCTTGATGTCCTCAAAATCTTCCGAGCTCCAAAAATCTTATTCTCTCCTCCCAAGTGAAGTTCACCAGCACCCCATAGCGAATCATCGGGGAGGCAGGTGGGATCGACATTCTAATGATCTTAAAAGATGAAGTCAACAACCAGTGAGTCACAACCCAGCAAGTAGAAAATCCACCGGTCTATACCACACAAATCGGTCATAGTATGACAAAGAAAGTCTCAATAAAAAGTTTCGTAAATCACATACACAATAGCTTACCTGAGAACCTTTCAAATTACACGGTTGATCAATATAAGGAATAACTTTCCT
Source organism: Eucalyptus marginata (assembly GCA_014182565.1). Classification (NCBI taxonomy): domain Eukaryota; kingdom Viridiplantae; phylum Streptophyta; class Magnoliopsida; order Myrtales; family Myrtaceae; genus Eucalyptus; species Eucalyptus marginata. The sequence goes on along the minus strand of CM024587.1, from coordinate 8,618,124 downwards.
TAACAAATGATCAATAGTTCGATTCAGGAATACCAAAGTCACAATCAATACAAGTTCATGTTGCCATCATCTTCCGAGGAACCCTGTTATCCCTCGGGCATCTCGCACCCATCTGGCATCCTGAGGCATTTGAGGGAACCGTGTTACACCCCCCAGGCATTCGGAAGAACCTAGTTACCCCTCCAGGCATCTCTACTACGATCTGGCCTACTACAATCCGGGCATTGTCGTCCCAAGGACCGATGGCATTATCAATCACATACACACCATAATGCAGCAATTCCATAATTCAATTAAAAGAATGTTAACACCACTACCATTCAGGGATTCGAGCATGCATATAATGAATCATCATTCATTTTCATCCCTTAGATTAATACAAACTCATCCATATAAATATTAAGTGAACTGTGGGGAAGGTCTCACATTCCAGGCCTAAACTAGCATCATAAGGCGTCTTGCACATCTCTAGAGCTGATGGCTATTGTCTAGGTAATCGATCTCCAAAAATTATGAAACTTTAGTTCGAGGTGGACAAGATCTAAAAAATATCTTTTGTGAAGAACTCAAAATCCAATTCAGTTCATACAGTTCCAAATAATTTTTGCAATCCGGGCTTAGAATAGTCAAAATCTCCAGGACGAAATTGAGTAGAAAAATAAGTATTTCACTAACCTATTGAGGTCGAAAAATTATGAAAATCTAGTATGTGGTATCTTGGGATGTGCTCTACAACTTTTGTGAAGAACATATTTTAGAATTCCGGACCGAAAAATCTGTAGAAAATGAAAAGCATAAAAAGGTCGGTCCAGCGACCCAAAAACAGATTTTGAATCATGAAGTTTTTCCAATATATTTTTGTCATATGAAATCCAAAATTCTGAAATTAAAGTATGTCGCAGAACAGTCGATAAGGAACAACTCTCATGAAGAACGTCCCATGAAATTTGCACCACGTAAGTAGGTACAAAATTAGCAAACTTATGGTCGGGCTAGAGCCGAACCCGCCCTCAGCCCAGCCATGAATTTCCTTCAAAGTTTCTGCCGTTCCGGCCTTTGCACATGTCAAATATCGACTATCCATGCCTCTATGACCTAACTACAAGTTCGACTATTTCGAACTCAACAACATAGCTAAGTAATGTAGTCGGAACTTCCGACTAAACGAACAATGTAGTCGAAACTTTGATTAAACGAAAATCTCAACAACATTCTTGGATTTCTATGAAACTATTCTTGTCACACGATAAATGATCAATATAGGATAGAACGGAGGATATCCACTTACCTCGGGTTCTTGTGAGTTGCGGTGGCGGCTTGGTGGAACGGAGACAAGCTAGCGGCGACGACGCAAGGGCCGAAAAGAGAGAAAAACCCAACCTTCTTTTGCTGAGGAGAGGCCCTACGTTGCTGGCTTCTCAGCACTTTGCTGACTGAAATGGACAATGAAAATGAAGGGCAGAAGGTGGGCGTGGGGTTCAATGACCAAGGAAGAGCTTCCCTCTTTCTCTCTCTTATTTATTTCTTTTCTCCACCGCCATACTCGGTCAATTTGGGCAGCACTTGTTGACTCATGCCAGCTGGAATGTGGAGCACCTTCGAGAAGATTCAAGAGTCTTGGTAATTTTTTTTTCCTTTCCAAGCTATTTCTTTAAAGGCCAATGCCTTGGGAGTTCTTGGGGTCAGGATGTTTGGATCAACATAGTTTATTGACGATGAGGTAGCGGCAGTAACTTGGTGATGTCGTGATGAGGATGTGAACAGCGTAGTCCGATGGAGAGCTTGCTATTTTGTCGAGCAAAAGATCCAGATGTCACGAGTCTTTTTTTTTTTCTTTGTAAGAATAAGTTGGAATTCTTTTTGAATTTTGGTTATTTGTAGAGGTTTCATACAATCAAGAGTTGATGTACTTGGAAGACTTACATAAATTACAAAGGATAAGAATGTTCAAGTAAGGTCTAAAGCAATGATAACATTGAGTGAAATACTAGGTTGAAATTGAATGAGAAGTGTGCAAATTAAAAGTGACAAATGCCTCAACCATATGATTCCAAAGTAGATATTTTGATAGCTCACTAAGATATCCAGTATTTCAGTACAAAAATAAGGAAATCGGGTCCATTCTAAACATTAATAAGTCAAAAAAATATTTTGAATCCAATAAAACATTATGCAAAAGTTGCCAAATGCCAACATAAACTCAACTCCGTAAATTTCTAACCTACCACTTATTTGATACATAATTTCGGAGCATATCAATCTCCATTAGCAATTACTATGATAACATAGGATTCACCATCACTCCATATAATCAACCTACTAATGCTTATTAATCTAACTAGAATTTTCACTTGCAACATTCATCATCTTCATTTCCTACAAATGATCAAATGTCATTTTGATTTCCTAAGTTAAAAAGAAATACTTTTTCTTTTTCTTACTCTTTACCTTTTTGGTCATTATAAATGCTATGGTAGTTTCATTCAATTATTTTTTAGCTTAGGATATCCATAATAGTAAAGCTAAAACCTCATTTAAAGTCGTATCAAGTTGAATTACCTACTATTATAGTTTTCTCATTTATAGATTAAACTAAATTTAACTAAAAAAACACAAAACACAAAATCATGACTAAAAATTTAGGAACAACAATCAAATTTTTATAAGTACGATTATTTATAGATGAATAAATATACTTTTGGATAACTTGATAAAAACACTTGTTAGTAAAATTAGCAAACATATCAACCCAATATAACTCTAAATGAGTTTATATTTTTATTGTTATAGGGGTCATAAGTTAGCATATATTTAAACAAAACTGTCGTAATATCTAAAAAGATTAAGAAGATACTAAAAAGATAGCAGATTTTTTGTAAGGTAAGAAAATAGATTAAAATGAAAAGATAGTCTTAAATTTGGCACTACAGTAATTATGAAAACTTGTGAAAAGTAGTAAGGACGGATTTGACTTTGTTGTGATAAGTTGAAGGCTTAGATTGAACAACATGAAAGTTTAGGGATTAAATTGAATATTTATAATAGTTCAAGTACCATATTGAATAAATTAAAAGTCCAATGATAATATTGCACATTGGGTCAAAATTTACAAACTATTAATGCCATTTTTCAAAAAGAAAATTGTAAGCATAGTAGCTTAAGAGAGGTTCAGAAAAATAAAAAAATTCACAAGCTTTAATATCGCATGTGGCAAATATACACACAAACAAGTAACTATAACCATTATCATCGTTACTTGCCTCCTATGACAGAAGATAGACACTGGCGAGAAAGTTTTCACAAGAAACGTTACAGCTGTTAAGAATACAACTATCAAATCCGTGGCATTTCACTCAAGTCTCAATCTGCTACCTTGGCGAAATAGCTGACATAGAATCAAAGCTGGTCGACTGAATTTCCGGCGAACTTGTCGAAACCGTCGTGCTGATCGCCTCGTCCCTCGGTCCGGGAGTTCTTTTCAAGCCCCTGGACAACTCCATTTCCAAGCAGTGCTTAAGCTCTGCCAACACGTAACCCATGGTCGGTCGATGTAGGGACGTGGATGCTGCGCATGCCGTTGCTATCTCTACCGCTCTACGTGCCGAACTCTCGTCAAAGTCTCCCTACAACCTTTGATTGACACGGTCTAGGATATCCTCTCTTTGAATGAAAGGACTCACCCATTCCAGAATATGGACTGGCATTTCGGCTTTGATGATTACGGGCTGTCCCGTGATTAGCTCCAAAAGAACAATGCCGAAACTGTAGACATCGCTTTTCTCGTTCAGTTTGCGAGAAATGTAGTACCTGCATAGACGGGACAAGATTCAGAAAACCATCAGAGACAGCCCTAGTTATCGTTTATGCATTGTAATCCTGAAATCAAGGAAAGCTATTATCAGTAGAAATCAATGTTTATTTAGCAAAAGGCTTTATGGTTCAGTGACATTCATGTAGTAATGCGCACTCTGGGTCAACATATCCAGTTGTACCCACGACGGAAGTCGTCATGTGACTAAGGCCGTCACTGGGGATAACCTTGGAAAGTCCAAAATCTGCTATTTTAGCCTCCATGCTTTCGCTCAATAGAATGTTGGCAGTCTTCACGTCTCTGTGAACAATCGGCGGTTTGTATCCATGGTGTAAATACTCGAGTCCTGCAAACCAACATCCGAAAATCCATTTTTTCATGATGAAAGAAAAATCGATTATACACAAAATGTTATACAAATGATATTTACTCTTCCTTTTGTTACTGAAAATGTTTGATGCCATCTTTTCAGAGTCATGATTATTTTGTTTCAGTGAAGAGTAGTCATCTGATGCTTAAGTATATGACCAGTAGATGTATGAGATCTTACTTGCACATAGATCGGATACAAGGATTGATTACATTGGATACTAAGGACTAAAGCCAAGACATGTTCTTTTGCTGTAACTGGATTTGGAACTCAAATTCGTTTCGGATGATGAATTTCACATCAAGCATAACCTTTTCATTATAAATCTAGCTGATTTTTTTTTTGCAAATAGAATGTTTTGTCATGCGATTCAGATTTTTTCTTCTTCTCAGATTAAGGTTATTGCACAACCACATTAAAGTTCACTGGACTTGACTTCACTTGTTCATAAGAACTCATGGGATGAACCATGAGACAAATACACGATGCGAGGAAAGGATTGATGACATTTAATTCATCGATGGTTTAAGTTCAAGTCCATAAACAAAAGAATGTGACCAAACCACTAAGGTATGAGGGCCTGAGTAGAATGTTTCTTGAGCTTAGATATGATCTAGAAAAGCTAACCTTGTGCAGCGTCTATTGCGATGCAAAGCCTCGATTCCCAACTCAATGAACGTGAATCACCGTCTGCAGGAGCAAGATATTGCATTAGTGTCTAAAATAGTAGTCATTATTTCACCCTAAACTTCTTTCTTGTTCCTGTAGAATTACCTGAAAGATAATTTTTCAGATTGCCCTTAGCCAAGTATTCGTATATCAGCACCATTTTGTCGCTCTCATCGCAATATCCAATGAAAGAGGCCAAGTTCTTATGGTGAATTCGCATTAGAAGTTCAGCCTGCAGACGGACCAGCAGCTTTAGTAATTTAAATAACATTCTTCAAGATTAAATTGATAATGTCTTGTAAACATTTTTTTCACAAAAACAATACGAGTTTGCTTCTCTGTCTCAATGGAACAACCTCTAAAGGGATCATCTATGATCAGCCTTTGTGGAGAGCAATGAAACCTGTACTGTCTTTAATGTATTTCAGCATGTCGTGTGTGGCGTCAGGTTTTCTCAAATGTGCTAGGGACATTGATTTTTAAGAATATCGTACAAACCTCAGTTCGGAATTCTCTGAGCCCTTGTGAAGATGATGCAGATAGCATCTTCACTGCAACTTGGGTTCCTTCATTCACGATGCCTAGGTAGACATCACTGAATCTGCCCTTCCCGATAACTGTCTGGAAGTTGTTCGTCATGATTACTACCTCAGGATATGTGAAATGCCTCTTCTCTGATGCTAAATATCTTCCCCCCTCATTCGGAGAACCTGTGCCTGTGATGATTGACATGGGCGGGAGTTTCCGATTAATCTGGCACGTACTTCTATTTTCAGGATTTTAGATATGCATCTAAGTTTCATACCTAGCTAAGTTATCTTTTTCTATGTCCATATTGATGAGTTACTGCTGTCATCATATAAACGGTGCCAATGATTTAAAGAATGATTGCTGCTGATACAATAATCAACTTTTCCTTTTTACTGTCTCTCTCCGTGCATCTATGCTTTCTAAGTCCTACTAGCATAGCACATCCTCTCTAAAGTTTGCCATAGAACATTCAGTGGAAAAAGAAAAGGAGATCTATACCTGATTTCCATTTTCTTCTTAGTTGCCAGAGCACCACCAGGGCAGCACATAGGGCCATCACTGATGACAATGATGAAACGATGGGAATGATGATACTCTTCTTCCTTTTGCAAGAAGCAGAGCCACAGAGGTTTTGTTCATCGACACTGAAAAGAGAGGAAGATGAGTTCGTGGAGAGAAAATGGTAACACTGGACAGAAACATGTGGATGGAAAGGAATGGGTTCATCCACGACAGTCATTGACCGAAAAGGAGCATGCCAACCTCAATGTGAGAGACCCCGCATTCGATCTTTCTAAAAGAGCTTTAGGCACAGCTCCTGACAGATAATTGCCTCTCAAGTTCCTGAAAGTCAAGTAATCATCTCATACAATTAGTATATCTAGTCGTATCGCAGATAAAGATAATTCTGTCTACTTACAGGTACTTCAAGTTTTTGAGTTCTTCCAAGAACTCAGGCACTGGTCCAGTTAAGCTATTGTTCGACAGGTCCCTATACAAGATATTACTTTTTGAGATGCTATAAGCTGACACGAAAGAACCTTAAAGTTAATTTAGCAAACCAAATTGGTGGCATATAATGGCCGAGCCATATGGAAATCTTAGTACACTCACAAGGATTCCAATGACGAAAGTTCTACCAAAGCAGCAGTAATTGCCCCATTCAATTTGCTCGAGCTTAAGTTCCTGCATACATCATAGAAGATATCCTGAGGCTAAAATTTGCACCCAAACTGGTTAATGCGTGCCAGACCAAATGTGCCGCAAGAACTCACAGGTAGATTACTTGAGGGGGAATCGAACTGCCGTAGTTGCATGCGAGCCCTTCCCATGGGTACTTCTTCGGCCCACATGGATCGCCCACCCAGTTCTTCTTTATTTGATATGTTGTTTTGACACTGAGCAAAGCATTGACTGTATATTGTATCAGATGCGATAAATTAGACAGAAAGTAGTGTAGACTTTCATATCTAGTTTAAGCATATACTAACAGCCATGAAATTGCCTCAACATAAGTACTGATTCTGAGATTCCTGCAGTAGCATGCAGTTTTTTCACTCTTTATTTCCTTTCACATCTCAAGCAAGTACAACCTCAATTGCTTTCGCTAGAGCAAACTTGACCATCCATTGAGACTATTCCCCATTACTGATTCCAATATGCTTATAGGCTATGCAGAATCGAAATTTCACACACTAAGAGAAGAGAACATACCATCTTCACTGTTTGTTAGCAATTCATCCAGCAACCTCGCCTTGTAGATCTCAATGGCATTCAGTGTTGGAATTCAAGTCGGCGAAGACGACTTACTTTATCCGATGCGCAAACAACAATTAACCCCGGAACGAATGTTGAATTGCGGATTAATCACGAACAAAATTACTTCACTCTGGTCTGAATGCAATCACAAGGAAAGCACCCGATTCCCACGGCGTAAATGCAAACGGTTCTTATAAAGGATGAAATTGAAATGCTTTCTTCTTCACTTGATGAAAGGGAGAGAAATTTGGTGCGTATGTTCTGCCAACAACAACTATCAATAGTTGTCTTCAAATGATATTTATACATCTCCCTTCATGCCCTTTCAAAGAGGTGCCTTTCCATTATAAGGCCAAATGGTGCGTTCCAATTGCATCAAAGGCATGATGGGCTTGAAATCAAGAATATAAGGCATTCAATATTCATCAACTTTACAAAACAATTCATATTGGCAAGTACACCTGCACTTGAGTCAAATTATGCACCTGTTAGGGATGACATAATGGCTACAACCCGAAAAAGAAATAAACAATTGATGTCTCACAGGCTACCCCTAGACATATTTTGTTACATCAATTCAAGTATACATATCCCTTAAAGGCTTATTTGATTATTTCAAAACACCATGTATTTACAATTATATCCGCAACCATAGAGGGCAATATAATTGGTCGACCAGTAAATACATGTGATAGATGTAAAATAACAATAGTCTTCCTTCGCACTCATGTCTCTCTCAATTTCAGAACAACTGCTTTCCTAGACATGTCCTAAAAGGCCATATCTATTTATGACCGCCGATAACATGCTAAAGTAAAACATTGATCTTTCACTTCGAGAACATAGTCAGAAGTAATATATGACACAAATTGAGGTAAATTATAAATTACCTCAATGACTCACACAATGAGTAAATAGGGATAATTTTACTCACATTCCATTGTCGGTCGTATAATGCACATGTAGTATGAATTACATGTTATAGTGGATTTCTATTTCTATAAAAGCGCATGTCATTTATTAAATATATCTACTATACGGATCTTAGCCTAGACATAGTCACGTGCTTTTCATGTACTCATGTTTAGCTCGAGTGCTATATCAGCTCGCTTTCTATAGTGCCCAATTAAGTACTCGCATCCGACATCTTACAAGCATACATGATTGTGGGACTATTATGTTCGGTCTTATTATAAACAAATCACAGGCCTCATCTTGATTCCAATCAATGCGACATATTTTATGTACCAGATTTGCTCTTCAGCATTTATTTGTACATAACGTCTCATCTCAACGTGCTAACTATAACACTTGAGGCAATTGCTCGTGTGAGTGAGCCAATCATTGCCTGCTGACATACTTTCCAATAATATATATGTGTTTGTGCTAGTCTCATAATGGATTTGTACTTCTTGATAAAACATCAAGTCATTAATAAACAAACAAGTAAAATACATATGTCCACAAATACATAAAACAATTATCCTCTACAATAACACATATCACATTCTACGCAATCCTAGTGACATCCTATGGGTCAAGAATATGTCTCTAGAAATAGCCTTCGTAAATGGATCAGCAACCATTCTATTGGTTGAAATGTATTGTAGGATCACTTCTTTCTATGCTATAATATCTCCGATGAAGTTATTCTTTATGTCAATGTGCTTGGTCCTTCCATGATACTTGGGATCTTTCACATAGGCAATGGCTGCTTGACTATCGCAATAAACTGTCACCGGTCTTGAAACATCGTGACGACAATGGCTAAATTTTCCAAGAAACATTTTAGCCATACCGTTTCTTGCACTACGGCAGAACATGCAATAAATTCTGCCTCCATAGTAGACAAGGCTGTGCATGTTTGTTTCTTGCTATTCGAAGAAATTGCATCTCCATTGAGCAAGAACGCATATCCAGAAGTCGATTTACGCTCATCCAGGTTTCCACCCCAATCAGCATATGAATAGCCAAATATACGTAAATCATTCCCTTGGTAACAAAGTCGATAGTCCATGGCGCCCTTCAAGTATCTCATGATCCTCTTCACTGCTTTTCAGTATGCTTGACCGGGATTTGATTGATATTGGCTCACCAATCTCATGGCATAACATATGTCGAGTCGAGTATACATTATAGCATACATCAAACCTCCGACCGCACTAGCGTAAGGGACAGTTTCCATTACTTTATTTTCTTCTGGAGTCTTAGGACACATCTCAGTACTTAGGCCTTCACCTTGCATGATAGGGGTATCGATGGAATTACAGTGCTGCATATTGAAACGTTCAAGAATCTTCAAAATATAAGACTCTTGTGATAAAGTAAAGAGTTTCATTGATCGATCTCTTTCGATCTTAACTCCTAATATATAAGCAGCTTGTCCCATGTCCTTCATTTCAAAATTGGAGGACAACCATTATTTTATGGTGATAACCAAAACCTTGTCATTTCCGGCCAACAGAATATCGTCCACATAAAATGATAAATCACAAATTTATCTTTGGATCGCTTGACATATACACAGTGATCTTCTTCGATCATCATGAAACCAAAAGTTGTTATGGCTCGATGAAAACGAAAATACTACTGTCTAGATGATTGCTTAAGGCCATATATTGAGTGATGAAGTTTGCAAAATTTATGCTCTTGACCTTTAGCTATGAAACCTATTGGTTGTTTTATATAGATTTCTTCATCTAGTTCTCCATTGAGAAATGCTGTCTTTACATCCATTTGATGTAATTTAAGGTCCAAATGTACAAAGATGGCTAGAATAAGGCGTATTGAGGCAAACCTTACAACTGGTGAAAAGGTTTCTTCATAGTCTATACCCTCTTGTTGAGTATAACCTTTCGCCACAAGATGAGCCTTATACTTTTCAATGGATCCATCCGCTCTTTACTTAATTTTAAAGACTCATTTGTTTCCAATGGCCTTACGATTGGGTGGTCGATCAACTAAGTCCTAGACATGATTTGTCCTCATTGACTCCATCTCATCTTCCAAAGCTTTTCTCCATTCTTCCTTATCAGAGGATGAGAGAGCCTCTTGAACAGTCTTAGGCTCAGCATCATCTTTGTGAGCAATCATAAATGCTTTCCCTTCAATCTCAAAACGACGACGAGGAATATTTTTACGATTACTTTTACGCAACTGAATTTCTCTTGAATTCAATTCGCCAGACAATGCAACACTCCCACTAGGTCTTGCATGTTGAGATAAATCTTCATTTCCCTCTACAACATTAGTGGGTGTGTTATCAAGATCTCCCATCTCATATAATTGGAAATCCTTATCAATCTCACATCTACTAGGAAAATCGTTCTCCAAGAACGTGACATCTCGTGACTCCATTTTGGTCACACTCCCATCAGCTTGTTCACCTATGAACACATACCCTTTGGAGTGTTCAGAATATCTTATAAAGATACATTTCTTTCCTCTAGGACCTAATTTGCCATATTTATGGGAAGAATCATGAACATAAGCTGCACATCCCCATGGACGTAGACTACTTAAGTCTGGTTTTCTACCAGTCCATAATTCATAAGGGGTGGAAGTGACCGATTTTGAGGGCACTTGGTTAAGTACATAAGCAACAGTCAATAATGCATCTCCCTAAAAGGAGATAGGTAAATTTGCTTACACCATCATAGACCTAACCATTTCCAATAGGGTTCTATTCCTTCTCTCAGCTACCCCATTTTGTTGTGGAGTACTAGGAATAGTCAATTGTCGTACAATTCCATTTTCATCACAAATAGCCTTGAATTGCTTCGATAGATACTCACATCTACGATCGGTTCTCAATGCATTTATCGTTTTGTTCAACTGATTCTCTACCATCGTTATATATCATCTAAAGCAGTCTAATGCTTCTGACTTATGGGAGATCAGAAAGACATAACCGAAACGTGTGAAGTCATCTATGAAAGTGATGAAATATGAGGCTCCATGCCTCGCCCTCACATTCAAATGATCACAAATGTCAGAATGTATGAGTTGTAATGAAAATTCGGCTCTAGTCCATTTACCGAATGGTTTTCTAGTTACTTTTTCCGCTAAACAATGTTCACATACGAGTAGATCAACATTAGTGAGTGATCCTAAAAGGCATTCTCTAGCTAATCTTTGCATTCTTTGCAACCCAATGTGACCTAATCTAGCATGCCAAGTACTTGCATCAATCTCAACATTACTAGAAGATGCAATTAAAGAAAAACAACCATTAACATTAACATTGTACTGATCATAGTCAATGTCTAACACCATAAAACCATTCGATACATGACTTGAACCATAATAAACTGTTCCATACAAAATGTCAACACAATCACCATGAAATTTTAATACATAACTTAGGCTAAGAAGAACAACTACAAAGACCAAATTTCATCGAATATCCGGAGCATAGAGGATATCATGTAGGAATAGGCTTCGATCACCACGTAAAATTAACTTACATATGCCGATACCCTTCACTTCAACTCTTGAGTTATTCTCAACATATATCCATCTTCTTCCAGGTTGTATCCGACGATACTCCACAAATGCTTCTCGGTCTCTAGTTACGTGGTCTGTTACTTCTGAGTCTACAATCCACATTAGATGAGATTCAACAAGCATTACAGTATTAGAAATAAAAGTATTACTTAAAGTAATGGAGTAATATGGTACCTCTTTCGGCTCAGTGCATTCACGAGCAAAGTGACCCATTTTGCCACAATTATAGCACTTCATCTTGGCTTTGTCCTTATTCCCACCACGCTTCTTGCGTTGGAAGGTCTTAGCCCTTTTAGGTGCCTGATTAGTCTTCTTCCATTTGTTATTGAATTGAGAATTTCTTTTGTGCTTGAAGCCCAAAGCTTTGCGCGAACTCGATTCAGCAACATAAGCATGAGTAGAGGATCTTGCAGCCTCTAGGCACTCATCCTCTAATTCCAAATGATGCGCTATATTATCAAAAGTGACAATATTCTCATTATACATCATATTGATCTTCATATGCTTCCAATTGTCAGGAAGAGATCTTATAACAGCCTGAACTTGATGTTCATCAATAAGGGAGTGACCTGCCGACTTCAGCTCACGAATCATATTTGACATCTCTCGAAGGTGCTGCCTCATCGTTATATTTGGGTGCTTTCGATATGTGTCAAACTTGATGGTGAGTCTCCTCAGCTTAGTGGCAGATGTACCTCCAAACTTATCTTTCAAGGCAACCCACATTGTCTGAGTTTTATCATAATTTTCAAACTCACACATGAGACCATCTTGCATACAGCTTAGCAATGTGATGCGAGCAATGCTATTCTTCTTTTTCCAAGCTTGATAAGCTTCTAGATTTCTCCTGTGTTAAGCTGAAGTTCTATGCTCAGGTTCATCTATGGTGTGGTTGAAGGTTTCCAAAACCTTTTGCTCCTCAATGATGTATTGAACCTTTCGGTACCAAATATCATAATTGTTACCGTTCAGCTTCTCACCCTTATTGAGGTCAGCCACAATGGTCTTGGATGCCGATGCCATAATCAATTGCTATAACATATTGACATAATAGACGCAGAATTAATACTAGCACATTTTTCAGAGTAACACACATATTTAATTTGCAGTAAAAATAAACTAAATTAATGATAATTCAACAAAAGACACAAAAACAAAAGTTCACTATGTTTCCAATCAACTTCTATGTACAATTGTTCTATTATCATTAATTAGTTTAATTTGTGCAAATTTTAAGTTCTAGGAGAGAACTCCTTTGAATTCTACCAACTTACGAACTCCCACTAGGAAAAATAATTACATGACCTCATGTAATTTCTACATTTTTTCATTAACACAAAAGCATAGCATGATATAAACCAATGTACAAAAAAACAATCATGCTGCAACTACAATCTGATCCGCAATTCAAGATCTAACGAAAAAACAAGGATTTCCTACCATTGTTTGAATTTTCATGGAACTAGTAAATGGCAAGTGTATTAAACTAAATACATGTTACCATCGAACCAAGCTCTACACAACATATATGACATCACTTCCATATAAGCAAGCTACTATATTTCCAAGAGCATAAGAAAATACAAGCAAAAAAATGAATAAATTATGCATTAAACCCCCAAAAATACGCGTACTTAGGGTTCCCTAAACATCTTCATACCTTTAAAATATTCAAAATTGAAAAATAATTATACCACAGTGTAGATGACATCCATATGAACCAAATGCCACCGACCACGCTCCAATCGGAACATTGCACGCGCCCACACGCGCCGCCTGAGTGCGTGGCACGTGTGGCGCACGCACCAGCAAGCCCAAGGGCTCTTAGTCGGTTCGACGGCACGTCCGTGGCCGTTGACCGGTCAACGGGTCGGCCGAGTCGCCGGCTTGCCAATCAAGCCCGGCGCGCTGACGTCATCGATGACGTCATCCCGGTGGTTACCGACCGTTGGATGACGTCATCACGCGTCAGTTCGCCAACCGGCGCGTGTTGCACACGCACTGGCGTCCCCAGCGTGTTAGGCGCATGAGGCCCACACGCATCAGCTTCTGGCTGCGCGTGTGGGCGCGTCCGGCCTCCTCTGGTCGCGCTCGAACCATCGTTGGACTCGTCTCGACGAGTACTTTCACCCTGTATATTCAAAATTGATTTTGGCTAAAAAAATATTTCGAAAATTGGCCAAAACCGCACGGATGCACGTGACCCCAGACTCGTTTTTCGCTTTGGTTCGAATTTTCGACGATTCATATATCAATTTCGATTAATAAACATCCAACCAGTGTAGATATCATACTCTTGATCTCGATATCGATTGGTAAACTCGAAAATTCGATGAAAAACAAGGCAGAAACCACGATTGGGCTTTGATACCAATGTTGGAATTCAAGTCGGCGGAAGACAACTTACCTTTATTTGATGCGCAAACAACAATTAACCCCGGAATGAACGTTGAATTGCGGATGAATCATGAACAAAATTACTTCACTCTGGTCTGAATGCAATCACAAGGAAAGCACCCGATTTCCAAGGCGTAAATGCAAACCGTTCTTGTAAAGGATGAAATTGAAATGCTTTCTTCTTCACTTGATGAAAGGGAGAGAAATTTGGTGCTTATGTTATGCCAATAACAACTATCAACGGTTGTCTTCAAATGGTATTTATACATCTCCCTTCATGCCCTTTCAAAGAGGTGCTTTTCCATCGTAGCTTATCAAGGCCAAACGATGCGTTCCAATTGCACCCCATCATAGGCCAAACGGTGCGTTTCAATCGCACACCATCATGGACGTACTAGCTAAAGTACTACATTCAGTATGGGCGGAAGAGCTGAATCAGCTGTTCAATAGATCACGATTCGATGTTCACCTCCCACCAAGGCTTTTGAGTTAGATATCGTGGCTGCATAGAGGTAGCGCGGACTAAAAGGCCCGGAGATTTGAGATCCATTCCATGATATATTGAATTTTCTTGAAACGTTTCTCTAAAGCTGCTCAACTTCGGCAAAGTACAAGTACACAAAGAACTGATCACTTGCATTGCTTAAGGTCCAGCGCAATTCCAAGGGTTTGCTTGCATTCCGCGACCTAGCAGCTGTCTTAATGACTTTAGGAGGCGCTTTATAGCCGTTTTCATATGTATTAACTGCCAATGAAGTATTGATCGCCTCCCATGAAGGGGAAACATAAGGAGCCCAAATGCGGTCGTATATATCATCTGTGTATCTACCACTTCCATTGGTTAAACCAACATTCAACCTTTGAAAGAGAAGTAATGAAGTAGATTTCCCATATTCGGTCATCATATTGAACTGTTCAGTGGCCTAAGCTCCAATGCCGATATGAAAGGAACTTCGGCACCAATGTTCAGAGACAAACGTAAATAGCCTCCAAAGATGCAAAACGACGCCTCTCGAAGTCACGATGTCGAAGTATTGCTGAATTTCACCGTTAACCCGAGAGATTGGCATCGAGATAAAGATCGAACTGAGGCAGATCATTGAGTCCATCATAGTTTGCATAAAAGAAACTAGCTCTTATTAAATATAGCGTCGCACGACCGCCGCCGACCGCCGCACGATCACCGCACGATCATTGAGTCGTGTGGCAGTCGTGCGACGATCGTGCGGCGGTCGTGCAATTCCAAGGTTAGATATCATGGCTGCATAGATGTAGCGCGGACTAAAAGGCCCAGAGATTTGAGATCCTTTCCATAATATATTGAATTTTCTTGAAACTTTCTCCAAGTCGCTCAACTTCGGCAAAGTACAAGTACACAAAGAACTGATCGCTTGCATTGCTTGAGCTCCGCTAAAAGGCCCAGAGATTTGAGATCCTTTCCATAATATATTGAATTTTCTTGAAACTTTTCTCTGAAGCTGCTCAACTTCGGCAAAGTACAAGTACACAAAGAACTGATCGCTTGCATTGCTTGAGGTCCAGTGCAATTCCAAGGGTTTGCTCACATTCCGCGACCTAGCAGCTGTCTGAATGACTTCAGGAGGCGCTTTATAGCCGTTTCATTTGTATTAACTGCCAATGAAGTATTGATCGCCTCCCATGAAGGGGAAACATAAGGAGCCCAAATGCGGTTGTATGTATCATCTGTGTATCTACCACTTCCCGTGGTTGAACCAACATTCAACCTTTGAAAGAGTAGTAATGAAGCAGATTTCCCATATTCGGAGTCATATGTCGAACTGTTCAGCAGCCTAAGCTCCAATGCCAATATGAAAGGAACTCCCGCACCAATGTTCACGAGACAAACATAAATAGCCTCCGAAGATGCAAAACGACGGTCTCGAAGTCACGATGTCGAAGTATTGCTGAATTTCACCTAGTTAACCGAGATTGGCATCGAGATAAAGATCGAATTGAGGCGGATCATTGAGTCCATCATAGTCTGCATAAAAGAAACTAGCTCTTATTAAATATGGCGTCGCACGACCGCACGATCACCGCACGATCATTGAGTCGTGCGGCGGTCGTGCGACGATGCGGCGATGCGGCGTCGTCCCAAGGTTAGATATCGTGGCTGCATAGAGGTAGCGCGGACTAAAAGGCCCAGAGATTTGAGATCCTTTCCATAATATATTGAATTTTCTTGAAAATTTTCTTTGAAGCTGCTCAACTTCGGCAAAGTACAAGTACACAAAGAACTGATCGCTTGCATTGCTTGAGCTCCAGTGCAATTCCAAGGGTTTGCTCGCATTTCGCGACCTAGCAGCTGTTTGAATGACTTCAGGAGGCGCTTTATAGCCGTTTTCATATGTATTAACTACCAATGAAGTATTGATCGCCTCCCATGAAGGGGCAACATAAGGAGCCCAAATGTGGTCGTATATATCATCTGTGTATCTACCACTTCCATTGGTTAAACCAACATTCAACCTTTGAAAGAGAAGTAATGAAGTAGATTTCCCATATTCGGAGTCATATATCGAACTGTTCAGCGGCCTAAGCTCCAATGCCGATATGAAAGGAACTTCGGCACCAATGTTCACGAGACAAACGTAAATAGCCTCCGAAGATGCAAAACTGACAGTCTCTGAAGTCACGATGTCAGAAGTATTGCTGAATTTCACCGTTAACCAGAGATTGGCATCGAGATAAAGATCGAATTGAGGCGGATCATTGAGTCCATCATAGTCTGCATAAAAGAAACTAGCTCTTATTAAATATAGCGTCGCACGACCGCCGCACGATCGTCACACGACCATCGCACGATCACCGCACGATCATTGAGTCGTGCGGCGGTCGTGTGACGGCAGTAGGCGGTCCGTGAGTAAGAAGAAAAATCAAATAAATACAAAAATTTATAAATTTTTACCTAACGCATTTATATTCTTTTTCTATTCCGAGAATAGAAATTTTGTGTAATTACCAAACACCTTATTTTACTCAGAAATTATTCCCGGAATAGAAATAGAAAAAAACTATTTCTGAAAAGAAATAGTTCCCCGGAATAAAAACATTGCCATGCGCACCCTACTTTGCTACGTATGTAGTATGCACATAAACTATCGAAAATAATTGCTTGCTTTTCTTTAATTAGATCTCTGACTTGTAGAGTCATACCTGCTTTTCAAGAAGCACAAGCATGGTGGTCTCGGTGGTCCCGGTCATACGATTGACGTTTGCTAAGATTCGAATGTTACATGCAAAACGTGCAATCCCATGATCTCCGTCTACAAGCGTGGCTAAAGCTTCGTTGTCAACGCGGCTAGGCTAGATCAGCAGCGTTGTCAATGTTGAGGACAGCAAGTGTGACGACCTAGACCCGAGGCAGTACGGAGAGACGGACTAAGATCACCTCGGCAGTACGCGGGCAAGGCTAAAGGCATTTCTCCTGTCCCACATCGCTTAAGGGGGAGTTCTGGGGCTAGTTTATAAGGCTTGAGTCCCTCTAACTTGTGTAATGCGTTTTAAAGTCGTGAGAACTCAGTGTCCAAAGCGGACAATATTACACAATGGGGCCCGAGTTCTTACAAATGGTATCAGAGCCGACTCCCGACTGCGTGTGGGGCCATAGCGAGGGCCCTATGCCTTAAGGGGGGAGAATGTGACGACCCAGACTTGGGGCAATACGGAGGGATGGACTAAGATTGCCTCGGTAATACGTGGACAAGGCTAAGGGCATTTCTCCTGTCCTACATCGCTTAGGGGGGAGTCTTGGGACTAGTTTATAAGACTTGGGTCCCTCTAACTTGTGTAACGAGTTTTAAAGCGAAGACTAATGTCCAAATGGACAATATTACACAAATGGGGCCGGGTCCCTTACTGCAATGAGCTTGGCGCAACAGGGCTTGCAACTCGTCGATCAGTTGTCACGGATGATAAGAGCATGGGTCTCTCCTATATCTTTACATGTGGCCGTGTGAATCCATATATGTGGCCCCCCTCTTTGTGATGTCCCAAGTGTGGACTTGTGCATGAATTCTCGCAGAGAGAAAAAAAAAAAAGATGGTAGGGGGATGTTGATGTAGAATAGGCATGAAAGCCCACGATGACCGAGAAACTGAACCTGGACAGCAAGCGAAAACATGAAAATAATTTAAATAGTAAAATAGAATCGAACACGATCAAACTAAAAAAATGATTGACTTAACTTTGTGATTGTATACAACATGACACGTCGATATATCATCTTTTAAAAAATAGAGAATTCCAATATATTAAAACACATTGTATATTTAATATATGTTTTTATGATTATTTTAATCAAATTAATTTGATTTAAATTTACAAATAAATAAATAAGAAAAAAAGCCCAAAATGAATTTACATTAAAAAATTAATCCGCCATTTATTAATATCATTTATTATTTTTATTTGACAAATTTAACTCTATTCCAATAATTCATAAAACTTGACAAACAAAACAAGCAATTCACATTTTAAATTTGCATGTCAGATGTGTTGAAAGAGAAGAGAAAGAAATTGGGAGGTGAATTGTGTATCACGGAAAGTGAGAATCATAAGAGAAAAAAAAAACTAAGTTTTCTTCTTTCCCCATTTATTTTTTTATTTTTATTTTTTATTTTTTTCACATATATATTTTGACCTCTCATTTATTGAAAATTTTTAAAATTGATCTCGTGTGTCGAAATCGCGTGTCGAAAATTTGCATGTCGAAATTCCAACTCAAGTATCGGAAAGTATTGGAAAGTTGACCAAGTATCGAATTTTTCAACACGTATTGATCGAGTGTCCGAGAGTGTCGGACACATGTTGAAATGTCCAACAAGACACGAAAACTCTCGAGAATGTCGATGCTTCCTAATAGAAAACTATAACATACGTGTTGGGGAAATCAACATGCATCATCATTTGAATACAGATAACATTCTCATATGGCCGTTCCAGTGAGTACTTATTCAAAAATGTAAACGTTGGTCAATCCACAAATATGTACTTTGGCACTTACAGACTTTTGATAAAGATGAATACAGATAATACTCAATGCATTTAATCTATCGAGTAAAAGCCCTATTGAAAGAAATTTCCTGATCTCCTCCGATCGAAGATGAAGGAAAAGCAAGCCCAACCTCAAAACGCCATATGTTGTCTCGAATTCTACAGAATTGCAAAATGCGTCGCAAGTAAATTGGGAATTAAACTACGACAAGGACATACAAACATTGGTCAAGAAATGGGAACAGGTCCAATTTGAAAGCAACTCATGTTGCTAATTGAGGCTACAAATAGCCTTCCCCCTCTAGGAAATCGGAGGAATTTCTAAGGATACTCAAAACCCGACTAATCTTAACCGGTCGCTGAAAAGGATACGAATGCAATCCAACACCGCAGCGCACAAACCAGCTAAATTGGCTCTTGAAATAGTCGTAAAAGGTTTCTATTACATTTGTAAGGACTCCGTCTTGAGTTCGGAACATACAAATCGACGTTGAAATTCTACTTTACCTGATCAAGAACTAATCTCCATCCCATCAGCTCACAAAAGATGGATGGCCTTGAGATGCGATATCCATCACCCTCTCACGAGCGGCCGTATTATTCACTAAATAAGTATCTTAATCCAACTAAATCACATCAACTCAGAATACTTACATTGGGGAAGGTAACTCCGTGTTCTATCCTGTGAGTGTTGTAATTATGGTTAATGGATCAACGAAAGCCAATAATTATGATACGCCATTTCTATTCACGTATCTCTTTTGGATTCATGTATTTCCTAATCTTTTCTGTTCACGTATCTATTGATTTCATGAATTTCCTAGATTCATGTATCTTTCAGTTCATGTATTTATTGAGTTCATGAATCTCTTGAATTCACGTATCTTTGGATACGTGAATCTCTTGGATTCACGTATCTCTTTATTTATGAATCTCGTGGATACACACGTCTATTTAATTCATGTATCTCTTTAGTACATGAACCAAAAAGCTCTATAAATAGATATGAGAATAGAGCTTCTTTACGGTTTTTTGGTTTTGGTTTTTTCCAACTCGATTCCAAAAACTTTGAAATACTTTCTACTCTTCTGTTTTTTTCAGTGTCTTTGGTTCAATTGAACGGTTCGATTGAGTCCTCGTTTGCATAAGTCGATCCAAACAGATTCGAGGTGTTAGATATCTTGGGAGGCATAGTTCGTGAATCTGCGGGGCACCTTTGGCAGTAACTAATCGCCTTAAAGAGATTCGGATATCCGTACCTCACCTCCAATTTTATATTCTGATTACAACAAACAGTGTGTATTTTCTGGATTATTTCCAACGGTGAGAACATATGAATTTGAATCAGTAACCGAAACATAGTTTCAGAAAATTATACCATATGTCCTGGGGAAATTAACATGCATCATTTAAAACCTATTAATACTAGATCTTTCGACCAGGGGATGAAAAGAAAGCAACGTGGGGACTAGGGTAATTAGAAATGAAAAGAAAAGAAAAAGGAAAATGTAGGGTTTCTTTTATTTGAAGCCCCGCCAGTTACGACAAAAAAAAAAAAAGTCGGTTTTCTTTCTCTCAGCTCTTGACATGAATTTTTTTTTTTGGTCGAAAAGACATGATTGCATAGTAAAGAAGGAGAGTTTGTTCTCGTTTTGTTAAGGGAGCTGCACGTGGGCCGCACGACAGATTCCTTAAAAGCAGTGCAGGCAAGAAAGAGGAATAAGAAGTTCGTGATTCTTGTTTTTCGGCCGGACAAAGAGAGCCTTCGCTTGAGCTCGAATATCCGGTAATTTGTGGTCGTGGGCAGAGCTCGAGTATCCGGTAATTTGTGCTTGAGCTTTACATCCAAGAGAGTTTATTAATAAACACTTGAGGTTTGGATTTAATTTAGATATAAAAAACACTTGAGCGGGTGAATAATTTTAAACTTAAATTCTCCCGATTATTAATGGATTAATATCAACACTCAGTATCAAATTTGGCGTCCATTATTATTCCCTGTTTATTTTCTCTAATAATTTCATGTTGATATAAATCACACGATCTTGGATAGCTTCTGCATTAATATATTACTATAGTTGGTCAATCTACAAATATGTACTTTGACACTTACAAACTTTAACAAAGATGAATATAGATAAAATACTCGATGCATTTAATCTATCGATTAAAAGCCCTATTGAAAGAGATTTCCTAATCTCCTTTGATTGAAAATGAAGGAATTTTAGCCCGACCTCAAAATGCCAAATTTTGTATCGGATTCCATAAAATTGCAAAATGTGTCGTGAGTAAATTTGGAATTATTGTACGGCAAGGACATAAGCACATTGGTCAAGAAATGGGAGCAGATTTAATTAAAAAAAAACTCCTGTCACTGATTCAGGTTGCAAGACATCCTCTCTAAAGCTTCCCATAGGACATTCAATTGAAAAGAAAAAGAGATCACTACCTGATTTGCATTTTCTTCTTGGTTGCCATAGTACTGCCATGGCAACACATAGGGCCATCACTGATAACAATAATGAAATGATGGGAATAGTGATTTTCTTGCTCCTTTTGCAAGAAGCAGAGCCATAAATGTTTTGTCCATCGACGCTGAAAAGAGAGGAAGTTGGATTCGTGGAGAGAGAGAGAGAGAGAGAGTAATGGTGACACGTGATGGAAAAATGTGGAGGAAAATGAGAAGGTTTGTCCACGATAGCTTTTGACCCAAAAGGAGCATACCGACCTCAATATTAGCATTTGATTTTTCTAAAAGAGTGTCTTTCCGACAGAGAGGGAATAGGAGGGCAACATGAGGTCTTCCCACCCCAGGGCAGAGCTCTCGCATGTTTCCTCTGTGAGCCTTTTAAGGACATACTTAGGTCAAAGGCACAATTCTCAACAGATTGTTGCCTTTCAAGCTTCTAAAAGTCAAGAAATTATTTTGTACAACTAGTGCATCTAGCGGCATCGCAAACCAAGATAACGTAGAGTTAGCTTAATTCATTTGAATTTAAAAAAAAAAAAAAAAAGAAGAAGAAAGAAAGAAGAGTTAGCTTTGCTAAAATTTGGAAATGGTAAAATCAAATTGGAATCGCAGTTTCATCGCCCACTCGCCATGTCCTCTCCAGTCTCCTCTCTATAAGTCGCGCAACGGTGAGGGATTTGGACCTTGGCTGACGAGGCGGGCCCCACCGTCACGTGAGAGTCAAGAAAGCAACCAATGGGAGGAGAGCCCGGTCACCTTCGAGCAGCTCTCTCTCCCCTTTTCTTATGGGTCCATCTTTTTTAGTTCTTTCAAAAATTTAGGCACTGGTCCGATAAAGCTATCGTCGATGGGTCCCCAAGCAAGATAATACTATGCTAGAGGCCGCTAAATGAATATCGCGTTTATTTCACAAAAAAACTCAATATTATGAAAAAATACTTTTCGATGAAATATTATTTAGGAATATAGTTATTTTTCTTTATTATTAAATCATCAACACTTTATTTCAAGAAAAGAAGTTTGAATATTTTAATTTCATTTTTTAAGAAAAATTTTGAATAAGAACTTAAAGTGCTATTATTTTCTCAAATAAGAATATGAAATTAACCTTATTCGAATAAAAGCCTAAAGTTGCCATATTAGTGTAAAAAAAAGATATGAACTCGGGCAATTTCATCTTTTAAATTTTTTCCACATAGGGCAAGAGGGAGCTTTCCCACCTGTGGCCCCTGCCCCATCGTCGATAGGGTAGTGGCGATGGTCGGCAGGGCCCAAAGGTAAAGTTAGGCCCCCTTATTTGAAATAACCATAATCATTTCGGGCCATTACCCTTAATAGGGTTAATACCCTGAAAAACCCCAAACTGGTACACTTGTAACAAATTTACTCCAAACTATTTTTTTTTACCATGAAAAATCCCAACGGTACATATGTGACAAATTTACCCCGACCGACCATAAAATACCCTAAACTTATAAATTTATCCCAAACTAATTTATTCGACCCCAGAAAATTCCAAACCGGTCAATTTGTGACAAATATACCATCCACTAAATTGGATTAATACCACAAAAAAATAACAAAAATTGTAAACTGCGACAAACAAAACGTAAAATCCTAAATCGGTATACCAGTTAATTATCACGTATCATTTAACTTAATAATTTGATAGTAAAATTTAATGAAAACTAACAGAGGGTAAATTTGTCACAAGTGTACCAGTTTGGGGTAAATTTGTCAAAAGTATACCAGTTTGGGGTTTTTGGTAGTCAAAAAAATAGTTTGGGGTAAATTTGTCACAAGTGTACTAGTTTGGGGTTTTTCAGGGTATTAACTCTTACAGGCTTTTATTTGAAACAATTTTCACTTTAGATCTTTATTTGAAAAAATGAAGTTATTTCATATCCTCATTTGAAATTTTATCTTTTCTAATTTCTTTAGAAAAATCGAATGTTTAATTATTTTATCTTTAGTTTCTTTTCTTTTTTAAATTGAATTTTAATTAATCTTATAATTTTATTTTTCTCTCTTTTCTTTCCTTTTCTTTTTCTCCCCTCCTCTGCTACTGGTTGGCGAAGGCCGGCAAGCTTTGCCTCATTGAGATTGCAAGGATCGGGCGAGCAACAAGCTCGCTGGCCTCAAAGAAGCTTAGGCTGGTGAGCTCGAGCTCACTAGGATTGGCCAAACTGTGAGCTGAGCTTAGGGGTGTGCAAAATACCCGGGAACCACCCGGACCGCCCGGAATCGGACCGGAACCGCCCGGAACCGGCAGTTCTTGAGGAACCGGTCCGGTTCCTAGTTCCAATTTTTCGAACCGGTGGGTACCGGTCCGGTTCCCGGTTCCATGGGCGGATCCGCCCACCCGGACCGGACTAAAACCTTTTAATATTAAAAAAAAAAAATTACTAAAGAAACCCTAGATTAGATCTCATCTCCTCACTCCCTTCGTCTTTGGTTCTCTCTCTTTTGTCTCTTCCTCGGTTCCTCCTAATCCTATCGCCATTTCGATTCCTCCCCGAGCGCCAACGCCGCCGCCGCCGCTCCTCCGCTCCTCCGCCACTGCTATTTGCTCCCTCGCGTCGGCCGCCACCCGCCACTGCCGCGGAAAATTATTTCGCGACCGTTCTATGTTGAAAACCCGACCATAGACCTCCTCCCCTGCTTCCCAACCCATAGACCCGACCGTTCTATGTTGAAAACCAAAATTGTTTCACGTCAAGATCGATTCCATGGATCCACCCGGGAATCGGACCGGACCGCCGGTCCGGTTCCCGGGTGGATCCATGCAACAAACGGGTGGATCCTGTTCCCATTTTTCGAACCGGTCCTTAGCGGGCGGTTCCGGTTCTAGGTCGGGAACCGCCCGCCCGGACCATGCACACCCCTAGCTGAGCTTGCTTGAATTTGGTGAGCCAGCAACTCATCGGCCTTAATGGAGGTCGGGCTCACTTGGATCAGCCAAGCCCCAAGCTTGTCGGCCCGCATCTTGGTTGCTCGTCAAGCTGCCAATAGTCGTCAAGGCATGTGGCGAACGAAGAATGGGGAAGAAGGAGAAATAAAAAGAAAGAAAAAAGAAAAGAAATAATTATAAAAATTTCCAAAATTTTAAAATTAATTACACAATTTATTTTTTTGAAAAATTACTTATAAGAATAAAATTTTCATTAACCAAGTATCACAATATTAATAAAACATTTTGGAAAACGTTTTCTGATTTTTCAAAGGGGAAATATTTTCTTGAATTTAACATTTGGTAGAAAAACATTTTTTGTTTACTAAGAAAACATTTTCATTGACACATTTTCCTAAGCAAACTAAATACCGAAAAATGAGAAAAACGTTTTCTCGAAAAATGTTTTCCACAAAATAAGTTAATTTTAACAATCCAAATCGGTGGCATATTGAGGCCGAGCCACACAGAATCTTTAGTACGCCTACGGATCGCAATGATGAAAGTTTCGCAAAAGTAGCAGCGATTGCCCCATTCAATCGGCTCGAATTTAAGTTTCCGCAGTGCATACACCATAGGAAATATGCTGAGGACAAAATTCGCTCACCAATGGTTAATGTACTGTAGTTGAGGGGGAACCAAACTGCTGTAGTTGCATGCTGAGCCCTTCCCATGGGTACTTTCGGCCCACTAAGCAAAGTATTGACCGTATATGGTATCAGATGCAATGGAGTAGATACAAAGTAGTATAGTCTTTCATATCTAGTTTAAGCATATAAAAAATCATGTAGCCTCGTTAAAGTTAATCCGTAAACATCCCCGAAATTGCATTAACATAAGGAACTGATTCCAAGATTCCTGCAACGAGTTGCAATTTTTCCGCTCTTCATTTCCTTTCATAGCTCAGGCAAGTTCGACCTCAGTGGCTTTCGCTGGGGCATACTTCACCATTCCTTGAGACTAGTCCCCAGTATCGATTCCAATATGCTCATAGGTTATGCAGAATCAAAATTTCAGATATTAAGGGTGTGCATGGCAACGTTTTTATTCGCGGAATTATTTCTGTTCAGAAATAGTTATTTATTTATTTATTTCTACTCCGGAACAATTTTTGAATAAAATAAGGTATTTGGGAGTTATACAAAATTTCTATTCTTGGAATAGAAAAAAAAATAGAAATGCGTTTGGTAAAAATTTATAAATTTTTGTATTTATTTGTTTTTTTCTTTTTACTCACGGATCGCCGACTATCGTTCGCCACCGCACGACCATCACACGATTGCCGCACGACCGTCACACGACCTCCGCATGACTGCCGCACAACCGCCGACCATTGCCGCCAACCCCCAATTGCCGCTGTCGACCGCCACCCAACCGCCCGACTGCCGTCAGCCGCCTACCACCTAATTGCCACCGGCCGCGAACCGCCGCCCGACCGCTGCTCGCCACTTGACACCACTGTTGCCTGACCACCGCCCACAGCTCACTGGCCGGGGCGGTGGCTGGTGAGCTGTGGGCGATGGTCGGGCGGCGACGAGCAGCGGTCGGGCAGCAACGAGCGGCAGTCGAGTAGCGGCGAGCAACAGTCGGGCGGCAACGGGCGACGGTTGGTGGCCGGCGGCATTCAACCGTCCATGAACAAGAAGAAAAAACGAAAAAATACAAAAATTTATGGATCGTACCAAACGCAATTCTATTTTTTTTCTATTGCAAGAATAAAAATTTTGCGTAGTTACCAAATGCCTTATTTTACTCAAAAATTGTTCCAGGGAGTAGAAATAGAAAAGAACTATTTCTCAAACGAAAATTTTCCTCGAAACATAAATGTTACCATTCACACCCTAAGAGAAGAGAACATACCATCTTCACTGTCTCTTAGCAATTCATCCAATAACCTCGTCTTGTAAATCTCAACAGCATTCAGTATGGGAGGAAAAGCCGAATTAGCCGTTTTACAGATCACGATTCGATGTTCACCTTCCACCAAGGCTTTTGAGTTAGATATCATGGCTGCATAGAGGTAGTGTGGACTAAAAGGCCTGGAGATTCGAGATCCGTTCCATGATATGTTGAATTATCTTGAAATGTTTCTCTAAAGCTGCTCGACTTCAGCAAAGTACAAGTGCACAAAGAACTCATCACTTGCATTACTTGAGGTCCAGCGCAATTCCAAGGGTTTGCTCGCATTCCACGGCCTAGCAGCTGGTTGAATGACTTTAGGAGGCGTTTTATAGCTGTTTTCATTTGTATTAACTGCCAATGAAGTATTGATCACCTCCCATAAAGAGGAAACATAAGGAGCCCAATCGCGATTGTATATATCATATGGGTATCTACCACTACCCTTGGTTGAACCAACATTCAACCTTTGAAAGAGAAGTAATGAAGCAGATTTCCCATGCTCAGAGTCGAACTTGTT
Organism: Eucalyptus marginata; assembly: GCA_014182565.1. Lineage (NCBI taxonomy): Eukaryota > Viridiplantae > Streptophyta > Magnoliopsida > Myrtales > Myrtaceae > Eucalyptus > Eucalyptus marginata. The sequence goes on along the minus strand of CM024587.1, from coordinate 8,591,227 downwards.
GGAAATTTTCGATAATACGGGCTTACATTAATTAATTAATTTTCTATTTTAAATAATTGGGTTAATGAATATTTCAATATTTGTTAAAGCGTAGAGTGATCTTATTGAATTAGGTTTTGGCATCTATTAATAACGGGCCTAGTTGAGCAGCAAAGTGTAAGTAATTGTGTTTAACTGAAGCTTGTAATGGGAAGGGTCTAGTAGACATACTGTTGATTAAGGTTTGTTAGATCTTCTCTCTAATCTATAAAAATGGTAGGTTATACCTATCAGTTGCTTGAGTTCCATTAAAAGCTTCCATATCAAAATAGGTCATAGAGAGGAAGATCTAGATTATCAAATTGATCTACTTTTCTTCAAATGAAGCAATGACTCAAATAGGTACGCTTTAATTCCGCTGTATTTATTTATCACGGTATTTTACAGTTATATATGGATGCGATTCTTCTTGATTGATTAGTTGTTTATGTGAGTAAATTTTCTACATGTGATATCAGAGCAAATCATATATGATTGTAGAACCCTTTTTTTTTTTTTTTTATGGAAAAATTCGAAATTTTCCCCTTTGAGCCGAATATGGGCATTAATTTTTCGTGTGGATTTTTTGCTTGATTGATCCTGAAACCATAGGGCTTTTGTTCTACATGTCGAGATCTTTCCAACCATATATAGTTTGTATAATTTTGTTAAGAATTGAGAGAGATTGTAAATTTGAAATTCTAGGGTTTATATATGAAAAAGTTCTAGAATTCTCAAATTACTTGCAATTGATTGATGTTCATTATAAATTGTTGCATGTGTATTGTTATATATATGTTTTAGCATCTTTTGTTGTATTAAAGTAAGTTTTTAGGGCTTAAATTTAAGAAATTCGAAATTTGGCCATGAGAGGTTTAGATCCGAAACTTTGAAGCTTGAATATGAAGATTTCTTGTTTGTTCTTCATTTAATTCATTATCAATTATATTGATGTTATATGCAAGCATGGAGAAATTTCATTAAAAAAAAAAAAATCAATGTTTCTATGCTATTTTGGAGCTTCGGGTTGAAACCGGGTCGTGCGACCCGGTTTGCAGCAAATTCGGGACCCGGCTGGAGGTTGAAGAAGACCTCCAGCCGGGCCGGGCAAATGGATGGGCGTAAGCCCATCCTTCTTTTAATGTTTCAGGTTCTGGGCTACTCCCAGAACCTTTTTGTTTCTTTTTTCTGGGCGTGAGCCCAGAATTTTGGGCCACAAAATATGGGCCAGGGACAAAAGACACGCCCAAAATCATGGGCATAAGCCCATTTTATTATCCTTTTCGTGTGGGCCTACAGCCCAAAATTGTGGGCCCATTTTAATAAAAAAAGAGCATGGGCTCCTGCGGGCCAGCCCAGAATTTTGGGCTGCTCGCGGGTCAGGCCCTGCGGTCCGATTTGGGCTACTCACGGGTCCTGGGCCCTGCGGGAGTCCGAAATATTATAATAATAATAAAAATTAGAAAAAAAAATTGTGGCAAAAATTGTTGTTTGATAAATGCAATAGGATCTTTGGAAGCACATGTTGTAAAATGCTTCATATTGTTAGATAAATTTTGGGCAGATTAAATGGAACATTATTTATAAATTTTATTGGAGTTCCCTATTGATGAAAATTAGTATATACAATTACTCGCCCAAAGGGGGCTATTGTGTATATTAATTTGGCAAAAATCATGAAGATTAATTCACATATTTAAAAGATGGGATGTATAATTGAAAAATATTTATCTACTCAAAGGGGATAAATGTTTTGAAAATTATATGTAATTCCCCTCCAAATTGATAATGAAGATGTATAATTTAAAGGATTTGTCTGCCCAAAGGGGATTGATCCTTGATAATTATATGTAATTCTCGTTGTTGTTACTTTATGAACTTCATGCTATGGAAAATAATGGTGCATTGTACACTCTGCCTAAATGAGAGTTTATAATGTACTAATTATTTTTGCTAAATCGCTTATTGCCCATAATTGATCTTATTGCATTATGTGTGACAAACAGTTACCTTTGCTATAAACAACAATAATGCCACGGTTGAAATGTTAACTAGATCAAATATTATATTGTTAAGGACTTGGTAAAAAATGGAGATATTGTGATTGAAAATATCATAACTAAGTCCATGTTGGCTGATCCTTTAACAAAAGGCTTACGACCCATTTTGTTTAAAGAATATGTAAAGAATATGGGTGATTTAGATTATTTTGATTTCTTTTGTTAGTGGGAGTTATATAATTTGTATTTCTAGATATTATAGTTATATATAGACTGATAATGCTTTTATAATGTCTATTAAAGCATTTATTTTCAATGATTGTTATTAATGATTCTATTGCTATCTTTTCTCCTATTGACTGAGAAATTGAAGTATAAAACAGTATCTTTAAACAAATTTTAGTTTAAAGATAACTAAATATCACTGATTATGAGATCTCATGTTGGATTGTGACATAATTGTGCAATTTCATATTGTTTAGAAATTGCGCTAATGCAATTTCATGTCGTTAAGAAATTGCATTGAGGACCAATAAGAAATAGTGTATACTTTGATCACATGTTGGCACTATTTCTTATTACACTACTAGGCCCATGATCCATGAGAATATAATACTTATTATATGTGATTATGGAAGGTCATGTGTTGTGGTATTTTCTTAATACATTGATACATTGATCTCCATAGTCTTATACTAAGGTTATATAGGATTTGATTGGTTTTGAGATGATGTTATTGGAATATTATTTTTTAAAGTTTTGGCCACATAAAACAAAATTTTCAGTTATTAACCCAATAGTGTCGTTTTCAATATAAAATCTTTTTCAAAATAAAATAAATTAATTAATGTAGCTTAAGTGGGAGAATGTTGGAAAGTTTCTATAATATGGGCTTACATTAATTAATTGATTTTCTATTTTAAATAATCGGGTTAATGAATATTCCAATATTTGTTAAACCGTAGAGTGATCTTATTGAATTGGGTTTTGGCATCTATTAATAACGGGCTTAGTTGAGCAGCAAAATATAGGCAATTGTGTTTAACTGAAACCTGTAATGAGAAGGGCGCAATTGACACGCTATTAATTAGAGTTTGCTAGATTTTCTCTCTAGCCTATAAAAGGGTAGGTTGCTTGAGTCCCATTAAAAGCTTCTATATCGAAATAGGTCATAGAAAAAGATCTAGATTATCAGATTGATCTACTTTTCTTCAAGTGAAGCAATAGCTCAAATAAATACGCTTTAATTCCACTGTGTTTATTGATCTTGATGTTTTATAGTTATATATGGATGCAATTCTTCTTGATTGATTAGTTATTTATGTGAATAAATGTTCTACAGACTTGTCTAGCAGCCTTAGCTCCAATGGCGATAGAAAAGGTATTCCCACACCAATGTTCACGAGACAAACATAAATAGCCTTCGACAATGCAAAACTGAGGTCACTATGTCTGAAGCGTTGCTGAATTTCACTGTTAACTAGAGACTGGCATTGAGATAGAGATCGAACTGAGATGGATCATTGAGTCCATGGTAGTTTGCGTAAAAGAAACTAGCTCTTACTAAATACGAGATGGCGTTACTTGCAGTAGGTCTAGAGGTGTATCAGTTCTTGTTTCCTTGAGGATTGCTTTGGAGATCCAAAAGTGGCAAAGGCAGATTGGGGTTGTTCGGGTATGCATAGTCAGAAGAGATGTTCCTGTTTGTTTTGGCATCGGTGTAAGCTTCCATCGGACTTGTAACTTATTCCGGTGTCCATGTCAACATACTTGAAATTCGCGGGTGAGCCGCAGTCTATGCTTATGGAGCCTATTTCAAACAAATTGGGGCAGAGCATTTTGTAGATACTAAGATGAAAGAACTCCAAATGATCTTTAACAACCAACAAAACACTACATTCTTTTCACCAGCCGTTTCTAACGTGTTCTGCCTACAATCGTCAAGTACAAGTGAGGGTTCACGTAAAATTATGCAAAATCTTGCAGTAAACAGGTTCCATTCCTCAATCAAATAGAAAGCAGGAGAAACGTAAGCCATATGCTGACTTGCTTAAAGCTGCCCATTGCTGGAACAGCAGTGAAAATGCAGAGAAAGAGCAATTGAAGGGAACCAATTGTTTCGACCAAAAAAAAAGGGGAACCAATAGACATCTCCACCATCATCTTTCAGCTCTGCATGACTGAAACTAATGCAACACAGTGATGTTATACCAGAATGCTTGTTCCTTTCATTCATCTCGTTAGACTGATTCGCTGCATATGCACAAAAAACAATGAAAATAATTGCTTGCTTTTCCCGGCTCAGCCAACAAAGAAAAACAGGCCGATCAATGAATCTTTTTCCTTTCCGTATTAGATCTCTGACCTGGAGAACCATATCTACGTTTCAAGATTCACGCTGGTCCTGGTCACACAATTGACGATTGATGAGATTCGAATTGACACACCATTCATAGGCTTGATTTGTGCAAGCAAAAAGCATTGAAAATGATTTCTTCTAATTAAACAAACAGAAAACATCAGATTGGTCGGCAAGCAGTGGGTATACCAAAAGCGAAAATAGAAGTACAGACAAAATTAAAGAAAGGGTCAACTTGGAGCCTGTAAATACTGCATGAATCATGAAGCTCGGCGCCACAACTATGGCTGATGGAGTTAAAAGTCCAGAAACACAAGGCCATATACTAATGTCCTTACATAAAGGAAAATGTGAGAAAGTGGAAGAAGGAGATACTTATCCACTGACCGCATTTGACTTCCAACCGTTGCGGGTGCCTGATATGATTTTGTAGCTCGCTTGTCTTGGGCTCACACATTTTGAGACTCCTCCTCCTCCTCCCACTTTATTTGTTGTCGTGGTGCTAACTTAGTGGATTATCACCTACTATATATCGCATTGTTATCTCAGGAAAATAATGAGTAAATGATCATGAACTTTGGTCCAATATACAATGTCATCCCTAATTAGCCATAGATTACAATTTTTTACTTTTTGGGTTGCATGCAGTCAAAGAAACGTGGACTTTCCTTGGAAGAGAAGCGAGAGAAGATGCTTCAGATATTCTACCAGTCGCAAGACTTCTTCCTCGTGAGATTCCGATGCTTCTGACAGTATTTATTGAATACCTTACAGTTCTCAACATGGTTCCATTAGACTGAAGTTTTCATGTATTTGCTGAGGTTGTAGTTTAGAAAGAAGTGAAATCGTATAATGTTTCTGCATTCGTTGTCCTAGGAGGAAAGAGAGTAATTCGACCCTTGGGAAGCTATATGGGGCTGGTCGCGTTTATGAAAGCTGAGAGAGAGAGAGAGAGATTAGGCCCTGGCGCTCTAGATTCATCACTCATGTTAATCAAGCTTCATCCATGAGAATACACAGCTGCGCCCGAAACCAGGTTAAGATCAATGCTTCGCTGTTGACCTAAATTCTATGAAAACTGCCTCTTTGTTTGCATTCATTATGCACTTTCTCAACAATCACAACGAAGAACTAAATCAGTGCTGTGAAATGTGTACCGGAAACTTGAATCCAATGTCCAAGTAGTAAGAGGCAGCTTGTGGAGCTAGCTGATCAGTGCAATGCATTAAAGAAGGGAAGGGAGGACTCTGTGAGTAGCTCTCTTTTCAGCAAACAGGCAATATGCTCCACGGAGTGGAGAGTAAAATTTCCGTGCTTCCTCTCTGGTTTGACCAGGATGAAGGAGAGGAGACTTTCAGCAACATAATAAAAAGTAGAGGAGAAATATAATGAGGTGAAGGTTGTGGTCGAACTATTTCTCATCCTATTAATTATCCAAAACTAAAAGTGGAGTATTAATAATTGTTCATCGTCTCATAATTTAGGATGAGATGGCGGAATATGCAGACAATGATCCAGCTGCCTTTGAAGCAATGAGTTAAGAAAGCCGGTCTTATGCTTCTCAGGTTTCCAGTTTTCCCCTTTAGTTATCATGGATTTCTCGTTTCTTTCTTTAGGGTATTTTGTTTGGCGATCTGACTAGCTGACTCTCTTTCAATAATGTGGACAGAGAATGCAATATTGGTTACCCATGCAGCAGCCAACAGATGGACAGGTTTCGTCTCTGACAGATTCTGCTTTGTTAAGTGTTTCTTTTAGTCTTCAAGTGAGGGTTTGAGCAATTTCGCGACATTGTGAATTTTTTTTCTATTCTGGCGCTTAAATTCTTTCTGGGTTTTAGTTTTGCAGACCATATTTTCACACTCATACAGCGGTGCTCAAATAATTTTCCAGAAGTCAAAGAACAGCTAGAACACATGTACCAGGAGGTAATTCCCATAAGCACAGATATAGCCACGTCCCCAAGCATCGTATTAGGTCGACCAACACCCAAATCCCGATAACTGTGGCCTATATGGCGGACAACACTATAAATAGCAACATCTAAACCGATGGCGGACTTCACGGTTTTTTTCCGAGCAACATTTTCTGCTCCCCTGCTAAATAATTAGTCCAGTAAAAATATAGTTACGAAAGCATGAGTAAGTTCGCTCTCAAGCAAGGCGGAAGCTGCTACTTTTTGACAGACTCTGAGCACATCTATGTTTGATGATTTAGAAAAACGTGTGAAGCCAAAAAGGTAGGAGGATGAATTAGCTATCAAAAGATCCGAGCAACTTCTGAAACCCACTAACGAAGTGAAATCAAGCCCATATTTGCTATTGAGGGAGGTGACTGGGTAGATGGATATTTAAAGAGATACTGGAATGGTAAACTGAGGAATCTCAATACTGCTAAATCTTTTAAAAGCTGGTGGAGAAATCTTGCACTATCCGTGGATCATGCTACAAGCATCAACGTACACACGATCATTGTAGAGTGATTGCCTCTACAATGAGAGACATGCTCGACCAGGTTCTCCTACCTCTAGGGACTAGACATAACTACCCAATGCCAATGCCACAAGTGAATAACTAAACAACCATCGTATCTTCCAATGGAGGTATGATAAAGCATATGGCTTATGATGAGGAAGCCATCCTTAAAGATTAGAGACCGCATTAATCTTAACAGGGGCACACAGACAAGATAAAAATTTAACCTAAGATATTTAAAGATGTCCTCCAAACCATAAGGAGAAGTTTAATGTTCGACATGAAGCTGAAAAAAAATAAGAGACCACAGTAGAAGCACCAGAAAGCAGAATACAGGTCTCAAAGGGGGACATCTTTTGATTATGCCCACCCTTCACCGACATGTCTTTTCAGTATGGAACTATAGAAAATATCGATGCATGTGCGCAGCAATGGGAATGTTCCACAATATGGGTTGGACAAGTCTTTACACAACCTCAAGTAACGACGAGCAGCAAGACCTGTGGAATGTAACCGATATATCATATCACAATGACGGTATAATAAAATAGCTAAAAAAAAGCCTTCTTCTTCTGCGCCACTTGTCATTCAAAAAGAAATAAATCATAGGGTAGTCAAGGAAAAGATGGAATTTCGGTCAATTTAAGAGCTCGGTTACCTAACTTAATAATAGACCAACAACGATGAAATGCTTAACAGTAGCTCTTGAAAATATAAGAAAAGATCGACCTGCCCAAAATGCCATCTCAGCCTGCAAATCAGCAAGTTCATCCTCCTTGTCTGTCCCCTGAGGAACAGGGGGGGCTGGAAGCAGGCCAGCTATATCATGCACTGGAGCAGCAGAAACTGTTGCGACGGGCAGAAGGAGCTGTTCTTCCAACTCAGCGCCTTCCAGTTCTTCAAGCTCTGCCTCAAGGTCATCCTGGAATTGCAAAGTGGTCGGAGATAAGCATGGACTTTCCGGAAGGTGGTTTGAGATCTACCCCACCGGAGATCAAAAGCATAACTAAAATCAAACAAAGCGTGAGGATGCTAACCTCATCAAAGTCAGCGGCCGCATCAGAAGGAGCTGACACTGCCTCTTGCATTCGTTTCATGGTCTCATTTAGTTTATTAATCTCATCCAAGAAATTGTCCACGTGATCGATATTTCCAATGATAAAATGGACATCGGTAAACTTTCTATGATTTACGAGCAAAAGAAAGCACGATAATGGAGAACCCATCTAATTCAAGCTCAAGAAACTGCGATAAGAAAGTGATGCCGCATTGCATAGAAAGACAAAACGAGTGCTTACGAACAGCTTTCACTTTCAGGAGTAAAATCAGCTGCAAAGCTTACGAATTGCTACTATAAATATCCAGCCAATTATTCAATTATGCGCTTGCGTGTCGATGCCACACACAATCACACAATCACGTAGGAGAGTCGGTTGCCAATACCGAAGACAGACTCAAAGCAAATCTCAAAACTTCCGTTACAATCCTAAATTCGCTCCGTGTTAAAAAAAAAATCGCCCTGATTTCATCAAAATTATCAGCATTGGAATGCTGTTGTTTTTCTATTTGAAGGTGAGGCTATCGATGAAAATACAGATTCTAATAATGAATCTCTAAGTAGCCTTAATATTAATAATTTTGAAGAAATTAACGACTACTTTTAGACGCGGGCAAAATTGGGAATATACTAGAAGTTTATGATTCTTTTATAGGTAAACAAGGGTTCAAGTAGAATTGAAATTGAATCTATAGTTAGAATTTATGGAAATTAAGCCTATCTTTATCGTTTTACTCGAATGATAGCACTTCATTATTTTGGAATCTTCAATTTTTTTGTAATTTTTATAATATGATTCCACTCCGCATAAAAATATCTATACTATTTATAAAATATATTTAATTTAATTTTTGAAGTGATGCGCATTGCTCTTTAAAGTGAAATGGTATTCTTGATCTTGATAAGAAGATTAATATTTTTTTGGTCGAAAGACAAGGTAATTAGCCCCTGAGCAACCTTTTTCCTCCAATTAAAGCTTAAAAAAAAAACAGAGAGAGAGAGAGAGAGGGTTCGAGGCAGAATTAAAATTAGATCTAAAATCAAGAGTTTAGTAAATTAAGCCTATCTATATCATTTTGCACCAACGATAGTTCTTCATTATTTTAAAATTTTTATATTTTTTATAATTTTTATAATCTGATTCTGCACAACGCGAAATGTTTTGTAATCTTTCTGCAAAATATTTAATTTAATTTGTGTAGAGATACACATTGTTTTTCAAAGTGAAATGGTACTGTTGATGTTGACAAGATGGTAAATATCTTTTTGTTTAAAAAGGTCAAGGTAATCTTGATTCCATCAACTGACAAAAGATGGACAGCCTTGACAAGAACAAATTTTGAATACTTGATGACGAATGATCTTGCATTCTGGAAATTCGTAATACTTCTAGACTGATTTATTTCAAGCTATGTTATGGGCTCATAGATGATTTTATCTCATGAAGATGTGTTCTACACTTTCGAAGTATGCTTACTGAGCTTCAACTTGATATATTATAAGCTTACATTGGACTTCATTTACTAGGTTAAAGTTGCTTTGCAATATCACGCTCAGATCTAAAAATCTAATGTGCTTTGTTTTGAATGTTATGTTTTGATTGACATTTGTTGTTGCTTGATTTTTTTAGAAATTTTGGTATTTGGATTTTAAGTCGATGCCTTCATGATCTTGATCATAACATCTAGATCTAGAGTATATAAAATTTTCATGAAATTCAAAAATGATTTGATTAGTCTGATCATCCATAAATCATTGGTGTTTGCTTCCGTAAAAACTATTTTCCAGATTAAACTTCATCTGTTATGCGATTTTTACAAAATCGTGCGACTGGAATATGACATTGGCGTCTTCATGGAGAAATGTCTATTACATTTCATCCTAGCTTGACAAAAAAATTTAGAAATTTCAAATGTCATTTGCTATTTTTAGCAATTTACACAATGTGTGTTTGATTCAACTTTCCCAATAGGCTTTGGATGTAATGTAAATGTTGAAAGCCAAAGCTTTTTGAGGAAATGCAAATTGTGTTTGGTAAAAAATCTTTGTAAATGGACTTTAAATTCAATGAGTGTTTGGGAAAAAACCTTTTGTAAGGGGTTTTGACTATAGTTTTTATTTTTTAAGAACCTAAACCCTTCGCTGGTCTGGTGCAACCCAAGCAGCGCACAACCCAGGCAATCGCCACCTAGGTTGCTAGGGTCACGTGAGACCCAGACGAGGGTTGCGCGACCTGAGGTGAGGGCAACCTGAGATTATGAGACCTGGCGACGGTTGCCTAGGTCCGACGACCCTTGCCAGCCCTTTGCCAGCCGTTGTTCCACGAAGAAGATGAATAGTTAAATAGAGGGGCAAAATCAAAAGACTAACATTTGATCAAATGCTGAAAGTCCAATGCTAGCCACTATTAGGGCCCATTTGGTTCGGCTTTTGGGAAATGCATTTGCAAAAATGTAAATACCTTTGAGTAAATGGGGTTTTCCGAAATGCAAATATCGTTTGGTAAAATTTACATTGTGAAACAACTTTGGCCAAAATACCGTTCGGTAAGCTTTCTATGATTTACGAGCAAAAGAAAGCATGATAGTGGAGCACCCAGCAAATTCAAGCTCCAGAAGCAGCAATGAGAAATTGACGCCACATTGCATAGAAAGATGAAAGATTTAATAAAATCAGCACTCCACAAATCAGAAAGGAGAACAAACGTAGGCCATACTTTGCCTCCCGCATTGCTTTCGTTGCAGCTGCTCTGGTTCTTAGAGCATCCACAGTCTTGGTTGTTGCTTTTGCTCCTTCTAACATTATTATCTGGACCATTCACATATTAGACATCTCTTCCTAGAAGTAGATTTCAAGGAAGTTCTAAATCACTTAATCTTGATGGCTCACCTGATCACGAATCTGAAGTTGGAAATATCTAAGCTGCTCAATTCTCTGTTCATACAACCTCTTCCTCTTCAAGCATAGAATTGCCGCTGCATTCCCAACGGCACAACCTTACGTCAATAAGATAACAACTTGCCAACTTTCATAATGGATAAATGCCATCATATAGTTTCAAGTATCATGTGAAAGGAAAAAAAAAATTCTTGCATAGTTGCAAGTCAGAGTTACAAGGAAAAAGAAAACAAGCAATATAGGTGAAATGATAGGAAATTGAAGTTGCAGCCACAAACAACAAAATGTAATGGTAAAAGAATTGATTGTGCTAAAATTGCTATCCAGTAATAAGGTTACAATGATACAAAGGAAAGTCCAAATCAGAATGCAGTGACTAGTTGAAGTGCTGTGACTACCACAAACGAAGTAAAAATAAAGGTAAGGACAAGTTCATGTGGATTTGTACTGAATTATGTGTACACAACTCCAATCCTAATAACCAGTGGAAGAGTTGAGAAAATGAAGCAACTCCGAGAAATAACATAACAAAAGCGAGGTCATAAATACAGGAAAAAGTTAAGGTGAATGAGCGTACCCCTTTTAATATTTGCTCTAGAGCACTCCTTTGCTACCTCAACCTCTTGAGAAGCCTTCTTTATAAGAACCTTCTCCTTTTTCTCCAGCACTTGGAGTGTCTGTACAGAAAGGAGGACAGAGGGTACAACTGAACCAGTCAAATATGCAAATGATAACCTACTGTAATTATTTGTGTAAACTAAGCAAAGCCTACAATCTAATAAAATAAACCCACATCTTAATAAAGATATATGCAGATGCAAGTGTTTTACCAACATACGTACCTGAAGTATGCATTTCTTAACTACTGACAACAGTAGGGGAAATTGAAATGAAAAAGACTCTCCACATAAAAGAAAGGGCTCTTTGGGAAATTTTTACAAATACAGATAAGTCTTCTAGCAGTCAAGTAATCAGATCAGGGACGGATATCTAGTCGCCAGTTGTCCCAAGAAAAAAAAAAAAAAAAGAACCATTTCTTCAACCATCGGAGAAGAGAGATCACTGATTGCTTGATTACTAGAATAATCATCTCCATTCAAAGCACCCACAAAAAAACCGAAAAGTTGAAATCAAGCGCAGGAAGCACCGATCGAATCCCCGTTACCAAAGGCGGCCCAGACGATCAACCGACCATGACGAACTGCAAATCAAAGACGGGTAGGCAGGAGCAAAAAGACAAAAGTACGCGATCGGTACCGCATTCAACTTGTCTAGCGGGTCGAGAACCTTGGTCAGCTGACGTTTCCAGATGATCCTTTTGATAAAATCCATGATTAATCGCGGCCTTCAATGTTATAATATGTCTCGAGTTTGAGTCCGTGAAGGAAATCGAACCCAAGATAAATTAAAGGAAAGTGGATATTTGGACTTCAAGTCGCTGATTTGTAGAGACAAAACCATGAATTTGTAGATTACGGAAACAAAGCTACGTTGGAATCCAAGTTCAAGAAGTCTGATTTTGTCAGAAAAGGAAATAAAATCAAGGCTATCCTAATAGGTGTGGGCTTCTGGAACTCGGTCAAACAACAACGGATAAGAATAAAAGAATAAAAGGAAATGAAAGATATGATATTATTTGATGCAGAAGTTAGCTTGAATTCTAAGTGCATATATATATATATATGCATGTTCTCGTGGGATGCGGAGTGGATCACAAAAAAAAAAAAAGTCTTGAAGCGTCACGTGAGTGCTTGGTGTTTCGCCGTTGTTAATGCAAGCAATCTTGAAGCTCCAAATATCAAGTGCTTGAAAGTGGGCTTGTTATTTTTTGGTTTGTGCAATTACATCCAAAAAGAATTAGTATTTGTAACCAATTAAATCTTGAGATAAGATTTGCGTGTAATTCTTTCATGAGATTGAGAGATTATTTCTTGAGAAATTTCGAGACTAAACACTGCGTGTGTTATTGGGTGTAATTGGGGCTTGTGAAACACCGAGAAAATGTTTGAGTGACTCGAGTGTAATCTCATTTTATCGCTTGATCTATAGTGAAATTCGTCGCTGATCTCCCTGTTAATGTAGATCTTTACAACCGAACCGCATAAATCCGATGTTCGATTTATTTTCTTCTTCTATCTATATAATTATTTGATCGCTCGCTTTCCGCAACATTTAGAAACCCTCGATATCCCTATCAACACCAAAAAGAACGAATCGACCCATCAAAGATCAATCAGCTCAAGTGCAGTCAATCAGCTTGCGACAGGGATTGTGGACATCGCTTTCACTTCCGTCGTCATTTCAAACAGTGACCATTTTCGGACGCGTGCCAATTTAGGAATATGCTGAAAATCGATTATATTTTTATAAATAAAAAGAAAATTTTGGGATAAAATTTAAATTGAATTCTATCTTTATCACTTTATCGATCGGTTGCTCTTCATGATTTTGAATTTTTTTATAGTTTTTATAATATGATTTTACTCGACCCAAAATATCTTGCAATCTTCCACGAAGGGGTCTATATTCAGAACAAGAATTTTAGCAATTGCAATTAGTTAGTTCCTTGCGCCTCTTTTAGGTCTTACCCTGTCGGGATTGATTTTTGATATTCAACCAAACTCTCATCATAAATATAAGGCATTGTGGCCTCAATTTCTGATGCATAATATGGTGAGTATAGAGCATACTATCTTATCATTCTAAGACCTCTAATACTGAAAAAAAAAAAAAAAATTGAATAGAATAAGGGAGAATTAGCTTTGCATAATTTGAGCACACAAATACACGATTTCATTGATGAAGGCTAGTCTTGCCTCGACATATTACAAACCATGCCTAGGGTTACGCATTGTTTTTTTTTTTTTTTTTGGTAAGGGTAATGATATATTGAGCTAAAAACCAATAATTACAGAAGATTAGGCACCACAAAACTTTCACTCAAAGAGACACAGCGTCAAAAGGAGTGAAAGGGCGCTTAATGCAAAAGAACACTGCACAGCGGTCAAAGCAAGCAGGCCAACACAGACGGCCGAAAACAAAGACAAGACAGCCACGCAAGGCCGGGGAAACAAAGAGAACAACACCAACCAAGGAACAACAACAAGGAGGACCCGAAGATCCGAGGCAAGGCCGCCAAGGAAGGCGCAAAAAACGGGGAGGCAGCCGCAAGACACACTAAAGGAGATACTAGGCGATCGGCATAGGAGAAGAGAAACTAGAAGGGTCGAGCCCCCAATTCCGTTGAAGCCTTCTAATTCTCGGGCAATCTTCGACGCTTCTAAAAGTTAAGGCTTTCTCCTTGACCACTTTAATGAGATGCTTCTTGACAGCCACAGGCACCACTAGATGACCTCTGAAGAGAATGTTGTTCCTATACCTCCAAATAAGGTGGCAGAGCGCAGCAAAAGAGAAGCGCCCTATAGCATGATAGAAGTCCTTACCTGATAGGAATTTCATCGCCCACCGAAGATTTTCCACCCACGACCCGTTTCTCCACGGGAGATTGCACTTGGCCGCCCAAAAATAAGCCATACTCGAAGTAATACCGCAGCCGCAGAAGATAAATAATATTTTGGTTAAAGTTGTTGAGTAGGTCACTCTCAATTGGAGAATCTAATGCAATTATGTATATCTGTAATAGAATATGTATAATAGTGAGTGTGTAAAAGAAAAAGAAAAAAAAAAGAGAAAAAGAAAATATCAAAAGAAATCGAGAGATAAATCAATGTGATCTTCCACATCTGGAAAATCAAGGGAGATTGGGAAAGAAATCAAAGTGATCTTATTAGATCTACAAAATCACGAGAGATTAGGAAATAAATCTACGTGAAATTCTAATTGGGATTGCTTTTGCTCCTATAAAAAGGAGTCCTCCTCATATCATAGCAGCATAGGGAAGAAACAGTTTTCTTCTTCCAAGAAAAAGAGTTATCTTTGAGAGTTATTTAGTTTGTGAGATGTTCAAATTCACAAATTGAAGACAGCGAGAAATCCACCTTTGGGTGAAGTTATATCACATTATTTATTTATTCCATTATTTAAATAGTTGTATTCCATTATTTATCATAGTGGAAGTTTGAAGTGGATTACGGTCCCGTGGTTTTTCCCTTCACCTTGGAGGGTTTTCCACGTTAAAAATTCTGGTGTTATTTACTATTCATCTTTACTGCTTTCATTTAATATCCTATTTAATTTTCATAGAATTAGTAGCGGGAAAATTATCTAGGCCTTCTCCATAATTTTTCTTTTCTTTTTCCCAACAAAAGTAGTCAAGATAGTTAAGACAATTAAGCCTATCTCAGTCGCTTTCACTTCCCATGTCATTTCACACCGTTGCGAATAAGAAGAGATTAGTGGATATTTTTGGAGGCCGAGCAAAATTGGGAATATTCTGAAAGTTGAGAATTTTATAATTATACTAAAAATTTTATAATTTCATAATTTTTATAATCTTATGCTACTTAACTCAAAATATCTTACAATCTCACTACAATGTATTTAATATAATTTAAGGAACTCAAATTCGTTTTTTATTTTTATTTTTTTATTTCGGATGATGAATTTATATTGAGCATTATCCTTTTTTAACTTTTTTGTCGTCAATAGCATTTTTGTTGCGTGTTTTGCATTTTCTCCTCTTCTGAAAGTTGAATATATGTTTCAGCAGGCTCAACTTCACCTATAGAATATATGTTTCATACACGTGAGTTCCTTTTCTTTCTAAAGCACATTCCACACCTTTGAAGTCGCGACATTCCTAGTGTGCAATGCTGCACATCTTTTTTCTGATTTGCAGATTACTGATTTTATTAAATTTTATATGTTTCTATGCAATGCAGCATCGCTTTCTTATTGCAGTTTCTTGAGCTTGAATTAGCTGGGTGCTTGACTATTGTGCTTTCTTTTGCTTGCAAAGTTTACTGATGTCCAATATGTCACAGGAATATCGATGATGTGGACAACATCATGGATGAAATTGAAGCAGAAAATGAGGCGACCAAACTAATGCAAGAGGCAGTGTCAAGTCCTTCTCGTGCGTTGGCTGACTTTGATGAGGTTACCATCCTCACACTTTGTTTGATTTTAGTTATGCTTTTGAGCGCTGGTTGGGTGGACCTCAAATTGCCTTCCAGAAAGTCTATGCTTATCTCTAGTCCCCTTGCAATTCCAGGATGAGCTTGAGGCAGAGCTTGAAGAACTGGAAGTCGCTGACCAGCTTGTTCTGCTCAGCGAAACGGCTTCAGCTGCTCCATTTCTTGTCCCAGTTGGCCTGCTTGAAAATCTGAAGTTGCAATTTCCTAAGTGTGCTGTTCATACAGCCTCCTCCTCTTCAAGCATTGAATTGCAGCTGCATTCTCGACGGCACAACTTTATGTCAATAAGATAACAACTTGCCAACTTCCATAATGGATTGAATTCTTGCATAGCAGCAAGCCAAGAGTTACAAGCGACAAACAACAAAAAGTAATGGTAAAAGAATTGGTCGTTCTGGATTTGCTATACAGTAATAAGTTCACAATGATACAAAGGTAAGTGCAAATCAGAACGCAATGACAGACTAAAGGGCTTTGACTGCTATAAACGATGAAATAACAACGTAACAATGAGTTTGTGTGGATTTGCACCACAATATGTGAACACACCTCCCTTCCTAATAACCAGTGGAGAGGTTGAGAAAATGAAGCAACTCCTAGAAATAACAAAACAAAAGCAAAGGCATATAGGCATCTATCCAGGAAAGAGTAGAGGTGAATGTGCATACCCCTCTTATCTTTAACACCACAGAAATAGCCCGCTTTCTCGAGCTCTCAAGCAGACTTAATTAGGAGATCATTCTCCTTCTTCGACAGGCTTCCAAGTGTCTGCACTGAAAGGAGGACGGTCCGACTGAACCAGTTAAACAGAGAAAAAGATAACCTGCCGTGATTAATCGGATGGAGTAAAATTCAATCTCTCCTCTTGAAAGCCTATAATCTAAATATATAGAAATCCACATCTCCATATAAACAAACACAAAAGCACATGTTTTACCATTATAAGCACTTGAAGTATGCATTTCTTGATTAGAGAAAACATTAGGGGAAATCAAAATGAAAACAAAAGACTCCACAGAAAAGGAATGGACTCCTGGAGAAATTAATAAATATAATCGACGCAATCATAATCAGATCGAAAATTCAATGCACTGAGTAACTGTGATGGAGAGGCCTGGGGGAACTAGCACACATAGCCGCAGATAACTTCCCCATGAAAACAGAACAAGAGCCTTCACCTTCAGGAGTAAAATCAGCCGCAAAGCTTATGAATTACTATGAATATCCAGCCAATTACTCCAGTAATAATATAGTTACGAAGGCATGAGTAAGTTTACTCTTAAGCAAGGTGGGAGCTGCTCCTTTGAAGTACCTGTTTCAGCTTGGCTGATCATCCTAGTTTCTTTTGAGTGGGGTTCTGATGCTGGAATGTAACTGATGGAATTATTGATGATTTGGACTGCCTGGAGATGTCGACACTAGGGAATTAGATGACACACAGTCAAAAGCATAACTAAAATCAAACAAAGTGTGAGGATGGTAACCTCATCAAAGTCAGCCAACGCACGAGAAGGACTTGACACTGCCTCTTGCATTAGTTTTGTCGCCTCATTTTCTCCTTCAATTTCATCCATGATGTTGTCCACATCATCGATATTCCCGTGACAAATTGGACATCAGCAAACTTTGCAAGCGAAAGGAAGCACGATAGTCAAGCACCCAGCTAATTCATGCTCAAGAAACTGCAATAAGAAAGTGATGCTGCATTGCATAGAAACATATAAAATTTAATAAAATCAGTAATCTGCAAATCAGAAAGGAGCACAAAAGTAGGACATACTTTGCCTTCTGCAATTCTTTCATTGCAGCTGCTCCAGTTCTCAGAGCATCAACAGTCTCAGTTGTTGCTTCTGCTCCTTCCAAATTAACATCTGGACCATTCACTTATCAGACATCTCTTCCTAGAAGCAGATTTCAAGGAAGTTCTGAATCACTGAAATGGCTCACCTGATTGTGAATCCGAAGTTGGAAATTTCCGAGCGGCTCAATTTGCCGTTCAAACAGCCTCTTCCTCTTCAAGCATTGAATCACGGCTGCATTCCAACGGTACAACTTTACGTCAATATGCAAACAACTTGCTGACTTCCATAATGGATAAATGGCATCATATAGCTTCAAGTATCATACAAAAGGGGGAAAAATATTCTTGTATAGTTGCAACTGAGAGTTACAAGGGAAAAAGAAAACAAGCAATATAGGCGAAATGATAGAAAATTAGAGTTGCGGCCACAAACAACAGAATGTAATGGCAAAAGAAATGATTATGCTCAAGTTGCTATCCAGTAACAAGGTCACAATGACACAAAGGAAAGTCCAAATCAGAATGCAATGACAGATTAAATGGTTCGATCGCCACAAACAACAAAATAATAAACGTGAGTACGAGTTCATGTGGATTTGCAGTCGATTATCGTGTCCACAACTCCATTCCTAATAACCAGCAGATAGGTTGAGAAAATGAAGCAACTCCAAGGAATAACATAATAAAAGTAAAGGCGTAAAAGGTCAAGGTGAATGACCATACCGTTTTAATCTTTCGCTTTAGCGAACTCCTTTGCTTTCTCAGGCTCTTGAGAAGCCTTCTGTATGAGAACCTTCCCCTTTTTCTTTAGCATTTTGAGTGTCTGTACAGGAGGAGGACAGAGGGTCCAACTGAACCAGTTAAATATACAAATGATAACCTACTGTAATTATTTGTGTACACTAAAGTTAAATCATTTTTTCGGCCTACAATCTATTTAAATAAATCCAAATCTTAATATAGAGAAATGCAGAAGAATGTGTTTTACCATCATACGTACTTGAAGTAGACAACATTAGGGGAAATCGAGATGAAAAAGACTCTCTCTACATAAAAGAATGGAATCTTTGGGAAATTTTTACAAAAACAGATACATCTTCTACCCGTTAGGTAATCAGATCAAAAATTTTGGATGCACTGAATAAATGCGTGATTTTTGTGCCTTGGTTGAACTTCGGACGTATAGCCACGGTTAACTTCCCCATGTAAAAAAAGAACCAAGAGCTAACAAACAGCTTTCTTATGTCAAGTGCACATAAGCTCAAGAATCTCACATAATTTTGAACTGCTCGCGAATGTATTATGGTGCATATGGAAGGATCGAAATTACCATATATTCAGAAAGAGTCCACTTAACTTACATCATACCCTCTTTAGAGCCATCAGTTCTCAAGACAGTTTCACCACATGGAATCCCAAATCTAAGAATCAGAAGAAAGAAGCTGACTTACACAATAGATGGCAACCCCCAAAGCCTGGTATTCTCAAAATCAACATCGATGCATCTTTCGGGCCTGCCTGCATAGATGGATCACAGTTACATTCTAACCAAGAGCTTTCATTGCACGGAATTGAAGGTTTTTCAGAACTAACCCCGGAGCCACAACCAGCAAGGGAAGAGATTCAACACTCGAACACCGACTCCTTTACCTCCATTTCCCCAAAATTTGACGATTCATGGAAGGAAGTTGAAGAAGACCATGAAATATGTGTAATGACACCTCCAGAAGCGAATGAAGGAAGTTCGGACCAGATACATCTGCACGACAACAGTCAATCAGCGAGTTCCACCCACAGTCCACAAGGCTCGGCTCTACCGCTAATAACAATACCTGCAAGACTAGATCTTACAAAGAAGAAAAAAGGTAAAGACTTCAATAAATCAGCCTTAAATCTGTTCCACAGGTTGCCCAGGCGAGCTGTTTATACAGAGAGCAAACAAAACCCAAACAACGCCCTCTTACACACCGACTCAAGCACACACAGCAGTACAAATGAAGAGCAAAGGGAGAGGCCAGATCTACATTTTAAAGAAGGTGAAGGTGCTAGCAAACAGAAAATTAGCCCAGATCCGAGAAGACAAGAGGAAGGCGGGATCTCACGCACCTTGCTGCGACAACCCTTTCCAAGTGGTGCTGCGCCGCGCCTCAACAGGGGAGCCGGGACAACTGGTTGCTCCAAAAACAAAGGAAAAGACACGCATCTACTGGATCTGTTCAATAATTTTGAAAATGGATTGGATGCCGATGATTATGTACAAACCGAGATCGCCTCTAAGTCTGCACAGCAACCTCAACTGACTTGCTCGCCTGATGATGGCAACAGGGGGAGGACAGATCAGCTAAAAGGAAAATTTGCAGGTGACCAAGAAAAAAGCTCGACCTCAGAGCAGTTCACACAGGAGCTCGTTTTCTTCACTGGCTCTCAACAAAGACACTCCCCCTTCAAAGGTGCTATAGCTTGTATTTGCAGGGACGAGATGGGCAGGATTATTGATGGCTTTACGAAATCTGTGGAGGTAAGATCAGCGGAGCAAGCGGAGGTAATGGCTTTGGTGGAAACCTTAGATTTTATTTCATCGAAGTTGGCCCCAAATAGAATTGATAAAGAGATTCTCATACATTCTGACTGTAGTACGATGGTGAATGGAGTCCTCTCTTCGGAGACTTGTAATGAAATTATGCTTGTTTGACCAAAAAAGAAAAACAAACAGCTTTCGCTTCCAGGGCCAAATCAGCCGCAAAGGTTATGAATCACTATGAATATGCAGCCAATTATTGAAGTATGCGGTTGCATCAATTCCATACACAATCACATGATAGTGTAAGTTGCTAATACTGTAGACAGACTCGATTATCGAAAATGAAGCTATCGCCAGAAAAACCAGAACCATTTCTTCAACCATTCAAGGAAAATAAAAACAAAAACTCAAAAACTCAAAATCAAGCGCAGGAACCACGGATTGAATCCCCGTTACTAAACGCCGAGACGATCAACCTACCACGACGAACTGAAAATCAAAGAGGAGTACGGCAGGGGCAAAGAAAAAGCAGGCGATGTGTACCTCCTCCAACGTTTGCATCGTGGCGGGAGGCTGAGCGTCGGTCTCCAGCTTAAATTTCTTGAAAACCCGGCACATCCAGGCAAACATGATTGATCCGCAGAAACAAAGAGGGGAAAAGCAACCTTGGAAAACTGATGGCAGAGCTCGACGCCCGGCGAGGGATCGGACAGAGAGCCAGCTTTATAGTCGCTTTCCCCTCCCTCTTTCGGACGTCGCTTCCCCTCCTCCGCTTTCCTCTTTCTGGACATCCCACGTCGCTTTCTCCTCCCTCGTTCGGACGTCAACCTTCACGTCGCTTTCCCCTCCCTCTTTCGGACATCGCTTCCCCTCCTCCGCTTTCCTCTTTCTGGACATCCCACGTCGCTTTCTCCTCCCTCTTTCGGACGTCAGTTTCACGTCGCTTTCCCCTCCGATGTCAACTTTCAGTTTCACGTGGCTTTGGACATATGCCGCTTGTGTCGGCACACCGCGTTTATATTCATTTTGGACACATGCAAATAAACATGGTTTTACATGTTTATATCAGAGATCATGTCTTAGACGCGTTTCACATTTCGCGTGCTTAAACTGATAATAAACCTATTTTGGGTTTTGAAGTTATGGCGAGATTAATAAATATATTGTGTCACATCAATACCTATAATTTATTCAAGATTATGGCATGTCATGAAGATGACTTGTGTTCATTTTTGTGCCACATCTATTGGTTGAGGATGCTGTTAATAACTTGATAGAGGGCTTCATCGTATCAATTGAGAGAAAAAGCCGTTCAAAGAGAAGAAGAAGAAGATATGACCAAGTCGCCCAAACAATAAGCCTTGACTTGAGAACACAATGCGTAACCCTTCGTGGAAGATTGCAAGATATTTTGGGTTGAGTAAAATCATATTATAAAAACTATAAAAAAATTCAAAATCATGAAGAGCAACCGATGGAGTAAAGTGATAAAGATAGAATTCAATTTAAATTTTATCCCGAATTTTTCTTTTTATTTATAAAAATATAATCGATTTTCAGCATATTCCTAAATCGGCACGCGTCCGAAAATGGTTTCAGACGACGGAAGTGAAAGCCACGTCCATAGTCCCTGTCGCAGAATGGAGAAGAAAACTTCGCGTCAAGGTTGACCTCACTGTGCCGCAATTGCCAAACCCGCATCGCTCTCGCTCTCTGTCCGATCGATCGTTGGGCATCGAGATCCACCGCTAGTCAGTTTTCCGAGGTTTGAATGCACTTTTCGTTTCTGCGGATTGACTACGCTTGAGCCGATTGATCTTTGATGGGTCGATTCGTTCTTTTTGGTGTTGATAGGGATATCGAGGGTTTTTGAAGGCCGTGATTAATCATGGATTTTATTAAGAGGATTATCTAGAAACGTCAGCTAACCAAGGTTCTCAACCGGATAGACAAGTTGAATGCGGTACCGATCGCGTATCTTGACAATAAGATAAATAATCTTTTGGTTAAAGTAGTCAAGATAGTTAAGACAATTAAGCCTATCTTTGTCACTTTACTCCATCGGTCGCTTGCACTTCCCATGTCATTTCACACCATTGCGAATCGAAGAGATTAGTGGATATTTTTGGAGGCCCGGCGAAATTGGGAATATTCTGAAAGTTGAGGATTTTTATAATTATACTAAAAATTTATAATTTCATAATTTTTATACTCTTATTCTACTCAACTCAAAATATCTTACAATCTCACTACAATGTATTTAATTTAATTTAAGGAACTCAAATTCATTTTTTTTTTTCGGATGATGAATTTTAAATTGAGCATCATCCTTTTTAACTTTTTCTCGTCAATAGTATTTCTGTTGCGTGTTTTGCATTTTCTCTTCTTCTGAAAGTTGAATATATGTTTCATACACTTGAGTTCCTTTTATTTCTAAAGCACATTCCACACCTTTGAAGTCGCGACATTCCTCGTGTGCAATGCACATGTTTCTTTACTACTCTTGTAGAAAACCATGAGCAAATGTTCAGAAAAATAAATAGGATGAAACTAGAGAACAAATGAATAATGCGAGGAAAAAGATGATGGCATTTCATTCATTGACGTTTTCAGTTCGAGTCCATAAACAAAAGAATGTGAGCAAACCATTAAGGAATGAGGAGCTGAGTGGGTGCTTAATAGTTAATATGATAATGGAAAAGCTAACCTTGTGCGGCATCTGTTGTGATGCGAAGCCACGACTCCCAACTCAATGTACGCGAATCACAATCTACAGGCGCAACGTATTGCATTAGTGTGATAAACTAATCGAACGCCATAAACTGCACAAGCATATAGCATTGTTTCACCCGAATTGTCTTTCTCGTTCTGGTAAAATAACCTAACAGATAATTTTTTAGATTGCCTTGGCCAAGTATCGATATATCAGCACCATTTTGTTGCTCTCATCACAGTAACCAATGAAGGACGCCAAGTTCTTATGGTGAATTCTCATTAGAAGTTTGGCTTGCCGATTGACTACGGGTGCGTTTGGTTCAGCATTTTGAAAGCCCATTGGGAAAATGCAAAACAATTTAGCCTAAAGGACTTTAGACAAATGTAAAGACCGTTTGGTAAACTATGCTTTGAAAAACAACTTTGAGATAAATGTCGGTTGATAGAAAACACATTTGAAAATCTCTTTGGATGATTAATATTAGTTTTTTAATTTATTTGTTTAAAATAAAAATAATAATGTTTGCAATTTTTAAAATATAAATTTTGACAATAATACTGAAAAAAAAATCGAATGCATATATAATTTTTTTAAGAAAAAAAGACCAAACCCTTTATCGGAATTTTTAATTTTTATTTTCTTAAAATTGAAAAAAAAAATGTATGCAACTTTTTAAATATAAATTTTCACAATAATGCTAAAAAAATCAAATACGTATATTATATTTATATATATATATATATATATATATATATATATATCTGAAAAAAAAAAGACCAAACCCTTCATCATAATTTTTAAATTTTTAATTGTTTAGAACTGAAAAAATAAGATATGCAACTTTTAAATATAAATTTTGACAATAATACTAAAAATCAAATACGTATATATATTTTAAAAAGACCAAATCCTTCATCGAAATTTTTTAATTTTTAATTTGTAAAATTTGAAAAAAATAATGTATGCAACTTTTTAAATGCAAATTTGAAAATAATGCTGACAAATTATATTATACATATATATTAAAAAGACCAAACCTTTCGTCGAATTTTTTAACTTTTATTTGTTAAAAATTTTAAAAATAATATATGCAATTTTTTAAATATAAATTTTGACAATAATGCTAAAAAAATCAAATATATAAATATTTTTTAAAAAGACCAAAAGATATTTAATTTTTTTAGCATTTATATATATTTGATTTTTTTAGCATTATTTTGGCATTTAAAAATAATAATAATGATGGAAAAATCATAAATTTGAAGAATGAGCAATGATAGTTTTGAAAGAAAAAAATAAGTTTCAGCATTTGGTTTGCTAAAAGCTCAAAGCTAGTCCCTACTAGCATTGGTCTTTCAGCCTTCCCAATGTTGACTTTCACTTGAAAGCTACTTCAAAATAGTTGCCAAACAGTCCAGTATTTCCCCAAGGGGTTTTGGAGGCTGAAAACCCCTTGGAAATGCTGAACCAAACGCACCCTACATTCTTCAAGATTCACTTGGCAATGTTTCATAAACAATATTTTCGTTGCATGAAAATGACATCTCGTTTACATTCTTTTGTCTTGATGGAACAACCTCTAAAGGGATCGTCTACAATCGTGTTTGTGCCGAGCAATGAAACTTGTACCATCTTTATTGTGCTTAGGAATGTTGTGTGTGGTATTAGGTTTATCGAAATGTGCCTGGGACGTCGATTTTCAAGAGTATGCTACGACCCTCGGTCTGGAGCTCTTTGGTCCCTTGTGAAGGCGATGTGGATGGCATCTTCACCGCAACTTGATTTCCCTCATTCATGATGCCTAGGTAGACATTGCCTAACCTCAACATATGTAAAATGCCTCTCCTCTTATGCTAAATATCTCCCTCCCTCATTTGAAGAAACCGACATGGATAGAAGATTTTCAAACTAATCTTTTTTTTTTGGTCGGTTAAAAAAAAAAAAGATTAGTTTGAAAATCTTCTACACGCTAATATACCTTTCTCTATGTCCATATTTATGACTCACTACTGCTATCGCTACTCCATATTGACGGTGCCAATGATGTAGAGAATGATTATTGCCGGTACAATCATAAAGTTCTCCTCTTTCTCCGCCTCTCTCCGCTACTTTTTTAAGTCCTGATACTGCTGTCGCCACATCACGTCCTCTCTATATCTTGCCGTAGAACATTCAGTTGAAAAAGAAAAAGGAGATCACTTCCTGATTTCCATTTTCTTCTTAGCTGCTAGAGTACTACCATTGGCAACACATAGGTCCTCCCTGATTACAATGATGAAACGATGGGAATGGTGATCTTCTTCTTCCTTTTGCAAGAAGCAGAGCCACAAATTTCTATCGGCTTCCCATGCAAATTGTGATTCGGACTACTTAGAGATGTCAACGCTGGCAAATCAGATACAACTGAGTCGAATGGCACATACATCAGGAGCCTTATCCAATTTCTATCGGCTTCCCATGCAAATTTGTGAAACTGATGGAGCACATTGTGCAAGTATGTTGTTGCCTTGGTCTGATGCCTGATCCAAGCTTTTTAGACTTGTAATGAAGATTAGCCGAGCCTCTCTGTGCAAGCTGACTCGGTTTTAATGTTTGATGAGATTGGAGGTGACATGTTATTTGATCATACAACTCGATGGAAGCATACTTTGACAGCAGTATCTCCGCCCGCATGCCTTTTATGCTTGATGAGATTGGGGTTATATATAATTTGATCATACAACTCAAATGGAAACATACTTTGACAGAGCATGCCTCCCTCCTTCCCTCCCTCTCGCGCATTTTCAAAAAAGGGTAAGCAAACTTTGAAAGAGCATGCCTCTCTCTAATCTTGCGCCATTTTCCAAAAGGGTCTTGTCATTCCAGCCGACGACCTATGGCGGCTAACCGTCTCTCTCTCCCTGAACCACAAGCTATGGCAGCTAGCCCTCTATCTCTCTCCCTCTCTCTAATCTTGCGCCATTTTCAAAGGGTCTTCTGGTTCCAGCCTACAAGCTATGGCAGCTAGATTTGTTGACAGCCTGAAGGCATCTACGTTGCTGATTTAGAGAGATGCGTGCAGCAAAAAGGGAAGGGATATGACATTGCTGCATCAGAAGATCCAAGCAGCTTCTGAAACCTTGCTAACGAATTGAAATCAGGCCTTTATTTGCTCTTCTGGGATATATGACTAGGTTATAGATATCCATAGACACAGGAATAGTACTTCCAGAGGAAGCTCGAGACTGTCCTAGATCAAAACTAAGAAGCCCAATCGAGATCGAAGTAAAAATTATGAACAGCACAGCCCAACTTTGCAAGTTGGTGCACAATCGAGAAGCTACTGTTGAGGTTCTCTCCGAGAAAATGAAATTCCACATTATCTAGTAAGAAAAGGTCAGCTCATTGCAGCAGGCGCAAAGGGAGGAATAGTCCTTGGAAAATGAGCCATTCCAATACAGCCTTCAAGACCCCCACACAACAACAGTAATCAACCCGCCAAATATACAGGACAAACGGAAGATAAAGCAAAGACACGATAAACAGGAATCCTGGATACTCTATAAACCCTGTCGTGGTACAGAGCTCCCTCTATGGGTTAAAATGATAAAAACACACCCCAACTTTTGGTGTTGGAGAACATGAAAACCTTAGTGTCCATGATACAGGGTTCGCCAGGTCTTTACACAGCCTCAGTTAACCATGAGCAGCAAGACCTGTGGAATGTAACTGAAATATCAGATCAGAATGACAGTTTAACAAAATAGCCAAAGAAAAAGTCGTCTTCTCCATTCTCCTATGCCACTTATCATACAGAAGAAAGAAATCATTGGCAGACAAGGAAAAAATGGAATTTCAGCCAATCTAAGAGCAACCTGACTTATAGACCAACAACAGTGAAATGCTTAATACTAGCTTTTGAAAAAAGGAGAGAAGATTGACCCGCTTGAAGTGCCATCGCAGCCTGCAAAGCAGCAAGTTCATCCTCCTCGGCTGTCCTCCGAGGAACAGGGTCAGCTCCTTCCAGTTCATTGAGCTCTGCCTCAAGCTCATCCTGGAATTACAAAGTGATAAGGATATAAGCATGGACTTTCCGGGAGGTAATTTCAGATCCACTGAATATGTGATCAAGAGCATAACTAAAATCAAACAAAGTGCGAGGATGCTAACCTCATCAAAGTCAGCAGCTGCGCCAGAAGTAGTTGGCAATGAATCTTGAGTTTGTCTCGAGCTTGTCATTAGATCAATCTCATTCATTATCTCACCCCTACCATTAATATTGCCGTGAGAAAATAGACATCAGAAAGCAAAAGAAAGCACCATAATGGAGCACCTGGCTAATTCAAGCTCAAGAAACTGCAATATGAAAGTGCTGCCACATTGCATAGAAAGAAACAAATATCAACAAAATGAGTATTCCGGAATTCAGAAAGGAAAACAAAAGTAGGACATACATCGCCTTCTCCATTTCTTGCTTTGCTGCTGCTGCAATTTTCAGAGCATCTGCAGTTTCAGTTTTTGCTTTTGCTCCTTTCAACTCTATTATCTGGACCATTCACATATCAGTCATCCAATCCCAGAAGCAGATATCAAGGAAGTTCTGAATCATTGAATCTTGATGGCTCACCTGTTCCCCAATCTGAAATTCGTAAAGTCTAAATTGCGCAATCTGCTGTTCATATAGCCTCTTACTCTTCAAGCATAATTTTGCAGCTGCATTCCCAAAGGCACAACTTCACGTCAATAAGATAACAACTAGCCGACTTCCATAATTGATAAATGCCATCATATAGCTTCAAGTATCATATGAAAGTAAAAAAAAAAAAAAATTCTTGCATAGTTGCAAGTCAGAGTTACAAGGGAAAAGAAAACGAGCAATGATAGAAAATAAAGTTGCGGCCACAAACAACAAAATGTAATGGTAAAAGAATTGATCGTGCTAAGATTGCTATCCAGTAGTAAGGTTACAATTATACAAAGGAAAGCACAGATCAGAATGCCATGACAGATTAAAGTGCTTGGACTGCCTCAAACAATGAAATAATGAACGTAAGGACAAGTTTATGTGGATTTGCACTGAATTATCATGTACAAAACTCCAATCCTGAGAACCAGTGGACAGGTTGAGCAAATGGTTGAGCAAATGAAGCAACTCCAAGAAACAACATAACAAAAGCAAAGGCATAAAAGGTATCTATCCAGGAAAAAGTCGAAGTGAATGACCATACCCTCCCTATTTCCTGCTCTTATAAACTGCTTCGCTTTCTCAACTTCTTGAGAAGCATTCTTTTCGAAAGCCTACGCCTTTTTCTTCAGCTTTTTGAGTTTCTGTACAGAAAGGAGGACAGAGGAGCCAAATGAACCAGTTAAATATACAAATGATAGAACCTACCATAATTATATGTATAGACTAAAGGTCGATCTTTTTTTAAGCCTATAATCTAATAAAATAAATCGACATCTTAATATAGAGAAATGCAGACGCATTAGTTTTACTATCATACGTACTTGAAGCATGCATTTCTTAACTACTCACAACATCAGGGGAAATTGAAATAAAAAAGACTCCCCACATAAAAGAATGCACTCTTTGAGAAATTTTTACAAATACAGATACGTCTTCTGCCCGTTACATAATCAGATAAAAAATTTTGGATGCACTGAATAAATGTGTGATTCTGTGCCTTGGTTGAACTTAGCACGTATAGTCGCAGATAACATCCCCATGTGAAAAAAAAAACAAGAGCTGACAAACAGCTTACGCTTTCAGGGGCAAAATCAGCTGGAAAGGTTATGGATCATTATGACTGTGTAGCCAATCATTGAAGTACGCGGTCGCATCAATTCCATACACAATCACATGGAGACTCGATTATCGAAAGCGAAACTATCGCCAGAAGGCTAAGAGCCCCAAGCACAGGTCTTCATTGGGAGCTCAAGGAAGTACATCTGCTCGTCAGTTTTCCCAAGAAACAAAACCCAGAACCATTTCTTCAACAATTTAAAAAGAAAAAAAAAAAAAGAAGCCGAAAACTCAAAATCAAGCGCAGGAACTGTACCATGTTCAACTTGTCCATCGTCGGGGACAGACGCTGAGCGTCGGTCTCCAGATTAAGTTTCTTTAAAAGCCACCGCATCCAGCTAAACATGATTGATCACGGCCCTAAGGAAAGCCTCGATATCCTATCAACACCACAAAAAACTAACCAAACCAATCCAGAGCAATCCTTTCAGGGTCGATCAATCCGCAGAAACAAACAGTGGCAAAGCGCATACGAACCTTGGAAAACCGACGGGGGACCCGGACGCCCGGCGAGGGATCAGACGGAGAGCGAGAGCGAGATCGAGGCGGGTTTGGAGATCGCGGCACGGTGGTCCGCCGGAGAAATTGGCGAGCTTTATACTGATGTTTTCTATGCCTGAACAGAAGGTCTCCATCGCCTCCGATTCTTCCTTCTCCGACAGCAAATTCGGCTACTTCCCGACCAGAAGATCCCCAATGCAAGCCCGGTTTATATAGTAAGTCCCGAGCACGGTGTTATGACCATTTGACCCATACTCGATCCCATGTTCTTAGCATCCTATGCGTTCTTCTGGTGCCCATTTTCGGTTTTTCTCACGTGCATCCCAATGTCCCCTCGTGCTCCCTTTTCCCCTCTGCAATTTTCTACTTCCGGGCTTTTCGCTGAAGGGTGGGGTTACGCATTGCGCGTGGAGATATTAATCATCAACCGACCGAAAAAAAAAAAAACAAAAACAAGAAGAAGAAGATGTTGTCAATAATTGAGGAGGATGCATAGCGAGACCTCATTTTAGTCAGGAATATTACTCTCAAATTTCAATCACACTCTCGTCACAGTCTCATAGGATCTTTCGGCAATAAAAAAAAGGGAAAAAAAAAGCTCATATTATGTGCATTGGTCACAAAATTATGAGCTTTGAGATGCGATATTATTTGCTAAATAAGTATCTTAATCCAACTAAATCACATCAACTCAGAATACTTACATTGGGGAAGGTAACTCCGCGTTCTATCCTGTGAGAACATATGAACTTTAATTAGTAACTGAAACATAGTTTCAGAAAATTATACCATATGTCCTGGGGAAATTAACATGCATCATTTAAAACCTATTAATACGAGATCTTTCGACCAGGGGATGAAAAGAAAGCAACGTGGGACTAGGGTAATTAGAAATGAATAGAAAAGAAAAAGGAAAATGTAGGGTTTCTTTTATTTGAAGCCCCCGCCGGTTACGACCGAAAAAGGTCGGTTTTCCTTTTCTCAGCTCTTGACATGATTTTTTTTTTTTTTTTGGGTCGAAAAGACACGATTGCATAGTAAAGAAGGGAGTTTGTTCTCTTTTTGTTGAGGGAGCTGCACATGGGCCGCATGGCAGATTCCTTAAAAGCAGTGCAGGCAAGAAAGAGGAATAAGGAGTTCGTGATTCTTGTTTTTGGGCCGGACAAAGAGAGCTTTAGCTTGAGCTCGAATATCCGGTAATTTGTACCTGAGCTTTACATCCAAGAGAGTTAATTAATAAACATTTGAGGTTTGGATTTAATTTAGATATAAAAAACACTTGAATATGTGAGCAATTTTAAACTTAAATTCTCTGATTATTAATGGATTAATATCAACACTTAATTCAAATCACGTAAATCTTTAGCATCCCTTATTATTCCTCGTTTATTTTCTCTAATAATTTTGCGTTGACATAAATCGCACAATCTCAGATAGCTTCCACATTAATATATTACTATAGTTGGTCAACCTACAAAGATGTACTTTGGCACTTACAAACTTTAACAAAGATGAATACAGATAAAATACTCGATGCATTTAATCTATCGATTAAAAGCCCTATTGAAAGAGATTTCCTAATCTCCTTTGATTGAAAATGAAGGAGAACGTAGCCCGACCTCAAAATGCCAAATTTTGTATCGGATTCCGTAAATTTGTAAAATGTGTCGTGAGTAAATTTGGAATTATTGTACAGCAAGGACATAAGCACATTGGTCAAGAAATGGGAGCGGATTTAATTAAAAAACAACTCCTGTCACTGGTTCAGGTTGCAAGACATCCTCTCTAAAGCTTATCATAGAACAATCAATTGAAAAAGAAAAGGAGATCACTACCTGATTTCCATTTTCTTCTTGGTTGCCAGAGTACTGCCATGGCAACACATAGGGCCATCATTGATAATAATGACGAAATTATAGGAAGGGTGATTTTCTTCTTCCTTTTGCAAGAAGCGGAGGCACAAAGGTTTTGTCCATAGACACTGAAAAGAGAGGAAGTTGGGTTCGCGGAGAGAGAGAGAGAGAGAGGGGAATGGCGACACGTGATGGAAAAATGTGAAGGAAAACGGGAAGGTTCATCCACGATAGCTTTTGACCCAAAAGGAGCATGCTAACCTCAATACGAGCAACTTAGCATTCGATTTTTCTAAAAGAGTTTTAGGCACAGTTCTCGACAGATTGTTGCCTTTCAAACTCCTAAAAGTCAAGAAATTATTTTGTACAATTAGTGCATCTAGCGGCATCGCAGACCAAGATAACGTAGAGTTAGCTTAATTCATTGAAATTAAAAAAAAAAAAAAAGAAGAGTTAGCTTTGCTAAAATTTGGAAATGGTAAAATCAAATTGGAATCGCAGTTTCATCGCCCACTCGCCATGTCCTCTCCAGTCTCCTCTCATATCGGTTGCCCATGCAGCAGCCAATAGATGGACAGGCATCGTCTCTGACGGATTCTGCTTTACTCTGCTTTGTTAAGTGTTTATTTTAGTCTTCAAATAAGGGTTTAAGAATTTCGCGACATTGTGAATTTTTTTCTATTCTGGCGCTTAAATTCTTTCTGGGTTTTAGTTTTGCAGACCATATTTGCACACTCATACAGCGGTGCTCAAACAATTTTCCAGAAGTCAAAGAACAGCTAGAACACATGTACCAGGAGGTAATTCCCATAAGCACAGATATAGCCACGTCCACAAGCATCGTATTAGGTCGACCAACACCCAAATCCCGATATCTGTGGCCTATATGGCGGACAACACTATAAATAGCAACATCTAAACCGATGGCGGACTTCACGGTTTTTTCCGAGCAACATTTTCTGCTCCCCTGCTAAATAATTAGTCCAGTAAAAATATAGTTACGAAAGCATGAGTAAGTTCGCTCTCAAGCAAGGCGGGAGCTGCTACTTTTTGACAGACTCTGAGCGCATCTATGTTTTTATTTTATTTTTTTATCAAAAGATTCCTCGTTTCATTTCAAGTAGTAAAATTAGAGGAACAACCCAAAAGGGATTCAGAATAAAGAATATCCAAAAGAGATTGAGGGGGACGAGAGGCCCAATTCCGAGGTAGAGATTGGCGGATTTGGGCTTTTGCAATCCAATCCGCAGTTTTATTTAACTCTCTCGGGCCATAGGTCAATTTTAAACCAGGATTAGAAGTGAGCGTAGCCCAGCCCGTCTGGACTACATGGTTGACTTCCCAAGGGGAGGATCTATCCCCAAAATCATTTGAACTGCCGTGGAGCAGTCAATGATTTAGAAAAACGCGTGAAGCCAAAAAGGTAGGAAAATGAATTCGCTATCAAAAGATCCGAGCAACTTCTGAAACCCACTAACAAAGTGAAATCAAGCCCATATTTGCTATTGAGGGATGTGACTGGGTAGATGGATATATATATAGAGATACTGGAATGGTACTTATTGAGGAATCTCAATACTGTTAAATCTTTTAAAAGCTGGTGGAGAAATCTTGCGCTATCCGTGGATCATGCTACAAGCATCAATGTACACACGATCATCGAAGAGTGATTGCCTCTACAATGAGAGACATGCTCGACCAGGTTCTCCTACCTCTAGGGACTAGACATAACTACCCAATGCCAATGCCACAAGTGAATAAACTAAACAACCATCGTATCTTCCAATGGAGGTATGATAAAGCATATCGCTTATGATGAGGAAACCCTCCTCAAAGATTAGACTGCATTAATCTTAACGGGGCACACAGAGAAGATAAAAATTTAACCTGAGATATTTAAAGATGTCCTCCAAACGATGAGGAGAAAATCAGTGTTCAACATGAAACTGAAAAAAAATAAGAGACCACAGTAGAAGCACCCAAAAGCAGAATACAGATCTCAAAGGGGGACATCTTTTGATTATGCCCACCCTTCACCGACATGTCTTTTCAGTATGGAACTATAGAAAATATCGATGCATGTGCGCACCAGTGGGAATGTTCCACAATACGGGTTGGACAAGTCTTTACACAACCTCAGGTAATGACGAGCAGCAAGACCTGTGGAATGTAACCGATATATCAGATCACAATGACGGTATAATAAAATAGCCAAAAAAGCCTTCTTCTTCGGCGCCACTTGTCATTCAAAAAGAAATAAATCATAGGGTAGTCAATGAAAAGATGGAATTTCGGTCAATTTAAGAGCTCGGTTACCTAACTTAATAATAGACCAACAACGATGAAATGCTTAACAGTAGCTCTTGAAAATATAAGAAAAGATCGACCTGCCCAAAATGCCATCTCAGCCTGCAAATCAGCAAGTTCATCCTCCTTGCCTGTCCCCTGAGGAACAGGGGGGGCTGGAAGCAGGCCAGCTATATCATGCACTGGAGCAGCAGAAACTGTTGCGATGGGCAGAAGGAGCTGTTCTTCCAACTCAGCGCCTTCCAGTTCTTCAAGCTCTGCCTCAAGGTCATCCTGGAATTGCAAAGTGGTCGGAGATAAGCATGGACTTTCCGGAAGGTGGTTTGAGATCTACCCGACCGGCGATCAAAAGCATAACTAAAATCAAACAAAGCGTGAGGATGCTAACCTCATTAAAGTCAGCCGCCGCATCAGAAGGAGCTGACACTGCCTCTTGCATTCGTTTCATGGTTTACGAGCAAAAGAAAGCACGATAATGGAGAACCCAGCTAATTCAAGATCAAGAAACTGCGATAAGAACGTGATGCCGCATTGCATAGAAAGACAAAACGAGTGCTTACGAACAGCTTTCACTTTCAGGAGTAAAATCAGCCGCTAAGCTTACGAATTACTACCATAAATATCCAGCCAATTATTCAATTATGCGCTTGCGTGTCGATGCCACACACAATCACTCAATCACGTAGGAGAGTCGGTTGCCAATACCGAAGGCAGACTCAAAGCAAATCTCAAAACTTTCGTTACAATCCTAAATTCGCTCCGTGTTAAAAAAATCGCCCTGATTTCATCAAAATTATCAGCATTGGAATGCTGTTGTTTTTCTATTTGAAGGTGAGGCTATCAATGAAAATACAGATTCTAATAATGAATCTCTAAGTAGCCTTAATATTAATAATTTTGAAGAAATTAACGACTACTTTTAGACGCGGGGCAAAATTGGGAATATACTAGAAGTTTATGATTCTTTTATAGGTAAACAAGGGTTCGAAGTAGAATTGAAATTGAATCTATAGTTAGAATTTACGGAAATTAAGCCTATCTTTATCGTTTTACTCGAATGATAGCGCTTCATTATTTTGGAATCTTCAATTTTTTGTAATTTTTATAATCTGATTCCACTCGGCATAAAAATATCTATACTATTTATAAAATATATTTAATTTAATTTTTGAAGTGATGCGCATTGCTCTTTAAAGTGAAATGGTATTCTTGATCTTGATAAGAAGATTAATATTTTTTTGGTCGAAGACAAGGTAATTAGCCCCTGAGCAACCTTTTTCCTCCAATTAAAGCTTAAAAAGAGAGAGAGAGAGAGAGAGAGAGAGAGAGAGAGAGAGGGTTCGAGGTAGAATTAAAATTAGATCTAAAATCAAGAGTTTAGTAAATTAAGCCTATCTATATCATTTTGCACCAACGATAGTTCTTCATTATTTTAAAATTTTTATTTTTTTTTTATAATTTTTATAATCTGATTCTGCACAACGCGAAATGTTTTGTAATCTTTCTGCAAAATATTTAATTTAATTTGTGTAGAGATACTCATTGTTTTTCAAAGTGAAATGGTACTGTTGATGTTGACAAGATGGTAAATATCTTTTGTTTAAAAAGGTCAAGGTAATCTTGATTCCATCAACAGACAAAAGATGGACAGCCTTGACAAGAACAAATTTTGAATACTTGGGCTGCGTTTGTTTTCATTCTTTTTTTTTTGTTTTTGAACAACTTTTCTGTTTTTTTTGTTCTTGGGAACAAAAAGGAACGTAAACGCGTTTGGGTGCGTTTTTGTTCCAAAATTGTTTTTTTGTTCTTAAACACATTCTGAATGTAAAACAAAGAAAACAAAAAAGTTGTTTCTTGTTTCTAACAAAATTCAAAACACTTCTCTCTTTTTTTCTTCTTCTTTTCTTCTTCTTTTTCTTTCTTTTTCTTTGGCCGGTCGCCGGCCCGCCATGGCCGGCGACCGGCCGTCCGAGGGTCGGCGACGCCGTCAAGGGCCGGCGACCTCGCCGGAGCGTCGCCGCCCCGGCGAGGCCGAAGGCCGCGCGCCCGGGCGAGGCCGACCTCGCGCCGGCCGGGCGAGCTCGCGACACTCGGCCTCGCCCGGGTTGGGCGAGCTCGAGCTCGCCCGCCAAGGCGAGGCCAAGCCTCGCCTAGCTACGGCGAGGCTCGGCCTCGCCGGGGCCGGCGAGCCTCGCCGTGGCTGGGCAAGGCCGCCGGCCCTCGTCGGCCGATCGCGCCATGACCGAGGCTAGCGACCGGTCAAAAGAAGAAAAAGAAAAAGCAAAAAGAAAAAAAGGAAAAAGGAAAAATAAATAAGAAAATAAGAAAAATAAGAAAGAAAATAGAAAAAATAAAATAAAATATTAAAAATTAAAAGAAATAAAAAAATTATACAAATTTACCAAACGTGTTTCGTTCATTTTTTATTCCCGAAACAAGTTTACCAAACGCGTGTTTTTGTTCAAAAATTTTTCCCGGAACAGAAACACTTTTTTCTATTTCGTTCCCCCTGGAACAATTTTTAAACAAAATGTTACCAAACGCACCCCGATGACGAATGATCTTGCATTCTGGAAATTCGTAGTACTTCTAGACTGATTTATTTCAAGCTATGTTATGGGCTCATAGATGATTTTATCTCATGAAGATGTGTTCTACACTTTCGAAGTATGCTTACTGAGCTTCAATTTGATATATGGCTTAGATTGGACTTCATTTACTAGGTTAAAGTTGCTTTGCAATATCACGCTCAGATCTGGAAATCTAATGTGCTCTGTTTTGAATGTTATGTTTTGATTGACATTTGTTGTTGCTTGATTTTTTTAGAAATTTTGGTATTTGGATTTTAAGCCGACGCCTTCATGATCTTGCTCATAACATCTAGATCTAGAGTATATAAAATTTTCATGAAATTCAAAAGTGATTTGATTGGTCTGATCATCCGTAAATCATTGGTGTTTGCTTCCGTAAAAACTATTTTCCAGATTAAACTTCATCTGTTCTGCGATTTTTACAAAATCGTGCGACTGGAATATGACATTGGTGTCTTCATGGAGAAATGTCTATTACATTTCATCCTAGCTTGACAAAAAATTTTAGAAATTTCAAATGTCATTTGCTATTTTTAGCAATTTACACAAGGTGTGTTTGATTCAACTTTCCCAATAGGCTTTGGATGTAATGCAAATGTTGAAAGCCAAAGCTTTTGAGGAAATGCAAATTGTGTTTGGTAAAAAATCTTTGTAAATGGACTTTAAATTCAATGAGTGTTTGGGAAAAAACCTTTTGTAAGGGGTTTTGACTATAGTTTTTATTTTTTAAGAACCTAAACCCTTCGCTGGTCTGGTGCAACCCAAGCAGCGCACAACCCAGGCAACCGCCGCCTAGGTTGCTAGGGTCACGCGAGACCCAGACGAGGGTTGCGCGACCCTGGCGAGGGCAACCTGAGATTATGAGACTCGGCGACGGTTGCCTAGGTCTGACGACCCTTGCCGGCCCTTTGCCAGCTGTTGTTCCACGAAGAAGATGAATAGTTAAATAGAGGGGCAAAATCAAAAGACTAACATTTGACCAAATGCTGAAAGTCCAATGCTAGCCACTATTAGGGCCCGTTTGGTTCGGCTTTTGGGGAATGCATTTGCAAAAATGCAAATACCTTTGAGTGAATGGGGTTTTCCGAAATGCAAATATCGTTTGGTAAAATTTGCATTGTGAAACAACTTTGGCCAAAATACCGTTCGGTAAGCTTTCTATAATTTACGAGCAAAAGAAAGCATGACAAAGGAGCACCCAGCAAATTCAAGCTCCGAGCGAAATGAGAAATTGACGCCACATTGCATAGAAAGATGAAAGATTTAATAAAATCAGCACTCCACAAATCGAAAGGAGAACAAACGTAGGACATACTTTGCCTCCGCATTGCTTTCGTTACCGCTCTGGTTCTCAAAGCATCCACAGTCTTGGTTGTTGCTTTTGCTCCTTCTAACATTATTATCCTGGACCATTCACATATCGACATCTCTTCCTAGAAGCAGATTTCAAGGAAGTTCTAAATCACCGAATCTTGATGGCTCACCTGATCGCGAATCAAGTTGGAAATATCTAAGTCGCTCAATTCTCTCCGTTCATACAACCTCTTCCTCTTCAAGCATAGAATTGCCGCCGCATTCCCAACGGCACAACCTTATGTCAATAAGATAACAACTTGCCAACTTTCATAATGGATAAATGCCATCATATAGTTTCAAGTATCATGTGAAAGGAAAAAAAAAAATTCTTGCATAGTTGCAAGTCAGAGTTACAAGGAAAAAGAAAACAAGCAATATAGATGAAATGATAGGAAATTGAAGTTGCAGCCACAAACAACAAAATGTAATGGTAAAAGAATTGATTGTGCTAAAATTGCTATCCAGTAATAAGGTTACAATGATACAAAGGAAAGTCCAAATCAGAATGCAGTGACTAGTTGAAGTGCTGTGACTGCCACAAACGAAGTAAAAATAAAGGTAAGGACAAGTTCATGTGGATTTGTAATTTTGTACTGAATTATGTGTACACAACTCCAATCCTAATAACCAGTGGACAAGTTGAGAAAATGAAGCAACTCCGAGAAATAACATAACAAAAGCGAGGTCATAAATACAGGAAAAAGTTAAGGTGAATGAGCGTACCCCTTTTAATATTTGCTCTAGAGCACTCCTTTGCTACCTCAACCTCTTGAGAAGCCTTCTTTATAAGAACCTTCTCCTTTTTCTCCAGCACTTGGAGTGTCTGTACAGAAAGGAGGACAGAGGGTACAACTGAACCAGTCAAATATGCAAATGATAACCTACTGTAATTATTTGTGTAAACTAAGCAAAGCCTACAATCTAATAAAATAAACCCACATCTTAATAAAGATATATGCAGATGCAAGTGTTTTACCAACATACGTACTGAAGTATGCATTTCTTAACTACCGACAACAAAAGAGGGGAAATTGAAATGAAAAAGACTCTCCACATAAAAGAAATGGCTCTTCGGGAAATTTTTACAAATACGAGATAAGTCTTCTAGCCGTCAAGTAATCGATTAGGGACGGATATCTAGGGTGCGCATGGTAAAATTTCTTGGCTGGGGAAGAGTTTTTTTTCCAGAAATAGTTCTTTTCTATTTCTATTCCGGGAAACAATTTCTAAATTAAAAGAACCCGTTTGATAACCGCACAAAATTTCTACTTCTTGGAATGTAGAAAAAGAATAAAATGCGTTTGTAAACGCAACGATTCTTTTTTGTATTTATTTGTTTTTTATTTGTTCCTTTTTATTTGTTTTTTATTCTTTTTTGTATTCATTTGTTTTTTTTTGTTTTTTATTCTTTTTTTTTTGTATTTATTTTTTTTTTTGTATTTTTTTTTGTATTTATTTGTTTTTTTTATTTTCTTGCATTTTTTTATTTGTATTTATTTGTTTTTTATTTGTTTTTGCATTTATTTATTTTTTGTATTTATTTTTCTTATTTTTGTTTTTTATTTTTGTTTTTTTTTATTTTCTTGCGTTTGTTTTTTATTTGTATTTATTTTTTTTGTATTTATTTGTATTTATTTGTTTTTTATTCTTTTTTGTATTTATTTGTTTTTTATTTATTTGTATTTATTTGTTTTTTTATTTTCTTGCATTTTTTTATTTGTATTTATTTTTTTTGTATTTATTTGTTTTTTATTTGTTTTTGTATTTATTTATTTTTTGTATTTATTTTTCTTATTTTTATTTTTTATTTGTTTTTTATTTGTTTTTTTGTTTTTTTATTTTCTTGCGTTTGTTTTTTATTTGTATTTATTTGTTTTTTGTATTTATTTGTTTTTTATTTGTTTTTGTATTTATTTTTTTGTATTTATTTTTCTTATTTTTGTTTTTATTTTTTTGTATTTATTTTATTTTTTATTTTTTTTTTATTTTCTTGCGTTTGTTTTTTATTTGTATTTATTTGTTTTTTTTGTATTTATTTGTATTTATTTGTTTTTTTTTTTTTTTGTATTTATTTGTTTTTTTATTTTTATTTTTTTATTCTTGCTCACGGTCGGCGGCGGCGGGCGGCGGTCGGCGGTGGCTCCGAGCGGTTGGAGGTGGCCACGGCAAGAGAGAAATAAAACAAAAATAAAAAAGAAAATTTGCTTATTTCTAGAAATTGTTCCCAAGACAAAGCAAGAACTTTTTTTGTTTAGGGCTTTATTCCCTTTACTTTTTCAATTCCTAATAAATCAACTCTTGCCGTTATCAAACAGGTTTCTATTCTTTTTTTGGTCCTGGGGAACAAAAGAATAAAATTTTGAAATTTGGGAAGGTTACGCAAGCACCCTAGTCGCCGCTTGTCCCAAAAAAAAGAAAGAAAAAGAACCATTTCTTCAACCATCGGAGAAGAGAGATCACCGATTGCTTGATTACTAGAATAATCATCTCCATTCAAAGCACCC
Organism: Eucalyptus marginata; assembly: GCA_014182565.1. Lineage (NCBI taxonomy): Eukaryota > Viridiplantae > Streptophyta > Magnoliopsida > Myrtales > Myrtaceae > Eucalyptus > Eucalyptus marginata. The sequence continues at coordinate 8,551,393 of CM024587.1, read as the reverse complement.
AAAAAAACCGAAAAGTTGAAATCAAGCGCAGAAGCACCGATCGAATCCCCGTTACCAAAGGCGGCCTGCACGATCAACCGACCATGACGAACTGCAAATCAAAGACGGGTAGGCAGGAGCAAAAAAACAAAAGTACACGATCGGTACCGCATTCAACTTGTCTTGCGGGTTGAGAACCTTGGTCAGCTGACGTTTCCAGATGATTCTCTTAATAAAATCCATGATTAATCACGACCTTCAGTGTTATAATATGTCTCGAGTTTGACTTTGTGAACGAAATCGAACCCAAAATAAATTAAAGAAAAGTGGATATTAGGACTTCAAGTTGCTGATTTGTAGAGACCAAGCCATGAATTTGTAGATTACGAAAACAAAGCTACGTTGGAAATCCAAGTTCAGGAAGTCTGACTTTGTGTCAGAAAAGGAAATAAAATCAAGGCTATCCTAATAGGTGTGGGCTCCTAGAACTCAGTCAAACAACAACGAATAAGAAAAAAAGAATAAAAGGAAATAAAAGATATGATATTATTTGATACTGAAGTTGGCTCGAATTCTGAGTGCATATATATATATATATATATATATCTTGAAGTTCCAAATATCGAGTGCTTGAAAGTGGGCTTGTTATTTTTTCGTTCGTGCAATTACATCCAAGAAGTATTAGTGTTTGCAGCCAATTAAATCTTGAGATAAGATTTGCGTGTAATTCCTTCGTGACATTGAGAGATTATTTCTTGAGGAATTTCGAAGCTAAACACTACGTGCGTTATTAGGTGTAATGGGGTTTGAAACACCGAGAGTGTTTGAGTGACTTGAGTGTGTAATCTCCTTGTATCACTGATCTATAGTGAAATTCGTCACTACTCTCCCCGTGGACGTAGGTCTTTACGATTGAACCACGTAAATCCGGTATTCGATTTATTTTCTTCTTTTGTCTATATAATTGTTTGATCACTCGCTTTCCGCAACATTTAGAAACCCTCGATATCCCTTTCAACACAAAAAAGAACGAATCAACCCATCAAAGATCAATAATGTCACGCCCCGAACCCCGAGACACGTGAACATCCCACCATGGTCGTACAAAGGCGACATTCCCAGGTAGTGTCGCCGACCCAATTATTTCATTATGCGCATGCGGAACGTATTATAAAAACCCCGACAATGAAATACGGGATAAAAGCGGGAAGCAAACCACGACATAACACTTTTATAATTCAACGTAATTACAAACAAAGGCCTACAAAAAAAGTCTACAAAAGACTGGCTCTTAAAAAGCGAATCGTCCTACGACCTGGTCGAACACGTTCTCCAATCCTTATGACTTCACCTCTCGCAACTCCTCGAGCCAACCAAAGCTATCTAGCCGCTCCATCCACCAGGGACCCGAAATTGTAATCCCCAAACCAGGGATGAGACAATGCTCCGCAAGTTCAACCCCTAAACCCCTATTAGAAAGAAAATACACCCCGGGTGGCCTAGCCACATCATACCTGACGACTTACCTCGCCTTAATTCCTTCCCCGCAAAAGGTTTAGCACAATTTATATCACATGAACTCGGGTAATAATAATAATTCAAACAATTGGAACACCAACACTTTCATAAAAACCATAAATGCACTCAAAGACGCATTCCAATTATTACTCATTTCACACACAGGGCATGCCTACTCGCATTATATCTCCGCCTATCTTCGACACTCATGTTAGGCATCGCCTCCCCCCATGGAGCGCGGCTTCGTCACTACGTCGACGGCATTCCCGAAGGAGCATCGGTCCGCCGGCCCAGCCTCTACCGCGACCGGCATCCATTGCGCGGCATCCCATATAGGGCACGTTTAGCTCAACACTCAAGACGGTTCTCATTAACCAACACACGACAATCATTACTGACTTGAAGTGCAGTCAATTAGCTTGTGACAGGGATTGTGGACGTCGCTTTCACTTCCGTTGTCATTTCAGACAGTGACCATTTTCGGACGCGTGCCGATTTAGGAATATGCTGAAAATCGATTATATTTTTATAAATAAAAAGAAAAATTTTTTATAAATAAAAAAAAATTCGGGATAAAATTTAAATTGAATTCTATCTTTATCACTTTACTCCATCGGTTGCTCTTCGTGATTTTGAATTTTTTATATTTTTTACAATATGATTTTACTCGACCCAAAATATCTTGCAATCTTCCACGAAGGGGTCTATATTCAGAACAAGAATTTTAGCAATTGCAATTAGTTAGTCCCCTTGCGCCTCTTTTAGGTCTTACCCTATCGGGACTGATTTTTTATATCCAACGAAACTCTCATCATAAATATAAGGCATTCTGGCCTCAATTTCTGATGCATAATATGGTGAGTATAGAGCATACTATCTTATCATTCTAAGACCTCTAATACCGGAAAAAAAAAAATTGAATAGAAGAAGGGAGAATTAGCTTTGCATAATTTGAGCACACAAATACACAACTTCATTGATGAAGGCTAGTCTTGCCTCAACATATTACAAACCATGCCTAGGGTTACGCATTGTTTTTTAAAGTGAAATCGCACCGTTGACCTTGATAATAAGATAAATAATCTTTTGGTTAAAGTAGTCAAGATAGTTAAGATAATTAAGCCCATCTTTGTCACTTTACTCCATCGGTCGCTTTCACTTCCCATGTCATTTCACACCGTTGCAAATCAGAAGAGATTAGTGGATATTTTTGGAGGCCGAGCACAATTGGGAATGTTCTGAAAGTTGAGGATTTTTATAATTATACTAAAAATTTTATAATTTCATAATTTTTACAATCCTATGCTACTCAACTCAAAATATCTTACAATCTCACTACAATGTATTTAATTTAATTTAAGGAACTCAAATTCGTTTTTTTTTATTTTTATTTCGGATGATGAATTTATATTGAGCATCATCCTTTTTTAACTTTTTTTGTCGTCAATAGCATTTTTGTTGCGTGTTTTGCATTTTCTCCTCTTCTGAAAGTTGAATATATGTTTCAGCAGGCTCAACTTCACCTATAGAATATATGTTTCATACACGTGAGTTCCTTTTCTTTCTAAAGCACATTCCACACCTTTGAAGTCGCGACATTCCTCGTGTGCAATGCTGCACATCTTTCTTTACTACTCTTGTAAAAAACCATGAGCAAATGTTCAGAAAAATAAATAGGATATGATGGCATTTCATTCGTTGACGTTTTCAGTTCGAGTCCATAGACAAAAGAATGTGAGCAAACCATTAAGGTATGAGGAGCTGAGTGGGTGCTTAATATGATAATGGAAAAGCTAACCTTGTGCGGCATCTGTTGTGATGCGAAGCCACGACTCCCAACTCAATGTACACGAATCACAATCTACAGGCGCAACGTATTGCATTAGTGTGATCAACTCTTCGGACGCCATGAACTGCACAAGCATATCGCATTATTTCACCCGAAATGTCTCTCTCGTTCTGGTAAAATAACCCAACAGATAATTTTTCAGATTGCCTTTGGCCAAGTATCCTATATCAGCACCATTTTGTTGCTCTCATCACAGTATCCAATGAAGGACGCTAAGTTTTTATGGTGAATTCTCATTAGAAGTTCGGCCTGCCGATCGACTACATTCTTCAAGATTCACTTGGCAATGTTTCGTAAACAATATTTTCGTTGCATGAAAATGACACATGTTTACATTCTTTTGTCTTAATGGAACAACCTCTAAAGGGATCGTCTACAATCAGTGTTTGTGGCGAGCAATGAAACCTCTATCATCTTTATTGTGCTTACGCATGTTGTGTGTGGTATTAGGTTTTCAAAATGTGCCAGGGATGTTGATTTTCAAGAATATGGTACGACCCTCGGTCTGGAACTCTTTGGTCCCTTGTGAAGGTGATGTGGATGGCATCTTCACCACAACTCAATTTCACTCATTCATGATGCCTAGGTAGACATTGCCGGACCCGCCCTATTCGGTAACTGTCTTGAAGTTGCTTGTTACGCCACTTTTGTGGGGATCACAACCCTCAAAATTGGTCAAGAGGATTATATTGGAAATTTGTAAAAATAATTAAGATTAAATTGTAAAATTGAAAGGTTTAAGACAAAATTGGTAACTCAACAATAAGTTTATGACTTTTGTGGTAATTACCTCCTCAATTTTGGGGAGCAAAAACGTAATAAGGTGAAAAGTTGGGGAGCAATCTGTAATATACCAACCTTCATCCAACGAGTGAGCTCAAACTCGAACCTCGCTCCCGGGGAGCTTCAACCCCAACCAAACTCCCGCCAAAAGAAGAACGAGAGAGAGAAGAATCGTGAAACCCCCCGCAGCTGGAGCTCGTCTTCTCTTTCGCCACTCCCTTCATCGATCGCGCAGACGAAAATGGTAGATCTCTCCTCTCTCTCTCTTTCCCGAGTCTCTCGATGTTAATCGTGCTTTCGTCTGTGTTTTTTTGGGGCTGATCTGAGGTTAGATTACGTTTGGAGCAAGCATTTCGTTCGCGATTTCAGCTAGGGTTTCGAGTTTCGAGTTTTAGGGTGACGCTGAATAATCGCCTGTGGCTCTCGAGTCAAACTAGTCGTTTTGTCTGATGCTTGATGGTAGTTTTGGATTTAGGGCTATCTGGATCCTCTGGAGTCTCGAGTGCTGGATTTTTGCTACATCGTTTCGATTTCCCGATGTTGTTTGTACTAAATTTTGTTAGGTTTTTGTCGGATTGCTGTTCTCTTGCTTGGTGACTGTGGATTGCCGGCCAGATGGTGCCGTGGATTTACATGTTTGTTTACTTTTTGGGTTGTGTGCAGTCGAAGAAACGTGGACTATCTTTGGAAGAGAAGCGAGAGAAGATGCTTCAGATATTCTACGAGTCGCAAGACTTCTTCCTTGTGAGATTCCAATGCTTCTGACCGTATTTATTGAGTACCTTACAGTTCTCAACATGCTTCATTTTGACTAAAGTTTTCATGTTTTTGCTGATGTTGTAGTTTAGAAAGAGTGGAATCATATCATGTTTTTGCATTCTTTTAACTGTTGGGAAGCTACATGTACATTGGTTATTTATGAAAGCTTAGTACTCCCTGGGGATTTGGATTCATCACTCATGTTAATTACGTTCATCCGTGAGAATACAAGTCGATAGCACTTATTGGAAGTACTTATCAGAAGTACTTATTCTTGTTTGAGAGAGAGAGAGAGAGATTAGTCCCCAGGGTTCTAGATTCTTAAACTACAAAGGCTTCACTCATGTTAGTTAAGTTCATCCATGAAAATACAAGTCGATAGCACTTATTGGAAGTACGTTATATCGTTACCTTTCAGCTAAAGGAGCTTGAGAAATTGGGACCCAGAAAAGGTGTTATCACCCAGTCTGTCAAAGATGTCGTTCAAAGCTTGGTTGATGATGACCTAGTCTCGAAGGACAAGATTGGAACTTCTGTAAGTTATAGCTTCCGGAATTGAGTTTTCCCCCCTCAAATCTATACCAACAGGAAATACACCCGCATGATTGGTTGTATATTGATGCTTCCTAACTCTTTTGCTCCCCATGTCATTTTGATACTAAACTCATGTAGTACTTTTGACTGACTAGATCTTTGAAATGCCTAATTGTGGGAATCGGCTTAAAATTTCAGGTATATTTCTGGAGTCTTCCTAGCTGCGCCGGAAACCAGGTTAAGATCAGTACTTCACTGTTGACCTGAATTCTATAAAAGCTGTCTCTTTGTTTGCATTCCTTATGCACTTTCTCAACAATAACAACAGAGTAACTAAATCACAGCTGCGAAATGTGTACCGGAAACTTGAAACTGATGTCCAAAGTAGCAAGAGGCGGCTGGCGGAGCTAGCTGATCAGTGCAATGCATTAAAGAAGGGAAGGGAGGAATCTGTGAGTGGATCTCTTTTCAACAATATGCAATATGCTCCTAAGAGTGCAGAGTAAAAGTTTTGTGCTTCCTCTGTGGTTTGACCAGGATGAACGAGAGGAGGCTTTAAGCAACCTAAAAAAAAGTAGAGGAGAAGTACAATGAGTTGAAGGTTGTGGTTGAACTATTCCCCCATTCTTATCGATATCCAAAATTAAAAGTGGAGTATTATTGATAGTCCATTGTCTGATATTTAGGATGAGATGGCAGAATATGCAGACAATGATCCAGCTGCCTTTGAAGCAATGAGTTAAGAAAGCCGGTCTTATGATGCTCAAGTTTCTAGTTTTTTCCTTAAGCTATCCTGGATTTCACGTTTCTTTCTTTGTGGTATTTTGTTTGGCGATCTGACTAGCTGACTCTTCCTCAATAATGTGGACAGAGGATGCAATATCGGTTGCCCATGCAGCAGCCAATAGATGGACAGGTATTGCCGCTGACAGATTCTGCTTTGTTAAGTGTTTATTTCAGTCTTCAAGTAAGCGCTTGAGCAATTTTGCAACATTGTGAATTTTCTCTATTTTGGCCCTTTAAATTCTTTCTGGGGTTTTAATTTTGCAGACAATATTTTCATACTGAGACAGTGGTGCTCAAACAATTTTCCAGAAGCCAAAGAACAGCTAGAACATATGTACCAGGAGGTAATTCCCATAAGCACAGATATAGCCTCGTCCAAAAGCATCATAGTAGGTCAACCAATACCCAAAATCCGGATATCTGCAGTTTATTTGGCTGACAACACTATAAATAACAGCATCTAAACCATTAGCAAATGTGACGGTTTGCTCCAAGCAACATTTTCTTCTCACCTGATAAATTAGTCCGCTGAAAAATATAGTTACAAAGGCATGAGTAAGTTTACTCTTAAGCAAGGCGTGAGCTGCTTCTTTGAAGTAGCTGTTTTAGCTTATCTGATCTTCGAAGTTTCTTTGAACTGAAGTTCTAATGCTGAAATGTAACTAAAGGTGGGAATTACTGATGATTTGGACTACCTGGAGATGTCAACACTGGGAACTTAGATACCACAGAGTCAAATGGCATATACACCAGGCGTCGCATCCAATTTCTCTCGGATTCTGATGCAAATCTATTAAACTGAAAGAGCACATTGCGCAAGTATGTTGTTGCCTTGGTCTGATGTGTGAGCCAAGCTTCCTAGACTTGTAATAAATATTAGCTGACCCTCTCTGAATGTGCAAGCTGAATCGGTTTTTATGCTTGATGAGATTGGGGGTGATGAGTAATTTGGATCATACAACTCGATGGAAACACACTTTTGACGGTAATATCTCCACCTGCATGTCTCTCTCTCTCTCTCTCTCGCTCTCTCTCTCTCTCTCTACATTGCCAATGCAGAGAAATGCGTGTGGAGCAAAAAAGGTAGGAAAATGACATCGCTGCATCAGAAGATCCGAGCAGCTTTTGAAACCTTGCTAACAAATTGAAATCAGGCCTTTATTTGCTCTACCGGGATGTATGACCAGGTTATAGATATCCATACACACTAGAATAGTCTTCAGAGGAAGATCGAAACTGTCCAGGTTGAAATTAAGAAGCCCAATCAAGATTGAAGTACAAATTATGAACAGCACGGTCCAACTTCATAAGTTGGTGAAGACTTGAGAAGCTACTGTTGGGGTTCATCTCCAAGTAAATGAAATTCCACCATATCTAGTAACAAAAATATTGATGCAAACGCATAGCAGCACAGCAGCAGGAATGTCCATAATACAGGTTTGGCGTCTTTACACAGCCTCAGTTAACTATGAGCAGCAAGACCTGCGGAATGTAACTGATATATCAGATTAGAATGACAGTATAACAAAATAGCCAAAGAAAAAGCCTGTCTTCTCCTATGCCGCTTATCATACAAAAGAAAGAAATCATTGGCAGCCAAGGGAAAAAAACAGAATTTCGGCCAATTTAAGAGTAACCTAACTTATAGGCCAACAATGAAATGCTTAATACTAGCTTTTGAAAAAAGGAGAGAAGATTGACCTGCTCAAAGTGCCATCTCAGCCTGCGAATCAGCAAGTTCATCCTCCTTAGCTGTCCTCTGAGGAACAGGGTCAGCTCCTTCCCGTTCTTTGAGCTTTGCCTCAGCCTTATCCTGGAATTACAAAGTGGTTAGATATAAGCATGGACTTTCTGGGAGGTAGTTTTAGAACCACCGTACCGGTGATCAAAAGCATAACTAAAATTAAAGAAAGTGCGAGGATGGTAACCTCATTGAACTCAGTGGCTGCATCAGAAGGAGTTCGCAATGAATCTTGAATTTGTTTAACGTTTGCCATTATTTCATTAGTCTCATCCATGTCCTTGTCCCCATCATCAATATTTCTGTGAAAACAGACATCAGTAAACTCTACGAGCAAAAGAAAGCACTATAATGGAGCACCCGGCTAATTCAACCTCAAGAAACTGCAATAAGAAAGTGCTGCCTCATTGCATAGAAAGAAACAAATATCAACAAAATCAGTATTCCGGAAGTCAGAAAAGAAAACAAAAGTAGGACATACGTCACCTTCTGCATTTCTTACATTGCTGCTGCTCCAATTTTCAGAGCATCCACAGTTTCAGTTGTCGCTTTTTCTCCTTCCAACTTTCTTATCTGGACCATTCACATATCAGTCATCCAATCCTAGAAGCAGATATCAAGGAAGTTCTGAATCATTGAATCTTGATGGCTCACCAGTTCCTCGATCTGAAATTGGGAATTCCCAAGCAGCTCAATCTGCTGTTCATACAGGCTCTTCCTCTTCAAGCATAGATTTGCAGCTGCATTTCCAAAGGCTCAACTTTACGTCAATAAGATAGACTAGCCTACTTCCATAATTGATGAATGCCATCATATAGCTTCAAGTATCATATGAAAGTAAAAAATTTCTTGTGTAGTTGCAAGTCAGAGTTACAGGGGAAAAGAAAACAAGTAATATAGGTGAAATGATATAAAATGAAGTTGCAGCCACAAACAACAAAATGTAATGGTGAAAGAATTGATTGTGCTGATATTGCTACCCAGTAATAAGGTCACAATTATACAAAGGAGAGTACAGATCAGAATGCAACAACAGATTAAAGTGCTTTGACTGCCACATACAATGAAATAATGAACATAAGGACCGATTTATGTGGATTTGCACTGAGTTATTGTGTACAAAACTCCATCCCTAATAACAGTGGACAGGTTGAGCAAATGAAGCAACTCCGAGAAACAACATAACAAAAGCAAAGGCTTAAAAGGTATCTATCCAAGAAAATCGTCAAGCTGACTAACCGTACCCCCTCTATCTCTTGCTCTTAAAGACTTCTTCGCTTTCTTAACCTCTTGAGAAGCCTTCTTTTTGTAAGTCTGCGCCTTTTTCTTCTTCAGCTTCTTGAGTGTCTGTACAGAAAGGAGGACAGAGGGTCCAAATGAACCAGTCAAATACATAAATGATATAACCTACCGTAATTATTTGTATAGACTAAAGTTCACTCTTTTTCTAAGCCTACAATCTGATAAAATAAATCCACAACTTAATATAGAGAAATGCAGATGCATGTGTTTTACTATAATACGTACTTGAAGTAGGCATTTCTTAATTGCGTACAACATCAGGGGAAATCGAAATGAAAAAACTCTCTCCACGCTTCGGGAAATTTTTACAAAAACAGATAAGTCTTCTACCAGTCAAGTAATCAGATCAAAAATTTCGATGCACTGAATAAATGTGTGATGATGTGCCTTGGTTGAACTAGCACATATAGCCGCAGTTAACTTTCCCACTTAATAATTAAAAATAAAAAATAAAAAAACAACAGCAGCAGCAGCTAACGAACAGCTTTCGCTTTCGGGGGCAACATAAGCCGGAAAGGTTATGAATCACTATATATAAGCAGCCAATTATTGAAGTATGCGGTTGCATCAATTCCATACACAATCACATGGAGACTCGATTATCGAAAGCGAAACTATCGCCAGAAGGCTAAAAGCCCCAAGCACAGGTCCCCATTGGGAGCTCAAGGAAGTACATCTACTCGTCAGTTTTCCCAAAAAAAGAAAACCCAGTACCATTTCTTCAACCATTGAAGGGAAAAAAAAAGGACAGAAGCCGAAAATTCAAAATCAAGCGCGGGAACTGTACCTTCTTCAACTTATCCCTCCGGGTGAGAGGCTGAACGTCGATCCCCAGCTTAAGTTTCTTGAAAAGCCAGCCCATCCAGCCAAACATGATATCCTATCAACGCCAAAAGAACGAACCAACCCAATCAATATGCAGAGACAAACAGGACAGAGCAAAAAAAGGGAAAGCGCATACCAACCTCGGAAAACTGAGGGTGGAGCTCGACGCCAGGCGAGGGATTGGACAGAGAGCGAGAGCAAGATGGTCCGCCGGAGAAATCGGTGAGGTTTATACTGCTGTCCTCTCTCGTACGAAGGATTATCTTCCATGCCTGCGCTGGAAGTCGCTTTCACCTCCGCTTCTTTTTTGAGCCTTGCTTTTAACTTCTCCACCGCAAGCAAGTATTTGAAGAGCTTCCCCAGAAAGTTTTCAAATTTGCCAAGAGTTTACCCTTGAAGAGTGTCACACCCCGATTCACAAGAAAAATGGATGACACGGCCGTCCTTTTTACCAAAGGACGCGAACCTTTCAACATAACCAAAATTCAACCTAAAAATAATATATATACATCCATATATATATATATAACAAAAGGGTATTTAGTTACAATATCGTAAAGATATTTATAATCCACAAAACATCAAAACATAAACCTTATAATTATGCACAAGTCATACCCAAAATTTCCACCACAAAAAGTCCTCTCCCAACGAACGCTCACGCCTACTCGCGACTCGCCGCAACCCGAAAAGCAAGTAGATGAGAGGAAATGAGCTACCACGGCTCAAATGAGTAACACATTTCTTCTAAGCGGATCGAAAAATCACTATGCACATTTTAAAAACACAAACATAACTCAAATACCGAAATGCACCAAATGGCGAATCCATTAGTCAATCTCGTAAAACACGTATCAATGGTCTATTCCATTGATTAATCTCATCAAATCACATCGATGGTCCATTCCATCGACTAAACTCAAATCACACGGCCACCCGTCTACCCATCGACCAATTCACGCCAAATGTCTAACCATGGTCACGCGTAACGCCCGTGACGAGGCGACCAAGATTCCCCCTTGGCAGGTCTCCACCTATTATTAGCCAGGTGGCTCGCCCACAGCGATATCCTGAATAAGTATGCGCATACCCACACCCCTCGGGGTCCACGAGAGACATTGAAGCACTAACCACCAATCACAATATCCGAAATCCAACATCGAAAAGAAAGTCGTACAACTCAAAATTTGAGAAATAAATATCAAAGATTCTTCGATTCTTTCATAAAGAATTTCACAAACTATTTTCAAACAACCATTTCAATAGAAATCGAAATATAACTCATTTCAAACAACAATTATGGCAGTAATAGCTCGATCCTCGTTTTTATGCAACAAAAGATGCATTTTATCAACTCATAAAGTATATAATTCACCATGTTTCTCAAAACATGAGTTTAAAATACAAAGAAGAAATAGTGTCACTCACCTTGGGAAAAGCCAAAAATCAAAAACGACGCTTACTCGAACCACGCACTCGGATCCCTAACAATTAACGGAAAAACAATATCAAAAGGCCGAGTAAAAAGGAATATTCTTACAACGACTCGCCTAAACTAGGGCCTATTAGTCGATAAAACGACACCTACGCGCCACAAAAGCACACAAAAAGCAGAAACCCAACAATTTCAGCTAGACGCGGTCCATGCGCCAACTTCGTCACGCCATAACTTCCTCCACAAATTTCCGTTTCAAGCCATCTTACGCCTTTAGAAAGCTCTTTTAATGTACAGAAACAACCCCAACTCAGCTGCTCCAAAACAGAACCGAAAACGACAAAAAAAGAGGCTCGAAGCTACTGCCGCTACAGTACCAGATTGCGTCCCCAACTTCAAAATTCCGTTCCGGACAAACCACAAGCTCAAATCATAATCCGTAAGATGCTATAGCTTCACAACGTCCCAAAGTACCATTTCTATAAAAATATACAGCTTAACGACTCAAAATCGGGCTTCGCCACACAAATATCCAAGAAACTGAATTTCGAGCCCTAATTGCGGCGATTACTTGAAGTAGGTGATTAAAAGCTTCGATTCCTTACCGGCGTTGCAAAGCACACTTGAGTCGGCTTGATGAGGCGTTCGGATCACGAGCGCGCCAAAATTTTTCCCCTTTTTCCTTTTTCTTTTCTTTCTCTCTTCTCCCCTGTTTTGCGTTTTCCCCTGCTTTTCGTTTCTGCCGTGCTCTTCTCTCTCTCCCTCTTTCTCTCTTTTTAAAACCCACGAAGGTTCCACAGTTCTCTTCAACTTCTCTTTTTGACTTTTCAAACTCTTTTATTTCCTTTTCTTTTATTTTCTTTTTCTTGGTTAAAGCCCATATATTACAAAAGAGTCTCCACCTTTTCGAAGAGTTTACAAGTTTTCGAAGGGGTCTGAATCTTTTCGAAGAGTTTACCCCAGAAAGTTTTGAAAAGTTTCCCAGAAAGTTTTTTAAAGTTCAGATGGTTTTTTAAGGTTTTGAGCCTTGCTCCATAAAAAGTTTATGTTTGTGTTTCTGGTATTTTTTTCCAAGGAACAGTTTTTTAACAAAAGAACACATTTGGTAAACTTGTTCTTGGAATAAAAAAAAAGAATAGAAACATATTTGGTAAATTCGTATTCTTTTTTTATTTCTTTTAATTTTTTAATATTTTTTATTTTATTTTTCATTTTTTCTTTCTTTTTCTTTTTCTTTTTTTTTTCTTCCTTGTGGCCGGTCGTCGGCCTCGGCCATGGCCGGCGGCCGTGACAGGATCGGCGGCCTCGCCCGCCACGCCCGAGCTCGCCCACCACCGCGAGGCTCGGCCTCATCGGTCGGCGTCGCCTAGCGATGGCCCGGCGAGGTTGGTGGCTAGGCGAGCTCGGCTCTGCCGGATCTGGGCGAGCCCGAGCTCGCCCGGCCAAGGCGAGGCCGAGCCTCGCCGGGACCGGTGATGCTCTAGCGAGGTCGTCGGCCCTCGACGGCCGATCGCTGGCCATGGCCGAGGCCGGCGACCGGCCAAAGAAAAAAGAAGAAATGAAGAAGAAAAAAAAAAGAAAAGAAAAGAGAGGAGAAAGAAAAGTTGTTCTTAAAAATTATTCCGAAACAAGAAACAACTTTTTGTTATTTCTTGTTTCTTTTTTTTTGTTCCCTAACAAAAAAAATAAATTTGGAACAAAAACGCAAACAAACGCGTTTCTGTTCTTTTTTTGTTCCCAAAAACAAAAGAACACAAAATGTGTTCATAAACAGAAAAAAAGAACACAAACAAACACTACCGAAGTGTCCTTTCCTTTTTTAAGAAAGACAGCTCGTTTACACAATGTATGGCCCCTCTTACATGCAACAAAATTTATTTTAAAAATTCCTTTCCATCTATGAATAATGCTGATCTTTTCATGCCTTTCTTTCGGTATCTTTGTTTGCATGTTTTTTTTTTTTTTTTTTTTTGTAAAAGGTAAGATTATATTGACTTTAAACCAAAGAGCTATATATAGCTATATAGCAAGAACTCGGCATTAAAAACTTACACTCACGAAGACAAAAGTCATAGCGAGTAGAAGGGTGCCAAAGTAAAAAGAACGAAGGCAAAGCCAAAACAGCGGCAACAAAGACCCAAAAAAATTGCTAACAAGGAAAGCAAACAGCACAAAGACAACCCTTACAACAATACAAGAGCAGGGAAAGGATCCCAGCTCTAAGATTGGTAGATAAGGACAACCCCACCGCTGAAGAAGCTTCGAAGAAACTAGTTGTGGCCTCGCCTTCGGCTTTGAACTTCAACAACAAGGATACTAGGAGAAACCTCCGGATGGAATAGGGTTGAAGGGAACCCCTATTCACGAGTGTCAATCGAGCAAAAGGTAGATCGGTCTGCGAAAATAGATGGGTTGAGCAACCAACAAAGCGGCAATCTTCGATTTGTGGTGTTGGGGGGAACCTGATGGAAGGACAAAGCTTTGTCCTTAACAACCTTCTCAAGACGCTTCTTCATGGCCGAAAGGGATGGAGTCCTTCCCCGGAAGAGAATATTGTTTCGTTCCTTCCAAATGATGTAGCATAGGGTAGCAAACGCAAACCGGACAAGAGTGGAGTAAAACGAAGTTCTAGATAAATATTTGATCGCCCAATGTAGATTATCCACCCAAGATTTATTCTGCCAAGCGAAATTAAATCTAGAAGCCCAAAAGGTGGCTAAGGCGGTAGGGATGGGACATCCAAAGAATAGACGGTCGACCGAGTCTGGACGACAAGAATAGAAAGCACAATTCACATCTGGGATTCTGCCATAGGTAAGAAGCAATACCTGAGTTGGTAACCTGTTCCTGGTAATCAACCAAAGCAGGAACTGATAACAGGGGAGAAGGGAATTGTTCCAAATAAAAGGAGCCCATTGCATGGGCTGGCCTCTTGGCCGCAAAGCATCCCAAGCGGACGCAGCAAAGAAAGCGCCAGACGAGTTTCCCAACCAGGAGAAACGATCAGGTTTGGAGTTGAGCTGAGGAAGGGGGTCATCCCAAGAGGCAATCTCGTTCAAAACACCAAAGGTTCCGCTAGAGAATGAAATAAAATCAGCAACTGAAGCTCCTTTGGAAAGCCGAGAACGGGTGATGTTTGCATTGGAAAATAACAAGTTGAGCGGTCCTTTAGGGTGCCATTTATCGAACCAAAAGGAGACGGAACATCCATTCCCCACCCGCCAGCAAAAGCACTGCGAAGTCTCCTCGAAGGTCCAGGATTTTCTTCCAAGACCAAGAGCAGAGTGGATTTTGAGGCCAACCAGAAATTGACATTTTTAAAAAAAAAACTGAGTGGATCCATTTGCACCAAAGAGACTCATTGTCTGTAAATAATAACCATATGTGCTTTAACATGGCAACAGAGTTACTTTCCTGAAGCCTTCGGATTTCTAATCCTCCTTCAGCCTTCGAGAGACATACATGGATCCAAGCGACCTTAGCACCACCCGTACCAAGGTTTTGTCTGTATGTTTATATTCACTAGGTCAGCAAAAGAATTCTTTCTGCCCCTCCTTTCTTTTTCTCCACGATTAACGTAATCAGCCATGGCTTACTTGCTCCTTTTAAGCACACACGCAAGTACCTTGAGAATCATACCGATTGCTTGCTAGGTGACCAAAAGATTTCTTGATATCACTATCCTAGTTTACCTCAATATTTCCTAAGATCAAGCTTAATTAGCGATTTTCCACCTTGGCATTAAGATTGACCCATTTAAAGAATAATGAGCTTGGCCAAATTCTCCCACCATGGACTTCCAACTCGTTAAATTAAAGCTCGAACCATTGATTCAAATCCATCCGTCCCGGTCAATTGCAAATGTAAAAAATGCTCTTAAAACTATATATTATGCAATTTAATTATAATATTTGTGTTTAGGGGTTAAAATTAATCCTTAATTTTTAATGCGATAAATCACTAAACAGGTTGTCAAAATTTATATGTCAACAATATATGACTTCGAGCATGGGAAATATGCTTCATTACTTCTCTTTCAAAGGTTGAACGTTGGTTGAACGAAGGGAAGTGGCAGATACGCAGATGGCAAATACAAATTTATATGCTCCTTACGTTTCCCCTTCATGGGAGGCAATCAATACTTTGTTGATAGTTAATACAAATGAAAATGGCTAAAAAGTGCCTCCTGCAGTCATTCAGACAGCTACTGACCGTGGAATGCGAGCAAACCCTTGGAACTGTGTTGGACCTTAAGTAATGCAAGCAACTAGTTCTTTGTGTACTTGTACTTTGCCAAAGTCAAGCAGCTTTGGACCAACATTTTGAGAAAAATCAAAATATCGTGAGATGTATCTTAAATCTCTGGGCCTTTTAGTCCATGCTACCTCTATGCAGCCACGGTATCTAATTCAAAAGCCTTGGTAGGAGGTGAACATCGAATTGTGATATGTAAAACAGCTAATTCGGCTCTTTTGTCCATACTAAATGCTGTTGAGATTTACAAGGCGCGGTTGCTGGATGAATTGCTAACAAACAGTGAAGATGATATGTTCTCTTCTCTTAGTGTCTGCAATTTTGATTCTGCATAACCTATGGGGTTATTGGGATTAGTAATGGGGACTAGTCTCAAGGAATGGGGAGATTTGCTCTAGCGAAAGAAATTGAGGCTGAACTTGCCTGAGATGTGAAAGGAAATGAACAGTGGAAAAGCTGCAAATTACTGCAGGAATCTTGGAATCAGTTTCTTATGTTAAGGCAATTTCAGGGCTGTTTATGGATTAACTTTAACGAAGCCACATGGTTTTTTATATGCTTAAACTAGATTTGAAAGTCTACACTACTTTCTATCTACGCCATTGCACCTGATACTATATACAGCCAATGCTTTGCTTAGTGGGCCGAAAGTACCGGTGGGCAGGGCTCGACATCCAACTACAGTAGTTTGTGTTCCCCCTCAAGCAATCTACCCGTGAGTTCTTGAGGCTCATTTGGTCTACCTCACATTAATCAGTGGTGTGCGAATTTTATCCTTAGCATATCTCCAAATGGCGAATGCGGGAATTAAATTCAAGCCGATTGAATGGGGCAATTGCTGCCGCTTTTGCAAAACTTTCATCATTGCAATCCTTGTAAGAGTACTAGGATTCTATGTGGCTCAGCCATAATAGCCACTGATTAGGTTTGCTAAAATTAACTTTGAGGATGCGTTTGTTTCGCGAAAAACATTTTTCGGGAAAACATTTGCTTCACTTTCTAGCGTTTGGTTCGCTTAGGAGAATGAGTCAATGGAATATATTTTCTTAGTCAACGAAAATTGTTTTCCTACAAAATATTAAATTCAAGAAAACATTTCTCTTTTGAAAGAACTAGAAAACGTTTTCCAAAATGTTTTATTAGTATTATTGTACTTGCTCAATGAAAAGTTAATTCTTATAAAACAATTTTTCAAAAAAAAAAAAAAATCATTTTTTAATAATTTTTGAAAACTTGAATTTTCTATTATTATTTCTTTTCTCTTTTCTTTCTTTTCCTTTCTCCTTCTTCCCCCTTCTTCCTTCGCTAGCCATGTGCCTTGGCGACTACTTGCACCTTGGCGAGTGGCTAAGATGCAAGCTAGTGAGCTCGAGCTCCGTCGAGGCTAACGAGTTGGTAGCTCACTAGATCTAGACAAGCCCAAGCTTGGCCAAGGGCGATGAGCTCACTGCTCAACCGATCTAGGTGAGCCTGAGCTCGCTCACTCAAGCTTTGTCGAGGCCAACAAGCTCGTTGTTCAAGCTCGGGGTTCACCAAATCCAAGAGAGCTCAGGCTTCGCTGAGGCAGGCGAGCTTGCGAATCGCCCAATCTTGACGAGGCGAAGCTTGCTTGTGGCCTTCGTCGGCCGGTAGCGATAGAGTAAGGGAGAAAAAAAAAGGAAAGAAAAAAAAAAAAAAAAAGAAAATTAAACATTTAATTTATAAAAAAAGTAAAAAAAGATAAAATAATTAAACATTCAATTTTTCTAACAAATTAAAAAGAGAATATATTAAATAAGAGCATAAAATGCCTTCATTTTTTTCAAATAGAGGCCTAAAGTGAAATTTGTTTTAAATAAGTGTCTAAGTGCTATTATTTTCTCAAATAATGGCCCAAAGTGGTTATGACTGTTTCAAATAAGAGCCTAACCTTGTTTGTGGGCCGCACCGGCCATCGGAGCCCTCCTGCCCTATGTGTGTCTTTTTCGTTTTCTAAGTTTTATTTTTATTTTGTTTTTTTATGGAAATAGAAAAACAGAAAAAAGAAAGGAAAAAACAAAAAAACTTAAAAAACTTAAAGTAAAATTGCCATTCACCCGCCGGTGAGTTTAGGTCCTTTTTTTTTTCCCTAATATGACCACTTTATGCCCTTATTTAAAATAAGGTTTTTATTTGAGAAAATAATGGCACTTCAAGTCCATATCTAAAATAATGTCTACATGAAACCCTTATTTGAAAAAATGATAGCACTTCATGGCCATATTAGGGATTTTCCCTTAAAAAATAAAATTAAAATATTCAAACTTTTTTTACTTGAATTAAAGTAATGATGATTTAATAATAAAGGAAAATTAACTGTATTTCTAGTTAAAATTTTATCGAAAAGTATTTTTTTATAACATTGAGTTTTTCATTAAATTTTTCACGGAATAAACGCGATATTTATTTTGTCAGCGTGTGGCATAGCATTATCTTGCTTAGGGACCCGTCGACGACAGTTTCACCGGATCAGTGCCTGAATTTTTAGAAGAGCTCGTAACACCGGGTGGGGCCCCCGCGATGGAAGAAAGCATTGTATCGGTGAAGCGTGTCTCTTACATCATGGTTTCTCAGTCGGTCGTCTGGCTGAAAAGTGAAGGAAGGCTTCAGGCCCCACGCGGTTGACGTTAAATCGGTGGAAAAACGAGAGACTCGTTGTGCTCGATCGAGGAATGAGGGACGCATTCGTGCATGTTGCATGAAATCTAGGTGAGAGAAATCACCCAATAGATTTGTTCCTGTGCTAGAATTTCGTCGACTGATGCTGAGCATCATGCGACATATCAAACCTGCATTTGTTATTGGGAATGAAGCATCTAAGATGGGTGTGATTTTAGCTAATTCGGCATGGTTTCTTCATCCAACCGTTATTCGATGATGCCTTGCATGACAATCGACACATGTTACTCTCCTACTTTACTCTCCTAGTCCTCATGCTGAAACATCTTCTCTCAGTAGTTTGATCTACAAGTATAATATGTTCATTGGATCCTTCCAAAGTAATTCAAGAACCTTCCCATATGAGAAATAGCTAACGGTTGAAACCTCTAGAGCAAATTATTTGAAGTTAGAGTCAAATAATGGGTGGCTCAGCCCTGTTGTCATGCACGCACGCATCCTCATTAGAAATTTTCAAGTTGAACTCGATGAATGCAAAATTTGTTCTTCTTGTCAAGGCCATCCATCTTTTGTGAGCTGATGGGATGGGGATTAGTTCTTGATCTGGTAAAGCAGAATTTCAATATCGATTTGTATGTTCCGAACTCAAGACAGAGTCCTACAAATGTAACAGGAACCTTTTAAGGCTATTTTAGGAGCCAATTTAGTTGGTTTGTGTGCTGCGGTATTGGATTGCATTCGTATACTTTTCTTCGACTGGTCGCGATTCGTCGGGTTTTGAGTATCCTTAGAAATTCCTCCGATTTCTCAAGGGGGGAAGGCTATTCGTAGCCTCAATTAGCAAGATGAGTTGCTTTCAAAGTGGACCCGTTCCCATTTCTTGATCAATGTTTGTATGTCCTTGTTGTAGATTAATTCCCAATTTACTTGCGACGCATTTTGTAATTTCGTAGAATTCGAGACAATATATGGCATTTTGAGGTTGGGCTTGGTTCTCCTTCATCTTTGATCAGAGGAGATCAGGAAATCTCTTTCAATAAGGCTTTTAATCGGTAGATTAAATGCATTGAGTATCATCCGTATTCATCTTTATTAAAAGTCTGCAAGTGCCAAAGTACATATTTGTAGATTGACCAACATTTACATTTTTAAAGTAAGAGAAGTGGGATTATGCATACCTCATTTCCTTTTTTAAGTACTCACTGAACAGCCATATGAGAAAAAGATCTCGTATTGATAGGGTTCAAATGATGATGCATGTTGATTTCCCCAACACATATGCTATAGTTTTCTACTAAGAAATATTGACACTTTCTAGTAGTTTTCGTGTTGTGTTGGACACTCCGACATGTGTCTGACGCTCTCGGAAACTCAATCAACGCGTGTTGAAAAATTCGATATTTGATTAACTTTCCCAATATTCTTCGATATTTGAGTTGGAATTTCGACATGCAAATTTCCGATACGTGATTTCCACACGCGAGATCAATTTTTAAAATTTTCAATAAATGAAAGGTTCAAAATATACAAATGAAAAAAAAAAAAAATAAAAAAATAAAAATAATAAATGGAGAAAGAAGAAAAATTTAGTCTTCTCTTCTCTTCTCTTCTGACTCTCACTTCCCGTGATACATAATTCATCTCTCAATCTTTTTCTCTTCTCTTCCAACACATTTAACATGCGAGTTCAAAATGTGAATTTGCTTATTTTTTTGTCAAGTTTTATGAATTATTGAAATAGAATTGAATTTGTCAAATAGAAACGATAAATGATATGAGTAAATGGTGGATTAATATTTTTAATGTAAATTCATTCTGGGCTTTTTAATTTTTATTTATTTGTGAATTTAAATCAAATTAATTAAAAATATATATAAAAACATATATTTAATATACAATATATTCCAATGTGTCGGAATTCTCTATTTTTTAAGAAATGATGTATCGATGTGTCATGTCGTATATCGTGTTGTATATCAATGTCAATGTTACTTAGATTTTTTGTAACCATGCTTTGGTTATTGATTCAAATTCATGCATTCCATCTTCCCTCAGTGTAATTATTCTAGTCAACATGATTTGAGTAGATTCAGGCCAATTCCAAAAAAAAACCCCAAACTTTAGGTTCAGTCCCAAATTTACCTTGAACTTTTTTTTTGTCTCCTAAAATATCCAAAACTTTAGCTACAGTCCTAAATTTGCACAAACTTTTTTTTCTCAAAAAAACCTCAAACTTCTGGTTTAGTCTCAAATCTGCCATGAATTTTCTTTTGTCTTATAAAAAATCCCAAACTTTGAGTCTAATCCTAAATCTCCCCTGATTGTTTTTGTCAAAAACAAAATCATCAATTTTTACTCTAGTCCTAAATTTGCCCCCGTAAGTCGTTAGTATTCCCTAATTTTTTTTTATCCTATAATGGTTTTATTTTGAACATAATTTTCCATGTCGCCTTGTAGATGCGTGTTTATTATTTTGTAGAAAAGCCACGTTAAGTTGGGACTGGATCACAGGATAGATTTGAGAATATATAAAAAGTTGGTGAATTTTTTTATACAAACGGGGTAAAACCTCAAATTGGTATATCCATCAATTGTCACGTGCCATTTAAATTAGTAATTTGACAATAAAATTTAATGGAAATTAGCAGATGTAAATTTGTCATAGAGTTTGGGGTTTAGTTTTGGATAAATTTATCATGGGTGTATCAATTTAAGGTTTTTCATGATTAAAAAGTTAGCAGTAAAAAAATTAGTTTTTGATAAATTTATCACATGTTGTAAAATTTGAGATTTTTTTCGAAATTTTTTTATTATGTGATATTAACCCCATTTTTAAACAAAACAAAGTTTTTCTTCTTTTCATCGAATTTATGATTGGACCAAAGTGTATTTGAAACTTTGAGAGGACGAAGAGAAAGGAAAGTGAGAGCCGTGGGGGAAAAGCCCGAAAAATGACACACCAGTGGGGGTAAACTTTTGTCGGGACAGTTCTTTCTTAGCGGAATTGACTGGCATTGGAGGGGACAAACGCGGCTCACCCCGCTCACCCCGCCCTCGGGGGAGAAAGAAGGAGGCCGGGGGAACAGCGTGGTCGTCATCCTCCGTACGAGAGAGAACATCGGTATAAGCTGACCAGCTTAGGAAATTGCAACTTCAGATTTTCAAGTAGGCCAACTGGAACAAGAAATGGAGCAGCAGAGCTGTTTCGCTGAGCAGAACAAGCTGGTCAGTGACTTCCAGTTCTTAAAACTCTGCCTCAAGCTCATCCTGGAATTGCAACGTGACTAGAGATAAGCATAGACTTTAGGCAGTTTGAGATCCACTCAACCAGCGCTCAAAAGCATAACTAAAATCAAACAAAGTGTGAGGATGGTAACCTCATCAAAGTCAGCCACCGCACCAGAAGGACCTGAGACTGCCTCTTGCATTTGTTTCGTGGCCTCATTTTCTCCATCAATCTCATCCATGATATTGTCCACATCATCAATATTCCTGTGACAAATTGGACATCGGTAAACTTTGCAAGCGAAAGAAAGCACGATAGTCAAGCACCCAGCTAATTCAAGCTCAAGAAACTGCAATAAGAAAGTGATGCTGCATTGCATAGAAAGATATAAAATTTAATAAAATCACTAATTTGCAAATCAAAAAGGAGCACAAACGGCGCACAACTGCCGCACGACCGCAAGACGACCATCGCACGACCGCTGCAAGACCGCCGACCGCCGCCACAAGATTGCCGCCCACTAGCCATCGGAGGGGGCGGTGGCTAGTGAGTTGTGGGCGGTGGTCCTGCGGCGACGGTCGGCAACGACGGTCGGTGGCCGTGAGGCGGCAGGCGGTGGTCGTGCCACGGTCGTGCGGCATTTGTGCTCCTTTCTAATTTGCAGATTAGTGATTTTATTAAATTTTATATCTTTCTATGCAATGCGGCATCATTTTCTTATTGCAGTTTCTTGACCTTGAATTAGCTGCGTGCTTGACTATCGTGCTTGCTTTTGCTTGCAAAGTTTACGGGAGAAGTGCCAAAAAAGTCCTAAACCTTTTGCCTTTGTGCCAGTTTAGTCCTAAACATTTTTTTTCGTGCCGATTCAGTCCTAAACCTTTTTACGTTCTGCTAATTTAGTCTTTTCCGGCCAATTTTGGCCGGATTTTGCTGACTGGACGCCGGCCGGCTGACGTGGCCTGATCGGCGCTGATGTGGACAACTTTTAATAATATTTTAATATATTTGAATTTTTGAATTTTTTTTATTTTTTTGTCTTTTTCCTCCGGCCGGTCACCGAGGTTCGGCGAACGCCCAGAGCCGAAGGCCGGTGAGGGCGAGGCCAACCTCGCCCGCCACCTTGTGGCGAGGCTCGAGCCTCGCCGGATCGGCGAGGCCTCTCCGGATCCGGCCATGGGCGAGGCTCAACCTCACCCGAGATCCGGCCATGGGCGAGGCTCCCCCTCGCCCGATCCGGCGAGGTCGAGCCTCGCCGGCCATGGGCGAGGCTCCCCTCGCCGGATCCTCGCCCGCGAGGTGGCCGGGCGAGGTCGGCCTCACCCTCGCCGGCCTTCGGCCGTGGACCTCGGTGGCCGGACCCTATGGACCGACCGGGGAAAAAAAGACAAAAAATCAAAAATCAAAAATCAAAAATCAAAAAATTCAAAAAATTCAAAAAATTCAAAAAATTCAAAAAATTCAAAAAATTCAAAATATTCAAAAAATATTAAAAGTTGTCCACATTAGCGCCAATCAGCGGCGACGTCGCCCAGCCGGCATCCAAGAAAAAATCCGGCCAAAATTGGCCGGAAAGGACCGAATTGGCACAACGTAAAAAGGTTTAGGACTGAATCGACACCAAAAAAAGGTTTAGGACTTTTTTGGTACTTCTCCCCAAAGTTTACTGATGTCCAATTTGTCACAGGAATATTGATGATGTGGACAATATCATGGATGAGATTGATGGAGAAAATGCGGCGATTGCCAACGACAGGCTATCGGCGGACGGTGGCGGTCAGTCGGCCGGCGGCGGCGGTGGGCTACAAGCGGCGGCAACGGTCGCCAATAGTTGCTGGTAGTCAGATGCCGACGGTGGCCGTGAGCAGCAGGAGGTGGCCAATGGTTGGCAGGCGGCCGGCGATGGCCGCAACAAAGAAGAAGAACAAAAGAAAAACAGAAAAGAAAAAAAAAACTTATTTCTAGAAATTGTTCCTAGGAACAAGAAGTTACTTTTTTTTTTTTTTTCTTGTTTCTATTCCAAATCTATTCCCCAGCTACTTTTCTATTATGGGGAATAGAAAAATAAGTTAGCATTACCAAACAGATTTTTGTTCTTTTTTTGTTCTGGGGAACAAAAAAACAAAAATCGGGAAAAATAAACGTTACCATGCGGGCCCTTACCCCTACTGGTGTCCTTTTTCGGGCTTTTCTCCCACGGGTTCCTTTCTCAAGAAATTGGCTGATAACGTGAGTCCACATTGGACACGTGGCGATTTGAGGTGACTTCTTATTTGCCACGTTGGAGCACGAGTCGCACCTAATTTTTTCTCCTTATCTTCGTCCTTCTCCTTTAAAAGTTTCAAACACACTTGCTTCAAAACCTCATAAAATGTTTTGATTAAAAAAAAAAAAAAGCTCATAGTATGCGTATCCATCACGAAATTATGAGTTCTTGGATGGATGTGAGTAATTGTCACCCTCTGGCGATTATCCGTATTATCCGAATAATAAATATCTGAATCTACTCAAATCATGTTGACCAGAATAATTACACCGAGGGTAGATGGAATGCATGATTTTGAATCAATAATTGAAGCATGGTTACAAAAAAATTTAGGTAGCACCACTGATATCGATATGTATACAACACTACACGTTGATATATCATCTCTTAAAAAATAAAGAATTTCAATACATTAAAACACATTGTATATTTAATATTTGTTTTTATGATTATTTTAATCAAATTAATTTGATTTAAATTTACAAATAAATAAATAAGAAAAAAGCCCAAAATGAATTTACATTAAAAATTAATCCACCATTTATTAATATCATCTATTGTTTTTATTTGACAAATTCAACTCCATTCCAATAATTCATAAAACTTGACAAACAAAACAAGCAATTCACGTTATAAATTTGCATGTCAGATGTGTTGAAAGAGAAGAGAAAGAAATTGGGAGGTGAATTGCGTATCAGATATATTTTGAACTCTCATTTATTGAAAATTTTTAAAATTGATCTTGTGTGTCGAAATCGCGTGTCCAAAATTTGCATGTCGAAATTCCAATTCAAGTATCGGAAAGTATTGAAAAGTTTACCAAGTATCGAATTTTTCGACACGTATTGATCGAGTGTCCGATGTCGGACAAGACAAGACACAAAAACTCTCGGAGAGTGTCGGTGCTTCCTAATGGAAAATTATAACATATGTGTTGGGGAAATCAACATGCATCATCAATTGAACCCTATCGATACGAGATCTTTTTCTCATATGGCCATTCCAGTGAGTACTTATTCGAAAATGTAAACGTTGGTCAATCCACAAATATGTACTTTGGCACTTACAGACTTTTGATAAAGATGAATACAGATAATACTCAATGAATTTAATCTACCGAGGAAAAGCCTTATTGAAAGAGATTTCCCGATCTCCTCCGATCGAAGATGAAGGAAAAGCAAGCCCAACCTCAAAACGCCATATGTTGTCTCGAATTCTACGGAATTGCAAAATGCGTCGCAAGTAAATTGGGAATTAAACTACGACAAGGACATACAAACATTGGTCAAGAAATGGGAACAGGTCCAATTTGAAAGCAACTCATGTTGCTAATTGAGGCTACAAATAGCCTTCCCCCTTTAGGAAATCGGAGGAATTTCTAAGGATACTCAAAACCCGACTAATCTTAACCGGTCGCTGAAAAGGATACGAATGCAATCCAACACCGCAGCGCACAAACCAGCTAAATTGGCTCTTGAAATAGTCGTAAAAGGTTTCTATTACATTTGTAAGGACTCTGTCTTGAGTTCGGAACATACAAATCGACGTTGAAATTCTACTTTACCTGATCAAGAACTAATCTCCATCCCATCAGCTCACAAAAGATGGATGGCCTTGAGATGCGATATCCATCACCCTCTCACGAGCGGCCGTATTATTCACTAAATAAGTATCTTAATCCAACTAAATCACATCAACTCAGAATACTTACACTGGGGAAGGTAACTCCGCGTTCTATCCTGTGAGAACATATGAACTTGAATTAGTAACCGAAACATAGTTTCAGAAAACTATACCATATGTCCTGGGGAAATTAACATGCATCATTTAAAACCTATTAATACGATATCTTTCGACCAGGGGATGAAAAGAAAGCAACGTGGGACTAGGGTAATTAGAAATGAAAAGAGAAGAAAAAGGAAAATGTAGGGTTTCTTTTATTTGAAGCCCCCGCCGGTTACGACCAAAAAAAAAAAGGTCGGTTTTCCTTTTCTCAGCTCTTGACATGATTTTTTTTTGGGTCGAAAAGACACGATTGCATAGTAAAGAAGGAGAGTTTGTTCTCTTCTTGTTGAGGGAGCTGCACATGGGCCGCATGGCAGATTCCTTAAAAGCAGTGCAGGCAAGAAAGAGGAATAAGG
This sequence comes from Eucalyptus marginata, assembly GCA_014182565.1. NCBI lineage: Eukaryota > Viridiplantae > Streptophyta > Magnoliopsida > Myrtales > Myrtaceae > Eucalyptus > Eucalyptus marginata. The sequence continues at coordinate 8,525,361 of CM024587.1, read as the reverse complement.
AGTTCGTGATTCTTGTTTTTGGGCCGGACAAAGAGAGCTTTAGCTTGAGCTCGAATATCCGGTAATTTGTGCCTGAGCTTTACATCCAAGAGAGTTAATTAATAAACATTTGAGGTTTGGATTTAATTTAGATATAAAAATTACTTGAATATGTGAGCAATTTTAAACTTAAATTCTCTGATTATTAATGGATTAATATCAACACTCAATATCAAATCACGTAAATCTTTAGCGTCTCTTATTATTCTTCGTTTATTTTCTCCAATAATTTCGCGTTGACATAAATCGCACAATCTTGGATAGCTTCCGCATTAATATATTACTATAGTTGGTCAATCTACAAAGATGTACTTTGGCACTTACAAACTTTAACAAAGATGAATACAGATAAAATATTCGATGCATTTAATCTATCGATTAAAAGCCCTATTGAAAGAGATTTCCTAATCTCCTTTGATTGAAAATGAAGGAGAACGTAGCCCGACCTCAAAATGCCAAATTTTGTATTGGATTCCGTAAAATTGCAAAATGTGTCGTGAGTAAATTTGGAATTATTGTACGGCAAGGACATAAGCACATTGGTCAAGAAATGGGAGCGGATTTAATTAAAAAAACAACTCCTGTCACTGATTCAGGTTGCAAGACATCCTCTCTAAAGCTTGCCATAGGACATTCAATTGAAAAGAAAAAGAGATCACTACCTGATTTCCATTTTCTTCTTGGTTGCCATAGTACTGCCATGGCAACACGTCGGGCCATCACTGATAACAATAACGAAATGACGGGAATAGTGATTTTCTTGCTCCTTTTGCAAGAAGCAGAGCCATAAATGTTTTGTCCATTGACGCTGAAAAGAGAGGAAGTTGGATTCGCAGAGAGAGAGAGAGAGTAATGGTGACACATGATGGAAAAATGTGGAGGAAAACGAGAAGGTTCGTCCACGATAGCTTTTGATCCGAAAGGAGCATACCAACCTCAATATGAGCAACTTAGCATTCCATTTTTCTAAAAGAGTTTTAGGCACAGTTCTCGACAGATTGTTGCCTTTCAAGCTCCTAAAAGTCAAGAAATTATTTTGTACAATTAGTGCATCTAGCGGCATCGCAGACCAAGATAACGTAGAGTTAGCTTAATTCATTGAAATTTTCAAAAAAAAAAAAAAAAGAAAGAAGAGTTAGCTTTGCTAAAATTTGGAAATGGTAAAATCAAATTGGAATCGCAGTTTCATCGCCCACTCGCCATGTCCTCTCCAGTCTCCTCTCTATAAGTCGCGCAACGGTAAAGGGATTTGGACCTTGGCTGACGAGGCGGGCCCCACCGTCACGTGAGAGTCAAGAAAGCAACCAATGGGAGGAGAGCCCGGTCACGCTCGCTCGAGCAGCTCTCTCTCCCCTTTTCTTACGAGTCCATCTTTTTGAGTTCTTTCAAAAATTTAGGCACTGGTCCGATAAAGCTATCGTCGATGGGTCCCTAAGCAAGATAATACTATGCTAGAGGCCGCTAAAAGAATATCGCGTTTATTTCACAAAAAAACTCAATATTATGAAAAAATACTTTTCGATGAAATATTATTTAGGAATATAGTTATTTTTTTCTTTATTATTAAATCATCAACACTTTATTTCAAGAAAAGAAGTTTGAATATTTTAATTTCATTTTTTTAAGAAAAATTTTGAATAAGAACTTAAGGCTACGTTTGGTCGTCGGGATAATAATCAGGATAGGATAGGATAAAGTAGGATGTTAAATCCTTTGGATAATAAAGGCCAACATATCTAATTATATCAAGTGTTTGGCGCACTTCGGATAAGATTAAAAAATAAATATGATATTCATTTAAATTAAAAAATTAAAAAATAGAAAATTCAATTAATTAAAGGCCATGGAAAAACCCTAGATCTAGGAATTGTGGCAACCTCCGCAGTGGCCACCATTGAAAACGGCAAGCACTAACATCGCTGGCAACGGCGACGCAAATCAGTAAATCTTAGACTATGACAGAGAGGGTGGGTGGGGGAATTTTAGGTGACCATTAGAGTAGTATTTGCATTGCCTCAAATCGATCGACGCCCCAAGTTGTCAACGATACCAAAGATTTACAGTTGCTTCATCACACCACCATTTTCCCATATTCCCTTGAGACGTCCAATGTACTTCATAAGGATTTTAGCATTGTCAATGAAGTGGTGCAGGTGGAGCCAAAGTTCTAGCCACCGATGTTTGAGGTGGCACAAGCAATGCTTTAATTAGTTCCACAGATGCCTATGAGAAAACTTATGCCCTATTCATCTCAAAAAGCCACTCTTAGTCATAGATTCAGCAAGTCCATGATCCAAAGGAAGGGGCACCCAATTGCTGGCGTACGAGAAGCGAAGATGGGAGAAGAAGTGGAAGAAGAGGGCTGACAATGAATCGGAGAGGCAGAGGCATCCATTTGACATAGATGCTTATGATATCTTCCATTTTTGTTAAGTTCTTTTTTTCCTTAAAAAAAAAATTCTTATCCAATCCCAGCTTATCCCACCCCCTCCCTCGGATTTTTTATCTAGCATTTTATCCGGATGTATCCGGGTTTGTCCGATCCGGTGGACATTCCCAAACATCGGATATGATAACAAATTATCCTATCCGGACTCAAATCCGGACTACCAAACGTAGCCTTAAAATGCTATTATTTTCTCAAATAAGAATATGAAATTAACCTTAGTTCGAATAAGAGCCTAAAGTTGCCATATTAGTCTAAAAAAAAAAGATATGAACTCAGGCAATTTGATCTTTTAAATTTTTTTAAACTTTTTTCCACATAGGGCAAGAGGGAGCTTTCCCGCCTATGGCCCTCGCCCCATCGTCGATAGGGTAGTGACGATGGTCGGCGGGGCCCAAAGATAAAGTTAGGCCCTTATTTGAAATAACCATAATCATTTCGGGCCATTATTTAATAAAATGATATCATTTCGAACTTTTATTTGAAACAATTTTCACTTTAGATATTTATTTGAAAAATGAAGTTATTTCATACCCTCATTTGAAATTTTATCTTTTCTAATTTCTTTAGAAAAATCGAATGTTTAATTATTTTATCTTTAGTTTCTTTTTTTAAAAATTGAATTTTAATTAATCTTATAATTTTATTTTTCTCTTTTCTTTTTTCTTTTCTTTCCTTTTCTTTTCTCCCCTCCTCTACTACTGGTTGGCGAAGGCTGGAAAGCTTCGCCTCATTGAGATTGCAAGGATTGGGCGAGCAACGAGCTTGCTGGCCTCAAAGAAGCTTAGGCTGGTGAGCTTGAGCTCACTAGGATCGACGTGAGCTCGAGCTCACTAGGATCGACCGAACCGTGAGCTAAGCTTGCTTGAATCTTGTGAGCTAGCAACTCATCGGCCTTAATGTAGGTCGGGCTCACTTGGATCGGCCAAGCCCCAAGCTCGTCGGCCCACATCTTGGTCGCTCGTCAGCTGCCAATAGTCGTCAAGGCATGTGGCCGATGAACGAAGAATGGGGAAGAAGGAGAAATAAAAAGAAAGAAAAAAAGAAAAGAAATAATAATAATAATTTCCAAAATTTTAAAATTAATTACAAAATTTATTTTTTTGAAAAATTATTTATAAGAATAAACTTTTCATTAACCAAGTATCACAATATTAATAAAACATTTTGGAAAACGTTTTCCGATTCTTTCAAATGGGAAATATTTTTTTGAATTTAACATTTGGTAGAAAAACATTTTTTGTTGACTAAGAAAATATTTTTCATTAACTCATTTTCCTAAGCAAACTAATGCCGAAAAATGAGGAAAACGTTTTCTCGAAAAATGTTTTCCACGAAATAAGTTAATTTTAACAATCCAAATCGGTGGCATATTGAGGCCGAGCCACACAGAATCTTTAGTACGCTTACGGATCGCAATGATGAAAGTTCCGCAAAAGTAGCAGCGATTGCCCCATTCAATCGGCTCGAATTTAAGTTTCCGCAGTGCATACACCATAGGAAATATGCTGAGGACAAAATTCGCTCACCAATGGTTAATGTACTGTAGTTGAGGGGGAACCAAACTGCTGTAGTTGCATGCTGAGCCCTTCCCACGGGTACTTTCGGCCCACTAAGCAAAGTATTGACCGTATATGGTATCAAATGCAATGGAGTAGATACAAAGTAGTATAGTCTTTCATATCTAGTTTAAGCATATAAAAAACCATGTAGCCTCGTTAAAGTTAATCCGTAAACATCCCCGAAATTGCATTAACATAAGGAACTGATTCCAAGATTCCTGCAACGAGTTGCAATTTTTCCACTCTTCATTTCCTTTCATAGCTCAGGCAAGTTCGACCTCAATGGCTTTCGCTGGGGCATACTTCACCATTCCTTGAGACTAGTCCCCAGTATCGATTCCAATATGCTCATAGGTTATGCAGAATCAAAATTTCAGATATTAAGGGTGTGCATGGCAACGTTTTTATTCCGCGGAATTATTTCTGTTCAGAAATAGTTATTTATTTATTTATTTCTACTCCGGGAACAATTTTTGAATAAAATAAGGTATTTGGTAGTTATACAAAATTTATATTCTTGGAATAGAAAAAGAATAGAAATGCGTTTGGTAAAAATTTATAAATTTTTGTATTTATTTGTTTTTTTCTTTTTACTCACGAATCGCCGACTCGCCCGCCGCCGCACGACCGTCACACGATTGCCGCACGACCTCCGCATGACCGCCACATAACCGCCGACCATTGCCGCCCGACCCCCAATTGCCGTTGTCGACCGCCACCCAACCACCCGACCACCATCGGCGCCTACCGCCTAATTGCTACCGGCCGCGAACCGCCGCCCAACCGCCGCCTATGAAGCACGGACACGTTGCTGAGGCTTACGTGTCGTGTCCGACACGTGTCGACGTGTCCGACACGCTCGGACACGCTTCGGACACGTTCGGACACGCGGTCAACGCGTGTCGAGAAATCCGACACGTGGTCAACTTTTCTCGACACGCTTCGATACGCGTGTCCGAGAGAGAGATTGTTGAAGAAGGCGATGATGGGTAGAGGTGAGGCCGAGGAAGCGGAGATGAGGCCGCGACAGCGAGAGGGAAGGGCATAAACGAGGCGAGGCTGCGATGGAGGGCCGGGCGGCGAGGCTGGCACTGCTATGCGAAGGAGGAACGGCCGAAGGCGACAACGATGGGGCGACCAAAAAGAGTTGAGAAGATCGTGAGGAAGAAACCGAGGGGGCGGGGGAGCTGGTTGTGGCGTGGGGGAGGGGAGGGGGAGAGAGCAGGGGAAGAACAAGAATGGAGAGGATTGATGGGGAGGCGCAGCCTCGCAGGGAGCAGGTGGTGGCGTGTGGGGAAAGGGAGGGGAGCGGGAGAGAAGAGAGGAGAGAGAGGAAGAAACCGATGGGTATGGGGGCAATTGATGGGGCGCAGAGAGCAGGTGGTAGCGTAGGGGGAGAGAGAGAGAGAGAGAGAGGAGAGGAGAGAGAGTGGGGGCAGATCCGCAGAAAGGGGAGGGGATTTTGGGGTGGTAGCGTGAGAGGAGGAGGAGAGAGAAATGAGGGAGAGAGGGTTTGAGGGGAATAATTTTGTTAAAATAAACAATAAATTTTTAAATATGCACACATATTAATTATGAATATGTTTTTTAAATTTTTTTATGAATAGATTTATTAATATTATTAGTGTAAATTTATAGTAAGTTTTATTTATTTATTTACTTATTTGTGAATTTGAATCAAATTAATTAAAAATAAAAAAAAATTTATTTAATATATAACGCTGTCGGAACGTGTCGGAATTCACTACTTTTTAAGAAATCACGTATCGCGTGTCGTGTCGTGTCGTGTCGCGTGTCGCGTGTCGCGTGTCGGTGCTACATAGACCGCCGCTCGCCACTTGATGCCACTGCTGCTCGACCACCACCCACAGCTCATTGGCCGGGGCGGCGGCCGGTGAGCTGTGGGCGGTGGTCGGGCGGCGGTTGGTGGCCGGCGGCATTCAACCATCCGTGAACAAGAAGAAAAAACGAAAAAATACAAAAATTTATGGATCGTACCACGCAATTCTATTATTTTTCTATTTCAAGAATAAAAATTTTGCGTAGTTACCAAATGCCTTATTTTACTCAGAAATTGTTCCAAGGAGTAGAAATAGAAAAGAACTATTTCTCAAAAGAAAATTTTCCCGAAATAGAAATGTTACCATTCACACCCTAAGAGAAGAGAACATACCATCTTCACTGTCTCTTAGCAATTCATCCAGCAACCTCGTCTTGTAAATCTCAACAACATTCAGTATGGGCGGAAAAGCCGAATTAGCCGTTTTACAGATCACAATTCGATGTTCACCTTCCACCAAGGCTTTTGAGTTAGATATCATGGCTGCATAGAGGTAGCGTGGACTAAAAGGCTTGGAGATTCGAGATCTGTTCCATGATATGTTGAATTATCTTGAAATGTTTCTCTGAAGCTACTTGACTTCAGCAAAGTACAAGTGCACAAAGAACTCATCACTTGCATTACTTGAGGTCCAGCGCAATTCCAAGGGTTTGCTTGCATTCCGCTGCCTAGCAGCTGGTTGAATGACTTTAGGAGGCGTTTTATAGCTATTTTCATTTGTATTAACTGCCAATGAAGTATTAATCACCTCCCATGAAGAGGAAACATAAGGAGCCCAATCGCGATTGTATATATCATATGGGTATCTACCACTACCCTTGGTTGAACCAACATTCAACCTTTGAAAGAGAAGTAATGAAGCAAATTTCCCATGCTCAGAGTCGAACTTGTTGGAAATTTTCTATAATACGGGCTTACATTACTTAATTAATTTTCTATTTTAAATAATTAGGTTAATGAATATTCCAATATTTGTTAAAGCGTAGAGTGATCTTATTGAATTAGGTTTTGGCATCTATTAATAACCGGCCTAGTTGAGCAGCAAAGTGTAAGCAATTGTATTTAACTAAAGCTCGTAATGGGAAGGGCCTAGTAGACATGCTGTTGATTAAGGTTTGTTAGATCTCCTCTCTAGTCTATAAAATGGTAGGTTATAACTATCAATTGCTTGAGTCCCATTAAAAGCTTTCATATCAAAATAGGTCATAGAGAGGAAGATTTGAATTATCAAATTGATCTACTTTTCTTCAAATGAAGCAATCGCTCAAATAGGTACTCTTTAATTCCACTGTGTTTATTTATCACGGTATTTTACAGTCATATATGGATGCGATTCTTCTTGATTGATTAGTTGTTTATGTTAATAAATTTTCTACATGTGGTATCAAAGCAAATCATATATGATTGTAGAACCTTTTTTTTTTAATGGAAAAATTCGAAATTTTCCCCTTTGAGTCGAATATGGGCATTATTTTTTTGTGTGGATTTTTTGCTCGATTGATCTTGAATTTGTTCTACATGTCGAGATCTTTCCAACCATATATAATTTGTATAATTTCGTTAAGAATTGAGAGAGAATTTCAAATTTGAAATTCTAGAGTTTATATATGAAAAAGTTCTAGAATTTTCAAACTACTTGCAATTGATTGATGTTCATTGTAAATTGTTGCATGTGTATTGTTATATATATGTTTTAGCATCTTTTGTTGTATTAAAGTAAGTTTTTAGGGCTTAAATTTAAGAAATTCGAAATTTGGCCATGAGAGGTTTAGATCCGAAACTTTGAAGCTTGAATATGAAGATTTCTTGTTTGTTCTTCATTTAATTCATTATAGTCAATTATATTGATGTTATATGCAAGCATGGAGAAATTTCATTTAAAAAAAAAAAAATCAATGTTTCTATGCTATTTTGGAGCTTCGGGTTGAAACCGGGTCGTGCGACCCGGTTTGCAGCAAATTCGGGACCCGGCTGGAGGTTGAAGAAGACCTCCAGCCGGGCCAAAAATGGATGGGCGTAAGCCCATCCTTCTTTTAATTTCAGGTTCTGGGCGTGAGCCCAGAATTTTGGGCCACAAAATATGGGCCAGGGACAAAAGACACGCCCAAAATCATGGGCATAAGCCCATTTTATTATCCTTTTCGTGTGGGCCTACAGCCCAAAATCGTGGGCCCATTTTAATAAAAAAGAGCATGGGCTCCTGCGGGCCAGCCCAGAATTTTGGGCTGCTCGCGGGTCAGGCCCTGCGGTCCGATTTTTGCTACTCACGGGTCCTGGACCTTGCGGGAGTCCGAAATATTATATAATAATAAAAATAATAAAAATTAGAAAAAAAATTGTGGCAAAAATTGTTGTTTGATAAATGCAATATAATCTTTGGAAGCACATGTTGTAAAATGCTTCATATTGTTAGATAAATTTTGGGTAGATTAAATGGAACATTATTTATAAATTTTATTGGAGTTCCCTATTGATGAAAATTAGTATATACAATTACTCGCCCAAAGGGGGTTATTGTGTATATTAATTTGGCAAAAAGCATGAAGATTAATTCCCATATTTAAAAGATGGGGATGTATAATTGAAAAATATTTATCTACCCAAAGGGGATAAATGTTTTGAAAATTATATGTATTTCCCCTCTAAATTGATAATGAAGATGTATAATTTAAAGGATTTGTGTGCCCAAAGGAGATTGATCCTTGACGATTATATGTAATTCTCGTTGTTGTTACTTTATAAACTTCATGAGGTGGAAAATAATGGTGCATTGTACACTCTGCCCAAAGGGGAGTTTATAATGTACTAATTATTTTTGCTAAATCGCTTATTGCCCATAATTGATCTTATTGCATTATGTGTGACAAACGCATTACTTTTGCTATAAACAACAATAATGCCACGGTTGAAATGTTAACTAGATCAAATATTATACTGTTAAGGACTTGGTAAAAAATGGAGACATTGTGATTGAAAATATCATAACTAAGTCCATGTTGGGCGGAGCGTGATCCTTTAACAAAGGGCTTTACGACCCATTTTGTTTTTAAAGAATATGTAAAGAATATGGGTGTTTTAGATTATTTTGATTTCTTTTGTTAGTGGGAGTTATATAATTTGTATTTCTAGATATTATAGTTATATATAGATTGATAATGCTTTTATAATGTCTATTAAAGCATTTATTTTCAATGATTGTTATTAATGATTCTATTACTATCTTTTCTCCTATTGACTGAGAAATTGAAGTATAAAATAGTATCTTTAAACAAATTTTAGTTTAAAGATAACTAAATATCACTGATTATGAGATCTCATGTTGGATTGTGACATAATTGTGCAATTTCATATTGTTTAGAAATTGCGCTAATGCAGTTTCATGTCGTTAAGAAATTGCATTGAGGACCAATAAAAATAGTGTATATTTTGATCACATGTTGGCACTATTTCTTATTACACTAATAGGCCCATGAACCATGAGAATATAATACTTATTATATGTGATTATGGAAGGTCATGTGTTGTGGTATTTTCTTAACACATTGATCTCCATAGTCTTATACTAAGGTTATATAGGATTTGATTGGTTTTGAGATGATGTTATTGGAATATTATTTTTTAAAGTAATGGCCACATAAAACAAAATTTTCAGTTATTAACCCAATAGTGTCGTTTTCAATATAAAATCTTTTTCAAAATAAAATAAATTAATTAATGTAGCCCAAGTGGGAGAATATTGGAAAGTTTCTATAATATGAGCTTACATTAATTAATTGATTTTCTATTTTAAATAATCGGGTTAATGAATATTCCAATATTTGTTAAACCGTAGAGTGATATTATTGAATTGGGTTTTAGCATCTATTAATAATGGGCTTAGTTGAGCAACAAAATGTAAGCAATTGTGTTTAACTGAAACTCGTAATGAGAATGACCAGTTGACACGCTGTTAATTAGGGTTTGCTAGGTTTTCTCTCTAGTCTATAAAAGGGTAGGTTGCTTGAGTCCCATTAAAAGCTTCTATATCGAAATAGATCATAGAGAAAGATCTAGATTATCAGATTGATCTACTTTTCTTCAAGTGAAGCAATAGCTCAAATAGATACGCTTTAATTCCGCTGTGTTTATTGATCTTGATGTTTTATAGTTATATATGGATGCAATTCTTCTTGATTGATTAGTTATTTATGTGAATAAATTTTCTACAGACCTGTCTAGCAGCCTTAGCTCCAATGCCGATAGAAAAGGTATTCCCGCACCAATGTTCACGAGACAAACATAAATAGCCTTCGACGATGCAAAACCGATAGTCTCTGAGGTCACTATGTGTGAGCGTTGCTGAATTTCACCGTTAACCAGAGATTGGCATCGAGATAGAGATCGAACTGAGATGGATCATTGAGTTCATGGTAGTTTGCGTAAAAGAAACTAGCTCTTATTAAATACGAGATGGCGTTACCTGCAGTAGGTCTAGAGGTGTATCAGTTCTTGTTTCCTTGAGGATTGCTTTGGAGATCCAAAAGTGGCAAAGGCAGATTGGGGTTGTTCGGGTATGCATAGTCAGAAGAGATGTTCCTGTTTGTTCTGGCGTCGGTGTAAGCTTCCATCGGACTTGTAACTTATTCCAGTGTCCATGTCAACATACTTGAAATTCGCGGGTGAGCCGCAGTCTATGCTTATGGAGCCTATTTCAAACAAATTGGGGCAGAGCATTTTGTAGATACTAAGATGAAAGAACTCCAAATGATCTTTAACGACCAACATAACACTACATTCTTTTCACCAGCCGTTTCTAACGTGTTCTGCCTACAATCGTCAAGTACAAGTGAGGGTTCACGTAAAATTATGCAAAATCTTGCAGTAAACAGGTTCCATTCCTCAATCAAATAGAAAGCAGGAGAAACGTAAGCCATATGCTGACCTGCTTAAAGCTGCCCATTTGCTGGAACAGCGGTGAAAATGCAGAGAAAGAGCAATTGAAGGGAACCAATTGTTTCGACCAAAAAAAAGGGGAACCAATAGACATCTCCACCATCATCTTTCAGCTCTGCATGACTGAAACTAATGCAACACAGTGATGTTATACCAGAATGCTTGTTCCTTTCATTCATCTCGTTAGACTGATTCGCTGCATATGCACAAAAAACAATGAAAATAATTGCTTGCTTTTCCCGGCTCAGCCAACAAAGAAAAACAGGCCGATCAATGAATCTTTTTCCTTTGTGTATTAGATCTGACCTGGAGAACCATATCTACGTTTCAAGATTCACGCTGGTCCTGGTCACAGAATTGACGATTGATGAGATTCGAATTGACACACCATTCATAGGCTTGATTTGTGCAAGCAAAAAGCATTGAAAATGATTTCTTCTCATTAAACAAACAGAAAACATCAGATTGGTCGGCAAGCAGTGGGTATACCAAAAGCGAAAATAGAAGTACAGACAAAATTAAAGAAAGGGTCAACTTGGAGCCTGTAAATACTGCATGAATCATGAAGCTCGGCGCCACAACTATGGCTGATGGAGTTAAAAGTCCAGAAACACAAGGCCATATACTAATGTCCTTACATAAAGGAAAATGTGAGCAAGTGGAAGAAGGAGATACTTATCCACTGACCGCATTTGACTTCCAACCGTTGCGGGTGCCTGTTATGATTTTGTAGCTCGCTTGTCTTGGGCTCACACATTTTGAGACTCCTCCTCCTCCTCCCACTTTATTTGTTGTCGTGGTGCTAACTTAGTGGATTATCACCTACTATATATCGCATTGTTATCTCAGGAAAATAATGAGATAATGACATAAATGATCATGAACTTTGGTCCAATATACAATGTCGTTCCTAATTAGCCATAGATTACAATTTTTACTTTTTGGGTTGCATGCAGTCAAAGAAACGTGGACTTTCCTTGGAAGAGAAGCGAGAGAAGATGCTTCAGATATTCTACCAGTCGCAAGACTTCTTCCTCGTGAGATTCCGATGCTTCTGACAAAATTTATTGAATACCTTACAGTTCTCAACATGGTTCCATTAGACTGAAGTTTTCATGTATTTGCTGAGGTTGTAGTTTAGAAAGAAGTGAAATCGTATAATGTTTCTGCATTCGTTGTCCTAGGAGGAAAGAGAGTAATTCGACCCTTGGGAAGCTATATGGGGCTGGTCGCGTTTATGAAAGCTGAGAGAGAGAGAGAGAGATTAGGCCCTGGCGCTCTAGATTCATCACTAATGTTAATCAAGCTTCATCCATGAGAATACACAGCTGCGCCCGAAACCAGATTAAGATCAATGCTTCGCTGTTGACCTAAATTCTATGAAAACTGCCTCTTTGTTTGCATTCATTATGCACTTTCTCAACAATCACAACGAAGAACTAAATCAGTGCTGTGAAATGTGTACCGGAAACTTGAATCCAATGTCCAAGTAGTAGAGGCAGCTTGTGGAGCTAGCTGATCAGTGCAATGCATTAAAGAAGGGAAGGGAGGACTCTGTGAGTAGCTCTCTTTTCAGCAAACAGGCAATATGCTCCACGGAGTGGAGGTAAAATTTCCGTGCTTCCTCTCTGGTTTGACCAGGATGAAGGAGAGGAGACTTTCAGCAACATAATAAAAAGTAGAGGAGAAATATAATGAGTTGAAGGTTGTGGTCGAACTATTTCTCATCCTATTAATTATCCAAAACTAAAAGTGGAGTATTAATAATAGTTCATCGTCTCATAATTTAGGATGAGATGGCGGAATATGCAGACAATGATCCAGCTGCCTTTGAAGCAATGAGTTAAGAAAGCCGGTCTTATGCTTCTCAGGTTTCCAATTTTCCCCTTTAGTTATCATGGATTTCTCGTTTCTTTCTTTAGGGTATTTTGTTTGGCGATCTGACTAGCTGACTCTCTTTCAATAATGTGGACAGAGAATGCAATATTGGTTACCCATCAGCAGCCAACAGATGGACAGGTTTCGTCTCTGACAGATTCTGCTTTGTTAAGTGTTTCTTTTAGTCTTCAAGTGAGGGTTTGAGCAATTTCGCGACATTGTGAATTTTTTTCTATTCTGGCGCTTAAATTCTTTCTGGGTTTTAGTTTTGCAGACCATATTTTCACACTCATACAGCGGTGCTCAAATAATTTTCCAGAAGTCAAAGAACAGCTAGAACACATGTACCAGGAGGTAATTCCCACAAGCACATATACAGCCCCGTCCAAAAACATCATATTAGGTCGACCAACAGCCAAATCCCGGTATCTGTGGCTTATATGGCGGACAACGCTATAAATAGCAACATCTAAACCGATGGGGACTTCACGGTTTTTATCCGAGCAACATTTTCTGCTCCCCTGCTATATAATTAGTCCAGCAACAATATAGTTACAAAAGCATGAGTAAGTTCGCTCTCAAGCAAGGCGGGAGCTGCTACTTTTTGACAGATTCTGAGCGCATCTATGTTTGATGATTTAGAAAAACGCGTGAAGCCAAAAAGGTAGGAAATTGAATTTGCTATCAAAAGATCCGAGCAACTTCTGAAACCCACTAACAAAGTGAAATCAAGCCCATATTTGCTATTGAGGGATGTGACTGGGTAGATGGATATATATAGAGATACTGGAATGGTACTTACTGAGGAATCTCAATACTGTTAAATCTTTTAAAAGCTGGTGGACAAATCTTGCCCTATCCGTGGATCATGCTACAAGCATCAATGTACACACGATCATTGTAGAGTGATTGCCTCTACAATGAGAGACATGCTCGACCAGGTTCTCCTACCTCTAGGGACTAGACATAACTACCCAATGCCAATGCTGCAAGTGAATAACTAAACAACCATCGTATCTTCCAATGGAGGTATGATAAAGCATATCGCTTATGATGAAGAAACCCTCCTCAAAGATTAGACTGCATTAATCTTAACGGGGGCACACAGACAAGATAAAAATTTAACCTGAGATATTTAAAGATGTCCTCCAAACGATAAGGAGAAGTTTAGTGTTCAACATGAAGCTGAAAAAAAATAAGAGACCACAGTAGAAGCACCAGAAAGCAGAATACAGGCCTCAAAGGGGGACATCTTTTGATTGTGCCCACCCTTCACCGACATGTCTTTTGAGTATGGAACCATAGAAAATATCGATGCATAAGCGCAGCAGTGGGAATGTTCCACAATACAAGTTGGACAAGTCTTTACACAACCTCAGGTAACTACGAGCAGCAAGACCTGTGGAATGTAACCGATATATCATATCACAATGACGGTATAATAAAATAGCCAAAAAAAGCCTTCTTCTTCTGCGCCACTTGTCATTCAAGAAGAAATAAATCATAGGGTAGTCAAGGAAAAGATGGAATTTCGGTCAATTTAAGAGCTCGGTTACCTAACTTAATAATAGACCAACAACAATAAAATGCTCAACAGTAGCTCTTGAAAATATAAGAAAAGATCGACCTGCCCAAAATGCCATCTCAGCCTGCAAATCAGCAAGTTCATCCTCCTTGTCTGTCCCCTGAGGAACAGGGGGGGCTGGAAGCAGGCCAGCTATATCATGCACTGGAGCAGCAGAAACTGTTGCGACGGGCAGAAGGAGCTGTTCTTCCAACTCAGCGCCTTCCAGTTCTTCAAGCTCTGCCTCAAGGTCATCCTGGAATTGAAAAGTGGTCGGAGATAAGCATGGACTTTCCGGAAGGTGGTTTGAGATCTACCCAACGGGCAATCAAAAGCATAACTAAAATCAAACAAAGCGTGAGGATGCTAACCTCATCAAAGTCAGCCGCCGCATCAGAAGGAGCTGACACTGCCTCTTGCATTCGTTTCATGGTCTCATTTAGTTTATTAATCTCATCCAAGAAATTGTCCACGTGATCGATATTTCCAATGATAAAATGGACATCGGTAAACTTTCTATGATTTACGAGCAAAAGAAAGCGCGATAATGGAGAACCCAGCTAATTCAAGCTCAAGAAACTGCGATAAGAAAGTGATGCCGCATTGCATAGAAAGACAAAACGAGTGCTTACGAACAGCTTTCACTTTCAGGAGTAAAATCAGCTGCAAAGCTTACGAATTGCTACTATAAATATCCAGCCAATTATTCAATTATGCGCTTGCGTGTCGATGCCACACACAATCACACAATCACGTAGGAGAGTCGGTTGCCAATACCGAAGACATTTTAAATTTGGATAAGGATTTGTTAAACCTTTTATTGATAAAGATTTCAAAGACTCAAAGCAAATCTCAAAAAAATAAACAGGGTCTTTCATTCAAAATTATCAGCATTGGAATACAATCCTAAATTCGCTCCGTGTTAAAAAAATTCTATGGTTTATCAAGCCCGATTTCATCAAAATTATCAGCATTGGAATGCTGTTGTTTTTCTATTTGAAGGTGAGGCTATTGATGAAAATACAGATTCTAATAATGAATCTCTAAGTAGCCTTAATATTAATAATTTTGAAGAAATTAACGACTACTTTTAGACGCGGGGCAAAATTGGGAATATACAAGAAGTTTATGATTCGTTTATAGGTAAACAAGGGGTTTGAAGTAGAATTGAAATTGAATCTATAGTTAGAATTTATGGAAATTAAGCCTATCTTTATCGTTTTACTTGAATGATAGCGCTTCATTATTTTGGAATCTTCAATTTTTTGTAATTTTTATAATATGATTCCACTCGGCATAAAAATATCTATACTATTTATAAAATATATTTAATTTAATTTTTGAAGTGATGCGCATTGCTCTTTAAAGTGAAATGGTATTCTTGATCTTGATAAGAAGATTAATATTTTTTTGGTCGAAAGACAAGGTAATTAGCCCCTGAGCAACCTTTTTCCTCCAATTAAAGCTTAAAAAAAAAAAGAGAGAGGGTTCGAGGTAGAATTAAAATTAGATCTAAAATCAAGAGTTTAGTAAATTAAGCCTATCTATATCATTTTGCACCAACGATAGTTCTTCATTATTTTAAAATTTTATTTTTTTTATAATTTTTATAATCTGATTCTGCACAACGCGAAATGTTTTGTAATCTTTCTGCAAAATATTTAATTTAATTTGTGTAGAGATACGCATTGTTTTTCAAAGTGAAATGGTACTGTTGATGTTGACAAGATGGTAAATATCTTTTTGTTTAAAAAGGTCAAGGTAATCTTGATTCCATCAACTGACAAAAGATGGACAGCCTTGACAAGAACAAATTTTGAATACTTGATGACGAATGATCTTGCATTCTGGAAATTCGTAGTACTTCTAGACTGATTTATTTCAAGCTATGTTATGGGCTCATAGATGATTTTATCTCATGAAGATGTGTTCTATACTTTCGAAGTATGCTTACTGAGCTTCAATTTGATATATTATAGGCTTAGATTGGACTTCATTTACTAGGTTAAAGTTGCTTTGCAATATCACGCTCAGATCTGGAAATCTAATGTGCTTTGTTTTGAATGTTATGTTTTGATTGACATTTGTTGTTGCTTGATTTTTTTAGAAATTTTGGTATTTGGATTTTAAGCCAATGCCTTCATGATCTTGCTCATAACACCTAGATCTAGAGTTTATAAAATTTTCATGAAATTCAAAAATGATTTGATTGGTCTGATCATCCATAAATCATTGGTGTTTGCTTCCATAAAAACTATTTTCCAGATTAAACTTCATCTGTTCTGCGATTTTTACAAAATCGTGCGACTGGAATATGACATTGGTGTCTTCATGGAGAAATGTCTTATTACATTTCATCCTAACTTGACAAAAAATTTTAGAAATTTCAAATGTCATTTGCTATTTTTAGCAATTTACAGAAGGTGTGTTTGATTCAACTTTCCCAATAGGCTTTGGATGTAATGTAAATGTTGAAAGCCAAAGCTTTTTGAGGAAATGCAAATTGTGTTTGGTAAAAAATCTTTGTAAATGGACTTTAAATTCAATGAGTGTTTGGGAAAAAACCTTTTGTAAGGGGTTTTGACTATAGTTTTTATTTTTTAAGAACCTAAACCCTTCGCTGGTTTGGTGCAACCCAAGCAGCGCACAACCCAGGCAACCGCCACCTAGGTTGCTAGGGTCACGCGAGACCCAGACGAGGGTTGCGCGACCCCAGGCGAGGGCAACCTGAGATTATGAGACCCGGCGACGGTTGCCTAGGTCTGACGACCCTTGCCGGCCCTTTGCTAGCCGTTGTTCCACGAAGAAGATGAATAGTTAAATAGAGGGGCAAAATCAAAAGACTAACATTTGACCAAATGCTGAAAGTCCAATGCTAGCCACTATTAGGGCCCGTTTGGTTCGGCTTTTGGGGAATGCATTTGCAAAAATGCAAATGCCTTTGAGTGAATGGGGTTTTCCGAAATGCAAATATCGTTTGGTAAAATTTGAATTGTGAAACAACTTTGGCCAAAATACCATTCGGTAAGCTTTCTATGATTTACAAGCAAAAGAAAGCATGACAGTGGAGCACCCGGCAAATTCAAGCTCCAGAAGCAGCAATGAGAAATTGACGCCACATTGCATAGAAAGATGAAAGATTTAATAAAATCAGCACTCCACAAATCAGAAAGGAGAACAAACGTAGGACATACTTTGCCTCTTGCATTGCTTTCGTTGCAGCTGCTCTGGTTCTCAGAGCATCCACAGTCTTGGTTGTTGCTTTTGCTCCTTCTAACATTATTATCTGGACCATTCACATATTAGACATCTCTTCCTAGAAGCAGATTTCAAGGAAGTTCTAAATCACTAAATCTTGATGGCTCACCTGATCGCGAATCCGAAGTTGGAAATATCTAAGCTGCTCAATTCTCTGTTCATACAGCCTCTTCCTCTTCAAGCATAGAATTGCCGCTGCATTCCCAACGGCACAACCTTACGTCAATAAGATAACAACTTGCCAACTTTCATAATGGATAAATGCCATCATATAGTTTCAAGTATCATGTGAAAGGAAAAAAAAATTCTTGCATAGTTGCAAGTCGAGTTACAAGGAAAAAGAAAACAAGCAATATAGGTGAAATGATAGGAAATTGAAGTTGCAGCCACAAACAACAAAATGTAATGGTAAAAGAATTGATTGTGCTAAAATTGCTATCCAGTAATAAGGTTACAATGATACAAAGGAAAGTCCAAATCAGAATGCAGTGACTAGTTGAAGTGCTGTGACTGCCACAAACGAAGTAAAAATAAAGGTAAGGACAGGTTCATGTGGATTTGTAATTTTGTACTGAATTATGTGTACACAACTCCAATCCTAATAACCAGTGGACAAATTGAGAAAATGAAGCAACTCTGAGAAATAACATAAAAAAAGCGAGGTCATAAATACAGGAAAAAGTTAGGGTGAATGAGTTTACCCCTTTTAATATTTGCTCTAGAGCACTCCTTTGCTACCTCAACCTCTTGAGAAGCCTTCTTTATAAGAACCTTCTCCTTTTTCTCCAACATTTGGAGTGTCTGTACAGAAAGGAGGACAGAGGGTACAACTGAACCAGTCAAATATGCAAATGATAACCTACCGTAATTATTTGTGTAAACTAAGCAAAGCCTACAATCTAATAAAATAAATCCACATCTTAATAAAGAGATATGCAGATGCAAGTGTTTTACCAACATACGTACCTGAAGTATGCATTTCTTAACTACTGACAACATTAGGGGAAATTGAAATGAAAAAGACTCTCCACATAAAAGAAAGGGCTCTTCGGGAAATTTTTACAAATACAGATAAGTCTTCTAGCCGTCAAGTAATCAGATCAAAAATCTCAATGCACTGAATCGTGATTGTGTGCCTTGGTTGAACTAGGACACAGCCACAGATATCTAGAGCTTCCCAACAGCTTTCGCTTTCAGGGGTTGTCCCAAGAAAAAAAAAAAAAAAAAGTTGCTAAAGAACCATTTCTTCAACCATCGGAGAAGAGAGAAAAAAAAAAAAAAAAAGAACCATCAACCATCAGAAAAGAGAGATCACTGATTGCTTGATTACTAGAATAATCATCTCCATTCAAAGCACCCACAAAAAAACCGAAAAGTTGAAATCAAGCGTAGGAAGCACCGATCGAATCCCCGTTACCAAAGGCGGCCCAGACGATCAACCGACCATGACGAACTGCAAATCAAAGACGGGTAGGCAGGAGCAAAAACACAAAAGTACATGATCGGTACCGCATTCAACTTGTCTTGCGGGTTGAGAACCTTGGTCAGCTGACGTTTCCAGATGATTCTCTTAATAAAATCCATGATTAATCACGACCTTCAGTGTTATAATATGTCTCGAGTTTGACTTTGTGAACGAAATCGAACTCAAAATAAATTAAAGAAAAGTGGATATTTGGACTTCAAGTTGCTGATTTGTAGAGAGCAAGCCATGAATTTGTAGATTACGAAAACAAAGCTACGTTGGAAATCCAAGTTCAGGAAGTCTGACTTTGTGTCGAAAAGGAAATAAAATCAAGGCTATCCTAATAGGTGTGGGCTCCTGGAACTCGGTCAAACAACAACGAATAAGAAAAAAAAAGAATAAAAGGAAATAAAAGATATGATATTATTTGATACTGAAGTTGGCTTAAATTCTAAGTGCATATATATATATATGTTCTATATATATATATAAAAAAAAAAAGTTTTGAAGCGCCGCGTATATATATATATCTTGAAGCTCCAAATATCGAGTGCTTGAGAGTGAGCTTGTTATTTTTTCGTTCGTGCAATTACATCCAAGAATAATTAGTATTTGTAGCCAATTAAATCTTGAGATAAGATTTGCATGTGATTCCTTCATGAGATTGAAAGATTATTTCTTGAGGAATTTCGAGGCTAAACACTACGTGCGTTATTAGGTGTAATTGGGGTTTGGGAAACACCGAGAGAGTGTTTGAGTGACTTGAGTGTGTAATCTCCTTGTATCACTTGATCTATAGTGAAATTCGTCACTGCTCTCCCCGTGGACATAGGTCTTTACGATTGAACCACGTAAATCCGGTGTTCGATTTATTTTCTTCTTTTGTCTATATAATTGTTTGATCACTCGCTTTCCGCAACATTTAGAAACCCTCGATATCCCTTTCAACACCAAAAAGAACGAATCGACCCATCAAAGATCAATCAGCTGAAGCGCAATCAATCAGCTTGCGACAGGGATTGTGGACGTCGCTTTCACTTCCGTTGTCATTTCAAATAGTGACCATTTTCAGACGCGTGCCGATTTAGGAATATGCTGAAAATCGATTATATTTTATAAATAAAAAGAAAAATTCGGGATAAAATTTAAATTGAATTCTATCTTTATCACTTTACTCCATCGGTTGCTCTTCATGATTTTGAATTTTTTATATTTTTTACATATGATTTTACTCGACCCAAAATATCTTGCAATCTTCCACGAAGGGGTCTATATTCAAAACAAGAATTTTAGCAATTGCAATTAGTTAGTCCCCTTGCGCCTCTTTTAGGTCTTACCCTATCGGGACTGATTTTTGATATCCAACCAAACTCTCATCATAAATATAAGGCATTCTGGCCTCAATTTCTGATGCATAATATGGTGAGTATAGAGCATACTATCTTATCATTCTAAGACCTCTAATACCGGAAAAAAAAATTGAATAGAAAAAGGGAGAATTAGCTTTGCATAATTTGAGCACACAAATACACGATTTCATTGATGAAGGCTAGTCTTGCTTCAACATATTACAAACCATGCCTAGGGTTACGCATTGTTTTTTAAAGTGAAATCGCACCGTTGACCTTGATAATAAGACAAATAATTTTTTGGTTAAAGTAGTCAAGATAGTTAAGATAATTAAGCCTATCTTTGTCACTTTACTCCATCGGTCGCTTTCACTTCCCATGTCATTTCACACCGTTGCGAATGAGAAGAGATTAGTGGATATTTTTGGAGGCCAAGCAAAATTGGGAATGTTCTGAAAGTTGGGGATTTTTATAATTATACTAAAAATTTTATAATTTCATAATTTTCATAATCTTATGCTACTCAACTCAAAATATCTTACAATCTCACTACAATGTATTTAATTTAATTTAAGGAACTCAAATTCGTTTTTTTTTTTTTTTTATTTCGGATGATGAATTTTATATTGAGCATCATCCTTTTTAACTTTTTGTCGTCAATAGCATTTTTGTTGCGTGTTTTGCATTTTCTCCTCTTCTGAAAGTTGAATATATGTTTCAGCAGGCTCAACTTCACCTGTAGAATATATCTTTCATACACGTGAGTTCCTTTTTGTTGGGAATAACGGATCCCCGAAAACCGGATTCGACACTAAATCGAATCCCTAAAACGAGTGCGGAAGATAAGCTCGGGAATAAACACGTATCACCGATCGTAAAGCACACCACGGATTCGAGTGTACCTTGTTAGCCACATATTAGACACCGACGCCGAAAAGAGGAAGAGAATTCAGTCTGTTCGATCCGATGTCGAAAAATCGCCGTGAAGGGAAGATGGCGTCGCTTCTTGGCTTACTGTCCTTTTCTTGGAGAGAGAGAACTTTGGAAGAGAAGGAGAACGTACGTACTAAAATGTGAAGAGGTGTGTTCTCCCTCTCTCTCATCCCTTTTATATGTTTCTCCTTCCACGGGCCTTATTCCCGTGGGCCGGGCCTTTAGGCCCATCATGGACGGACGGGCCTTAAGCCCATCTACTCTAAAACCATCATCTCCCACTCGCACATGGTGAACCAAAAACACCATGGGCGGATAGGCCCAACTTAGGCCCATCAATTGAAAATCCTCTTTTCCTCTTTCAACATTCATACCGGTGAATAATTCGTGCGACCAAGATACTTTGAGAGCTCGTTCTATACATCTGTTAGGAATATATAGCAGCTCATATTGGGCGTCATACTCGAGTAGATTTTGTATGCGGTACCCTAGATCGATCGATCACATTTATATCTCTCTTGATCTCTTTTAAACAACGATATATATATTGTATTCACAATTATGATTATCCCAAAGACAGTCATAATTGGTCGACCGGAAATACAAAACTACAATGTGATTCTCCAAAATCGATCTTCCTCTTTCCTTCAAACTCTCAATTTCAGTTCAACTTGCTTTTCTAGAAATGTCCCATTAGATCGAATCAACTCATGACCATTGGCAACATTCTAAGATAGCAAACACTAAATAGAAATCTTGAGAATAAGTAAAAGTCATGAGGGCACTAAAAATGAGGAACTCTTTTCCTCAAGAGTCTCATACGGCATAAAAGTTGAGATCAAACTTTTGCCACTCTTATTGGTCGTCTCATGCATACGTAGTATGAAATACGTATTACGGTATTAACTCCTTTCCCCATGGAGCGTATGTCTACACCATCAATACCGTATAGATGATAGTTCGGACATACCCAATGTCTAACTTGAGTTCACGTATCTACTCATTCACAAAATTCATCGAACTCACATCGGCATCTTAGACAGATAAAGTAAAATATGTGGGGTATTTTACTTTCGGACATAGTACATATCATGTCCTCATCTTAACACTCAGTTAAGGCGACATATTTATTTTAAGCTTGAGCTCTCGATTATCACCTAGATAATAAGCTTAAAAACCGTCTCATCTCTATTTATCACATAGTAAATAGAGGCGATTACCCGTGTGAGTGGGCTAATCTCTTATCTGTCCGACATACTTTCTCAACTTAATGTAATGCACTTAGCATTAAGATGCATAAAGATCAAACAAAGATTCATAGGCATTAATAATGAAAACTCAAATTCATTAAATGTGAACAACTCAGGGAAATTACAATATCCAGTACATCAGACTCTACGCAATCCTAGAGATTTTACATGACCACAAAACACATCTCTAGATATTGGCTTTGTCATAGGATCTGCTACCATTCTATGCGTAGATATGTACTGTAAGTTCACATCCTTTTGTGCAACCATATCTTTGACAAAATTATACTTGGTATCTATATGTTTGGTCTTGCCATGATATTTTGGATCTTTGGTGTACGCTATAGCTGCTTGGCTATCACAGTTAACCAATAATGGATTTGCAGCTTTCTCATCAACACCTAAATGATCCAAAAATCTCTTAAGCCAAACTCCTTCTTGTACCGCTGCGATAATGCCACGAACTCAGCTTCCATCGTGGACAAGGCTATACCCGTTTGTTTCTTCTTGCTCCAACATATGGTGCCATTATTCAATAAGAAAACAAACCCAGTGAGGTAGATTTCCTTTCGTCTAAATCTCCTCCCTAATCAGTTTCATAATAGCCTTCGAGTCGCAGATCATTTCCTTGATAACTCAACGTATAATCAGCAGTTCCCTTTAGATACCTCAGTATTCTCTTAATGGCTTTATAATGTGCTTGACCTGGATTGGATTGGTATCTACTCACCATTCCAACTGCAAAACATATGTCGGGTCTTGTACACATCATAGCGTACATCAAGCTCCCAACTGCACTAGCATAAGGAACATGTTTCATTTGTTCCTTCTCTTGTGGAGTCCTCGGACACGATCTATGGCTCAATCCTTCACATTTCGCAATAGGAGTGTCTATGGGTTTACAATCTTGCATACGAAATCGTTCAAGAACTTTATTTATATATGTTTCTTGCGAAAGAGACAACGATCTCTTCGAACGATCTCTTGAAATCTTAACTCCAAGAATGTATGCAACCTCACCCATGTCTTTCATCTCAAAGTTGGAAGATAACCAACTCTTGACAGTATTAACAAACTCCATATTGCTTTTGGCAATCAGTATATCATCAACATATAATGATATAATCACAAAATGATCTTTGGATCTTTTGATATATACACAATGATCCTCATCAATCATTGTAAAATCATATGCCATTATGGCATTATGAAAACGTATATACCATAGTCTTGATGATCGCTTTTTAGGCCGTATATCGATCTCAAAAGTCGACATACTTTATCTTCTTGGCCTTTTACTATGAAACCAGTAGGTTGTTCCATATATATTTCTTCCTCTAATTCTCCATTGAGGAAAGCGGTCTTTACATCCATCGATGTAACTCAAGATCCATACTAGTTACTATTGCCGAATAATGCGAATCGAGGTAAATCTCACTACGGGAGAAAACGTATCTTCATAATCAATTCCTTCCCCGTTGATTATACCCCTTCGCCACAAGGCGAGCCTTATGCCTTTCTATCGAGCCATCAGCCTTTCGCTTTATTTTGAGAACCCACTTGTTCCCAATAGCTCACGTCCTTTTGGAAGATCAACCCGGTTCCCAGACTTGGTTTGATTTCATTGACTCCATTTCCTCTTCCATTGCATGAATCCATTTTTCCTTACTAGGGCAATTCGAGCCTCATTAATATTTCTTGGCTCATCCTCATCTTGTGGAGCAACCATAAAAGTTTCCCCTTCAATGTCAAAACGTCGACGGGGAATACTTTGGCGACTTGTTCGCCGTATGGGAGATTGTACACTTTGCACATCATTCCCCATTATGCTCCCACTTGGATTAGGTAATGATGATATCGTCTCATTAAGTGGTTGCAATTGAGAATGAGTTGAATTCAATTCATCACTTCTCATATTACTCCCACTTGGACGAACTCCACTAAGATCATTATCTTGATCCAAGGTTTCAAATAGGGAGTGATCTTCCCTATTTCGCCCTTCTTAGGAAATTCATCCTCTAAGAATGTGACATCCCGTGATTCAAATTCAGTTATACTCCCACTTTCCTGCTCACCTATGAACACATACCCTTTTGAGTGTTCCGAGTATCTTATGAAAATACTCTTCTTTCCTCTGGGACCCAATTTCCCAAACTTGTGAGAGGACTCATGTGTATAGGCAGCACAACCCCATGGCTTAAGAGAACTTAAGTCCGGTTTTCTACCTGTCCATAACTCATATGGAGTGGAAGTAACTGATTTGGAAGGCACACGGTTAAGTATATAGGCAGCAATTAACAACGCATCACTCCAAAAGGTAATAGGTAAGTTAGCATGTGCCATCATGGACCTAACCATTTCCAGTAGGGTTCATTTTTCTCTCCGCAACACCATTTTGTTGAGGAGTATATGGAATAGACAAGCTGTCTTTCTATTCCTTTTTCATCACATAATTTTCTGAACTCATCAGATAAATATTCTCGACCTCGATCGGATCTCAATGCTTTTATTTTCTTGTCTAATTGATTCTCTACCAGGTTCATAAACCTTTTGAAACAACTCAATGCTTCAGATTTATGAGAAATCAAATAGACATATCCGAATCGAGTATAATCATCTATAAATGTGATGAAATAAACAGCCCCATGCCTTCCTCTCACATTCATTGGACCACAGACGTCAGTATGGATTAAATGCGAGAGAAATTCAGCTCTTTTACCTTTTCCAAATGGTTTCCTTGTCGTTTTCCCTTCTAGGCAATGCTTACATATAGGCAAATCGACTTTTCAATGTTGCCCAACAAGCCCTCTTTGGCTAGTCTATTCATACGTTGTTGGCCAATATGACCAAGTCTAGCATGCCATACATTCACATCATTATCATATGAATTAGGAGACGTGAGAAGGGAATAACTAACATTTGTATTAACATAATCAATATCTAATACAATAAAACCATCCAGAAAATAACCACAACCATAGTAGTTTGTATCCAAATACAAATCTACACCTCTCTTATGGAAGTTCACATTAAAACCAAATTTAACCAACACTAGAACAGACACTAAATTTCAACGAATCTCCGGAGCATACAACACATCATGTAGGAATAACGTGCGTCCACCACGCATGTTCGGTTGGCGAGTGCCAATTCCTTTTACTTCAGCTCTGGGTTGTTTCCCACATAGATCCACTTAGTTCCAGTTGGAACTCGTCGAAATTCTACGAAGGATCCTCTATCCTTCGCTACATGGTCTGTAGCTCCTGAATCTACAGTCCACAGAGGATTAGATTCAGTCAAGAATACAAAACTTGACACATACGCAAAGTTCCCAATTGTACAAGGGGTGTGTACCTTCTTTGGCTCGCGACAATTGCGGGCATAGTGACCCTCGGTCACGGTTGTAACACTTCACCCTTGAGATATTCTTTACATGAGAACGTTTTCCTCTCTTCACGCGAGGACGTTTTCCTCTCTTTTGTTGGTTAATTCTTGGCTTCTTGCAGGGAAGGACTTGATCCCTTGCTATCCCACATATTGAACGAATCAATGCGCTTGCGCTTAGAGCTTGAAGCCCCTTCGAGCTTAAAGCAACACGACAAATATCGTATTCCGCTCAAATGCCTTGAGGCAATCATCAGCTAGCTCAAGGTGGCGCACAGCAATCTCAAGATCTTCCATAACATGGTCAAGAGCTTTTAGTGCTTTTTGCTTTTCCAGCACATCTTGAATTCTCATTTGCCAAATTTCATAGTTGTCACCATTGAGCTTTTCACCTTTGTTCGCTCGGCAACTATGCTTTTTGTGGCTAAGCCATTGATCGAACACATCGGACATATATGCACGAGTTATTAATGCCTATTATTTATGCATCCCTTTTGCACAGACCGATCATATTAATGAATAATTTCAAGTAAGGTTTTAGAATCAAAGGTCACTATGTTTCGAATCATCCTCCAAAAATCCTAACTTAAAACTATCATTAATATGATTGTCATATGCAAAATCAATTCTATGAAGCTACAAAAACTTCACTAATTACCCACATCTAATTACCCACAAGAACCAGCAATAACGAAAGCAACAGATAATTGACATACAATATAATAAAAAATGCTTTCATATAACACCACTAACATATAGGTTGCTACATCAACAACAATCGGGTAGTATACACTACAAAAGATGTCCACTAAGCACACTAATAACAATCAGCCAAAAACAACTAAAAACAAGGCATCATACAACTAATAGGGAAAGCTGCTACTTGGTTCAACTTCTTTTTCTTTTTCTCTATAAATTTTTTAGGCATTCTCGACAGCCATGGAAAAACAGACGGATATCCCTTAGGATTTCTCCTACGCACATTCATTCCCTGCCTAATCGAAGTCATTCCTTGGATCGCAGTCTTTGTGGCTCCAACCCGATGATATTCATCCACAAATTCCATTACTAGCTCCTTATAGCTAGTAAATCCTTTGACCTTCCATAGGCGATTCAACACTCCTTGCCATTCTAGTGGAAGAGTGTTCATAAAGAATCGCACAATCCGAATATCGGCATGGGATAACCGTTCCAAATGACCTCTTGAATTTTGTTGTTGACCTCTATGACATGATCAATTATGTCGTCACTCTCCCATCGATAACCATTCAAATTGGTTATCAACCTTGAAAGCCTTTCCATTTGTTCATCCGACATTGTGCGCACAGATGCGCGTGGCTTACGAGGAGGCATTGTTCCTGCAACAAATGCAGAACAAATAAAATGGATTACATATAATCCACATAGACATAATTGAAAAAGAAACACATTCCTTTTTCTTTTTCTTTTTTCTTTTTTTTTGGGTCAACGGTCAACGGTCGTCAACGGTCGCGGTCAACGGTGCGGCCGGTCGGCCGGTCGGGCCGGTCGGACCGGTCTCCCGGTCGGGCCGGTCGGACGAACCGACCGGCACGTGCCACGCATGTGCCTTGATGACGTCACGATGACGTCATCGGGCACGTGCGAGGCACGCGCCAAGGCCGAACGGCACAACCGACGCGCCGTTTCGCGCGCGCGTGCATCGCACGCGCCTGGGCGAAACGGCGCATCCGACGCGTCGTTTCGCGCGCGCGTGCGTCGCACGCGCCTGGGCGAAACGGCGCGTCCGACGCGCTTTTGCGCGGGGGACCGAATCGGCGCGTGCGTTGCACGCGCCGATGACCCCCGTGCGTTCCGGCGGCGCGTGGCGGCGCGTCCGGCGTCCTCCGGCGGCGTGCGGCATATCGTCGGACTCGTCTCGACGTCCTCTTTCCCCCTATGCCATCAGACTTCGATTTCGACTTACGAAAAATCGAAAAAATGGGCGAACAGTGCTCGGGTGTCGGGATTTCTCGCCCCGATCCGTACGGCCGAATTACTTTCGCGAAAAATCAATCAAAAAACATCAAACAAGTCGGGAAAAACGTGAACTAGGGCTCTGATACCAATGTTGGGAATAACAGATCCCCGAAACCGGATTCGACACTAAATCGAATCCCTAAAACGAGTGCGGAAGATAAGCCCGGGAATAAACACGTATCACCGATCGTAAAGCACACCACGGATTCGAGCGTACCTTGTTAACCACGGATTAGACACCGACGCCGAAAAGAGGAAGAGAATTCAGTCTGTTCGATCCGATGTCGAAAAATCGCCGTGAAGGGAAGATGGCGTCGCTTCTGGCTTCTTGTCCTTTTCTTTTTGAGAGAGAACTTTGGAAGAGAAGGAGAACGTACGTACTAAAATGTGAAGAGGTGTGTTCTCCCTCTCTCTCATCCCTTTTATATGTTTCTCCTTCCACGGGCCTTATTCCCGTGGGCCGGGCCTTTAGGCCCATCATGGACGGACGGGCCTTAAGCCCATCTACTCTAAAACCATCACTTTTCTTTCTAAAGCACATTCCACACCTTTGAAGTCGCGACATTCCTCGTGTGCAATGCTGCACATCTTTCTTCACTACTCTTGTAGAAAACCATGAGCAAATGTTCAGAAAAATAAATAGGATGAAATTAGAGAACAAATGAATAATGCGAGGAAAAAGATGACGGCATTTCATTCATTGACGTTTTCAGTTCGAGTCCATAGACAAAAGAATGTGAGCAAACCATTAAGGTATGAGGAGCTGAGTAGGTGCTTAATAGTTAATATGATAATGGAAAAGCTAACCTTGTGCGGCATCTGTTGTGATGCGAAGCCACGCTTCCCAACTCAATGTACGCGAATCACAATCTACAGGCGCAACGTATTGCATTAGTGTGATCAACTCTTCGGACGCTATAAACTACACAAGCATATTGCATTATTTCACCCGAAATGTCTTTCTCGTTCTGGTAAATTAATTTTTTAGATTGCCTTTGGCTAAGTATCCATATATCAGCACCATTTTGTTGCTCTCATCACAGTATCCAATGAAGGACGCCAAGTTCTTATGGTGAATTCTCATTAGAAGTTCGGCCTGCCGATTGACTACATTTTTCAAGATTAACTTGACAATGTTTCGTAAACAATATTTTCGTTGCATGAAAATGACACATGTTTACATTCTTGTGTCTTAATGGAACAACCTCTAAAGGGATCGTCTACAATCAGTGTTTGTGGCAAGCAATGAAACCTGTACCATATTTATTGTGCTTAGGCATGTTGTGTTTGGTATTAGGTTTATCGAAATGTGCCGGGGACGTTGATTTTCAAGAGTATGGTACGACCCTCGGTCTGGAACTCTTTGGTCCCTTGTGAAGGCGATGTGGATGGCATCTTCACCGCAACTCGATTTCACTCATTCATGATGCCTAGGTAGACATTGCCGAACCCGCCTATTGACACCTAAATTTTGGCGATTTAGTTTATTTATTTATTGCATAGAAAATTAGGGATTAATTTTATCCCTAAAAAAAAATATATTGCATAGCATATAGATTTAGGTGCATTTATTTTTAGTTTGCATGTCTCGCATTTATTTATTGGACTGGCCGTGGATAGGTTCAAATTGGTGATTTTGATCTGCAAATTGAAAGGCCGGACTAAGCCCGCGAAGCGAACAAATTGGCCGAAGCTCGATTTTTAATGATCGGAAATTATATCGTGAGAAAATAGAAATTCGAATTTTTTGTTCGAGATATGATGAATTGTTTTTGGATAGGACAAGTGATATTGCGTTCAACAAAACGAATATTGCGAATATCGATTCGAAAAAATTGAAAACCTAATCGGTGACCTATAAATAGGTTTGTTCGCTTAGGGTTTCGGGGGGGCCACACATTGAAAATACGGCCGCACAAGAGTGTAACTAATTTTCGAGGCTTTTCCTTCGTTTATTTTTGGGAGGTGACAATGGAGAGAAACTCACAGAGGGGGCTTGACGTAATACGAGGCCACAATTAAAGAAATCGTGAGGGCAGCCACATAAAAAATAGAGGGGGAGAGACGATGATAGGTTTTGGTTTGTCCAGCCTGCGCCATCAATTCCAGTGAACTTGGCAACGTGCAAAACAGCCACTTGCCTTAGTCCTCGCAGCGAAATCAGTATTTCTAGCACCAGACCTGCAAGCAACCATCAATCGCCAATTCACTTCAGTCAGTTCGGACGACTCCAGTAGGTCCTCCGTTGAACTGGCTCGCTTTGCAGCGTCTAGCACCGCGAGTCCAGCCGAGACGAATTCTGGTCCGTGCTCCATCTGATAAATGAAGTTGTCCCACCGTTTCTCTCTGCCGATCGTCACCTGCGCCTCCTCCGTCTTTCGACACGACGTCCTTATCTGGCCGGGTCTCCTGCTCGATTGCTGCACTTTCCGACTGTGATCCGGGCTGTTTCAGTCCCTCGTCGATGTTCCCAGATCGTTACAACGCTTCCACGGCTGCAACCTTGTCTCTTGCCAAGTAATTTGCATGTCTTGATGGTGTGTCCAGTGGCGGCAACATCACATGCAATTGTGATATTTTCAAAGCAAGAGCTGTCCTAATTTTGGCCATGACAATGACAGGATTCAATCGGTGCTCTTTTAATTTTCCTCGTGCATGTGTTATGACTATTCCTCCCCATGCTTAGCAGTTTTCCAGAGTACTTGGTAATTCACCAAGGGAGAGCATGATACAAGCGAATATTGTGGAAATTCCGATCACACTTGCGTGAAGCCACCACAAGCAACCGCTGCTGTGAAACGATCTTCCTCACCGTGATTCCCATGACCCATCATCCATTCAAATTTGGAAACGTCACCCGCGTGACATCATGAATTAGGTAAGATATCAATCGAGTTTTTTCATATTTTATTACATGATCCATGGGATCGTGATTTATTTTGAATAATTGTTCGTTATTGCCATATCCAAAAATATTTTGAATTCTCATGAATTCAGGGATTAATCCCTAATTTCATAACATGCATACGATTGACAGTCCGATTTTCACGCCCAAAATCCGACTCACAATCGCACGGAAAATCGCCAATCCGATCTCACACTCGAGATTCGATTCGTGATTTATTTAAAATTAACCAATCCGATCTCATGCGCAGGATATGATTTGTCAATTTGTGGATATTGATCTTATCTTGCTAGATGTGCCGTCATGTTATTTGAATCGACTTTGTTTTCGTAAAAAAGAATTCGAATTAGGATTAGGTTTTTTTTTATTTTTTATTATCTTGCATGTTTAGAATAGGGATTTTATTTTGAATCATGAAAAAGAAAAAGAAAAAGTGCACTCATTTAGGATGTTAGTTTTTTTTTCTATTATCTGAATTGCATGTTTAATTTTAATTTCGAATTTCATAAAAATTAGGAATTAAGGCATTATTTGCACGTCATGGCATATTAGAATAAATTGCATGTTTTATTTTAAGTTTAGATTGATTTTTGCATCTTAGATTAAAGCTTGCTAGATTAAGATAATATCTTAGTTTAAGTTAGGATTTACTCTGACCTGATCCTTAATATAAGCTAGATAGAATCTTAATCTAGATAGTTATGTTTTTGCATTTTCCTTAATTTCGAATTTCATAAAAATTTGTCTTAGGATAAATTAGTTTCAATTTCTAGAATATATTGCATTTTAGAATAGAAAATTCATGTGCATGTCATATAGAATTAGACCCACTAAATGCACATCATTTAGGGTTTATTATTAGGTTCATTTAATTAGAAATTGCACGTCATTAGAATTAGGTCATTTTGATTAATTTAGATTGCATATTTAATTATTGCATGTTTATTAAAAATCATTAGTTTTTTTAAATCATTCATATAGTTTAGGACATTTTGTCATGCGATATTATTTCATATTAGATTAGAAGCATTGCATTGCATATGGACTATATTCTCATTAAAAAATGAAGGCAAAAATTGAGTGATTGCTTGTTAATTAGAAATCATATCTTTGATGTGAATTCTGATCTAACAACGCAGATGCTTTCGTTGCTTTAAGGTAAGTCCTGCATTATTTTATTTGCTTTCTTGAGTGTTAAATTGGTGGTTTGCGCACTTGTATGATCATCTCACATGTTAGGAAAGTGAAATTAATTCAAGCTGCTTGCTAAACATTTTTTTTAAAAGATAAAAGAAAAGGTACCGAAAGGGCGTTAGAGAAATCTAACGTAATCAAGTCCCCGAACTCACAAATCTTTGGTTCGTAGGAGTAAGATGATTCTCCCATTATTTTACTTAGGTATCTAATCGGCCTAAACGATTAGTGGCGACTCCCTTTTTTGCATGCTAGCTATTTGAATTTAAATCGCGAGTTGGTATGGGCTAGGGAGAGCCCGAGCTAAGTTTAGGCTTAGCAATCCATTAGCCTAATTTTAGGTGGTGCACCCGAAAATTTGGTCGCGACACCACCCTACCCGGTAACTATCTTGAAGTTGCTTGTTACGCCAATAAAAGCAATTTTATGACTTTTGTGGGGGTCACAACCCTCAAAATTGGTCAAGAGGATTATATTGGAAAATTGTAAAAATAATTAAGACTAAATTGTAAAATTGAAAGGTTTAAGATCAAATTGGTAACTCAATAATAAGTTTATGACTTTTGTGGTGATTATCCCCTCAATTTTGGGGAGCAAAAACGTAATAAGGTGAAAAGTTGGGAGCAATCTGTAATTTACCAACCTTCATCCAACGAGTGAACTCAAACTCGAACCTCGCTCCCGGGGAGCTTCAATAAAAACTCCCGCCAAAAGAAGAACGAGAGAGAGAAGAATCGTGGAACCCCCCGCAGCTGGAGCTCGTCTTCTCTTTCGCCACTCCCTTCATCGATCGCGCGACAGCAGAAATGGTAGATCTTTATCTCTCTCTCTTTCCCGAGTTTCTCGATGAAATTGTGCTTTCATCTGTGTTTTTCGGGGGCTGATCTGAGGTTAGATTACGTTTGGAGCAAGCATTTCGTTCGCGATTTCAGATAGGGTTTCGAGTTTTAGGGTGACGCTGAATAATCGCCTGTGGCTCTCGAGTCAAACTAGTCGTTTTGTCTGATGCTTGATGGTAGTTTTGGATTTAGGGCTATCTGGATCCTCTGGAGTCTTGAGTGCTTGATTTTTGCTACATCGCTTCGATTTCCGGATGTTGTTTGTACTGAGTTTTGTTAGGTTTTCGTCGGATTGCTGTTCTCTTGCTTGGTGACTGTGGATTGCCGGCCAGATGGTGCCGTGGATTTACATGTTTGTTTACTTTTTGGGTTGTGTGCAGTCAAAGAAACGTGGACTATCTTTGGAAGAGAAGCGAGAGAAGATGCTTCAGATATTCTACGAGTCGCAAGACTTCTTCCTTGTGAGATTCCACTGCTTCTGACTGTATTAATTGATTGCCTTACAGTTCTCAACATGTTTCGGTTTGACTGAAGTTTTCGTGTTTTTGCTGAATTTGTAGTTTAGAAAGAAGTGGAATCATATCATGTTTTGGCATTCTTTTTCAACTGTTGGGAAGCTACATGTACATTGGTTATTTATGAAAGCTTAGTACTCCCCAGGGATTTGGATTCATCACTCATGTTAATTACGTTCATCCGTGAGAATACAAGTCAATAGCACTTATTGGAAGTACTTATCAGAAGTACTTTTTCTTGTTTGAGAGAGAGAGAGAGAGATTAGTCCCCAGGGTTCTAGATTCATAAACTACAAAGGCTTCACTCATGTTAGTTAAGTTCATCCATGAAAATACAAGTCGATAGCACTTATTGGAAGTACGTTATATCGTTACCTTTCAGCTAAAGGAGCTTGAGAAATTGGGACCCAGAAAAGGTGTTATCACCCAGTCTGTCAAAGATGTCGTTCAAAGCTTGGTTGATGATGACCTAGTCTCGAAGGACAAGATTGGAACTTCTGTAAGTTATAGCTTCCGGAATTGAGTTTTCCCCCCTCAAATCTATACCAACAGGAAATACACCCGCATGATTGGTTGTATATTGATGCTTCCTAACTCTTTTGCTCCCCATGTCATTTTGATACTAAACTCATGTAGTACTTTTGACTGACTAGATCTTTGAAATGCCTAATTGTGGGAATCGGCTTAAAATTTCAGGTATATTTCTGGAGTCTTCCTAGCTGCGCCGGAAACCAGGTTAAGATCAGTACTTCACTGTTGACCTGAATTCTATAAAAGCTGTCTCTTTGTTTGCATTCCTTATGCACTTTCTCAACAATAACAACAGAGTAACTAAATCACAGCTGCGAAATGTGTACCGGAAACTTGAAACTGATGTCCAAAGTAGCAAGAGGCGGCTGGCGGAGCTAGCTGATCAGTGCAATGCATTAAAGAAGGGAAGGGAGGAATCTGTGAGTGGATCTCTTTTCAACAATATGCAATATGCTCCTAAGAGTGCAGAGTAAAAGTTTTGTGCTTCCTCTGTGGTTTGACCAGGATGAACAAGAGGAGGCTTTAAGCAACCTAAAAAAAGTAGAGGAGAAGTACAATGAGTTGAAGGTTGTGGTTGAACTATTCCCCCATTCTTATCGATATCCAAAATTAAAAGTGGAGTATTATTGATAGTCCATTGTCTGATATTTAGGATGAGATGGCAGAATATGCAGACAATGATCCAGCTGCCTTTGAAGCAATGAGTTAAGAAAGCCGGTCTTATGATGCTCAAGTTTCTAGTTTTTCCTTAAGCTATCCTGGATTTCACGTTTCTTTCTTTGTGGTATTTTGTTTGGCGATCTGACTAGCTGACTCTTCCTCAATAATGTGGACAGAGGATGCAATATCGGTTGCCCATGCAGCAGCCAATAGATGGACAGGTATTGCCGCTGACAGATTCTGCTTTGTTAAGTGTTTATTTCAGTCTTCAAGTAAGCGCTTGAGCAATTTCGCAACATTGTGAATTTTCTCTATTTTGGCCCTTTAAATTCTTTCTGGGGTTTTAATTTTGCAGACAATATTTTCATACTGAGACAGTGGTGCTCAAACAATTTTCCAGAAGCCAAAGAACAGCTAGAACATATGTACCAGGAGGTAATTCCCATAAGCACAGATATAGCCTCGTCCAAAAGCATCATAGTAGGTCAACCAATACCCAAAATCCGGATATCTGCAGTTTATTTGGCTGACAACACTATAAATAACAGCATCTAAACCATTAGCAAATGTGACTTTTTGCTCCAAGCAACATTTTCTTCTCACCTGATAAATTAGACCGGTGAAAAATATAGTTACAAAGGCATGAGTAAGTTTACTCTTAAGCAAGGCGTGAGCTGCTTCTTTGAAGTAGCTGTTTTAGCTTATCTGATCTTTGAAGTTTCTTTGAACTGAAGTTCTAATGCTGAAATGTAACTAAAGGTGGGAATTACTGATGATTTGGACTACCTGGAGATGTCAACACTGGGAACTTAGATACCACAGAGTCAAATGGCATATACACCAGGCGTCGCATCCAATTTCTCTCGGATTCTGATGCAAATCTATTAAACTGAAAGAGCACATTGCGCGAGTATGTTGTTGCCTTGGTCTGATGTGTGAGCCAAGCTTCCTAGACTTGTAATAAATATTAGCTGACCCTCTCTGAATGTGCAAGCTGAATCGGTTTTTATGCTTGATGAGATTGGGGGTGATGTGTAATCTGGATCATACAACTCGATGGAAACACACTTTTGATGGTAATATCTCCACCTGCATGTCTCTCTCTCTCTCTCTCTCTCTCTCTCTCTACATTGCCAATGCAGAGAAATGCGTGTGG
This sequence comes from Eucalyptus marginata, assembly GCA_014182565.1. NCBI lineage: Eukaryota > Viridiplantae > Streptophyta > Magnoliopsida > Myrtales > Myrtaceae > Eucalyptus > Eucalyptus marginata. The sequence continues at coordinate 8,489,663 of CM024587.1, read as the reverse complement.
AGCAAAAAAGGTAGGAAAATGACATCGCTGCATCAGAAGATCCGAGCAGCTTCTGAAACCTTGCTAACAAATTGAAATCAGGCCTTTATTTGCTCTACTGGGATGTATGACCAGGTTATAGATATCCATACACACTAGAATAGTCTTCAGAGGAAGATCGAAACTGTCCAGGTTGAAATTAAGAAGCCCAATCAAGATTGAAGTACAAATTATGAACAGCACGGTCCAACTTCATAAGTTGGTGAAGACTTGAGAAGCTACTGTTGGGGTTCGTCTCCAAGTAAATGAAATTCCACCATATCTAGTAACAAAAATATTGATGCAAACGCATAGCAGCACAGCAGCAGGAATGTCCATAATACAGGTTTGGCATCTTTACACAGCCTCAGTTAACTATGAGCAGCAAGACCTGCGGAATGTAACTGATATATCAGATTAGAATGACAGTATAACAAAATAGCCAAAGAAAAAGTCTGTCTTCTCCTATGCCGTTTATCATACAAAAGAAAGAAATCATTGGCAGCCAAGGGAAAAAACAGAATTTCGGCCAATTTAAGAGTAACCTAACTTATAGGCCAACAATGAAATGCTTAATACTAGCTTTTGAAAAAAGGAGAGAAGATTGACCTGCTCAAAGTGCCATCCCAGCCTGCGAAGTAGCAAGTTCATCCTCCTCAGCTGTCCTCTGAGGAACAGGGTCAGCTCCTTCCCGTTCTTTGAGCTTTGCCTCAACCTTATCCTGGAATTACAAAGTGATTAGAGATAAGCATGGACTTTCTGGGAGGTAGTTTTAGATCCACCGTACCGGTGATCAAAAGCATAACTAAAATTAAAGAAAGTGCGAGGATGGTAACCTCATTGAACTCAGTGGCTGCACCAGAAGGAGTTTGCAATGAATCTTGAATTTGTTTCACGTTTGCCATTATTTCATTAGTCTCATCCATGTTCTTGTCCCCATCATCAATATTTCTGTGAAAAAATAGACATCAGTAAACTCTACAAGCAAAAGAAAGCACCATAATGGAGCACCCGGCTAATTCAACCTCAAGAAACTGCAATAAGAAAGTGCTGCCACATTGCATAGAAAGAAACAAATATCAACAAAATCAGTATTCCGCAATTCAGAAAAGAAAACAAAAGTAGGACATACGTCGCCTTCTGCATTTCTTGCATTGCTGCTGCTCCAATTTTCAGAGCATCCACAGTTTCAGTTGTTGTTTTTACTCCTTCCAACTTTATTATCTGGACCATTCACATATCAGTCATGCAATCCTAGAAGCAGATATCAAGGAAGTTCTGAATCATTGAATCTTGATGGCTCACCAGTTCCTCAATCTGAAATTGGGAATTCCCAAGCAGCTCAATCTGCTGTTCATACAGGCTCTTCCTCTTCAAGCATAGATTTGCAGCTGCATTTCCAAAGGCACAACTTTACGTCAATAAGATAGACTAGCTGACTTCCATAATTGATGAATGCCATCATATAGCTTCAAGTATCATATGAAAGTAAAAAATTTCTTGTGTAGTTGCAAGTCAGAGTTACAGGGGAAAAGAAAACAAGTAATATAGGTGAAATGATATAAAATGAAGTTGCGGCCACAAACAACAAAATGTAATGGTGAAAGAATTGATTGTGCTGATATTGCTACCCAGTAATAAGGTCACAATTATACAAAGGAGAGTACAGATCAGAATGCAACAACAGATTAAAGTGCTTTGACTGCCACATACAATGAAATAATGAACGTAAGGACCGGTTTATGTGGATTTGCACTGAGTTATTGTGTACAAAACTCCATCCCTAATAACAGTGGACAGGTTGAGCAAATGAAGCAACTCCGAGAAACAACATAACAAAAGCAAAGGCGTAAAAGGTATCTATCCAATAAAAACGTCGAGGTGAGTGACCGTACCCCCCCTATCTCTTGCTCTTAAAGACTTCTTCGCTTTCTTAACCTCTTGAGAAGCCTTCTTTTTGTAAGTTTGCGCCTTTTTCTTCAGCTTTTTGAGTGTCTGTACAGAAAGGAGGACAGAGGGTCCAAATGAACCAGTCAAATACATAAATGATATAACCTACCGTAATTATTTGTATAGACTAAAGTTCACTCTTTTTCTAAGCCTACAATCCAACAAAATAAATCCACATCTTAATATAGAGAAATGCAGATGCACGTGTTTTACTATAATACATACTTGAAGTAGGCATTTCTTAATTACTCACAACATCAGGGGAAATCAAAATGAAAAAGACTCTCTCCACATAAAAGAACGGACTCTTCGGGAAATTTTTATAAAAACAGGTAACTCTTCTACCCGTCAAGTAATCATATCAAAAATTTCGATGCACTGAATAAATGTGTGATGGTGTGCCTTGGTTGAACTAGCACATATAGCCGCAGTTAACTTCCTCACTAAAAATAATAATGATAATAATAATAATAATAGAAGAGCTAACAAACAGCTTTCGCTTTCAGGTACAAAATAAGCTGGAAAGGTTATGAATCACTATAAATAAGCAGCCAATTATTGAAGTATGCGGTTGCATCAATTCCATACACAATCGCATGGAGACTCGATTATCAAAAGCGAAACTGTTGCCAGAAGGTAAAAGCCCCAAGCACAGGTCCCCATTGGGAGCTCAAGGAAGGACATCTACTGGTGAGTTTTCCCAAAAAAGAAAACCCAGTACCATTTCTTCAACCATTGAAGGGAAAAAAAAGGACAGAAGCCGAAAATTCAAAATCAAGCGCGGGAACTGTACCTTCTTCAACTTATCCCTCGGGGTGAGAGGCTGAGCGTCGATCCCCAGCTTAAGTTTCTTGAAAAGCCAGCCCATCCAGCCAAACATGATATCCTATCAACGCCAGAAAGAACGAACCAACCCAATCAATCTGCAGAGACAAACAGGACAGAGCAAAAAAAGGGAAAGCGCATACCAACCTCGGACAACTGAGGGTGGAGCTCGACGCCGGGCGAGGGATCGGACAGAGAGCGAGAGCAAGATGGTCCACCGGAGAAGTCGATGAGGTTTATACTGATGTCCTATCTCGTACGAAGCATTATCTTCCATGCCTGCGCTGGAAGTCGCTTTCACCTCCGCTTCTTTTTTGAGCCTTGCTTCTAACTTCTCCCCCGCAAGCAAGTTTTTGAAGAGCTTCCCCAGAAAGTTATGAAATTCTGCCAAGAGTTTACCCCTTGAAGAGTCTGCACCTTTTCGAAGAGTTTACAAGTTTTCGAAGGGGTCTGAATCTTTTCGAAGAGTTTACCCCAGAAAGTTTTGAAAAGTTTCCCCCGAGAAAGTTTTTTAAAGTTCAGAAAGTTTTTTAAGGTTTTGAGGCTTGCTCCACAAAAAGTTTACATGAATGGTGCGTTTATTTGTATTTTTTTTTTTTTTTTTTGTTTCAGGAATAAAAATAAAAACTATTTTTATTTCGGGAATAATTTTTGAATAAAAAAGAACGCGTTTGGTAAACTTATTCTAGAATAAAAAAAAAAAAAACATAAACATATTTGGTAAATTCGTATTCTTTTTTTGTTTTTTTAATTTTTTAATATTTTTAATTTTATTTTTCTTTTTTTCTTTTTTTTTTTTTTTCTTCCTTTTCCGATCGTTGGCCATGGCCTCCACAGACCACGGCGAGCCTCGCCCAGATCCGACGAGGCCAAGCTCACCCAACCACCAGCGAGGCTCGGCCTCGCCAAGCCATTGCAGTCGGCATCGCCCGGTGGTGGCTTGGCGAGGCCGTGGCTAGGTGAGCTTGGCCTCGCCGGGGGCCGGCGACGCTCCGAGGTCGCGCCCTCGACGGCATTGATCGCCGACGGCCATGGCCGAGACCGGCGATCGGCCAAAGAAAAAAAAGAAGAAAAACAAAGAAGAAAAAAAAAAAAAAAAGAAAAGAGAGGAGAGAAAAAGTTGTTTTTAAAAATTGTTAGAAACAATAAACAATTTTTTTTTTTTTGTTTTTGTTTTTTTTTTGTTTCCGAACAAAAAAACAGATTTGGAAAAAAAAACGCAAACAAACGCGTTTACGTTCTTTTTTGTTCTCGAGCAAAAGAACACAAAATGTGTTCCATAAACATTAAAAAGAACACAAACAAACACTATCGGAAGTGTCCTTTTTTTTTTAAGAAAGACAGCTCGTTTACACAATGTATGGCCCCTCTTACACGCAACAAAATTTATTTTAAAAATTCATTTCCATCTATGAATAATGCTGATCTTTTCATGCCTTTCTTTCGGTATCTTTGTTTGCATGTTTTTTTTTTTTTTTGGTAAAAGGTAAGATTATATTGACTTTAAACCAAAGAGCTATATATAGCTATACAGCAAGAACTCGGCATTAAAAACTTACACTCACGAAAACAAAAGTCATAGCGAGTGGAAGGGTGCCAAAGTAAAAAGAACGAAGGCAAAGCCAAAACAGTGGCAAAAGCACCCAAAAAAACTGCTAACAAGGAAAACAAACAGCACAAAGGCAACCCTTACAACAATACAAGAGCAAGGAAAGGATCCCAGCTCTAAGATTGGTAGATAAGGACAACCCCACCGCTGAAGAAGCTTCGAAGAAACTAGTTGCGGCCTCGCCTTCGGCTTTGAACTTCAATAACAAGGATACTAGGAGAAACCTCCGGATGGAATAGGGTTGAAGGGAACCCCTATTCACGAGTGTCAATCGAGCAAACGGTAGATCGGTCAGTGAAAATAGATGGGTTGAGCAACCAACAAAGCAGCAATCTTCGATTTGTGGTGTTGGGGGAACCTGATGGAAGGACAAAGCTTTGTCCTTAACAACCTTCTCAAGACGCTTCTTCATGGCCGAAAGGGATGGAGTCCTTTCCCGGAAGAGAATATTGTTCCGTTCCTTCCAAATGATGTAGCATAGGGTAGCAAACGCAAACCGGACAAGAGTGGAGTAAAACGAAGTTCCATATAAATATTTGATCGTCCAATGTAGATTATCCACCCAAGATTTATTCTGCCAAGCAAAATTAAATCTAGAAGCCCAAAAGGTGGCTAAGGTGGCAAGGATGGGACATCCAAAGAATAGACGGTCAACCGAGTTTGGACGACAAGAATAAAAAGCACAATTCACATTTGGGATTTTGCCATAGGTAAGAAGCAATACCTGAGTTGGTAACATGTTCCTGGTAATCAACCAAAGCAAGAACTGATAATAGGGGAGAAGGGAATTGTTCCAAATAAAAGGAGCCCATTGCATGGGCAGGCCTCTTGGCCGCAAAGCATCCCAAGCGGACGCAGCAGAGAAAGCGCCAGACGGGTTTCCCAACCAGGAGAAACGATCGGGTTCGGAGTTGAGCTGAGGAAGGGGGTCATCCCAAGAGGCAATCTCGTTCAAAACACCAGAGGTTCGGCTAGAGAATGAAATAAAATCAGCAACTGAAGCTCCTTTGGAAAGCCGAGAACGGGTGATGTCTGCATTGGAAAATAACAAGTTGAGCGGTCCTTTAGGGTGCCATTTATCGAACCAAAAGGAGACGGAACATCCATTCCCCACCCGCCAGCAAAAGCACTTACGGAAGTCTCCTCGAAGGTCCAGGATTTTCTTCCAAGACCAAGAGCAGAGAGTGGATTTTGAGGCCAACCAGAAATTGACATTTTTCAAAAAAACTGAGTGGATCCATCTGCACCAAAGAGACTCATTGTCTATAAATAATAACCATATGTGCTTTAACATGGCAACAGAGTTACTTTCCTGAAGCCTTCGGATTTCTAATCCTCCTTCAACCTTCGGGAGACATACATGGATCCAAGCGACCTTAGCACCACCCGTACCAAGGTTTTGTCTGCATGTTTATATTCACTAGGTCAGCAAAAGAATTCTTTCTGCCCCTCCTTTCTTTTTCTCCACGATTAACAGAATCAGCCATGGCTTACTTGCTCCTTTTAAGCACACACGCAAGTACCTTGAGAATCATACCGATTGCTTGCTAGGTGACCAAAAGATTTCTTGATATCACTATCCTAGTTTACCTCAATATTTCCTAAGATCAAGCTTAATTAGCGATTTTCCACCTTGGCATTAAAATTGACCCATTTAAAGAATAATGAGCTTGGCCAAATTCTCCCACCATGGACTTCCAACTCGTTAAATTAAAGCTCAAAACCATTGATTCAAATCCATCCGTCGCCGGTCAATTGCAAATGTAAAAAAAAATGCTCCTAAAACTATATATTATGCAATTTAATTATAATATTTTTGTTTAGGGGTTAAAATTAATCCTTAATTTTTAATGCGATAAATCACTAAATGGGTTGTCAAAATTTATGTGTCAACAACATATGACTTCGAGCATGGGAAATATGCTTCATTACTTCTCTTTCAAAGGTTGAACGTTGGTTGAACGAAGGGAAGTGGCAGATATGCAGATGGTAAATACAAATTTATATGCTCCTTACGTTTCCCCTTCATGGGAGGCAATCAATACTTTGTTGATAGTTAATACAAATGCAAATGGCTAAAAAGCGCCTCCTCCAGTCATTCAGACAGCTACCAGACCGTGGAATGCGAGCAAACCCTTGGAACTGCGTTGGACCTTAAGTAATGCAAGCAACTAGTTCTTTGTGTACTTGTACTTTGCCAAAGTCAAGCAGCTTTGGACCAACGTTTCGAGAAAAATCAAAATATCGTGAGATGTATCTTAAATCTCTGGGCCTTTAAGTCCACGCTACCTCTATGCAACCACGGTATCTAATTCAAAAGCCTTGGTAGGAGGTGAACATCGAATTGTGATATGTAAAACAGCTGATTCGGCTCTTCTGTCCATACTAAATGCTATTGAGATTTACAAGGCGCGGTTGCTGGATGAATTGCTAACAAATAGTGAAGATGGTATATTCTCTTCTCTTAGTGTCTGCAATTTTGATTCTGCATAACCTATGGGGTTATTGGGATTAGTAATGGGGACTAGTCTCAAGGAATGGGGAGATTTGCTCTAGCGAAAGAAATTGAGGCTGAACTTGCCTGAGATGTGAAAGGAAATGAACAGTGGAAAAGCTGCAAATTACTGCAGGAATCTTGGAATCAGTTTCTTATGTTAAGGCAATTTCAGGGCTGTTTATGGATTAACTTTAACGAAGCCACATGGTTTTTTATATGCTTAAACTAGATTTGAAAGTCTACACTACTTTCTATCTACGCCATTGCACCTGATACTATATACAGCCAATGCTTTGCTTAGTGGGCCGAAAGTACTCGTGGGCAGGGCTCGACATCCAACTACAGCAGTTTGTGTTCCCCCTCAAGCAATCTACCCGTGAGTTCTTGAGGCTCATTTGGTCTACCTCACATTAATCAGTGGTGTGCGAATTTTATCCTTAGCATATCTCCAAATGGCGAATGCGGGAACTTAAATTCGAGCCGATTGAATGGGGCAATTGCTGCCGCTTTTGCAAAACTTTCATCATTGCAATCCTTGTAAGAGTACTAGGATTCTATGTGGCTCAGCCATAATAGCCACCGATTAGGTTTGCTAAAATTAACTTTGAGGATGTGTTTGTTTCGCGAAAAAAAATTTGGGAAAACATTTGCTTCACTTTCTAGCGTTTGGTTCGCTTAGGAGAATGAGTCAATGGAATATATTTTCTTAGTCAACAAAAATATTTTCCTACAAAATATTAAATTCAAGAAAACATTTCTCTTTTGAAAGAACCAGAAAACGTTTTTCAAAATATTTTATAGTATTATTGTACTTGCTCAATGAAAAGTTTATTCTTATAAAACAATTTTTCTAAAAAAAAATTTTTTAATAATTTTTAAAAACTTGAATTTTCTATTATTATTTCTTTTCTCTTTTCTTTCTTTTCCTTTCTCCTTCTTCCCCTTCTTCCTTCGCTAGCCACATGCCTTGGCGACTACTTGCACCTTGGCGAGTGGCTAAGATGCAAGCTGGTGAGCTCGAGCTCCGTCGAGGCCAGACGAGTTGGCAGCTCGCTAGATCTAGGCAAGCCCGAGCTTGGCCAAGGGCGATGAGCTCACTGCTCAACCAATCTAGGTGAGCCTGAGCTCGCCCGCTCAAGCTCTGTCGAGGCCAACAAGCTCGTTGTTCAAGCTCGGGGCTCGCCAAATCTAGGAGAGCTCGGGCTCCACTGAGGCAGGCGAGCTTGCGAATCGCCCAATCTCAACGAGGCGAAGCTTACTTGTGGCCTTCATCGGCCGGTAGCGATAGAGGAAGGGAGAAAAAGAAAAGGAAAGAAAAAAAAAAAAAAAAAAAGAAAATTAAACATTTAATTTTTAAAAAATAAAAATAAAATAAAATAATTAAACATTCGATTTTTCTAACAAATTAAAAGAGAATATATTAAATAAGAGCCTAAAATGCCCTCATTTTTTTTTCAAATAGAGGCCTAAAGTGAAATTTGTTTTAAATAAGTGCCTGAAGTGTTATCATTTTCTCAAATAATAACCCAAAGTGATTATGACTGTTTCAAATAAGAGCCTAACCTTGTCTCTGGGCCGCATCGGCCATCGGAGCCCTCTTGCCCTATGTATGTCTTTTTCATTTTCTAAGTTTTATTTTTTATTTTGTTTTTTATGGAAAGAGAAAAACAGAAAAAAGAAAGAAAAAAAACGAAAAAATTAAAAAACTTAAAGTAAAATTGCCATTTGAGTTTAGGTCCCTTTTTTTTTCCCTAATATGACTGTTTTATGCCCTTATTTAAAATAAGGTCTTTATTTGAGAAAATAATGGCACTTCAAGTCCATATCTGAAACAATGTCTACATGAAACCCTTATTTGAGAAAATAATAGCACTTCATGGCCATATTAGAAATTTTCCCTTAAAAATTAAAATTAAAATATTCTAACGTTTTTTACTTGAAATAAAGTAATGATGATTTAATAATAAAGGAAAATTAACTGTATTTCTAATTTTCTAGTTAAAATTTTATCAAAAAGTATTTTTTTTATAACATTGAGTTTTTCATGAAATTTTTCACGAAATAAACGCGATATTCATTTTGTCAGCGTGTGGCATAGCATTATCTTGCTTAGGGACCCGTCGACGACAGCTTCACCGGATCAGTGCCTGAATTTTTAGAAGAGCTCGTAACACCGGGTGGGGCCCCGCCGTCCTCTCTCCCCACTTCCCGAAAGAAAACCATCAAGATGAAAGCGGAAGGTCCCCCGGGTGGGGCCCCCGCGATGGAAGAAAGCATTGTATCGGTGAAGCGTGTCTCTTACATCATGGTTTCTCAGTCGGTCCTCTGGCTGAAAAGTGAAGGAAGGCTTTAGGCCCCACGCGGTTGACGTTAAATCGGTGGAAAAACGAGAGACTCGTTGTGCTCGATCGAGGAATGAGGGACGCATTCGTGCATGTTGCATGAAAACTAGGTGAGAGAAATCACCCAATAGATTTGTTCCTGTGCTAGAATTTCGTCGACTGATGCTGAGCATCATGCGACATATCAAACCTGCATTTGTTACGGGAATGAAGCGTCTAAGATGGGTATGATTTTAGGTAATTCGGCATGGTTTCTTCATCCAACCGTTATTCGATGATGCCTTGCATGACAATTGACACATGTTACTCTCCTACTTTACTCTCCTAGTCCTCATGCTGAAACATCTTCTCTCAGTAGTTTGATCTACAAGTATAATATGTTCATCGGATCCTTCCAAAGTAATTCAAGAACCTTCCCATATGAGAAATAGCTAACGGTTGAAACCTCTAGAGCAAATTATTTGAAGTTAGAGTCAAATAATGGGTGGCTCAGCCCGTTGTCATGTACGCACGCATCCTCACTAGAAATTTTCAAGTTGAACTCGATGAATGCAAAATTTGTTCTTCTTGTCAAGGCCATTTATCTTTTGTGAGCTGATGGGATGGAGATTAGTTCTTGATCAGGTAAAGCAGAATTTCAATATCGATTTGTATGTTCCGAACTCAAGACAGAGTCCTACAAATGTAACAGGAACCTTTTACGGCTATTTTAGGAGCCAATTTAGTTGGTTTGTGCGCTGCGGTAATGGATTGCATTCGTATACTTTTCTTCGACTGGTCGCGATTCATCGGGTTTTGAGTATCCTTAGAAATTCCTCCGATTTCCCAAGGGGGGAAGGCTATTTGTAGCCTCAATTAGCAAGATGAGTTGCTTTCAAATTGGACCCGTTCCCATTTCTTGACCAATGTTTGTATGTCCTTGTTGTAGATTAATTCCCAATTTACTCGCGACGCATTTTGTAATTTTGTAGAATTCAAGACAATAAATGGCATTTTGAGGTTGGGCTTGGTTCTCCTTCATATTCGATCGGAGGAGATCAGGAAATCTCTTTCAATAGGGCTTTTAATCGGTAGATTAAATGCATTGAGTATCATCCGTATTCATCTTTATTAAAAGTCTGCAAGGGCCAAAGTACATATTTGTAGATTGACCAACATTTACATTTTTTAAGTAAGAGAAGTGGGTTTAAGTACTGACTGAACAGCCATATGAGAAAAAGATCTCGTATTGATAGGGTTCAAATGATGATGCATGTTGATTTCCCCAACACATATTGTTGACACCTAACTTGTATTTTCAAGCACATATAAAACTTTTTAAATAAATCAAAAAAATAAAAAATTATATATAAGGGGGCCTTAGGGGTCGGGTTGGGCTGGATCCGGTCTTGGCCCCGCCCGCCCCCCTTCCTTTCTTTCCCACATCGCACATCCCAGCTTTATTTTTTTCTTTCCCACGCTAGGCCCAACCCAGCTTTCTTTTTCTTTTTTTTTCTTCGCGTGGCCCAACCCCCTTTTCCCTTTAGGCCTGGCCCACACCCGAGCTTGTCTTCTCCTTTAGCCGTCTTCTACGCGGGGAACTAGCAAAGCAGAAAGGAGCTGTAGCAGGGGACAGCAGGATCGTGTGGCAAGCGGGCGGGCAGCGCGATCCGCAGGTCAAAGCAGGCCGGCAAAGAGCTGGTTGGTTAGTTGAGGCCACGCGCGCAAGCCATACGGGCAAAAAGGCAGAGAAGAGAGAGAGTAGAGGGGTAGAACAGAGCGAGAAGAAACAAAACAAAGGGGGAAGAGAGGAAAACTAGAGAGGAGGAGGACAAGCGGCGCTTGTAGGAATCAGCCAAGGAGTAGAGAGCCCCCCGGGACGCTTCGCCACTGCCGAGAGCTACCCATCTGTCACCGACCACCGCCGTCTTCCTCGAAACCCAAGTTGGCCTTTTATTGAACACTTGGCGTGCGGCTTTGAAATCGAGCTGGCCAAAGCTCGTTCCATCCGTTTCGAGCGAGCTCCGGCCTCCGTAGGTCCTCGACTAGGTCTCTGTTTGTCGTTCGTTGCTTGCTGAGAATCCAAGGTCCGGTTTTTTGTATTTATTTGTTTTTTCTTCTTACTCATGGATTGCCGACCGCCGACAGCCGCCAGCCGCCACACGATCGTAGCACGACCGCCACACAACCATCGCACGGTTTGGTCGAGAATTGCCATGTCTTGCCTTCTTAGTATAATTAGGTCTTCATTTGCTTGCACGTTGATTATATCGCATGTCATATTTAATTACGTTCGCAAATGTTTAATTGCATGTGTTCAATTTTACTGCAATTAGGATCTTAGTAGCTATGATTATTATTTTAATTACTGCGCACATGCATGATCACCTCACATGTTAGTGGATAGGAATAAAATCAATCCAAACTACCTGATAAAAATCTTTTCTTTTAAAATGAACAAGATTAAGTACCGAAATGGCACTAATTGATCAATTAAAGTAATCAAGTCCCCGACTCTAGATTCTTTGGTTGCGTAGGAGCGAGGTACACTCACATGCCTCACTTAGTTTCTAGCCGACCCCAATAGGCTAGTGGCGACTCATTTTTGCAAAATTCTTAAAAATACCCCAACGTCACGCGAGGTATGGGCTTGGGAGAGCCCGCGTCTAATGATGGGCCATAGGCCCGTCCTTTTAGGCAATACCCCTAAACTTGTTCCCTCCCCCGAAGGGTAGGTCGCGACAGCTTGGCGACTCCACTTGGGACTCAGTTTTACACCTTAGAGGACCTAGGCCGAAATTGATCTTGTTCAAAAAACAATTTTGTTTGGTAGCGAGAATATCAGGTACGTCCCTAACGTGCCGGGCGTTAAATGTTCATGATGAATGAGAGGTATAACGAGAAGTGATTGCTAAGCCTTGTTTTATAGGGGGTGTAAGAATGAATGGTTTATTTACGCATGAAGTGCTGCTTGCTTATAAGTTGTCATGCATGTGTTCCCTGTATTGCACTACACCATGGCACACATTACCTACCGCCGGACCTAGGCTGCGTAGGATCACCTAGGATGGTGTTGAGGTGGATACCACTCCGACTACAACCATGTAGTACGAGTCGCTCATCTCAACCTCGAAATTTCCTTCCTGATGTCAAAGGTCCCCACCCTGGTCTACAACCATGCGACACGGGTTGGTTCTTTGACGAAGCCAGAGTCATGGGTAACACAACCTAGCCGCGATCTTGTTGGTTCGGTTCGGTGATCCTATGGCTCCATTTTGAGCCGTCTAGAGTAGAAATTGAACCACCGCCCATGCATATGTCTATGTCATTGGCATTGTTATTCAATGAGGAGGGTAAGTTTTTCGAATTCTTTTCTTCGCAATTTACTTATTCGCCTTCTTTTTTTTGGTCGGTCCATGACAAATTAGGTTAGTCGTAACTTTGATTAGCATACGATGGGGGTACCCGAGCTTCGCATCATTTATGCCCCTAAAGGAGAGCCTTCGCTCAAATATTCCTAAAGTGCCATTGAAGATCACCCACCGAGCCGAGATCAAGCGCCTCAAAATGGAGCTCAAGGAGCGTGCCTCGAAGTTGACCCGAGTTAGACTTTCTAGAAGGCAGTTTGAGATCCACCCAACCAGCGCTCAAAAGCATAACTAAAATCAAACAAAGTGTGAGGATGGTAACCTCATCAAAGTCAGCCACCACACCAGAAGGACCTGACACTGCCTCTTGCATTTGTTTCGTGGCCTCATTTTCTCCATCAATCTCATCCATGATATTGTCCACATCATCGATATTCCTGAGACAAATTGGACATCAGTAAACTTTGCAAGCACAAGAAAGCACGATAGTCAAGCACCCAACTAATTCAAGCTCAAGAAACTACAATAAGAAAGATATTTTGCATTTCATAGAAAGATATAAAATTTAATAAAATTAGCAATCTGCAAATTAGAAAGGAGCACAAACATAGGACATACCTTCTGCATTTCTTTCGTTGTAGCTGCTCCAGTTCTCAGAGCATCAACAGTCTCGATTGTTGCTTCTGCTCCTTCCAACGTTAACATCTGGACCATTCACTTATTAGACATCTCTTCCTAGAAGCAGATTTCAGAAATAGTTTTTTTTTTTTTTTCTATTTCTACTCCGGGAACAATTTCTAAGTAAAATAAGGTGTTTGGTAATTATACAAAATGTATATTCTTGGAATGGAAAAAGAATAAAAATGTGTTTGATAAAAATTTATAAATTTTTGTATTTATTTGTTTTTCCTTCTTACTCATTGACCGTCAACCGCCACCCGTCGCCACACGACTGCCACACGATTTGGTCGAGAATTGCCATGTCTTGCCTTCTTAATATAATTAGGTCTTTATTTGCTCGCACGTTGATTATATCGCATGTCATATTTAATTATGTTGGTGAATATTTAATTGCACGTGCTCAATTTTACTGCAATTAGGATCTTAGCAGCTATGATTATTATTTTAATTACTATGCACCTGCATGATCACCTCACATGTTAGTGGATAGGTATAAAATCAATCCAAACTACCTAACAAAAAAATTTTCTTTTAAAATGAACAAGATTAGGTACCGAAAGAGCACTAATTGATCAATTAGTGTAATCAAGTTCCCAACCCTAGATTCTTTGGTTGCGTAGGAGCGATGTACACTCTCATGCCTCACTTGGTTTCTAGCCGACCCCAATAGGCTAGTGGCGACTCCTTTTTGCAAAATTCTTAAAAATACCCCCAATGTCACACGAGGTATGAGCTTGGGAGAGCCTACGTCTAATGATGGGCCATAGGTCCGTCCTTTTAGGCAATACCCCTAAACTCGTTCCCTCCCCCGAAGGGTAGGTCATGACAGTTTGGCGACTCCACTGGAGACTCGGTTTTACACCTTACAGGACTTACGCCGGAATGGATCTTGTTCAAAAAAACATTTTTGTTTAGCAACAATGATATCATATGCATCCCTAACGTGTCGGGCGTTAAATGTTCGTGCTAAATGAGAGGTATAAGGAGAAGTGATTACTAATCCTTGTTTTGTAGGGGGTGTAGCAATGAATGATTTATTTACACATGAAGTGCTACTTGCTTATAAATTGTCATGCATGTGTTCCTTGCATTGCACTATGTTGGAGAAAACTCATTTAATGTTTTGAAGTTGACAAAACTTATCCAAAGTCTATTATGAAGATTTCCAAACTTCTGTGTCAAAGTCTGAGGATTGCCAGACTTTAGTGTCAAAGTCTGCTCTACATTAGAAGTCTGCCCATACTGACAAATTCCAAACTAAACGCAAGTAAAGAATGAAGTCTTATCCAAACGTGAGATTATCTTTATTTCTTCAAGGGTTCGGTTCGTATGGATTATGGATGGTTTTCTAGTTGGAAATATCACCTACAAGATTGGCCATCTTTATTGGAATCAATTTCGATACATCCAATCTTTTGGAAGGCAAGTGAACTTGGAAAGTATCTACTTATGAAAACTAAGATCCTGATTGTATGGGCGAACAGGATTGATGGGCTTTCATCACAATCTTCAAACAGCTCGAGATCTTCTTGATTGATTCTGTCCAACGGGTAGATTGGAAGAATTCCTTTGGAAAGTGCCAACGGTCGATAAGGCATGAAGGAGTATTTAAATGAGACATCTCCAGTCATTCGGAGAGTGCGTGAAAAGAAAATTTCCAAAGTCTGAAACTTCTCATTCTCTTGTTATTTCATTCACTGAGCTCAAAATTGTACTCAAAAGAGAAAGAGACTTATAGTGTGACTTCGTGAGAGAGTAGTAGAGACTCTTCACTGTGAAGTTCAGATCACAAGACTGAAAAATATCTTTTGTTTCTTAGTGGAATCTAGCCAGAAGGCTGTCAGCGTGGGAGAGTAGACGTAGGCTTGATCTAAGCCGAACCACTATAAATTATGTGTTATTATTCTCTTCCCTGAACTCCTTTATAGTGTTCGTAATTTTATTTAACTGCTAAAGTCTAAACTCGCTCAAAGTCTGTTGTTCTTTAGACTATGTTTCAAAAGTAAAATATTTTTACCGTTCTTTGCGAAAAATTTTCTTCACACCTATTCACCCCCTTCTAGGTGTTCTTACAAGCCCTTTCAATTGGTATCAGGGCCCATGTGCTTATTTTATTTGAAGTGTTTTTACTTCTAAGCTAAATATCTATAGCTAGTATTTTGGCTCTAGGATTGGTTGAAGGTCAAAGCAACACCAGACCTCCTTACTTTGATGGAAAAGAGTATAATGTGTGGAAAAACAAGATGAAGGCATTTCTGAGATCGAGAGATTCCCTGGAGTGGAATGTGGTAGAAAAATAGATCAATCCCAAAGCTACATCAACCTCAGACAGAGGAAAAGAAGTTGTAGATGTTGGCGAAACAACACAAGCATAAATAACTAAGAGACAAGCTCTTGATGCTAAAGCTATCTACTCTTTATATTGTGCCTTATCTCCCACTGAGTATAACTGAATTTCTTCTTGTGAAACAGCTAAAAAAGTTTGGGACAAATTGCATGTTACCTATGAAGGGACTGATCGAGTAAAGGAAACAAAAATCAATATTCTACTCGAATAGTATGAAACCTTCAGAATGAAGCTTGAAGAATCCATTACTGATATATTCAGTCGCTTCACAGAGATTGAAAATGGCCTGGCTTATCAAGGTCAACCAATCTCAGGACCAATGAAGGTCAATAAACTGTTGCGCAGACTTTTGAAAGAATAGAATCATGTAAAGACTTCAATTAGAGAAATTCAAAGGATCATCCCTCTATCAGTAGACGAACTAGTAGGTACGCTTCAATCATATGAAGTGGAGCAGATCAATGAGGAAGAAGATCTAAGAGGTAAGAAGTCAATTGCTTTAAAATCTAACGTTGATTCTGATGATACAGATTCAGATGATGACATGGACAATGAGGAGCTAGCGCTTATGATTAAGAAGTTCAGGAAGTTGAATCGAAAGGGAAGAAAATTCAACTGGAAGAAGTAGAGCACGCAAAATTTCCAGAAGAAACCGACTGAGAACAATGAAACCAGCAAGAAAGTAATATACTTCGAATGCAAGAAAAATGGACATATCAGACCAAACTATCCTCTGTTGAAGAAGAAGAAGAAAGGAAGAACTAAGAATTACAAAAAGACTCTCAAAGCAGAAACTTGGAGCGACACTGAGTGTGAGGAAAGTGAAGAAGAATATGCCAACATATGTCTAATGACCCATTCAGAATCAGACTCAGATTTTGAAACAGACTCTGATTCAGACTCAAACAAAGAAGTTGAGGTTAGTAATTTAAAAATTCATGTTAAAGTCTCAAAGTACATAGAAGAACTTTGTCTTAGTCTCAAAACCTCCCTTAAAAGGATTTCCGAACTAAAAAGGGAGAATTATAAGCTCAGGTAACAGGAAACTTCTTGGAAAGAAAGTTTGAAAGTCTAGATAAAAGTTTTGTTGATTTGAAAGTAAATTTTGATTATCTTTTAAAGGAAAATGCTTTTTTGAAAAAAGACATTTCAAATATCACAAAAAGATTTTCAAAAGGATCCGAAAAGTTGAAGAAAATTCTTTCAGTGCAAAGACCCTACTTTAACAAATCTGGTTTGGGTATGACTTGAAACTGTTCCATTAATTGATTTTTCCAAAGTTAAAGAAAGAATCAAATAAAGACCTACAAGAGCATTTTACAAAAATCACTTTCAAATTTTTTTGTAAAACCCGTTGGTCGAAGTGCACTCAAATGTTCAAAGTGTAACAGCTCGTAACATTTCGAAAGATTGTCCCAAGGTTTGGAGATCTATTAAGAAAGACTGGCAATGACCATCTTTAATACTAACGCTCTTGGACCCAAGAAAATCTGTATACCAAAGAAAATTTGAGTTTTTCTTTTGATCGCAGGTCACTATCAAGAGAAAGATCAAATGGTATTTGGACAGTGACTATTCGAGGCATATGACAAGAGACTCTAGTTGCTTCATTAAGCTTGTTCATATGAATGGTGGAAAAGTTTCTTTTGATGGAAACAACAAAGGAAAAATTGTAAGAAGTGGAACTGTGAAGATTGGAAGCCCGACTATCAACAATGTTTCCTTGGTGGAAGGTTTGAACTACAATCTACTTAGCATAAGCCAGCTTTGCGATACTGGATTCAAAATAAACTTCCAAGAAGGTATTTGTTCTAGAACGGGTCAAAACTTCTCTCAATCTTTCACTGGGCGAAGGCATGGGAATATTTATCTTTTGGATGTAAATCCAAAAAGTTTTCAATGCCTTATATCTATTCAAGACGAAGCAAGTCTCTGGCATCGAAAACTTGGTCATGTTAACATGAAACAAATTGCCAAGATTTTTTCTAAGAAACTTGTTCGTGGTCTTCCCAACTTGGCTTATCAAAATGTTGATTTGTGCACTCATTAAGTTTTGAGAAAATAGGTTAGAAGTACTTTTAAACCTGTAAATCAAGTTTCTACCAGTCGAGCTTTGCAGCTTCTGCATATGGACCTTTTTGGACCAACCATAACTTAAAGTATTGGTGGAAAGAAATATTGCCTTGTAATCGTGGATGATTACTCTCGCTTTACTTGGGTTTACTTTCTGGCAAATAAGTCTGAAGCCTTCTCTTACTTTTCAAAGTTTGCCAAGAAGGTTCAGAATAAAAAAAATGTTATGCTATTACAAGCATACGAATGGAGGTGAGTTTGAGAATCAGGACTTTGCGAAGTTCTGTGAAGAATATAGTTTTCAGCACTTTTTCTCTTCTCCATACACTCC
Organism: Eucalyptus marginata; assembly: GCA_014182565.1. Lineage (NCBI taxonomy): Eukaryota > Viridiplantae > Streptophyta > Magnoliopsida > Myrtales > Myrtaceae > Eucalyptus > Eucalyptus marginata. Next base: position 8,471,643 of record CM024587.1, on the reverse strand, counting down.
AGAACAAAATGGGGTTGTTGAAAGGAAAAACAGATCCTTACAGGAGATGGCCAGAACCCTCTTAATTGAGAGCAAAATTTCCTCTCAATTTTGGGCAAAAGCAGTTTCCACAACTTGCTACATCATCAACAGAGTGTTCTTGAGGTCTATCCTAGAGAAAACTCATGAAGTGTATAAAGGGAAGAAGCCAAATGTTTCCTACTTCCATGTCTTTGGCTGTAAATGTTTTATTTTGAAGAATGCAACTGATCGAACCGAGAAGTTTGAAGAAAAATCAGACAAATGAATTTTCCTTGGCTACTCAATATTAAGCAAAGCATACAGGGTCTTTAACAAGAAGACTCAATCTGTAGAAGAATTTATGAATGTCAAGTTTCAAGATTATGTGCAGAATCAAGCAGATTAGGCTCAACTTGAAGACTATGAACCCGTTCCAGACTTAACAAAGTCTACTTCTCTTGAAGAGGTTCAGAGATCTAGAGAACAGCAACAAGGAGAACAAGAAGATTCTATCGAAGCAGAAGATCAACAGACTATCAAACCAAACAGTAATCGGAAGCACAAGTCAAGTCATCCCAAAGAACTCATCATTGGCAACATTAATGAAGGAGTTCGCACCACATCCAAAAGGCGAGAAGAGTCCAGTGCTCTAGCACTTGTTTTTGAGATTGAACCAAAAGGTGTAGATGAAGCCTTGTCTGATGAAAGCTGGATCAAAGCTATGCGAGAAGAACTCAGACAATTCACCATCAATGATGTTTGGGAGCTAATTCCAAAACCTAAAGGAAAATCTATTATCGGAACAAAATGGGTTTTCAGGAACAAAATGGATGAGAAAGGAAAAGTTGTCAGGAACAAAGCAAGATTCGTGGTCAAAGGATATACACAAGAAGAAAGGATAAAATATGACGAGACCTATACACCAGTAGCGAAGTTAGAAGCAATTAGATTATTACTTGCTTTTGTTTGTTATAAAAATTTCAAGTTATTGCAGATGGATGTCAAAAGTGCATTCCTCAATGGATTCATTCAAGAAGAAGTCTATGTGGAACAACCACCAGGATTTGAAAATTCAAGGAAACCAGACTCAGTCTACAGACTGAAAAATGCCTTGTATGGACTAAAGCAAGCACCTCGAGCTTGGTATGAAAGGTTAAGTAAATTCCTAACCCAAAATGGTTTTGAAAATGAAAAGGTAAATACTACATTGTTTATAAAGAAAGAGGGTAAAGATTTTCTGCTGGTATAAATTTATGTAGATGATATTATCTTTGGTTCGCCTAATGAAAATCTCTACAAGAAATTTTATAGATCTATGTAGGATGAATTGAGATGAGCATGATGGGTGAGTTAACTTTATTTTTGGGATTGCAAGTCAAACAAACGAAGAAAGGTATTTTCATTTACCAAAAGAAGTTTGCAAAAGATCTCATCAAGAAGTTTGGGTTGGAGAATTGCAAGAAAACAGAGACACCAATGTCAAGTTCTTTGAAGCTGGACAAGAATGAAAAAAGGGAAGAAAGTAGACCAGAAGCTTTATAGAAGCATGATCGGTTCTATTCTTTACCTTATTACATCTAGATTTGACATTTTGTTTAGTGTTTGCATATGTGCTAGATTCCAATTTGATCTTAGAGAATCTCATTTAAGTGCTGCAAAACGCATCATCAAATATATTGCAACTTCTCCAAAGCTAGGTCTGTGGTATCCAAAAGAATGAGACTTTACTCTTATTGGATATTCAGATGCTAATTTGGCCGGTTGTAAAATCGATAGAAAGAGCACTTCCGACACCTGTTAACTGCTGGGCAATATGCTGGTGTCTTGGTTCTCAAGGAAACAGAGTACTATAGTTCTATCAATAGCAGAAGCAAAGTATGTGGCTCTTGGGAGTTGTTGCTCTTAAATCCTATGGATAAGACAACAACTAAGAGATTTTTGGATTGAAGAATCGTGCACCAAGATCAGATGCGACAATACTAGTGCCATAAATCTCACCGAACCCAATTCTTCATTCAAGGACGAAGCACATAGAAATTCGACATCACTTTATAAGGGATCATGTCCAGAATGGAGAGATTAAGATTCAGTTCATTGATTCGAAGAATCAGCTGGCACACATCTTCACAAAGCCTCTGGAGAAAAACCTACTTAAATCTATTCACAGCAAACTGAATATTATTTCTCCTATATATTAAAGTATAGAGTTGGCCAGACTCAGAATTTCCAGACGCTACCTCAGTATGAAAATATCTCGAATCTATGTATATTTATTTATTTATTTGGAATGAAAAGGTATGATTATCGGAATCACCGCTTGCCTAATTTATTTTTAGAAATTATTATTTCGGTATTAATTTTCAGGCGTTGATTTATTTTTTCCTTTTCAAAAATTGTTCTGAAAAGACATCTTTTTGACGTTCCGAATACCCCGTTTTACTCCTCTTAAATATTGTCGAGTTTTTCTTTTGAGCACATCGCTTCAAAACCCTAGAATCCTGACTCATGTCTCGACTTTTTCTCACAAGATTTCTCTACAAGTTTTCATTTTTCTTCACTCGAACTCGTCTATGAAATCCTCCTAGCCTGCAAGCATGTCTTACCAAAGGAAATCATCTCAGATCGAAAGCAAAGGGCCTCGGAATGTGCTAGAAGGGCAGACACATTTCGATCTTACAAAAGAAGACTCTCCTCAGCCATCTCTATAGCACAACCCGAAGGACACTTCGCAGAATCCCCCTCGTGAACTGTTGGAAGAGGAAGTTGAGCAAGATGCTGTTCCTCTCCGTACTTTGACTCCCCAGGTTCTGTACACACATTATGGTTATTTGAAAATGGGTGGTACTCCAATGAAGTTCATTACTCATTTTCTTCGAGGACATGGGCATCAAAACAAAATGGTGTTTCTAAGGACAATGGAACGTTTAGGAATAGCAAAAGAAGGAGCAGCAGATGAGGCTTTCCTTAACTTTCCTATTGATCCTAGATTTAGCTCTTTCAATCAGCCTGAAAGCAAAGATGATGATGAACGAATGTTCTCAAATTTTCAACCCAGGATGGGTATTACTGCTAAAGAACCTGGTGATAGAACAAAACTCTTTTGTTCTAAAGATCACAAAAGGGTTTACACCCAAATGCTGAAAAGAGGGGTGATGAACCCTCGATCAATCGATTTTAACTTTTTAGACTCGATCAAGGTGAATTTGAGGGAAAAGTTGGCTTTCCTTCAACTTGAGAATTTTTGTTCTGAGACAACTGTTGCATATCCGGAGTTGATTGCATTTTTCTATTCGAACCCGTCTTTTCTTGACCAGAATCGATTCCAATTCACTGTGAGTGATAAAGCCTATGTAGTGGATGTTGACACATTGGCGGACATTATTGGGGCTGAAAAGAGTGGCTTTCAATGAATAAGTGTCTCAGTTGGTCAAGCAACGAGATTTCTTGTTAGGGACAGATTACCTGAAGGAGGCATCACATATTCCAGATTGACAGCCTCAAATGTTCTGTTACACAAAATTGTCATTAATTGCATCAGACCAAAGGCTGCTTCAAAAACAAATATTTCCAGATTCGAAGCAAGACTCATGTTTGCTATCTCCAATGGAATGAAATTTTCACTCCCTCATACTATCCTGATGCACATGAACAAGACTGTTATGAAGGATAAGGGACAGCTGCCTTATTCTACGCTGGTCACACAGTTGTTTAGACACTTTCAGATCCAGTTTCCCGCCTCACTTTGTTCTCGAACTGTTGCTCCTATGGTCATAGGACTGAAAATAGTTTCGAAGATGAGGTTGAAAGATCTGAGCAAGGCTATAGAGCGCTTAAAGAAGGAATCCCCTAACAAAACCAAGGAAGAGTCTACTGGAAGAAAAAAGAAAGGCAAAGAAGTTGTGTGTGAACCTACCAAGAAGAGAAGATCACTTATCCTACAGGACGAAGAGGATGAAGATGATCTTACAATTTTTGCCTTTGCCTTAAAGAATCTTCAAAGTTTTGTTGGTTTTGAGCAACCAAAGGACAAGAAAGAAGGAGAGAGAGAAGAAACAGAGCAAAGAGAATAAGAAAGAGAAGACAAAGAAGAAACAGAGGAAAGAGAAGAAGCAGAAGGAGAAGCTTAGGTGAGGATGACTCCTATGAAGCGACAATTGCAATATCCTTATCTGAGGATTGAGAAGCGACTAGGAGTGGACAAGTAGAAGAAAGAACAGAAAAAGAACATCACTTTCATTCTGAAAACGAGAAGGAACAAGAAGAAGTTTTCCATTCTCCACCTGTAGGCACAGAAACAGGGGGAGCTCGTGAGAAAATAGGTACTTCTTTTCCTCATTTTGCGAGTGATGTAAGTAGATCTTTTGCAAACCCAAAGGATGTCTATGCTTCTCATTTTCCTAAAACTGACATTGAAGAATCTACTCCAAGTCATGGGGCTAGACAAGTTGATGTTCCCTCATCACTCAACTCTCCATGAATTCAATTCGCAGAGACTAGTGCGCAAACTGAACCAAATGCAGACTTTCAAAGACTGCTAGAGCTTCTTTTGAAGTGAAAGCTCAGCAATACGCTATGGAGATTGAGATTCAAAACTACACGCTCCCTTGAGATCCACTTCTGATTTTCACACTGCAAAGGTACAGTCTCTAGACACTTAGGTACAGACTTTAAATCAACAAGTTTCTCAGACTGTGACCAAGAATGATCAAACTGTTCAAATTCTCAAGACTGTTCAAACTGAAGTCCAGAATCTTCATCGCTAGTGCCAGAAAGTTGAAGAGGCAGTGTAGTCTATGGGAGATTTCCAACTAGTTCGAATTCCTAGACAACCTTAACTTCACTTATCTTTTCTCTATTTTGACTTTCTCCACTTTTTGCTACTGACAAAAAAAGGGGGAGAATGTGCAGATTTGGAACTTTTAAACTTTTGAACTCTTTGCATATTTGATTTTGTTTGACTGTTTTGGATACTTATATTCTGTAGCAACTTTTGTGGTCATGATTATGGATATGGATGAATGTTTCTTAATATTTGTCTAATTTTTCAAGATTAATATGTTTTTTGTGGTTGCAGATTGATGTTATCCAGATCCTTAACAATTTGTTTTTGTAAGATATCATCTACTACAAAAGTGTTGTTTTGCAGGTCATAAGTCCTTAAATCTACGGGGAAGTTTTGTCGCCATCAAAAAGAGGGAGATTGTTGGAGAAAACTCCTTTAATGTTTTGAAGTTGACAAAACTTATCCAAAGTCTATTATGAAGATTTACAGACTTCTGTGTCAAACTCTGAAGATTGCCAGACTTTAGTGTCAAAGTCTGCTCTACATCAAAAGTCTACCCACATTGACAAATTCTAGACTGAACGCAAGTAAAGAATGAAGTCTTATCCAAACGTGAGATTATCTTTATTTCTTCAAGGGTTTGGTTCGTATGGATTATGGATGATTTTCTGGTTGGAAATATCACCTACAAGATTGGCCATCTTTATTGGAATCAATTTCAATACATCCAATCTTTTGGAAGGCAAGTAAACTTGGAAAATATCTACTTATAAAAACCAAGATTCTGATTGTATGGGCGGATAGGATTGACAGGCTTTCATCACAATCTTCAAACGGCCCAAGATCTTCTTGATAGATTATGTCCAACGGGTAGGTTAGAATAATTCCTTTGGAAAGTGCCAACAGTCAGGAAGGCATGAAATAGTATTTAAAGCAGACATCTCCAGTCATTCGGAGAGTGCGTGAAAAGAAAAATTCCAGAATCTGAAACTTTCCATCTCTTGTTATTTCATTCACTGAGCTCAAAATTGTACTCAAAAGAGAGAGAAACTTATAGTGTGACTTCGTGAGAGAGTAGTAGAGACTCTTCACTATGAAGTTCAAATCACAAGGCTGTAAAATCTCTTTTGTTTCTTAGTGGAATCCAGCCATAAGGCTTTTAGCGGGGGAGAGAGGACATAGGCTTAATCTAAGTCGAACCACTATAAATTATGTGTTCTTATTCTCTTCCCTGAACTCCTTTATATTGTTCGTAATTTTATTTAACTGCTAAAGTCTAAACTCACTCAAAGTCTGTTGTTCTTTAGACTCTGTTTCAAAAGGAAAATATTTCTACTGTTCTTTGCGAAAAATTTTCTTCACACCTATTCACCCCCTCTAGGTGTTCTTACTAGCCCTTTCACACTACACCATGGCACACATTACCTGCCACCAGACCTGGGCCGCATAAGATCACCTAGGATGGTGTTGAGGTGGATACCACTCCGACTACAACCATGTAGTACGAGTCGCCCATCTCAACCCTGAAATTTCCTTCCTGATGTCAAAGGTCCCCACCCTGGTCAGCAATCATGCGACACGGGTCGGTTCTTTGACGAAGCCGGAGTCATGGCTAACACGACCTAGCCGCGATCTTGTTGGTTCGGTCCGATGATCCTATGACTCCATTTTGAGCCGTCTAGAGTAGAAATCGAACCACCGCCCATGTGCATGTCTATGTCATTGGCATTGCTACTCAATGAGTAAGGTAAGTTTTTCGAATTCTTTTCTTCGCAATTTACTTATTCGCCTTCTTTTTTTTGGTCGGTCCATGACAAATTAGGTTGGTCGTAACTTTGATTAGCATACGATGGGGGTATCCGAGCTTCGCATCATTTCCGCCCCTAAAGGAGAGCCTCCGCCCGAAAATTCTTGAAGTGCCATTGAAGATCACCCACCGAGCCGAGATCAAGCACCTCAAAAGGGAGCTCGAGGAGCGTGCCTCAAAGTTGACCCGAGTTAGACTTTCTGGAAGGCAGTTTGAGATCCACCCAACTAGCGCTCAAAAGCATAACTAAAATCAAACAAAGTGTGAGGATGGTAACCTCATCAAAGTCAGCCACCACACCAAAAGGACCCGACACTGCCTCTTGCATTTGTTTTGTGGCCTCATTTTCTCCATCAATCTCAATTATGATATTGTCCACATCATTGATATTCCTGTGACAAATTGGACATCGGTAAACTTTGCAAGCAAAAGAAAGCATGATAGTTAAGCACCTAGCTAATTCAAGCTCAAGAAATTGCAATAAGAAAGTGATTTTGCATTGCATAGAAAGATATAAAATTTAATAAAATCAGTAATCTGCAAATCAGAAAGGAGAATAAACATACAACATACTTTGCCTTCTAGATTTCTTTCATTGCAATTGCTCCAGTTCTCAAAGCATCAACAGTCTCAATTGTTGCTTCTGCTCCTTCCAACATTAACATATGGACCATTCACTTATGAGACATCTCTTCCTAGAAGCAGTTTCAGAAATAGTTTTTTTTTTTTTGCTATTTCTACTCCGGGAACAATTTCTAAGTAAATTAAGGTGTTTGGTAATTATACAAAATTTCTATTCTTGGAATACAAAAAGAATAGAAATGTGTTTGGTAACAATTTATAAATTTTTGTATTTATTTGTTTTTTCTTCTTACTCATAGACTGCCGACCGCCTTCCATCACTGCACGACCGCCGCACGGTTTGGTCGGGAATTGCCATGTCTTGCCTTCTTAGTATAATTAGGTCTTTATTTGCTCGCACGTTGATTATATCGCATGTCATATTTAATTACGTTGGCAAATGTTTAATTGCACGTGCTCAATTTTACTGCAATTAGGATCTTAGTAGCTATGATTATTATTTTAATTACTATGCACATGCATGATCACCTCACATGTTAGTGGAAAGGTATAAAATCAATCCAAATTGCCTGACAAAAATCTTTTCTTTTAAAATGAACAAGATTAGGTACTGAAATGAGACTAATTGATCGATTAATGTAATCAAGTCCCCGACCCTAGATTTTCTGGTTGCATAGGAGCAACGTACACTACCATGCCTCACTTGGTTTCTAGCCGACCCCAATAGGCTAGTGGCGACTCATTTTTCCAAAATTCTTAACAATACCCCAACATCAAGCAAGGTATGGGCTTGGGAAAGCTCGCGTCTAATGATGGGCCATAGGCCCATCCTTTTAGGCAATACCCCTAAACATGTTCCCTCCTCCGAAGGGTAGGTCGCGACAGCTTGGCGACTCCGCTAGGGACTCGATTTTAGACCTTAGAAGACTTAGGCTGGAATAGATCTTGTTCAAAAAGCATTTTTGTTTAGCAACGAGGATATCAGGTACGTCCCTAACGTGTCGGGCGTTAAATGTTCATGCTTAATGAGAGGTATAAGGAGAAGTGATTGCTAATCCTTGTTTTGTTGGGGGTGTAGGAATGAATGGTTTATTTATGCAAGAAGTGTTGCTTACTTGTAAATTGTCATGCTTGCGTTCCCTGTATTACACTACACCATGGCACACATTACCTGCCGTCGGACCTGAGCCACGTAAGATTACCTAGGATGGTGTTGAAGTGGATACCACTCCGACTACAACCATGTAGTACAAGTCGCCCATCTCAACCCCGAAATTTCCTTCTTGATGTCAAAGGTCCCCACCCTAGTTTGCAACCATGCGACACGGGTCGATTCTTTGACGAAGTCGGAGTCATGGGTAACACGACCTAGCCGCAATCTTGTTGGTTCGGTTCGGTGATCCTATGGCTCCATTTTGAGCCGTCTAGAGTAGAAATCGAACCACCGCCCATGCGCATGTCTATGTCTTTGGCATTGCTACTCAATGAGTAGGGTAAGTTTTTCGAATTCTTTTCTTTGCAATTTACTTATTTGCCTTCTTCTTTTTTTTTGTCAGTCCATGACAAATTAGGTTGGTCGTAACTTTGATTAGCATACGATGGGAGTACCCGAGCTTCGCATCATTTCCGCCCCTAAAGGAGAGCCTCCGCCCGAAGATTCTTGAAGTGCCATTGAAGATCACCCACCGAGCCGAGATCAAGCCTCAAAAGGGAGCTTGAGGAGCGTGCCTTGAAGTTGACCCGAGTTAGACTTTCTAGAAGGCAATTTGAGATCCACCCAACTAGCACTCAAAAGCATAACTAAAATCAAACAAAGTGTGAGGATGGTAACCTCATCAAAGTCAGCCACCGCACCAAAAGGACCTAACACTGCCTCTTGCATTTGTTTCGTGGCCTCATTTTCTCCATTAATCTCATTCATGATATTGTCCACATCACCGATATTCTTGTGACAAATTGGACATCTATAAACTTTGCAAGCAAAAGAAAGCACGATAGTCAAGCACCCAGCTAATTCAAGCTCAAGAAACTACAATAAGAAAGTGATTTTGCATTGCATAGAAAGATATAAAATTTAATAAAGGGATATATTCAGCAAAAGTCCTAAAACTTGTCAAGAAACTGCAATTGAATCTTAAAACTTACAAAAATGCAATCAAATCATAAAATTTGTCAAGTTAGTTCATTTAAGTCCCAAAGTTAACACCGTCGATTTTTACCAACGGAATTTGCTGACGTGGCGCGGATGTCATATTTGAAAAGAATTTTTATTTTTCAAATGGTTTTTTTAAATTATTTTTTACTCAAAATCTTTAAAAATTAGATTAAAAAATAACAATGAAAACCGAAATTTATTTAAAAAAACAAAACTGTAAAAGAAATAATTTTTAAACAATTTAAAAAAATTAAACTATAATTAAAAAAAATTTAAACAATAATTTTTAAACAATTTTTAAAAAAATAATTTTAAACAATTTTTAAACAATAATTTAAAACAATTTTTTAAAAATAATTTTAAAAATTTAAAACAATTTATGAAATAATTTTTTAAAAAATATATTTTCTTAATTTTTTTTAAAATATTTTCTTAATTTTTATAAAAATATTTTCTTAATTTTTTTAAAATATATTTTTTTAATTTTTTAATTTTTTTTTTAAATATATATTTTTATTTTTTAAATAATTTTTAAAAAATATTTTTATTTTAAAAAAAAAAAATTATTTTTAAAAAATTAAAAAAAAAAAAAAATCTCCGGCGATGGGCGACGGCAGGAGAGAGGAGCCTGATTTTCATAAAAAAAATTTAAAAAAAAAATTTTTAAAATTTTTCTTTTTAGTTTTTTGTGAACATAAGATAAAATGAGTAAATCTAAAGTTTTAGTTTTTAAATATATTTTTTAAAAATGAATAAAAAAATAATTAAAAAATCCACGTGGAAAATAAAAATTATTTAAAATGCCACGTCAGCATTTTTAACGTAAAAGGCTAACGGTGTTAACTTTAGAACTCAATTAAACCAACTTGAGAAGTTTTAGGACTCGATTGCACTTTTTGTAAGTTTTATGACTCAATTCTGCACTTTCTTTACAAGATTTAGGTGACTTCGCTGAACATATCCTTTTAATGAAATCGTAATCTGCAAATCGAAAAGGAGCACAAACGTAGGACATACTTTGCCTTCTACATTTCTTTTGTTGCAACTGCTCCAGTTCTCAAAGCATCAACAGTCTCGCTTGTTGCTTCGCTCCTTCCAACATTAACATATGGACCATTCACTTATTAGACATCTCTTCCTAGAAGCAGATTTCAAGGTGAATGACCATACCCTTTTTGTCTTTCGCTTTAGCGAACTCCTTTGCTTTCTTAGGCTCTTGAGAAGCTTCTCTATGAGAACCTTCTTCATTTTCTTTAGCATTTTGAGTGTCTGTACAGGAGGAGGACAGAGGGTCCAATTGAACCAGTTAAATACACAAATGATAACCTACTGTAATTATTTGTGTAGACTAAAGTTCAATCGTTTTTTTTTTTGGCCTACAATCTAATTAAATAAATCCAAATTTTAATATAAAGAAATGCATAAGAATGTGTTTTACCATCATACGTACTTGAAGTATGTTGTCGTGCGAGTGGTGGTCATGCGGTGGTCATGCGATCGGCATGTGGCGGTCGTGCCGCGGAGGTAGATGGCCGCCGGTGGTCGGCAGTGGCCGATGGGCTATGGGTGGCGATCGTGCGGCAACGGTTGGCAGTGCGGTCGGCGTGCGACAGTCATGCGATCGGCGTGCGGCAATCGTGCGGTCGGCGTGCGGCCATCGTGTAGCACCGAGCGATGGTGGCAAGCGACAGTGGGCGTCCGTGAGCAAAAAAAAAAACAAATTAACAAAATAATTATAAACAATTTTTAAACAATAATTTTAAAAAATAATAATAATTTTAAACATTTTGTAAAAATAATTTTAAAATTTTAAAACAATTTTAAAAATAATTTTTTAAAAAAATAATTTTTTATTTTTTAAATAATTTTTTAAAAAATATTTTATTATATTTTTAAAAAATATTTTTTAACAATTTTTAAAAAAAATCTCCGGCGATGGGCAACGGCGGAGAGAGGAGCCTGATTTTTTCAAAACAATTTTTAAAAATAATTTTTAAAATTTTTCTTTTTAATTTTTTATGAAAATAAGATAAAATGAGTAAATCTAAATTTTTAGTTTTTAAATATATATTTTTAAAATGAATAGAAAATAATTAAAAAATCAACATGGAAAATAAAAAATTATTTGAAATGCCACGTCAGCATTTTTAACGTATAAGGCTAACGGTGTTAACTTTAGGACTCAATTGAACCAACTTGACAAGTTTTAGGACTCAATTGCACTTTTTGTAAGTTTTATGACTTAATTGCACTTTCTTTACAAGTTTTAGGACTTTTGCTGAACATATCCTTTTAATAAAATCAGTAATCTACAAATCAGAAAGGAGCACAAACGTAGGACATACTTTGCCTTCTACATTTCTTTCGTTGCAACTGCTCCAGTTCTCACAGCATCAACAGTCTAGCTTATTGCTTCTGCTCCTTCCAACATTAACATATGGACCATTCACTTATCAGACATCTCTTCCTAGAAGCAGATTTCAAGGTGAATGACCATACCCTTTTGTCTTTCGCTTTAGCGAACTCCTTTGCTTTCTTAGGCTCTTGAGAAGCTTCTCTATGAGAACCTTCTTCATTTTCTTTAGCCTTTTGAGTGTCTGTACAGGAGGAGGACAGAGGGTCCTATTGAACCAGTTAAATACACAAATGATAACCTACTGTAATTACTTGTGTAGACTAAAGTTCAATCGTTTTTCTTTTTTTTTTTTTTTTGCCTACAATCTAAATAAATAAATCCAAATCTTAATATAAAGAAATGCAGAAGAATGTGTTTTACCATCATACGTACTTGAAGTATGTTGTCGTGCGGGTGGTGGTCGTACGGCGGTCGTGCGATCGGCATGTCGCGGTAGTGCGGCGGAGGTAGATGGCCGCCGGTGATCGGCAATGGCCGATGGGCTATGGGTGGCGGTCGTGCGGCAACAGTCGGTAGTGCGGTCAGCGTGCGGCAACAGTCGGTAGTGCGGTCAGCGTGCGGCAATCGTGCAGTCAACGTGCGGTAGTCGTGCAGTCAGCGTGCGGCGATCGTGTAGCACCGAGCGATGGCGGCAAGCGGCGATCGATCCGTGAGCAAAAAAAAAAAAAAAAATTAAAAAATTAAAAAATAATTTTAAAAAATAATTTTAAAAATAGTAACAATTTTAAAGAAATTTTTAAAAATAATAATAATAATTAAAAAAAATTAAAAAAAAATTATTATTATTTTTTACATAATTTTTTTTAAGTATTTTTTGTATTTTTAGAAAAATATTTTTTAAACAATTTTTAAAAAAAAAAATCTCCGGCGATGGGCGACGGCGGGAGAGAGAGGAGCCTCATTTTTTAAAACAAATTTTAAAATAATTTTTAAAATTATTCTATTTAGTTTTTTGTGAAGATAAGATAAAAATGAGTAAATCTAATTTTTTAGTTTTTAAATACATTTTTATAAAATGAATAAAAAAATAATTAAAAAATCCACGTGGAAAATAAAAAATTATTTAAAATGCGACATCAGCATTTTTAACGTATAAGGCTAACGGTGTTAACTTTAGAACTCAATTGAACCAACTTGACAAGTTTTAGGACTCGATTGCACTTTTTGTAAGTTTTATGACTCAATTGCACTTTCTTTACAAGATTTAGGACTTCTGCTGAACATATCCTTTTAATAAAATCAGTAATCTGCAAATCAGAAAGGAGCACAAACGTAGGACATACTTTGCCTTCTACATTTCTTTCGTTGCAATTGCTCCAGTTCTCAGAGCATCAACAGTCTCGCTTGTTGCTTCTGCTCCTTCCAACATTAACATATGGACCATTCACTTATCAGACATCTCTTCCTAGAAGCAGATTTCAAGGTGAATGACCATACCCTTTTGTCTTTCGCTTTAGCGAACTCCTTTGCTTTCTTAGGCTCTTGAGAAGCTTCTCTATGAGAACCTTCTTCATTTTCTTTAGCATTTTGAGTGTCTGTACAGGAGGAGGACAGAGGGTCCAATTGAACCAGTTAAATACACAAATGATAACCTACTGTAATTATTTGTGTAGACTAAAGTTCAATCGTTTTTCTTTTTTTTTGCCTACAATCTAATTAAATAAATCCAAATCTTAATATAAAGAAATGCAGAAGAATGTGTTTTACCATCATACGTACTTGAAGTATGTGGTCGTGCGGGCGGCGGTCGTGCGATCGGCATGTGGCGGTCTTGCGGCGGAGGTAGATGGCCGCCGGTGGTCGGCAGTGGCCGATGGGCTATGGGTGGCGGTCGGGTGGCAACAGTCGGCAGTGGGGTCAGCGTGCGGCAATCGTGCAGTCAGTGTGCGGCAGTCGTGCGGTCGGCGTGCGGCGATCGTGTAGCACCGAGTGATGGCGGCAAGCGGCGGTCGGCAATCCGTGAGCAAAAATAAAAAAATTTAAAAAAAAATAATTTTAAACTATAATTTAAAAAAATTTTAAAAAAATTTTAAAAAATTAATATTATTTTTTACATAATTTTTTAAAAGTATTTTTTTATTTTTAGAAAAATATTTTTTAAACAATTTTTTAAAAAATCTCCGGCGATGGACGACGGTAGGAGAGAGGAGCCTCATTTTTTTAAAACAATTTTTAAAATAATTTTTAAAATTATTCTATTTAGTTTTTTGTGAAGATAAGATAAAATGAGTAAATCTAATTTTTTAGTTTTTAAATACATTTTTTAAAATGAATAAAAAATAATTAAAAAATCCACGTGGAAAATAAAAAATTATTTAAAATGCGACGTCGGCATTTTTAACGTATAAGGCAGACGGTGTTAACTTTATGACTCAATTGAACCAACTTGACAAGTTTTAGGACTCGATTGCACTTTTTGTAAGTTTTATGACTCAATTGCACTTTTTTTACAAGATTTAGGACTTCTGCTGAACATATCCTTTTAATGAAATCGTGTCTGCAAATCGAAAGGAGCACAAACGTAGGACATACTTTGCCTTCTACATTTCTTTCGTTGCAACTGCTCCAATTCTCAGAGCATCAACAGTCTCGCTTGTTGCTTCTGCTCCTTCCATCATTAACATATGGACCATTCACTTATCAGACATCTCTTCCTAGAAGCAGATTTCAAGGTGAATGACCATACCCTTTTTGTCTTTCGCTTTAGCGAACTCCTTTGCTTTCTTAGGCTCTTGAGAAGCTTCTCTATGAGAACCTTCTTCATTTTCTTTAGCATTTTGAGTGTCTGTACGGAGGAGGACAGAGGGTCCAATTGAACCAGTTAAATACACAAATGATAACCTACTGTAATTATTTGTGTAGACTAAAGTTCAATCGTTTTTTTTTTTTTTGCCTACAATCTAATTAAATAAATCCAAATCTTAATATAAAGAAATGCAGAAGAATGTGTTTTACCATCATACGTACTTGAAGTATGTTGTCGTGCGGGTGGTGGTCGTGCGGCGGTCGTGCGATCGGAATGTGGCGGTCTTGTCTGCGGAGGTAGATGGCCGCCGGTGGTGGCAAAGGGCCGATGGGCTATGGGTTGCGGTCGTGCGGCAAATGGTCGGCGGTGCGGTCGGCGTGCGGCAATCGTGCGGTCGGCGTGCGGCAGTCGTGCGGTCGAGCGTGCGGCGATCGTGTAGCACCGATAGATGGCGGCAAGCGGCGGTCGGCAATCCGTGAGCAAAAAAAAAAAAAAAAAAAAAAACAATTTAAAAAAAATAATGTTAAACAATAATTTTAAAGAATAATAATAATTTTAAACAATTTTTTAAAAATTAAAACAATTTTAAAAATAATTTTTTAAAAATATTTGTTTATTTTTTAAAAATATTTGTTTATTTTTTTAAAAAATATTTGTTTATTTTTTAAAAATATATTTTTATTTTTAAATAATTTTTAAGAAAAATATTTTTTATACAATTTTAAAAAAAAATCTTCGGCGATGGGTGACGATAGGAGAGAGGAGCCTGATTTTTTTAAAACAATTTTTAAAAATAATTTTTAAAATTTTTCTTTTTAATTTTTGTGAAAATAAGATAAAATGAGTAAATCTAATTTTTTTAGTTTTTAAATACATTTTTTTAAATCAATAAAAAATAATTAAAAAATCCACGTGTAAAATAGAAAATTATTTAAAATGCCACGTCGCATTTTTAACGTAAAAGGCTAACGGTGTTAACTTTATGACTCAATCAACCAACTTGAGTTTTAGGGCTCGATTGACTTTTTGTAAGTTTTATGACTCAATTGCACTTTCTTTACAAGATTTAGGATTTCTGCTGAACATATCCTTTTAATAAAATCAGTAATCTGCAAATCAGAAAGGAGCACAAACGTAGGACATACTTTGCCTTCTACATTTCTTTCGTTGCAACTGCTCCAGTTCTCAGAGCATCAACAGTCTCGCTTGTTGCTTCTGCTCCTTCCAACATTAACATATGGACCATTCACTTATCAGACATCTCTTCCTAGAAGCAGATTTCAAGGTGAATGACCATACCCTTTTTGTCTTTCGCTTTAGCGAACTCCTTTGCTTTCTTAGGCTCTTGAGAAGCTTCTCTATGAGAACCTTCTTCATTTTCTTTAGCATTTTGAGTGTCTGTACAGGAGGAGGACAGAGGGTCCAATTGAACCAGTTAAATACACAAATGATAACATACTGTAATTATTTGTGTAGACTAAAGTTCAATCGTTTTTTTTTTTTTTTTTTTGCCTACAATCTAATTAAATAAATCCAAATCTTAATATAAAGAAATGCAGAAGAATGTGTTTTACCATCATACGTACTTGAAGTATGTTGTCGTGCGGGTGGTGGTCGTGCGGCGATCGTGCGATCGGCATGTGGCGGTCGTGCGGCGGAGGTAGATGGCCGTCGGTGGTCCGCAGTGGCCGATGGGCTATGGGTGGCGGTCGTGCGGCAACAATCGGTAGTGCGGTCAGCGTGCGGCAGTCGTGCAGTCAGCGTGCGGCGATCGTGTAGCACCGAGCGATTGCGGCAAGCGGCAGCGGTCGGCAATCCGCGAGCAAAAATATATATATATAAAAACAATTTAATAAAAAATAATTTTTAACAATTTTTAAACAATTATTTTAAAAATAATAATAATTTTAAAGAAATTTTTTAAAATAATTTTATAAATTTAAAACAATTTTAAAAATAATTTTTTAAAAAATATTTGTTTATTTTTTGAAAAAATATATTTTTATTTTTAAATAATTTTTTAAGAAAAATATTTTTTATACAATTTTAAAAAAAAATCTCCGGCGATGGGTGACGACAGGGAGAGAGGAGCCTGATTTTTTTAAAACAATTTTTAAAAATGATTTTTAAAATTTTTCTTTTTAGTTTTTTGTGAAAATAAGATAAAATGAGTAAATTTAATTTTTTAGTTTTTAAATACATTTTTTAAAATGAATAAAAAAATAATTAAAAAATCCACGTGGAAAATAAAAAATCATTTAAAATGCGACGTCAGCATTTTTAACGTAAAAGGCTAACGGTGTTAACTTTATGACTCAATTGAACCAACTTGACAAGTTTTAGGACTCGATTGCACTTTTTGTAAGTTTTATGACTCAATTGCACTTTCTTTACAAGTTTTAGGACTTCTGCTGAACATATCCTTTTAATGAAATCAGTAATCTACAAATCAGAAAGGAGCACAAACGTAGGACATACTTTGCCTTCTACATTTCTTTCGTTGCAACTGCTCCAGTTCTCAGAGCATCAACAGTCTCGCTTGTTGCTTCTGCTCCTTCCAACATTAATATATGGACCATTCACTTATCAGACATCTCTTCCTAGATGCATATTTCAAGGTGAATGACCATAGCCTTTTTATCTTTCGCTTTAGCGAACTCCTTTGCTTTCTTAGGCTCTTGAGAACCTTCTCTATGAGAACCTTCTTCATTTTCTTTAGCGTTTTGAGTGTCTGTACAGGAGGAGGACAGAGGGTCCAATTGAACCAGCTAAATACACAAATGATAACCTACTGTAATTATTTGTGTAGACTAAAGTTCAATCGTTTTTTTTTTGTCCTACAATCTAATTAAATAAATCCAAATCTTAATATAAAGAAATGCAGAAGAATGTGTTTTACCATCATACGTACTTGAAGTATGTTGTCGTGCGGGTGGTGGTCGTACGGCGGTCGTGCGGTCGGCATGTGGCGGTCGTGCGGTCGGCATGTGGCGGTCGTGCGGCGGAGGTAAATGGCTGCCGGTGGTCGCCAAAGGGCCGATGGGCTATGGGTGGCGATCGTGCGGCAACGGTCGCGGTGCGGTTAGCGTGCGGCGATCGTGTAGTCAACGTGTGGCAATCATGTAGCACCGAGCGATGGCGGCAAGCGGCGATCGACAATCCCGTGAGCAAAAATAAAATAAAAAACAATTTAGAAAAAATATTTGTAAACAATTTTTAAGCAATAATTTTAAAAAATAATAATAATTTTAAACAATTTTTTAAAAATAATTTTAAAATTTTAAAATAATTTTTAAAATAATTTTTTTAAAAATATATATTTTTTATTTTTTTAAACTATTTTTTTATTTTCTTAAAAAAATTATTTTTATTTTTAGATATTTTTTTAAAATATTTTTTTATTTTTTAAACAATTTTTAATAAAAATCTGCGGCGATGAGTGACGACAGGAGGGAGGAGCCTGATTTTTTTAAAACAATTTTTAAAAATAATTTTTAAAATTTTTCTTTTTAGTTTTTTGTGAAAATAAGATAAAATGAGTAAATCTAATTTTTTAGTTTTTAAATATATTTTTTTAAATGAATAAAAAATAATTAAAAAATCCACGTGGAAAATAAAAAAGTATTTAAAATGCCACGTCAGCATTTTTAACGTAAAAGGCTAACGGTGTTAACTTTAGGGACTCAATTGAACCAACTTGTCAAGTTTTATGACTCGATTGCACTTTTTTTGTAAGTTTTATGACTCAATTGCACTTTCTTTTCTGAAGTTTTAGAACTTGCTGAACATATCCTTTTAATAAAATCGTGTCTGCAAATCGAAAGGAGCACAAACGTAGGACATACTTTGCCTTCTACATTTCTTTCGTTGCAACCGCTCCCAGTTCTCGAGCATCAACAGTCTCGCTTGTTGCTTCTGCTCCTTCCAACATTAACATATGGACCATTCACTTATCAGACATCTCTTCCTAGAAGCAGATTTCAAGGTGAATGACCATACCCTTTTGTCTTTCGCTTTAGCGAACTCCTTTGCTTTCTTAGGCTCTTGAGAAGCTTCTCTATGAGAACCTTCTTCATTTTCTTTAGCATTTTGAGTGTCTGTACAGGAGGAGGACAGAGGGTCCAATTGAACCAGTTAAATACACAAATGATAACATACTGTAATTATTTGTGTAGACTAAAGTTCAATCGTTTTTTTTTTTTGCCTACAATCTAATTAAATAAATCCAAATCTTAATATAAAGAAATGCAGAAGAATGTGTTTTACCATCATACGTACTTGAAGTATGTTGTCGTGCGGGTGGTGGTCGTGCGGCGATCGTGCGATCGGCATGTGGCGGTCGTGCGGCGGAGGTAGATGGCCGTCGATGGTCCGCAAAGGGCCGATGGGCTGTGGGCGGCGGTCGTGCGGCAACGGTCGGTAGTGCGGTCAGCGTGCGGCGGTCGTGCAGTCGGCGTGCGGCGATCGTGTAGCACCGCGCGATGGCGGCAAGCGGCAGTCGGCAGTCCGTGAGTAAAAATAAAAAACGAATAAATACAAAAAATAAAAAATTGTACCAAATGCATTTTTATTCCTTTTCTATTTCAAAAATAGAAATTTTGTATATAGAAAGCAGGTGAGACGGAAACTATATGCTGACCTGTTTGAAGCTGCCCCTTTGCGAGAATTGTAGTGAGAATGCAACAAGAGAGCAATTGAACGGAACTAATTGACATCTTTACCATCATCTTTCAACTGAGCATAATTGAAACTGCATCACAGCGATGTTATCCCGGAATGCTTGTTGCATTCATTCGTCTCATTAGACTCTGATTCGCTACACATACAAAGAAACAAAGGCCAATCCTTTTCTTTTCTATATTAGATCTCTGACTTGGAGAACCATATCTACTTTTCAAGAAACACACCGGTCTCGGCCATACAATTGACGATTGATGATATTCCAATTAAGCCACTTACTCATGCGTTTGATTTGTGCATACAAAAAGCATTCTGTTAATTTATAACTCGAGTTTGAGATATACTGGACTTTTGATGAATTTACAAAAGAGGAAATAATTAAAAGAGGAATTTTTTCCTCTTTGGAGTGAAGCTGCCGAAGCCCCATGCTCTGCCGAAATCCTTTGGCATGAAGCCTCTGCATGTACGTGTGAATCCAACGTTGGTGGGCCCAGGTCAACTATTTGACCATGGGCACACGATTTCCTTCTTTGGCGTGCGCGTGAAGTCGGTTTAAAAGAAAAGAAAACCCTACGTATGAAGTTGTACGTTCCACGATCAACGTAGCCGCAAGTCTTCCGCGCGAAGCTCTGAAGAGATACGCGAAGCCGTATGTGGAGCGTATTATTTTGAGCTTGAACGCGCGGTAACTTTGTACTGTGAATTTATACTAAGTGAGTTGTTTATTTATAAACACTTTGAGTTTGAGAATAAATTGGGGTTTGGGAAATATTGAGCGAGTGGTTGAGTGACTTGAGTGTGTAATCTCCTTGTATCGCTTGATTTATAGTGAAATTATTCCATCGTTTCCCCGTGGACGTAGGTCTTTACGACTGAACCACGTAAATCTGGTATCCGATTTATTTTTCTTTTTCTGTCTATATTATTGTTCGATCGCTCGCCTTTTCGCAACACATTCAAAATGATTGTGGATTGGTCGGCAAGCAGTGGCTATACCGAAACCGACAATAGAAGTACAGACAAAATTAAAGAAAAGGTCGACTTGGAGCATGTAAATACCGCACGAATCATGAAGCTCAGTGCTACGACTATAGCCGATGGAGTTAAAGAGTCCAGAAACGCCACGCCATATACTAATGTCCTTACATAACAGAAAATGTGAGCAAGTGGAAGAGGGAGATGGTTATCCACCGACCGCATTTGACTTCCGAGCTTAACCATTGCGAGTTGGGGTCGTGCTTCGGGTGAGACAAATATGGCTTTATGGCTCGCTGGCTCACGCGTGTTGAGGCTCCTCCTCCTCCTCCTCCTCCTCCTCCAATTTTATTTTTTGTAAATTAATACCTACTAACTACTGCATTATTATTGCACAAAAGTTTGAATCAAATGAACAGGGATACTACTTTTTGAATAAATCATATAGGATTTTGTTAGCGTAACAATTTTGGGATAATAATTAGAATAACAGCATATTGTGGACTATAATTTCTTTAAAAAGTGGGCTCACAATAATTTATAATTATTTATTATGACTAAAATAAACTCGTCATTCTCATAGTAAATTAAAGACAGTCATATAAGTATTTCCCAATCACATGTAATTGGTAATGTAAGAATCACATTGTATAAGAGAAACTCAGCTGTTTCGATGTATCGAAGGAGAAAAAATTGGAAGAAACATAATCCGGATTAAGTGATCGGCAGACTGTTAATCCAAATTTATTGTTCCATTTTGGCATTTAGACCATTTTAAGCTAATTAAACACTCTACAAAGTGTCCCTTTGTAGTTAATTTTTGTACATTTGAGTGTTTTGAATTGATTTATTTTCAATATTTTCAACATTTAACTATCTTTCCCACATATATTGTCAAATTGTGTAAACAGCGAAAGAATACATTGCGAGTAACTTGAGATAGCATTATTTGATTATAATGAAATGTGCACTTGGTACATGCAAATTATATTGAAAAATATGTCATCTACAAATTGTGTGATGTTGATTCACGTGATATATATACATCATTATTTACCTCTCCAATTTGATACTCGTAAAATTTTGGGCAATCATCAAAAAAGTTCTAAAACTTATTTTACAGATGCCAATGCATTTCTCAACTTTTCAATTTAGCCACTTTAATTTTAAATTTCTTGACAATTTGCCAATATAATCATTTCGACCAATTTTTATTGGAAATTGCTAACGTAAACACCAGCTATCTTATGTAGCACGGTCGATACCAACACTAACTTGGACAATTTTTATAACTATTTAGCTTTATTTTTTTTTTTTTTTTTTTTTTTCTTTTTTTTTTGTGTGGTCGACGAGGGTCGCAACCCTCAATATTGGCCGAGAGAATTACATTGGAAAATTGTAAAAACATTTAGGACTAAATTATCGAATTGAAATGTTTAAGACCGAATTGACTTATGTGGTAATTATCCAACAAATTTTGGGGGGCAAAAACGTAAGAAGGTGAAAAGTTGGAGAGCAATCTGTAATTTACCAACCTTCATCGAACGAGTGAGCTGAAACTCGAACCTCGCTCCCGGAAGGCTTCAATCCCAACCAAACTCCCGCCAAAAGAAGAACGAGAGAGAGAGAAATCGCGGAACCCCCGCAGCTCGAACTCCTCCTCTTTCGCCACTCCCTTCATCGATCGCGCAAACGAAAATGGTAGATCTCTCTCTCTCTCTCTCTCTCTCTCTCTCTCTCTCTCTCTTTCCCGAGTCTCTCGATGTTAATCGTGCTTTCGTCTGTGTTTTTTGGGGGCTGATCTGAGGTTAGATTACGTTTGGAGCAAGCATTTCGTTCGCGATTTCATAATTTTTATAATCTTATGCTACTCAACTCAAAATATCTTACAATCTCACTACAATGTATTTAATTTAATTTAAGGAACTCAAATTCGTTTTTTTATTTCGGATGATGAATTTTATATTGAGCATCATCCTTTTTAACTTTTTTGTCGTCAATAGCATTTTTGTTGCGTGTTTTGCATTTTCTCCTCTTCTGAAAGTTGAATATATGTTTCAGCAGGCTCAACTTCACCTATAGAATATATGTTTCATACACGTGAGTTCCTTTTCTTTCTAAAGCACATTCCACACCTTTGAAGTCGCGACATTCCTCGTGTGCAATGCTGCGCATCTTTCTTTACTACTCTTGTAAAAAACCATGAGCAAATGTTCAGAAAAATAAATAGGATATGATGGCATTTCATTCGTTGACGTTTTCAGTTCGAGTCCATAGACAAAAGAATGTGAGCAAACCATTAAGGTATGAGGAGCGGGAAAGTACCAAAAAAAGTCCTAAACCTATTGCAGGTAGTGCAATTCGATCCTAAACTTTTCAATGGACCAATTCGGTCTAAACCTTTTAATATTGGTACCAATTTAGTCCATCCGGCCAATTTTGGCCGGCCGGCGCCGACGTGGACGTCGGCCGGTGACCGGACGCCGACATGGCAATTTTTATGATTTTTTAATAAATTTTTCGATTTTTTTATTATTTTTTTTATTAATTTTTATTAATTTTTTTCTTTTTTCTTTGTTCTTTTCTTTTTCCTTTTTCTTTTCTGCTTTCTTCTTCGCGCTGCCGGCGAGCCTCCGGTGAGGCTCGCCGGCCACCGGGCGAGGGCCGCGAAGCCCTCGCCCGCCGCCGCGAGGGTCGAGGTCCTCGCCCGCCTCTCCTGCCGCCGGCGAGGCGGCTTCGCCGGATCCGGGCGAGGCCGCCCTCGCCCGCGGCCGGCGAGGCCATGGCGGCCATCGCCGGGGCGGAGGCTAGGGCCGCGAAGCCCTCGCCCGCCCGCCGCGATCGCTTGGCCTCGCCCGGCCTTCTTCGCCGAGTCCCCGACGCCTCCTCCGCCGTCGATCCCGGAGCTTCTCGACCTCATCACCGCCGCCCTCACCTCCACGAAATCCCAATTCGAGGCCCCGGTCCCCCACCTCCCGCGCCTAACGCCGCCACTCCTCCGCCCGATCTTCGCCTTCGAAACCCTAGCCCGCCGCCCCAACACCCTCCTCTCCTTATTCCAAGGCTGGCCTCGCCCGCGGCCCTGGGCGAGGCCGAGCGAGGGTCGCGACCCTCGCCGGCGGCTGGCGAGGGCTTCGCGACCCTCGCCTCCGCCCGGCGATGGCCGCCATGGCCTCGCCGCCGCGGCGAGGCTAGCCTCGCCCGGATCCGAGCGAAGTCGCCTCACCGGCGACTCGGGAGAGGCCGGGCAAAGGCCACGACCCTCGCCGGCGGCAGGTGAGGGCTTTGCGGCCCTCGCCTAGTGGCCGGCGAGCCTCACCGGAGGCTCACCGGCAACCACGAGGAAGAAAGCGAAAAGAAAAGGAAAAAGAAAAGAAAAAAAGGAAAAAAAAATAATAAAAAAATCGAAAAATCATAAAAAAAACTCATAAAAATTGCCACGTCAGCGCCGCCAAAATTGGCCGGATGGACTGAATTGGTACCAATATTAAAAGGTTTAGGACTGAATTGGTCAAATTGAAAAGTTTATGACCGGGTTGGTACCAATGCAATAGGTTTAGGACTTTTTTTACTTTTCCCTATGAGGAGCTTAGTGGGTGCTTAATATGATAATGGAAAAGCTAACCTTGTGCGGCATCTGTTGTGATGCGAAGCCACGACTCCCAACTCAATGTACACGAATCACAATCTACAGGCGCAACGTATTGCCTTAGTGTGATAAACTCTTCGGACGCCATGAACTGCACAAGCATATCGCATTATTTCACCCGAAATGTCTCTCTCGTTCTGGTAAAATAACCCAACAGATAATTTTTCAGATTGCCTTTCACCAAGTATCGATATATCAGCACCATTTTGTTTCTCTCATCACAGCATCCAATGAAGGATGCCAAGTTCTTATGGTGAATTCTCATTAGAAGTTCGGCCTGCCAATCGACTACATTCTCATTAGAACTCTTTGGTCCCTTGTGAAGGCGATGTGGATGGCATCTTCACCGCAACTCGATTTCACTCATTCATGATGCCTAGGTAGACATTGCCGAACCCGCCCTACCCAGTAACTGTCTTGAAGTTGCTCGTTACGCCAATAAAAGCAATTTTATGACTTTTGTGGGGGTCACAACCCTCAAAATTGGTCAAGAGGATTATATTGGAAAATTGTAAAAATAATTAAGACTAAATTGTAAAATTGAAAGGTTTAAAATCAAATTGGTAACTCAATAATAAGTTTATGACTTTTGTGATAATTATCCCCTCAATTTTGGGGAGCAAAAACGTAATAAGGTGAAAAGTTGGGGAGCAATCTGTAATTTACCAACCTTCGTCCAACGAGTGAACTCAAACTCGAACCTCTCTCCCGGGGAGCTTCAACCCCAACCAAACTCCCGCCAAAAAGAAGAACGAGAGAGAAAAATCGCGGAACCCCCGCAGCTCGAACTCCTCTTCTCTTTCGCCGCTCCCTTCATCGATCGCGCAACAGAAATGGTAGATCTCTCTCTCGTTCCCGAGTCTCTCAGATGTAAATCGTGCTTTCGTCTGTGTTTTTTTGGGGGCTGATCTGAGGTTAGATTACGTTTGGAGCAAGCATTTCGTTCGCGATTTCAGCTAGGGTTTCGAGTTTCGAGTTTTGGGGTGACGCTGAATAATCGCCTATGCCTCTCGAGTCAAACTAGTCGTTGTGTGATGCTTGATGGTAGTTTTGGATTTAGGGTATCTGGATCCTCTGGAGTCTTGAGTGCTTGATTTTTGCTACATCGTTTCGATTTCCGGATGTTGTTTGTACTGAATTTTGTTAGGTTTTCGTCGGATTGCTGTTTTCTTGCTTGGTGACTGTGGATTGCCCGCCAGATGGTGCCGTGGATTTACATATTTGTTTACTTTTTGGGTTGTGTGACTATCTTTGGAAGAGAAGCGAGAGAAGATGCTTTAGATATTCTACGAGTCGCAAGACTTCTTCCTTGTGAGATTCCAATGCTTCTGACCGTATTTATTGAGTACCTTACAGTTCTCAACATGCTTCATTTTGACTGAAGTTTTCCTGTTTTTGCTAATGTTGTAGTTTAGAAAGAGGAATCATATCATGTTTTTGCATTCTTTGTCCTAGGAAGAAAGACAGCAATTCCACTGTTGGGAAGCTACATATACATTGGTCATTTATGAAAGCTTAGAGAGAGAGAGAGAGAGAGAGAGAGAGAGTACTCCCTGGGGATTTAGATTCATCACTCATGTTAATTACATTCATCCATGAGAATACAAGTCGATAGCACTACTTATTGGAAGTACTCTTTCTTGTTTGAGAGAGAGAGAGAGAGAGAGAGAGATTAGTCCCCAGGGTTCTAGATTCATACTATAAAGGCTTCACTCATGTTAGTTAAGTTCATCCATGAAAATACATGTCAATAGAGCACTTATTGGAAGTACGTTATATCGTTACCTTTCAGCTAAGGAGCTTGAAAAATTGGGACCCAGAAAAGGTGTTATCACCCAGTCTGTCAAAGATGTTGTTCAAAGCTTGGTTGATGATGACCTAGTCTCGAAGGACAAGATTGGAACTTCTGTAAGTCATACCTTCCGGAATTGAGTTTTCCCCCCTCAAATCTATACCAACAGGAAATACACCAGCATGATTGGTCGTATATTGATGCTTCCTAACTCTTTTGCTTCCCATGTCATTTTGATACTAAACTCATGTAGCACTTTTGACTGACTAGATCTTTGAAATGCCTAAATTTGGGAATCGGCTTAAAATTTCAGGTATATTTCTGGAGTCTTCCTAGCTGCGCTGGAAACCAGGTTAAGATCAGTACTTCACTGTTGACCTGAATTCTATAAAAGCTGTCTCTTTGTTTGCATTCATTATGCACTTTCTGAACAATAACAACAGAGTAACTAAATCACAGCTGCGAAATGTGTACCGGAAACTTGAATCTGATGTCCAAAGTAGCAAGAGACAGCTGGCAGAGCTAGCTGATCAGTGCAATGCATTAAAGAAGGGAAGGGAGGAATCTGTGAGTGGATCTCTTTTCAACAATAGGCAATATGCTCCTAAGAGCAAAGAGTAAATATTTTTGTGCTTCCTCTGTGGTTTGACCAGGATGAACGAGAGGAGGCTTTAAGCAACCTCAAAAAAGTAGAGGAGAAATACAATGAGTTGAAGGTTGTGGTTGAACTATTCCCCCATTCTTATTGATTATCCAAAACTAAAAGTGGAGTATTATTGATAGTCCATTGTCTGAGATTTTAGGATGAGATGGCAGAATATGCAGACAATGATCCAGCTGCCTTTTAAGCAATGTGAAGCAATGAGTTAAGAAAGCCGGTCTTATGATGCTCATGTTTCTAGTTTTTTTCCTTAAGCTATCCTGGATTTCACGTTTCTTTCTTTATGGTATTTTGTTTGGCAATCTGACTAGCTGACTCTTCCTCAATAATGTGGACAGAGGATGCAATATCGATTGCCCATGCAGCAGCCAATAGATGGACAGGTATTGCCACTGACAGATTCTGCTTTGTTAAGTGTTTATTTCAGTCTTCAAGTAAGCCGGAAAGGTTATGAATCACTATAAATAAGCAGCCAATTATTTTAAGTATGCGGTTGCATCAATTCCATACACAATCACATGAAGACTCGATTATCGAAAGCAAAACTATCGCCAGAAGGCTAAAAGCCCCAAGCACAGGTCCCCATTGGGAGCTCAAAGAAGTACATCTACTCGTCAGTTTTCCCAAAAAAAGAAAACCCAGTACCATTTCTTCAACCATTGAATGAAAAAAAAAAAGAAAAAGACAGAAGCCGAAAACTCAAAATTAAGCGCGGGTAGTGTACCTTCTTCAACTTATCCCTCGGGGTGAGAGGCTGAGCTTCGATCCCCAGCTTAAGTTTATTGAAAAGCCAGCCCATCCACCCAAACATGATATCCTATCAACGCCAAAAAGATCGAACCAACCCAATCAATCTGCAGAGACAAACAGGACAGAGCAAAAAAAGGAAAAGCGCATACCAACCTCGGAAAACTGAGGGCGGAGCTCGACGCCGGGCGAGGGATCGGGCAGAGAGCGAGAGCAAGATGATCTGCCGGAGAAATCGATGAGGTTTATACTGGTGTCCTCTCTCGCACGAAGGATTATCTCCCATGCCTGGGCTGGAAGTCGCTTTCACCTCCGCTTCTTTTTTGAGCCTTGCTTCTAACTTCTCCCCCACCCCCCAAGAAAGTTTTTGAAGAGCTTCCCCAGAAAGTTTTGAAATTTTGCGAAGAGTTTACCCCTTGAAGAGTCTGAACCTTTTCGAAGAGTTTACAAGTTTTCGAAGAGTCTGAACCCTTTCGAAAAGTTTACCCCATAAAATTTTGAAGTTTTTGAAGAGTTTACGCCAGAAAGTTTCGAAACCCCACAGAAAGTTTTTAAAGTTCAGAAAGTTTTTTAAAATAGTTTTTGTAGAGTTTTCTCCAGAAAGTTTTTGAAGGTTTTGAAAACTTCAAAACCTTGCTTTTAACTTAATGCGTTTTCGAGGCATTTATCATTTCCACCTCCACCGCTTCTTATTCAGCTAATGCAGAGCACTCCCGACAAAGTGCATTATGACCATTTTGCCCATCATGGATCCCATCCTTTAGCATCCTGTGCATTCTTTCGGTGTCCTTTCTTGGTTTTTCACCCATTGTGGACAAAATAATCGATGCATTTATGGTGCATTTGCTAACTTTTTCTATTTTTGAAAATAATTTTTGTTTAAAAATATTTTTTCTGATTTTATTCCTAAAATGAGTTTCTAAGCATTCGAAAATATTTGGCGATTGCATAAAAATCTATTCCCGAAATATAAAAAGAACATAAAAGCATTTGATACGAATCTCAATTTTTTTGTAATATAGCATTTCTTTTAATTTTTTAACAATTTTATGAAAATTTTATTTTCTTTTTCCTTTCTATCTTTCTTCTTCCTCTAGCCGATCGTTGGCCCCCGGCAAGGTCGAGCCTCACCTAGCCATAGCAAGGCTCGGCAAGGTTGCCGAACCTTATCTGGCGGCGATTGGTTAGAGGAAGAAGAAGAGGAAGAGAGGAAGAAAAAAAAAAAAAAAAAAAAGTTTAGGTTTGATTCTTGAATTATTCTTGAGAATCTACATTTTTATTATGTTCTAAATCTATTCTTGGTAACAAAAATATTACTCAGTGGATTTCAATTCTTTTTTTTTTTTTAGAACAAAATAATAAAAATAGTTACTAATTGATCGGTTACCAAATAGGACGTTAAACTACCGATTAAAAACCCTATTGAAAGAGATTTCCCAATCTCCTCCTATCGGAGAAGATGAAGGAGAACGCAACACAACCTCAAAGTGCCAAATGTCATCTCGGATTCCACGGAATTGCAAAATGCGTCCAATTTGGAATTAATCTACCAAGAGGACATATATACAATGATCAAGAAATGGGAACAGGTTCAATTCAAAAGCAACTCCTGTCGTTGATTAAGGCTATAAATAGCTTCCCTCTTGGGAATATGAGGAATCGCTAAATATATTCAAAAGCCGATGAATCGCGGCTTGTTGCCCAAAAGGATACGAATGCAATCCAACGCCGCGGCGCTCAAACCAGCTAAATTGGCTCTAAAAATAGCCGTAAAACGTTCTGGTTACATTTATAAGGACTCTGTCTTAAGTTCGGAAGCTAGGTAAAGCAGCAAATTTTCGATCAAGAGCTAATCCCCATTCCATCAACTCAAAAGATGGATGGCCTCGACAAGAAGAACAAATTTTGCATCTGTCAAGTTCAACCCGAAAATTTCTAGTGGAGCCTCGTGCATGACGATGGGACCAAGCCACCAATCATTTGACTCTCTAACTTCAAAGAACTAGTTTTAACGGTTTCAGTTATTGGCTATTTCTGATATAAAAAGGCTCTTGAATTACTTTGAAAAGACCTAGTGAATAGATAATACTTGCAGATTGAACTTCCAAGAGATTTTGTTTCAGCATGAGGACTGGGAGCACGAGGAAGGAGACCAGCGTGTGTCGATTATCACATAAGGCAAGTGCTACGATGCCCTCATCGAATGATGGTTTGAGGAAGAAATCATGTCGAATCAACTAAGATCATACCCATTTTAGACGCTTCATTCCCCATAACAAATGCAGCTTCTATTTGCTGCCTGATGCCTGGCATCGGTCATCGAAATTCTACCATGGGTACTAATCTATTGGGTGATTCCTCTCTCCTAAATTTCACGCACCACGCCACGCATGAATGCACCCCTCAATCCTCGATCAAGCACAATGAGTCTCTCGTTTTTCATCCCAAGTAACGCCGACTGCATCAAGCCTAAAGCCTTCCTTCACTTTTGAGCTAGGAGGATCGACTAAGAAACAACGATGTTTGAGGCATGCTTCACTGGTTCATAACTCCCAAATGCATCAATCTGCGGGAAAGGCAGTACCAGCGCACACAAGACGAAAACTCAGATTATCATCGGAGATGGCCTAGTTATCATGCATGCTTCCTTTTCTAGAATCCATGTTTCTTTAACTAGGCAAACTTCGTGTTTCAATTACATTAAGAGACTATCAGTCCAATTGACGTCTGAATTGTAGTTTTGGAGTTAGGGCCGGCAAGGGTGGCTGGCCAAAGCGAGGGCACACGAGCCCTCACCCAAAATCGGCGAGGGCCACGACCTCCCTCACCGCCAAGACCTCACCTAGCCTTAACTCCAAAAACGGGAAGAAAAAAAAAAGGAGCAAAATAAAGTAAAAAAAAAAAAAACCCTAAAAATCAAAATATTATTAAAAAATGTCACATCAAGGAATTTCAGTCAAAATTAACCGGATAGACCAATGGGTAAAATCATATGATTATAGTGAAATGGGCAAGTGCAAATTAGTCTGAAAAAATTTGTGTGATATATTAGGAAGCATTGACACTTTTCGGAAGCCTTCGTATTGTGTCGGACACTCTCCAACACTCTTCGACACTTTCCAACATTCGGTCACACACATGTCGAAAAAATCAACACTAGATCAACTTTTTCAATACTCTCTTACACTCGAGTTAGAATTTTGACATATGATACGCGAGGTCAATTTTAAAAATTTTCAATAAATGATGAGTCAAAATATATATTTGTGAAAAAATAATAAAAATAATGAATGAGGAAAGAATAAAACCTAGTCTTCTCTTTTATTTTGATTTTCACTTCCTGTGATACACAATTCATCCCCAAGTTTTTTCCTCTTCTGTCTCGACATATCTAATACTTGAGTCCAAGATGTGAATTACTCGTTTTTTTCCTTCAAATTTTATGGATTGTTAGAAAGAGTTGAATTTGTCAAATTAAAACAATGAATGATATTAATAAATGGTGGATTAATGTTTTTAATGTAAATGCATCATAGGGCATTTTTATTATTTATTTATTTATGAATTTGAATCAAATTAATTTCATTGAAATAATCATAAAAATGATAATTTATTATGTATATATAAAAATATACATTTAATGTATAACGTGTTCCAACGTGTCGGAATTTTTTATTTTTTAAACAATGTTTTAGCATGTCGCGTATCACGTGTCGATGCTACTTAGGTGATATATCGGTCATGTGATCCAATTTATATACATCATTAGTTGGCCTCTCCGATTCGATACTAGTTAAATTTTGGAGCGCAAAACGTAATGAGGTGAAAATCTGGGGAGCAATCTGTAATCTTGCCAACCTTTGTCGAACTAGTATAACTTAAAACACACACCTCGCTCGCTCCCGGAGCTACAAACACCAACCAAATTCCCGCCAAAAGAAGAACGAGAGAGATAGCAAATCTCGCAAACCTGCCGCAGCTCGATCTCATCTTCGCTTCCGCCGCTCCCTTCATCGATTGCGCGACAGCAGAAATGGTAGATCTCTCTCTCCCAAATCTCTTGATGTTAATCGTGCTTTTCATCTGTGATTTTTGGGGGCTGATCTGAGGTTAGATTACGTTTGAAGCGAGCATTTGGTTCGCAAATTTCAGCTAGGGCTTCGAGTTTCGAGCTCTAGGGCGGCGCGGGATCGCCTGTGGTTCTCGAGTAGAGCTAGTCGTCGTTTGATGCTTGGTGGATTGGCTGGATGGTGTCGACGGTCGGTTTTCGATTTTAGGGCTATTTCTGATCCTCTGGAGTCTTGATGGTGCTTTGATTTTTTGATACGTCATTTTCGAATTATGGACGTGGTTTGTACTGCGTTGTGTTAGGTTTTCGACGGATTGCTGTTCTCTTGCTTGGTGAGTATGGATTGCCGGCCAGATTGGGCCGTGAATTTACATATTTGTTACTTTTTGGGTTGTGTGCAGTCGAAGAAACGTGGACTTTCGTTGGAAGAGAAGCGAGAGAAGATGCTTCAGATATTCTATGAGTCGCAAGACTTCTTCCTTGTCAGATTCTGACACTTTTGACCGTATATACTGAGTACTTACAGTTCCCGACATGCTTCATTTTGACTGAAGTTTTCGTGTATTTGCTGATGTTGTAGTTTAGAAAGAAGTGGAATCATATCATGTTTTTGCATTATTTGTCCTAGGAAGGAAGAGAGTAATTCAACTGCTGGGAAGCTACATGTACATTGGTCATTTAAGAAAGCTTAGAGAGAGAGAGAGAGAGAGAGAGAGAGAGAGAGAGAGAGAGAGAGAGAGATTAGTCCCCTGGGTTCTAGATTCATCACTCATGTTAATTCAGTTCATCCATGAGAATACAAGTCAATAGCACTCATCAGAAGTACTTTTTCTTGTTACGTTTCAGCTAAAGGAGCTTGAGAAATTGGGACCCAGAAAAGGTGTTATCACCCAGTCTGTCAAAGATGTTGTTCAAAGCTTGGTTGATGATGACCTAGTCTCGAAGGACAAGATTGGAACTTCTGTAAGTCACAGCTTCCGGACCTGAGTTTTCTCCCCTCGAATCTATATCAGCAGGAACTACACCGATGTGATTGCTCGAATAATCATGCTTCCAACCTCTTTTGCTTCCCATGTCATTTTAATAATAAACTCAAGTACTACTTTTGACAGACTAAATCTTTGAAATGCCTATTTGTGGGAATCGGCTTGAAATTTCAGGTATATTTCTGGAGTCTGCCTAGCTGCGCTGGAAACCAGGTTGAGATCAATACTTCACTGTTGACCTGATTCTATGAGAGCTGTCTCTTTGTTTGCATTCATTGTGCACTTTCTTAACGATCACAACAGAGTACCTAAATCACAGCTGCGAAATGTGTACCGGACACTTGAATCTGATGTCCAAAGTAGTAAGAGGCGGCTCGCGGAGCTAGCTGATCAGTGCAATGCATTAAAGAAGGGAAGGGAGGAACCTGTGAGTAGGTCTCTTCTCAACAATAGGCAATATGCTCCCAAGAGTGAAGAGTAAAAGTGCTTCCTCTGTGGTTTGACCAGGATGAACGAGAGAAGGCTTTAAGCAACCTTAAAAAAGTAGAGGAGAAATATAATGAGTTGAAGGTTGTGGTTGAACTATTCCCCCCCATTCTTATTGATTATCCAAAACTAGAAGTGGAGTACTATTGATAGTCCATTGTCTGCTATTTTAGGATGAGATGGCAGAATATGCAGACAATGATCCAGCTGCCTTTGAAGCAATGAGTTAAGAAAGCTGGTCTTATGATGCTTGAGTTTCTAGATTTTTCCTTAAGATATCCTGGATTTCACGTTTCTTTCTTTATGGTATTTTGTTTGGCGATCTGACTAGCTGACTCTTCCTCAATAATGTGGACAGAGGATGCAATATCTGTTGCCCATGCAGCAGCCAATAGATGGACAGGTATTGCCTCCGGCAGATTCTGGTTCGTTAACTGTTTTAGTCTTCCAGCAAACACTTCAGCAATTTCGCGACATTGTGAATTTTCTCTATTCTTGCCCTTTAAATTCTTTCCAGGGTTTAAATTTTGCAGACAATATTTTCAAACCGAGACAGTGGTGCTCAAACAATTTTCCAGAAGCCAAAGAACAGCTAGAACATATGTACCAGGAGGTAATTCCCATGACCACAGATATATGGCCTCGTCCAAAAGCATCATAGTAGGTCAACCAACACCCAAAATCCTGATATCTGCAGTGTATTTGACCGACAACGCTATATATAGCAGCATCTAAACCATTAGCAAATGTGACGGTTTTGCTCCGAGCAACATTTTCTGCTCACCCAATAAAGTAGTCCAGCAAAAAATATAGTTACAAAGGCATGAGTAAGTTTAATCTTAAGCAAGGTGTGAGCTGCTCCTTAGAAGTAGTTGTTTTAGCTCATCCGATCTTCCAAGTTTCTTTGAACTGAAGTTCTAATACTGAAATGTAACTGAAAGTGGGAATTACTGATGATTTGGACTACTTAGAGATGTTGACACTGGGAAATTAGATACAACTGAGTCAAATGGCACATACATCAGGATCCTTATCCTATTTCTATCGGCTTCCCATGCAAATCTGTGAAACTGATGGAGCACATTGTGCAAGGATGCCGTTGCCTTGGTCTGATGCCTGATCCAAGCCTTTTAGACTTGTAATGAAGGTTAGCTAAGCCTCTCCGAATGTGCAAGCTGACTCCGTTTTAATGCTTGATGAGATCGGGGGTGATATGTAATTTGATCATACAACTCAATGTAAACATACTTTGACAGTAGTCTCTTTCTACCATTTCACGCCATTTCTGAAAGGGTCTTGTGGTTCAAGCCAACGAGCTATGTCAGCTAAATTTTTTGACAGCCTGAGGGCATCTACATTGCCGATTTAGAAAGATGTGTGCAGCTTAAAATGTAGGGAAATGACATTGCTGCATCAGAAGATCCGAGCAGCTTCTGAAACCTTGCTAAAAAATTGAAATCAGGCTTTTATTTGCTCTTCTGGGGTATATGACTAGGTTATAGATATCCATAGACACAGAAATAGTACTTCCGAAGGAAGCTCGAGACTGTCTTAGATCAAAACTAAGAAGCCCAATCAAAATCGAAGTGAATTATGAACAGCACAGTCCAACTTTGCAAGTTGGTGCACAATTGAGAAGCTACCGTTGAGGTTCTCTCCGAGAAAATGAAATTCCACATCATCTAGTAACAAAAGGTCAGCCGATTGCAGCAGGCTCAAAGGGAGGAATGCTCCTTTGCAAATGAGCCATTCCAATATCCCCTTCAAGACCCCCACACAACAACAGTTATTGACCCGCCCAATATACAGGACAAACGGAAGATAAAGCAAAGACTCGATAAAAAGGAATCCCAGGTACTCTATAAACCCTTTCGTAGCACTGAGCTCCCTTGATGGGACAAAATGATAAAAACACACCCCAAGTTTTGGTATTGAGAACATAAAAACCTAAGCTCCTGACTGCCATCTTGAACATGAATCCCCCACTTCTTCTAAAAGCTGGTGGAGAAATCACGCTACAAGTATCAAAATGCACATGATTATTGTAGAGACATTGGCTACATGATAAGAGACGTGCTCAAACAGATTCTCCTCCTTTGGACTCAAATAACTACTCAATTCCAACACCAGAAGCGAGTAACTCAACAACCAACGTATCTTCCAATAGAGGTATAATAAAGCATATCACTCATGATGAGTACAGCCCCCCTCAGAGTTTCAACCGCATTAATTTAACAGTGACACACAAAGGGAAAATAAAAACCTGATCTGAGATATCTAGAGATATCTTCCACACAATAAGGTTCGACATGAAGTTGAAATATAAAAGCACCAGAAAGCACCAGAAAGCAGAATACAGGTCTCAAAGGGTCTTTTGAATCATACCACCTTTACATACAGAGTCTTTTCAGTATGGATCCACAGAAAAATATCAATGCAAACACGTAGTAGCACAGCAGCAGGAATGTCCATAATGCAGGGTTGGCCAGGTCTTTACACAGCCTCAGTTAACTATAAGCAACAAGACCTGTGGAATGAAACTGATATATCAGATAAGAATGACCGTATAATAAAATAGCCAAAGAAAAAGTCGTCTTCTCCTATGCCACTTATCATACAAAAGAAAGAAATCATTGGCAGCCAAGGAAAAAGGAAATTTCGGCCAACTTAATAGTAACCTAACTTATAGACCAACAACAATGAAATGCTTAATACTAGCTTTTGAAAAAAAAGGAGAGAAGATTGACCTGCTCAAAGTGCCATCTCAGGCTGTCCTCTGAGGAACAGAGTCAGCTCCTTCCCTTTCTTCGAGCTCTGCATCAGGCTCATCCTGGAATTACAAGTGATTACAGATAAGCATAGACTATCTGGGAGGTAGTTTGAGATCGACCAAATCAGTGATCAAAAGCATAACTAAAATCAAATAAAGTGTGAGGATGGTAACCTCATCAAAGTCAGCGACTGCACCAGTAGTAGCTGGCACTGAAGATTGTCCCAAGCTTGCTATTAGTTCATTCATCTCATTCATCGTCTCGCCCCCATCATCAATATTTCTGTGAAAAAATAGACATCAGTAAGCAAAAGAAAGCATCATAATGGAGCACTCCGCTAATTCAGCAATAAGAAAGTGCTGCCACACTGCATAAAAAGAAACAAATATCAACAATATTAGTATTCCGGAATTCAGAAAGGAAAACAAAAGTAGGACGTACATCGCACTCTGCATTTCTTTCAGTTCTGCTGCTCCAATTTTCACAGCATCCACAATTTCAGTCGTCGCCTTTACTCCTTCCAACTTTATCATCTGGACCATTCACATATCAGTCATCCAATCCTAGAAGCAGATATCAAGGAAGTTCTGAATCATTGAATCTTGATGGCTCACCAGTTTCTCAATCAGAAATTGGAATTTTCCAAGCTGCTCAATCTGCTGTTCATGCAGCATCTTCCTACTCAAGCATAATTTTGCGGCTGCATTCCCAAAAGCACAACTTTACGTCAACAAGATAACAACTAGCCGACTTCCATAATTGATAAATGCCATCATATAGCTTCAAGTATCATATGAAAGTAAAAAAATTTCTTGCATAGTTGCAAGTCAGAGTCACAAGGGAAAAGAAGACAAGCACCATAGGCGAAATGATAGAAAATGAAGTTGCGGCCACAAACAACAAAATGTAATGGAGAAAGAATTGATTGTGCTAAGATTGCTATCCAATAGTAAGGTCACAACTATACAAAGGAAAGTACAGATCAGAATGCAATGACAGATCAAAGTGCTTCAACTGCCACAAACAATGAAATAACAAACATAAGGACGAGTCCATGTGGATGTGCACCGAACTATCGTGTACAAAACTCTATTTCTAATAACCAGTGGACAGGTTGAGCAAATGCAGCAACTCCGA
Source organism: Eucalyptus marginata (assembly GCA_014182565.1). NCBI lineage: Eukaryota > Viridiplantae > Streptophyta > Magnoliopsida > Myrtales > Myrtaceae > Eucalyptus > Eucalyptus marginata. Next base: position 8,435,201 of record CM024587.1, on the reverse strand, counting down.
GAAACAACATAACAAAAGCAAAGGCGTAAAAGGTATCTATCCAGGAAAAACGTCGAGATGAATGACTGTACCATTCATTTCCTGCTCTTTGAACTTCTCCTCTTTCCTAACCTCTTGAGAAGCCTTCTTTTTGTAAGTCCGCAACCTTTTCCCCTGCTTTTTGTGTGCCTGTACAGAAAGGAGGACAGAGGGTCCAAACGAACCAGTTAAATATACAAATGATATGACCTACCGTAATTATTTGTATAGACTAAAGTTCAATCTTTTTTAAGCCTACAATCTAATAAAATAAATCCACATCTTAATATAGAGAAATGCAAATGCATGTGTTTTACTATAATACGTACTTGAAGTATGCATTTCTTAATTACTCACAACATCAAGGGAAATTGAAATGAAAAAGACTCTGTCCACATAGAAGAATGGACTCTTCAGAAAATTTTTACAAATACAGATAAGTCTTCTACCCGTCAAGTAATCAGATCAAAAATTTCGATGCACTGAATAAATGTGTGATTTTGTGCCTCAGTTGAACTTAGCACGTATAGCCGCAGTTAACTTCACCATGTAAAAAAGAACAAGAGCTAACAAACAGCTCTCGCTTGCAGGGGCAAAATCAGCCGCAAAGGTTATGAATCACTATAAATATGCAGCCAATTATTTACGTACGCGGTTGCATCAATTCCATACACAATCACATGGAGACTCGATTATCGAAAGCGAAGCTATCGCTGGAAGGCTAAGAGCCCCAAGCACAGGTCCACATGGGCAGCTCAAGGAAGTACATCTACTCGTTAGTTTTCCCAAAAAAGAAAACCCAGAACCATTTCTTCAACCATTGAAGGAAAAAAAGGAAGCCAAAAACTCAAAATCAAGCGCAGGAACCACAGATCAAATCCCCGTTACTGAAAGCTGAGGATCAACGACCACAACGAAGTGAAAATCAAAGACAAGTTCCGCAGGAGCAAAGAAAAAGAAGGCGAACTGTACCTCCCTCAACTTGTCCCTCGAGATCAAGATCAAGGGACCAGGTGGTCGAGGTCGTGTAAGTTGCTAATACTGAAGACAGACTCGATTATAGAAAGTGAAACTGTCGTCACAAGGCAGAGACCCAAGCACAGGGAGCTCGAGGAAGTATCTACTCACCCGTTTTCCCAAAAAAGAAAACCCAGAACCATTTCTTCAACCATTTGAAGTAGAAAAGAAGCCGAAAACTCAAAATCAAGCGCAGGAACTGTACCTTCTTCAACTTATCTATCGGGGTGAGAGGCCGAGCGTCGGTCCCCAGCACAAGTTTCTTGAAAAGCCGGCACATCAAGCCAAACATGATTGATCACTGCCCCAGGAAAACCCTTGATACCCTATCAACGCCAGAAAGAACGAACCAAACCAATCAAGATCGATCCGTTCAAGCGCGATGAATGCGGAGAAACAAAGAGGACAGATCAAACGGCGGAAAAGCGCATACGAACCTCGGACAATTGACGGTGAAGCTCGACGCCGGGCTGCGGGATCGGACAGAGATCGACAGCGAGATAGAGGTCGAGACCAGCACGGCGATGGCGGCAATGGGGACCGCTGCCCCGACGGGCGAGGCTTATAAAGATTCTTCTTCATCTCTGTCATCGGCTTCAAGCTCTTTGATCTATGGTCTGGATCTATCACTCGGAGAAAACAGAGAGGGAGCTCTTATATAGAGGTCAAAAGGAGTTATGACCATTTTACCCATCGTCGATCGATCGTCGATCCCATGTTTTGACAATCCTATCCGTTTTTTAGACCCAAAAAGAAAAAAAAAAACAATCCTATCCGTTCTTCCGTGCCCTTTTTGGGTATTTGCTTTCTTGCGAGTTCCCACTTCACTTCATCCTCTTCTTTTTCTCCTCCGCATTTTTCTCACTTCCAGGCTTTTTGTCAAGGGGTGGTTATCATTATCAAAAATTGAGGAGGCAGCATCCAATACGGCTCGGCGAAAATAAACGCATCGTTTGAACCCTACTAATACGACTTCTTTTTCTCATATGGCCGTTCCCAATCAGTACTTAAAAAGGAGTCCAGATATGCATAATCCCGCTTTTGTTGCTTAAAAATGTAAACTTTGGCCAATCTACAAATATGTATTGTGGCACTTATATACTTTAATAAGGATGAATATGGATAATACTTAAAAGCCCTATTGAAAGAGATTTCCTAAACTCCTCAGATCGAAGACGAAGGAGAATGCAGCCCAACCTTAAAATGCCTAATTTTGTCTCGGATTCTGCGGAATTGCAAAATGCTTTCCAAGTTAATTTTGAAATTAATCTACATACGACGAGGACATATATATATATTGATCAAGAAATGGGAACAAGTCCAATTCGAAAGCAACCCCTGAGGCTACAAATAGCCTTCCCTCCTTGGGAAATCTGAAGAATCGCTAAGGATATTCAAAACCCGACAAATTGCGACCGGTGGCCCAAAAGCATACAAATCCAATTCAACACCGCGGCGCACAAACCAGCTAAATTGGCTCATAAAATAGCCGTAAAAGGCTCCCGTTACATTTGTAAGGACTCTGTCTCGAGTTTGGAAGCTAGGTAAAGCAATAGATTTTTTATCGTGAAACATACACACCGATCAAGAACTAATCACCATTCCATCAACTCACAAAAGGTGGATGGCCTTGACAAGAAGAACAAATTTTGCATTCGTCAAGTTAGACTCGAAAGTTAATGGTGTATACGCCATGCATGATGATGGGCCGAGTCACCCATCATTTGACTCTCTAATTTCAAAGAACTAGTTTTAATGGTTTCCATTGTTGGCTCATATAAGAAAGTTCTTGGATTACTTTGGAAAGATTCAACGAACGTATCATATTTGCAAATCGAACTTCCGAGAGAAGTTGTTTCAACGTGAGGACTAGGAGAGTAAGGTAGAAGAGTAACGTGTGTCAATTGTCATGCAAGGCAAGTGCTTCGATACTCTTCCTGAGTGATGGTTAGATGAAGAAATCATGTCGAATGAGCTAAGATTGTAACTTTCTTAAATGCTTCATTCCCTATAACAAATGCAAGTTTGATATGCCGCCCGATGCTTAGTATCAGTCATCGAAATTTTTAAGTACGGGTACTAATGCATTGGGTGATTTCTCTCCTCCAGATTTCACGCACTACGCACAAATGCATCCCTCATTACTCGATCGAGCACAGCGAATCTCTAGTTTTTCTTCCCAATTAACGCCAACCACAGCCTAAAGCCTTCCTTCACATTGGAGCTGGAGGACCGACAGAGCCATCATGATGTTTGAGACACGCTTCATTTATTCATGGCCTTTTCTTTTAAAGTTGGGGGCCCCACGCCGGGGGACCTCCACCTTCATCTAAATTGTTTTCTCTCGGCGGGGGGGTTAGGCGTGTAATGGAATTCGACGCGTCGGGGGAAGTCAAGAAAGCAATCAATGGAGGAGAGCCCGGCGTCGCTTGAGCAGCTCTCTCCCCCCCTTCTTTTCTTACGGGTACTCCATGTTTTTGAGTCCTTCCAAAAACTCAGGCACTGGTCCGGTAAAGCTATTGTCGACCGGTCCCTAAGCAAAATAATACGATGATGCTACAGGCTGACAAAATGGATCTCAAAGTTAATTTTAGCAAACCAAATCAGTGGCATATTATGGCCGAGCCACACAGAATCTTAGTACTCTTACAAGGATTCCAATGATGAGAGTTTTGCAAAAGCAGTAGTAATTAAAACAGTCAATCAGCTCGTATTCGGGTTCCTGCATACACGGTAGGAGATATGCTGAGGATAAAATTGGCACACCACTGGTTAATGTGAGCCAGACCAAATGTGCCTTAAAACTCACGGTCAAGAACACTTACGTAGACTAGTTGAGGGGGAATCAAACTGCCGTGGTTGCATGCTGAGCCCTTCCCATGGGCACTTCTTCGGCCCACTGGGCAAAGCACCGACTCGATGTAGCAGCTGATACAATGGAGTAGATAGAAAGTAGTGTAGACTCTGATATCTAGTTTAAGCATACAAAAAATCACGTGGCCTCGTTGAAGTTAATCAAAAAACAGCTACGGAATTGCGTTAAAGGTAAGAACCGGTTCCAAGATTCCTGCAGTAGTTTGCAGTTTTTTAACTCTCAATTTCTTTTCACATCTCAATCAAGTTCGACCTCAATTGCTTTCGCTAGAACAAACTTCACCATTTCTTGAGACTAGTCCCCATTACTGATTCCAATAACCTCATAGGCTATGTAGAACCAAAATTTTAGTGGGGAGAACATACCATCTTCACTGTTTGTTAGCAATTTATCCAGCAACCTCGACCTTGCAAATCTCAATAGCATTCAGTGTGGACAGAAGAGCTGAATCAATTGTTTTATAGATTGCAATTCAATGTTCACCTCCCACCAAGGCTTTGAATTAGATATCGTGGCTGCATAGAGGTAGCATGGACTACAAGGCCTGGAGATTTAAGATCAATTCCACGATATTTTGATTTTTCTTGAAACGTTAGTCTGAAGCTACTTGACTTCACCGAAGTACGAGTACACAGAGAACTGATTGCTTGCATAACTTGAGGTTCAACGCAATTCCAAGGGTTCGCTCGCATTCCGCGACCTAGCAACTGTCTGAATGACTTAGGAAGTGCTTTATAACCGTTTTCGTTTGTATTAACTGCCTACGAAGCATTGATGGCCTCCCAAGAAGGGAAAACATAAGGAGCTCAAAGGCGGTCGTATATATCATCTTCATATCCGCCACTTCCTTCATTGAACCAACGTTCAACCTTGGAAAGAGCAAGCGGTGAAGCAGATTTCCCACAATTAGAGTCATATGTTCAGCGGCCTAAGCTCCAATGCCAATCTAAAAGGAATTCCTGCACCAATGCTCACGAGACAAACTTAAATAGCCTCCAACAATGCAAAACTGACAATCTGGTCACGACGTCAAAAGCATTGCTGGATTTCATTGTGAATTAGAGATTGGCATCGAGATATAGATGGAACTGAGGTGGATCGTTGAGTCCATTGTGGTTTGCGTATAAGAAACTAGCTCTTACTAATATGAGCTGGTGTTACTTGCAGTAGGTCGTAAGGTGTAACACTTACTTGTTTCCTTAAGGAAAGCTTCAGAGATCCGAAAGCAAATGAGGCAGATTGGGGTTGTTTGGGCATGCATAGTCAGAAGAGATGTTCCTGTTTGTTCCAGCATCAGTGTAAGCTCCACTGGACTTGTATCTTATCCTGATGTCCTTGTCAACATACTTGAAATTCGCAGGCGCGGCGCAATCTATGCTTATGAAGCCTATTTCAAACAAATCAGAGCAGAACATTTTGCAGACTATCAGAAGAAAGAGCTCCAAATGATCTTTAACCACGAACATAACAACGCGTTTTTCACCAGCCTATTCTAACACGTTCTGCCTACCAATCATCGAGCACCAGAAGGGTTCATGTAAAATCGCACAGCAACTTGCCGGAACAGGTTCCATTCCTCAATCAAATAGAAATCAGAAGAAAACGTGAGCCATTTGCTGACCTGTTTGAAGCTGCCCATATGCTGGAACAGCAGTGAGAATGCAAAGGAAGAGCAGCTGAAGGGAACCGATTGACATCTCCACCATCATCTTTCAGCTCAGCATGACTGAAACTACTGCAACACGGCGATTTTATACCAGAATGATTGTTCCTTTCGTTTCTCTCATTGGACTCTATGTTGCTTCGTATGCAGTATGCACATAAACTATCGAAAATGATTGCTTGCTTGTCTTTAATTAGATATCTGACCTGTAGAGTCATACCTGCTTTTCAAGAAGCCCAAGCACGGTGGTCCTGGTCATACGATTGACGACTGCTGAGATTCGAACTGACCCACTTATTCATGCATACAAAAAACACAAACAGGGAATCGGTAGGCAAGAGAGGGTAAAATCAAAAGGTCAAAATGAAAATGCAAATCAAATTAAAAGAAAATGTCAACTTGGAGTTTGCGGCCTATGTTGAAATTTAGAATTAAGAGAAAAGGACAAAATCAAAAATTGTGAGCTGCTAAATTTAGCGGATTTCACTTGAGACTGACGTAATTTCATGACTCGCATGTATTGGACTCACACTACGGAGGCTCCTCCTCCTCGCATTTTTTATTTTTTCATTGTAGTGCTAATTTAGTAGATTAACACCTTCTAACTATCATGTAAATATTTTACGAAAAATTAATCAAATAACCAGCATACGATCCTCTGATGAAGTCATATAGCTGATAACGGAAAGAATCACATTGATTTAGAGAAATCATATTGTCCAGAAGAATTGGAGGAGAAAAAGCTACTGCGATGTAGTGATATCATACCAGTAGTGGATATATAATTGTAGTTTACATTAATTGTGATATACATTGTGTTAATTGTAGTTTACTTTAATTGTAATTAAATCTTTGCCTTCTCACCCTAACAGGGAGACTTGAATGTGTACTCATTACGTTTGTAACATACACACCATTACATTTTTCTCCCTTCAACCACGAATCTCGAATTTGTATTAGAGCCAATGTTACTTGAGGAGCCCATTGAGTCCATTCCACGGTGGTCATCATGACACCAGCCACACTGGCCACGATGCTCATGGTTTTCTACCAAGGCCGAAGCTTTAGTTGTTGTTCGGCACACTTCTGTTGCTCATTTTGAAAATCAGACACCACCGTCAGACTTGCTGCCCTCAAACAACCCAGATCCTGAAATTGCATTGCCATAGAAGCTGGACGCCACCACATCTCAAACCCGCATTGCTCGCCGCTGTTGGGTTTGAATTTGGACACTTCTGTTGTTTATTTTGAAAAACAAACACCACCGCCAGACTCATGGCCCTTTCTCTGAGCTAGCTTGTGAATCTCCCCCCAACAACTACTGAACATGCCATCACCCACCACCAAAGCCTCCGAACATGAGATCCACATGCCTGTAGAGTTGCATGCGCTAGATACCCCTACTGCTCTGACATCATCGTCCCATGCTTGAGCTGGCCAATCGCCATATTAAATGCATTTAAGAATGATTTGGCCTAAATTGAATATGTACCAAATATTTAGATGTCGCATTGAACAATTTAAAAATTCAGTACCCACATTGCAAATTTGGCTATAGTTCAAAAGCCACAATAAATAAATTATAATTTCAAAGATTATACACACCAAAATTCAGAAATTGTCTATGTCATTTTCTCAACAAATAAAAACAGGTCGTTGGCTGAATCTTTTTCTTTTCTTAATCAGATTTCTGGCCTGGAGAACCATAACTATTTTTCAAGAAATACAATGGTCCTGGTCATACAGTTGACGATTGATGAGATTCGAACTCACCGGCTACTCATACTTTAGATTTGTGCATACAAAAAGCATTGAAAATGATTTTTTCCATCAATCAAACACGAAACCGGGGATTGGTCGGCAAGCAGTGGGTACCGCAAAAGCGGAAACTAAAGCCCGGACAAAGTTAAAGAAGAGGTCAACTTGGAGTATATAAATACTGCATGAATCATGAAGCTCGGTGCTACCACTATAGCTGATGGAGTTAGAGTATAAAAACACAGACGCCATACAATGATGTTCTTACTCAGATAGAAAATGCTAGCAAGTGGAAGAAAGAGATGGTTATCCATTTAAGCTGCATTTGGTATTTCGAACTTGAATTTGGATAGGATAAATTATTATTTTATCTAGTATTTGGGGACATCTTTTGTACTAGATATGTCCGGATAAAATGCCGAATAAGAAATCCAAAAAAGGAGGTAAGATAAAGTTGGATTGAATAAGAAAAAATTTTGCGAAAAAGATCTCGACAAAATGAGAATGGTCATTTGCTCCATCAGCAATTGCTAATTAATCATGAATATTTCCATCAAAATCGAAAGTTTGAAGCAGGATAGCCTATGCAAAGGCAAAACATCATATGGGAAAAATCGCCGGTGCCCTATAAAGTCTATGCTAGTCATTTTCCAATGTTAGCTTCTCTCTTATAAATACAACTATAATGTGGTCAACATCACCGTAACAGTGACCGCAAAACCGTACTTGCTAGAGCAGCTTACCGAAGGTGACCGTGTGGTTGATCACAAGGTCACCATTCGATATTTTTTTACATTTGACTCCGAAAGAATAACACCGCCAGCAATTCAAGGTAATATCATTCGATTTAATACGTGCAAATTTGTCCGGAAATATTCGCGTGATACATTAGTTCACGTGATTAATTATATATCATTATTAGCTAACCTCTCCGATTTGATAGCTTGTCAAATTTTTGGGGGTATTCCATGCGATCCAATCTTGTACGCTCATAATCTCCAAGCTAGAGACTTCGGCGCTCTCTTCTCTCACCTTGTGTGAGCTTCCCTCTTTCCCTTAGATGATAGCTTTCCCTTCCTCAAACCCTAGCTACCCAAATTCTGCACCCCCTCCAATGGTCGTTTCTATCTTTCCATCCCCAGTCTGAGGGATTTGGCTGAGCCCCATTAAGCACGCAAAGCAAGAAGTCTCCATTTCCGCCCCCTACCATTGCTGCTTCATACCCTTCCAAACCCCAGAAACCCTGACCCGCTTTCCCTTCCCATGGCTGCAACGCCTCCTCCACGCATGGGCTGGGGAAACTACCCATTGCCACTAACCTAGCGGCAGCCGAAAACACCCACACTCCATCATTCTTCTCCCTTGCTACTACCCAAAGATATTCGAACCAATCTCCAGTCCAAATCCCCATTCAAATACATTTCAAAAAAAAAAAAAAAAAAAACCACAAGCAAAAACCATCTAGATCGAAAACCCTAAGCTGAGCTTCCCAAGCTCTTTTTTAGAGCTCCCTTCACTCCAGAATCAAAGAAATTCATATGGTTGGGAACTCTAAGAACCAACTGAGGATGGCGGCATTGTGCAGAAAAATGGGCGATCTATGGTCTAAAGAAGACATCACAACGCTGGCAGCAGAGATTTCTGAAGAGGAAAAACAGGAAAGTGAACTCCTTCTCTATGGCAAACTGTATTCTAAACCCAACATCAACTTTCAAGCTTTCATTAGTACAATGAGGAGGGCATGGAAACTAGAGTCAGTAAAATGTGAACAAATAGAACCTAGATTTTTCTCGTTCATTTTTAGCTTTGTGGATGATAAAAGAAGAGTGTTGGAAACGGGACCTTGGTCATTTGCCAGCAACTTACTTGCTTTACAGGAAGGAGACCCAAATATTCCCAAACATTGTTACGAATTTACGCATTATACTTTCTGGGTTCAGATCGTGGGGCTCCCTCGAGCTCGTACTAATAAGGCTTCTGTGCGGCAAATAGCAGAGAAATTAGGCAAGGTTGAAGAAGTAAAGATTGAGGCAAAAAACAGCAATTCACGTAAAATGGGAAAGGCGAAAGTGTGCTTGAACTTGGCAAATCCGCTTAAATCTAGAACAATCATCAATGTGGGAGACAAAAAATGGTGGTTAGACTTCAAATACAAAAGACTTCCCCACTTTTGCTACTCATGTGAGCGGATAGGCCATTATGCTAATTATTGTCCAGAAATCCCTTATGAAGAAACTGGCCTACCTCAAGATCTCCTTGGAAAATATGGGTCGTGGCTCAAGGCGGAAGCGAGAGAAACAAGCCCATTTTGGAAAGCCTTTTATGGGAAAATAGAATCTCTTGCTGAAGAAAGGGAAACAATGACAACCACTCCAACAATATCTGTTTATGGCACTGAAAGGAAGGAAATCACATAACCAAGTGAGATGGCAATAATTCCATACAATGCAGCAAATGTTCCCCTGGAAGGGGAGAGTTTAACAACAAACATTTCAACAGGCCGGGGAAAGCAAACGCAACAAACACAAATCCAGCCACTCAATTTAGCTAGGCCAGGGAAGGTTATAGAACTGCCGAAGAAGGAAAAAACATGACATAAAATCCTGGTAGCTAAAAAACAAAAGCGCATCCAGCCTTATGAGAAGAGGGTATTATTGATCGCGTTGTCGAATGAGGAGCATCTCTTGGAGACTCCTGTCCAAGAGTGGGAAAGGGTCCAAGGACAGGCTTTGGTGGCTAGCCCTAATAAGCAACCCACGCATACATGAAGATATTAAGCTGGAACTGTCAGGGGTTGGGCACACCTTTGATAGTCGAGCATCTTAGAGCCTTAGTGGCTCTAGATAGGCCCAATATGGTTTTCCTCATGGAAACCAAGAATAAGAACAGCATGGTCAATCGTATCAAACAACAATTGAAGTTCACACAATCAGTCATTATCGATCCTATTGGAATTGCGGGAGGATTAACGCTTATGTGGAATGAGGAAGTGAAGGTGGAAGTGGAATCTAGCTTGGGAGAATTAATAGACGTCAAGTGCAAGGATCTCAATAGTGGATGCCTAATGAGAATTTCTTTTCTCCATGCCCCTACCAACTACCAACAAAGATTACAGCTATGGCAGGCAATTTATTCTATTAGTATGGTCAATACCCTCCCATGGCTTTGCATAGGTGACTTCAATGAAGTATTGTACCAATGGGAAAATGTTGGACGGCGGGAGGCCGACCGGTATAGAATGGTGGCATTTCGGGAACTCTTGAATACATGCTCACTTATGGACATTGAAAGCAAAGGATGCTCCTACACATGGACAAATAACAGGGAGGGAGAGGAGTTAGTGAAAAAAAGGCTAGACCGAGCCATATGCAATCTAGAATGGAGAGTCATATTCCCAAATGCAGAGGCCTTTGCATTACCAGCAATAAGATCAGACCATTGTCCAATCCTACTTTCCTTGGACTCTAATGGGGTAAGAAGGAAGAGAAATTTCAGATTTGAGGCCTTTTGGCTAGAAAACACAGAATGTTCAGAAGTAATACGTCAAGCATGGGAGGATGAATGGATCACCTGAATATTAAAGCTAAAATGAGGCAGGTTGCAGCAGCTCTGGAGAAATGGAGTAGGAAGACGTTCTAGAATGCTTCCAGACATATCCAGACACGCCGAAATAGACTTACTGAGCTCTCCAACTGCGCAGAAGATGGCCCAAACAATGAGGAATACAGAAACATAGTGAGTCAAATTGAAACTTTATGGCAACAAGAAGAAATGTTCTAGTTTATGAGGTCCAGGATTAATTGGATGAGTTGAGGGGATCGAAACACGAAATTTTTCCATGCCACAACGGTCCAAAGGAGACAACACAATAAGATTTCTATGTCTTAGCTTGATGACCAACAGTGGAGCCAAGATTTTTCGACCATTAAACAACATATCAGAACCTTCTATCATTCATTGTTCACCTCAGTGGGTGAGAGGAATTACCAGCCCATTTTAGACCAATGCACACAAGTTGTAAATGCAAAAATGAATGACTCTTTAATCAAGCCAGTGTCAAGAGAAGAAGTCAAAGAAGCTGTGTTTCAAATGGGAGCTACCAAAGCCCCAGGACCAGACGAGCTAAACGGACTGTTCTACCAAAGCCAATGAGCACTTCTCCAGGAAGATATTTTCAAGATGGTTGATGATTTCTTCAAACAAGGTACATTCGACCATCAAATAAATGAAACCCATATTGTTCTTATTCCCAAAGTAAACAACCCAGAGAATGTCACTCAATATAGACCAATAAGCCTTTCCAACTTCAACTATAAGATCATAGCAAAGGTTATGGCTAACACGTTGAAACCCTGGCTTCATGACCTCATATCTCAAGAACAAAGCGCTTTCGTCAGCAACTGACAAATTCAAGACAACATATTCATCGTCCAGGAAGTGTTGCATCAGCTAAGGGTGAGAAAAAGGAAGAGAAAAATCGAAGCAGTCCTAAAACTTGACATGCAAAAAGCCTACAACAGGGTCGAGTGGGACTTCTTATGTGACTATATGCTTAAGTTAGGTTTCAGTGAAAGATGGGTCTCCTTAGTAAAACAATGCATCTCCTCAGTCTCGTTTAGAATCAACGTCAACGGAGAACTATGTGAATCGTTCCAGCCAACAAGAGGGATCAGGCAAAGGGATCCTCTCTCTCCCTATTTGTTCATTATCATGGCCAACCTACTATCCTTTCTCATGACTAAGGCGGTGGAAGATGGAACTATTAGAGGAATCAAACTAAACAGCAGCTGGCCAACTCTGTCACACCTTCTATTTGTTGATGACGCCATATTCTTCCTAGACGAAACGACCCAAGAAGCACAAAATATAGCATCTATCCTGAACCAGTATTGCTTAGCCTCCGGTCAAGCGATAAACCTCAACAAATCAAGTATTTTCTTTGGGAAAAACTGCCCTCAAACCCTTAAGACAAATTTGGCAGCTGAATTGCGGGTTCCAATTATAGAAAAAACTGGGAAATACCTTGGAATACCTTCAAATTAGGGTTAGACCAAAAAACAGATGTTTGCCTGGGTTCTTGCCAAAGTTGACAGAAAACTAGAAGGATGGAAAGAGAATCTAATCTCAAAGGTGGGCAAAGAAATTTTAATCAAAATAGTTGTTCAAGCAATGCCACAATATGCCATGTCCATCTTCAAACTACCAATATCCATTTGTAGAGCAATCGAGAAGAGAGTTTCATCATTCTGGTGGAAACAAAACACAGCAAGGAAAGGCATCCACTGGAGGATATGGGAAAACTTGAAAATGAGGAAGGATTGTGGGGGTTTAGGCTTCAAAGACTTGGTGCGGTTCAACAAAGCGATGTTGGGGAAACAAGCTTGGCGCCTGATCAATAATCCAAACGCATTATGGAGAAAAATTTTGAAAGGTATCTACTTTCCAAAAGGAGATTTCTGGAGTGCACAAAAGGGTCCCAAACGCTCTTGGGGATGGCAAAGCATTTTAGTAGGTAGGGATGTTATAGAACCAGAAATTAAATGGGAAGCTGGGGATGGGAGAACAATTCCGATGAGGGAAGATAAGTGGCTAACCTCTGGAAAGATTGGAGGACTAGCAAATCGAGATGACCCCTACTTGGTCGAGGGCTTAATTGATAACAACTCAGGCCAATGGAATATGCAGAAACTCAACTCCATTTTCAACGAAAAAATTGTGAAGGAAATTGCAACAATCCCCCTAAGTCTTAGCCTCAGACCTGATAAATTAGTGTGGACAGTGAACAATGCAGGCGTCTACCAAGTCAAAAGCGGCTACAATGTTATACATACTCGAGACAGCACCAAAGTAGAGGAACAACCATCCACATCCTACCGACCCCCTAAACAGTTATGGAATAACATTTGGCAGCTACAGATATTCCCAAAGGTACGTTTCCTACTGTGGAGCATATGCAACAATGCACTTCCAATGAAGGAAAACCTACATAGAAGGAACATCATACCTGACCCAACTTGCCCATTATGCGGCCAAGCTCCGGAAACGGTGGAACACCTTTTCACTCACTGCGAATGGACAAAAGAATTATGGTCGGATCCAAGAATGACAATGCAAGGCTCCTCTACAACGATAAGTAGAATCGACAAATGGGTGTGCGAGTTCTTCACCTCTAACCCTGACCCACAACCGAAAGCCCTCTTCGCTGGGGTTCTTTGGCAAATCTGGACAGCTCGAAATAAGTTTGTATTTCAGGGGAAGAGGACTGACCCAAGATCCATCTTCGAAGAAGCCACGGCTATGACCCATCTTTATGCGCGATGGAACCCCAAAGGAAAAGGGGGCGAACCGCAATCAACAAGGGGACGAACAAATTGGAAACCTCCACCACCGACCTCCCTTAAGCTCAAAGTAGACGCGTCTTGGTGCAACACATCCATGGAGGGATCCGCAGCTAGAGTATGCAGAGATGAGCGGGGCAAACTCGTTGATGGCTTTGCGACGAAAATCCGAGCTCCCATGGCGCTAATTGCAGAAGACTAATGGGCATTCTTCAAGGGGTAAATCTAATATATGAGCCTAGAAATGCTAATTAGGCCGCAGATTGGATTGCTAAGGCCCACCGCACGGATACCCTACCACCGACTTGGAAACAGAATCCCCCACCTCCACTATGTTCTATTTTATGTCTTGATCTTGGAACATTATGTAATCCATCTAATCGTTAGCAATGAAATACAAATTTCTGACCAAAAAAAAAAATTGCGGTGCAAAACGTAATAAGGGGAAAAGTCGGTGAGCAATCTGTAATTTCCGCCAACCTTTGTCAAAACGAGTAAGAAAAAAAAGCTCAAAAACTCAAACCTCGCTCGCTCCAGGACCTTCAAACCCCAACCAAATTCCAGCCAAAAGAAGAACGAGGGAGAGAGAAATCTCGCGGAACCTGCCGCAGCTCGAGTTCGTCTTCTCCTCCACCGCTCCCTTCATCGAATCGCGCAACAACAAAAATTGAGTTGTGCTTTCGTCTGCGTTTTTTGGGGGCTGATCTGAGGTTAGATTACGCTTGGAGCAAGCATTTGGTTCGCGAATTTCAGCTAGGTTTACGAGTTTCGGGCTCCAGGGTGACGCCGAATCGCCTGGTGGTTCTCGAGTCGAACTAGTCGTCATTTGATGCTTGGCGCATTCGCTCGATGGTGTCACCGGGTCGGTTTTCAATTTTAGGGCTATTCCTGATCCTCTGGAGTCTCGATGGTGCCTTGATTTTTTTGCTACGTCGTTTCGATCTGCGGATGTTGTTTGCACTGAGGATTGCTGTTCTCTTGCTTGTTGACTATGGATTACCGGCCTAATTTGTGCCGTGGATTAAATATTTGTTAAATTTTGGGTTGTGTGCAGTCGAAGAAGCGTGGCTACCATTGGAAGAGAAGCGAGAGAAGATGCTTCAGATATTCTACGAGTCGCAAGACTTCTTCCTCGTGAGATTCTGACACTTTTGACCATATATATTGAGTACCTTACAGTTCTCAACATGCTTCATTTTGAATGAAATTTTCTTGTTTTTGCTGATGTTATAGTTTGGCAAGAAGTGGAATCATATCATGTTTTTGCATTCTTTGTCCTAGGAAGGAAGAGAGAGATTCATCCATGAGAATACAAGTCGATAGCACTCATCAGAAGTACTCTTCCATGTTACGTTTCAGCTAAAGGAGCTAGAGAAATTGGGACCCAGAAAAGGTGTTATTACCCAGTCCGTCAAAGATGTTCAAAGCTTGGTTGATGATGACCTAGTCTCAAAGGAGACGATTGGAACTTCGGCAAGTCATAGCTTCCCGACATGAGTTTTCCCCCCTCAACTCTATATCAACAAGAAATACACCGACATGATTGCTCGTATATTCATGCTTCCAAACTCTTTTGCTCCCCACGTCATTTTAATACTAAACTCAAGTAGTACTTTTGACCAAGTATAGCACTGAAATGCATTGCGGTAATTGGCTTGACATTTCAGGTATATTTCCGAAGTCTTCCTAGCTGCACGGCAAACCAGGTTGAGATCAATACTTCACTGTTGACCTGAATTCTATGAGAGCTGTCTCTTTGTTTGCATTCATTATGCACTTTCTTAACGATAACAACAGAGTAACTAAATCACAGCTGCGAAATGTGTACCTGAAACTTGAATCCGATGTCCAAAGTAGTAAGAGGCGGCTCGCAGGGCTAGCTGATCAGTACAATGCATTAAAGAAGGGAAGGGAGGAATCTGTGAGTGGATCTATTTTCAACAATAGGCAATATGCTCCTAAAGAGTGAAATGTAAAAGTTGTGTGCTTCCTCTGTGGCTTGACCAGGATGAACGTAAGGAGGCTTTAAGCAACCTTAAAAAAGTAGAGGAGACATACAATGAGTTGAAGGTTGTGGTTGAACTATTCCCCCATTCTCATTGATTATCCAAAATTAAAAGTGAAGTAATAATGATAGTCCATCGTCTGATAGTTTAGGACGAGATGGCAGAATATGCAGACAATGATCCAGCTGCCTTTAAAGCAATGAGTTAGGAAAGCCGGTCCTATGATGCTCAAATTTCGAGTTTTTTCCTTAAGCCTTTCTGGATTTCTCGTTTCTTTCTTTATGTTATTTTGTTTGGCGATCTGACTAGCTGACTCTTTCTCAATAATATGGACAGAGGAAGCAATATCGGTTGCCCATGCAGCAGCCAATAGATGGACAGGTATTACCTCTTGACAGATACTGCTTTTTTAAGCGTTTATTTTAGTCTTCATGTAAGCGCTTGAGCAATTTCTCGACATTGTGAATTTTCTCTATTCGGCCCTTTAAATTCTTTCTGGGCTCATGATTTTGTAGACAATATTTTCACACCGAGACAGTGGTGCTCAAACAATTTTCCAGAAGCCAAAGAACAGCTAGAACATATGTACCAGGAGGTAGTTCCCATAAGCACATGTATAGCCCCGTCCAAAAGCATCATAGTAGGTAGACCAACACCCAAATACTGATAACTGCGGTTTATTTGGCCAAAAACACTATAAATAGCAGCATCTAAACCATTAGCGAATGTGATGGTTTTGTTCCGAGAAACATTTTCTGCTCACCAGATAAATCAGTCCAGTCAAAATATAGTTCCGAAAGGATGAGTGAATTTATTCTTAAGCAAGGTGTGAGCAGCTCCTTCGAAGTAGCTGTTTTAGCTTAGCTGATCTTTCGAGAAACTTGTTCAAAAAGTCTTAAACCTATTGCATTTTTGCCAATCATAATAAATCTTTCAATTTTGATACTTCAATCCTAAACCTTTTCATTTATTGCTAATTGAGTTCATCCGACCAATTCGGTAGGAAATTACTAATGTGGCACTTTTTAAATAATATTTTAATAATATTTTGAATTTTCTATGGTTTCCTCTTTTTTTTTTATTTTACTTTTTTGCTTTTTTTCTTTTTCTTTTTTTTTTTTTGGGGCTCGGATTTGGGCACCAAGGGTTGCCAGCCAAATCCGAAACCCCAAAGAAAAAGCCAAAAAGTTTTAAAAAAAAAAAAAAAGGATAAAATATTATTTAAAAAGTGCCACGTCGGCAAAAACTGAATTGGCATAAGATGAAAAGGTTTAGAACTGAATTGATAAAATTAAAAAATATAGGACTGAATTGATAAAAGTATAATAGGTTTAGGACTATTTAGACAGTTGTTCCTTTCCTAAGTTCTTTGACCCAAGTTCTGTTCTAATGCTGAAATGCAACTGCAGGTGGGAATTACTGATGATTTGGACCACTTGGAGATGTCAACACTGGGAAACTAGATACCACAGAGTCAAATGGCATATGCACCAGTTGTCGCATCCAATTTCTCTCGGATTCTGATGCAAATATGTTAAACTGACAGGGCACATTGCACGGGTATGTTGTTGCCCTGGTCTGATGCCTGAACCAAGCTTCCTAGACTTGTAATAAAGGTTAGCTGACCCTCTCTGAATGCGCAAGCTGAATCGGTTTTTATCCTTAATGAGATTGGGGCGAGGTGTAATTTGATCATACAACTCAATAGAAACATACTTTGACAGTGGTATCTCCGACTGCATCTCTCTCTCTCTCTCTCTCTCTCTCTCTCTCTGATTTAGAGAACCGTGTTGAGCGAAAAAGGTAGGGAAATGACATTGCTGAAACCTTGCTAACAAATTGAAATCAGGCATCCATTTGCTCTTCTGGGATATATGACTAGGATCTAGACATCCATAGACACACTAGAATAGTACTTCAGGGGAAGATCGAAACTGTCTAGATCGAAATAAAGAAGCCCAATCAAGATCGAAGTACAAATTATGAAAAGCATGGTCCAACTTCGTAAGATGGTGAACACTTGAGAAACTACTGTTGGGTATGTCTCCCAAGTAAATGCAATTTCACCAAATCTAGTAATAAAATATCAGCTGATTGCAGCAGGCATAGGGTGAGGAATTGTCCTTCGCAAATGAGCCATTCCAATAGCGCCTTCAAAATCCCCATGCAACAACAATGAATTGCTCAATACTAGCTTTTGAAAATATGAGAGAAGATTGACCTGCTCGAAGTGCCATGTCAGCCTGCAAAGTAGCAAGTCCTGTCAGCTCCTTCCAGTTCTTCAAGCTCAGCCTTATGCTAATCCTGGAATTACAAGGTGATTAGAGATAAGCATGGACTTTCCAGGAGTAGTTTGAGATCCACCCAATCGGTGATCAAAAGCGTAACTAAAATCAAACAAAGTGTGAGGATGGCAACCCCATCAAAGTGAGTGGCTGCATCAGAAAAATTGACGACGAATCTTCACTTTCATTCATGTTTTCCATTCCTTTATTCATCTCATCCACGGTCTTGTCCCCATCATCAGTATTTCTGTGAAAAAATAGACATCAGTAAACTCTACGAGCAAAAGAAAGCACCATAATGGAGCACCCGGCTAATTCAAGCTCAAGAAGCTGCAATAAGAAAGTGCTGCAACATTGCATGGAAAGAAACAAATATCAACAGAATTAGTATTTTGGAATTCAGAAACGAAAACAAAAGTAGGACATACATCGCCTCCTCCATTTCTTGCATTGCTGCTGCTGCAATTCTCAGAGCATCCACAGTTTCAGTTCTTGCTTTTTCTCCTTCCAAAAATATTATCTGGACCATTCACATATCAGTCATCCAATCCTAGAAGCAGATATCAAGGAAGTTCTGAATCATTTGAATCTTGATGGCTCACCTTTTTCCTAATCAGTAATTGGGAATTTTCGAGCTGCTCAATCTGCTTGTAATACAGCGTCTTCATCTCCGAGCATCGAGATGCAGCTGCATTCCCTAAGGCACAACTTTACGTCAATGAGATAACAACTAGCCGACTTCAATAATTGATTAATGCCATCATATAGCTTCAAGTATCATATGAAAGTAAAAAAAATTCTTGCATAGTTGCAAGTCAGAGTTGCAAGGGAAAAGAAATCAAGCACTATAGGCGAAATGATAGAAAATGAAGTTGCGGCCACAAACAACAAAATGTAATGGTGAAAGAATTGATGGTGCTAAGATTGCTATCCAGTAGTAAGGTCACGATTATACAAAGGAAAGTACAGATCAGAATGCAATGACAGATCAAAGTGCTTCAACTGCCACAAACAATGAAATAACGAACGTAAGGACAAGTTGATGTGGATTTGAACCGAATTATTGTGTACAAAACTCTATTTCTAATAACCAGTGGACAGGTTGAGCAAATGAAGCAACTCTGAGAAAAAACATAACAAAAGCAAAGGCGTAAAAGGTATCTATCCAGGAAAAACGTCGAGGTGAATGGCGTACCTCTTTCATCTCCTGCTCTTCTGAACTCCTCCTCTTTCCTAGCCTCTTGAGAAGCCTTCTTTTTGTAAGTCTGCGACTTTTTCTTCAGCTTTTTGTGTGTCTGTACAGAGAGGACAGAGGGTTCAAATGAACCAGTTAAATATACAAATGATATAACCTACCGTAATTATTTGTATAGACTAAAGTTCAATCTTTTTTTCAGCCTACAATCTAATAAAATAAATCCACATCTTACTATAGAGAAATGCAGATGCATGTGTTTTACTATCATACGTACTTGAAGTATGCATTTCTTAATTACTTACAACATCAAGGGAAATCGAAATGAAAAAGACTCTCTCCACGTAAAAAGCACAGGTCCCCATTGGAAGCCCAAGGAAGTACATCTACTCGTCAGTTTTCCCAAATAAGAAAAACCCAGAAAACCCTTTCTTCAGCCATTGAAGAAAAAAGAAGCCGAAAACTCAAAATGAAGCGCAGGAACAGTACCTCCTTCAGCTTATCCATCGGGGTGAGAGGCTGAGCGTCGGTCCACGGCTGAAGTATCTTGCAAAGGCAGCCCATCCAGCCAGACATGATTGATCACTGCCCAAGGAAAACCATTGATATCATATCAACACCAAAAAGAACGATCCGCAGAAACAAACCGGACAGATCAAACAGGGGAAGAGCGCATACGAACCTCGGACAACTGTCGGTGAAACTCGCCGCCGGGCTGAGGGATCGGACAGAGAACGAGAGCGACATCGAGGCGGGGCAGATCGGCCAGGCTTATAAGGATGTCTCTCCATGTCTGAACAGGGCCTCCTTCCGAAGGCAGAAACCGAAAGTTCGCAGCTAGCGCTGCCGCTTGCGGCGGCAACGGCAGCCGCTAGCGGCAGCATCGTCACTGGAAGTGCTGATTCATAGAATGCCAAAGCGGAGTACTATGACCAATTTATTTTACCCATCCTCGTTCATCGTCGATCCCATGTTTTAAAAAAACCTATCCGTTCTTCTGATGCCCTTCCTTGGTTTCTTATTTTGCGGTCCCACTTTCCTTCATCCTCTTCTTTTTCCCCTCCGCAAATTTCCACCTTGAAGTCCTTTTATTGAAGGGTAGTTATCAATAATTGAGGAGGATGCAGGGAATACAGGGCGCGGCCTTTAAATTTTTTAGTCAGGAATATTACTCTCGAATTTCAGTTATGCTCTCGTCACACTCATAGAATGTCTCGACCAGAGTGGGGAAAAAAAAGAAGCTCATAGAATGTGTATTGATCACGAAATTATGAGTACTAGGATGTGAGTATCCATCACCCTCTCTCGCGATCGTCCATATTATTCGTGAAATAAATATTTTAATCCAATCAAATCATGTCAATCCAGAATACCTCATTGGGGATAGTTAACACCACATTTTATCTTGTGAGAGAACATATGAAACATAATAACAGAAAACCATACAATATGTCCTGGGAAAATTAACAGGCATCGTTTTTTAACCCCATTCATACGAGATCTTTTTCTCACATGGCCGTTCCCAATAAGTACTTAACGCATAATCCCGGTTTCATTACTTAAAAAGTGTAAACATTTGTGTTAAATTGTATTTCGAGTTTAAGCGGTTTGTGGAACCCGATCCGATTGGATAAATGTCCAATATTTGGCACGAAATATGCACTAGTTGCTTCCCTTGTCCAAGTTTGACTATTTGACCTAGGGATGGAAAGAAAGCAACGTGAGTCTAGGGTGTAAGCAATAAGGTAATTCTATAATGCGGAAAATACAAAATACAGGATCTTTCATTTACATGATTTTCACAATGAGAAAGATGAAGACATATATTTATCCATAGCGATACTCTTGAAGATAATTATTGCGGAAAATTAAAGAGATAAAGAAATCCAATTTATCTCCCTTAACCTACTTTTATTTTGTTTTTACGTATTTTATTTGATAGATGATAGAATAGAACGTTCTTTTTTTACTTAAACATACTACCAATAGACTTTTTCTATCAAAGTTCTCTTTCAACTTTCTTGAGAATCGCACCTTTTGAGAAGAACAGTAACTTCTCAATGAAGATTTCATTAGAGTCGTAACATTTCATAGCCAAATATATTTTAGTATTTATATATTTATTAAATCATCAATTAATAATATCATGTGGGTCATATAATAATTCTTACATAGGGTAATTAGAAATAAAAAAAAAAAAGGACAAAAAAAGTGTGGTTGCCAACGATTTTCTTTTTCTTTGCTCTTAACATGATTGCATAGCAAAGGAAAGTTAGTTTTGATTTTGATAATGATGCGTTTGGTAATCTTCTCTTCGAAACAATTTCGATCGAAATAATTCTTTTTATTCTCGCTCCCTGAAAATTTCTAAACATTTTAAGTTGTTTGGAATCGTTCAAAATTTCAATTTCCCGAATAGAATTACATTTGATATTGTGCTCAAAATTTCTACTTCAAATCATTTTCTTTTAATTTTTAAATAATTTTATTACTTTTTTTCCTTTTTTTTTTTTTCTTCTTTTCTTTAATTCCTTTCTTTCTCCTATTCTTCTTCTTCAAGTGGTTGGTCGTCGACCTTGGGATGACGGTGACCGGCCGGACGAGGGCCGCAACCTCACCGGAGCGTCGTCGGCCCTCGGCGAGGCCGGCTCTCGTCAGCCAAGCCTCGCCAGCGGTTGGGTGAGGCTCGGCCGAGCTCGCCCAACCGCTGGCAAGGCTCGACCTCACCGAGCCACCACAAGGTTGGCCTCTTCTTTGCGAGAGGCCCGGCGAGGTTGAGCCCTGCTGACGGCTGGGCGAGCTCGGCCTCGCCAGATTTAGGCAAGGCCACTCACCCAGCCATGGCTCGGCCGAGCGTCAGCAAGGTTGGCCGAGCCTCATCGGTGGCTAGGCGGGCAGCGGGCCTCGCCTAGCCCCGGCAAGGCTTGCCTCCGCGAGCTCGCCGGACCGATTGCCGGCCGACCGGCGCGGTGGCGTAGATGAAGAAAAAGAAAAGAGAAGAAGAACGAGAAAAAAAGAAAACGAAAAGAGAAAATATGGGCTTGATTCTAGAATTGTTCCTGGGAACAAGAATCAACTTTTTTTTTTTATTCTTGATTATGTTCCAAATCTACTTCCGGAAACAAAAAAAAAATAGAAATTTGTTCTTGGGAACAAAAAATTTATCAAACACGAACTGCTCCAAAACTACTTCGGGAACAAAAGAATAAATTTCTTTTACTATTTGGCCGGTTACCAAACAGGGCCTAAGGAAGCTGCACATGGGCCGCACAGTAGATTCCTTAAAAGCATTGCAGGCGAGAAAGAAAAACAATGAGTGTTTTTTTTTTTAAAGAAAAACAAGGAGTTCGGGGTCCTTATTTTCGACCGCACGAGGAGAGCTATTCGGTTGTGGGCAAAGCTTGAATATCCGGTAATTTGTGCTTAAGCTTTATTATATCCTAAGTAGTACCAACACGTGACACGGATACACGACACAACACGACATATCGACACATCATTTTTCGAAAATAGAGAATTCCGATACGTTGAGACACGTTATATATTAAATGAATATTTTTATTTTTAATAAATAAATAATAATAAAAGAGCTTACAATGATTTTGCATTGATAATATTAATAAATCTATTAATAGAAAATTCGAAAGACATATTCATGGTTAATATATACCTATATTTGGGAATACGTTTCTAACTTTAATAAAAATTATCGATGAAACTAATAACTAACAAAATATTAGAATCAACTTATTTATATAAATCTATGATCTTTTATAATGACCAAAATTTATTATTACGTAACATTCAGTATTTTAATTTTTTGAAATCACTTTTTAGCTCTACTTATTTATTCTCCTAAAAAAAAAAAAAAAACCCCGCCGCCCAATTTTCTCCCCTTCCCCCACCCCCCAAATCCAACCAAAAAAACCAGCAAAACAAAAACCGTCATCCCCCAAAATATTTCCCTCCCGCATTTCTCTCTCTGCAACCCCACCACACCACGAAAACCTTCCCCCAACCCAAAACAAAAACCGCCAGCCCAAGTATTTCCCTATCAACCACCTGGGTTTCTCACAGCCACCACCCAACTTAGAAGGGAGGTGGGGGTTCGAATCCCCACCTTCTGGGGGTTGGGGTGGGGACGCCGTAGTTTCGAAGTGGGTTTCGACTCACGCCCTTCAAGGAGGCGGGCAAAAGTCCGAGAGCGAGCGTTAGGGAATAGATAAAGTATGACCGACCCAAAAAAAAAAAAAAAAAAAGTATTTCCCTATCGCATTTCTCTCTCCGCCACACCACCAAACCACGCCCCCTTCCGCCCCGGTCTCTTTCCTTGTTTCTTCCCCCTCACCTGTCAAGGTGTCATTTCCCTTGAAAATTGAAGTCATCCCCCACACCCCACCCTTCACATCAGAATCCCCATTTTAAAATTTTACCTACTCTTCTTGCTAAAACACTGCTCCGCGGCCTCCTCTTCCTCTTCCTCGCCCGATTCTCTTCATTTTGATCTCTGCTCTCTCTCAATCGCCTCATTGCAATCGCTTGCCATCTCACCTCCAGCCCTCCCTCCTTCACAACCCTCGCCTCCGGTCCTCCGTCGCAACATTGCAATCGTGACTCTCCTCCTTGCATTGCAATCGCGGCCTCGCCATTGCTCGCAGCCTCGCCTCCACTCCCTCGCCCTTGCCTCCACCCTCTGTCACTTTCTTCAACAATTTTTTCTCCCTTCGCACTTGCAAACTCACCCGAGAAACTCTCATGCCTCTTGCAATTCCTAACACGCTTGTCGGAGAGTGTTGAAAAGAGTTGACCATGTATCGGATTTTTCAACACGTATTGACTGCGTGTCAAAGCGTGTCAGACATGTGTCGAGGTGTCCAACACGACATGAAAGCTCCTAGAACGTGTCCATGCTTCATAGATTATATCCAAGAGAGTTCTTCATTTATAAATGCTTGAGGTTTGGATTTAATTTAAATGTGAAAATATTTAAGTGTGTGAGTGATTATATATTTGGATTCTCTGATTATTAGTGAATTACTATCGAAACTCGATATTGAATCACGTAAATCTTTGGTGTTCCTTATTATTCATCATTCATATTCTCTAGTAATTTCGAGTCAACCACAATCTTAGGTAGCTTCCGCGTTAATATATTACTACAGGTGGTCAATCTAACAAATATGTACTTTGACACTTATAAAGATGAATACAAATAAAATACTCAATGCATTTAATCGGGAAAAGTACCAAAAAAGTCTTAAACATATTGCATTGATACCGATTCAGTCATAAACTTTTCAAATCTTTTCATATTGATACCAATTCAGTTCATTCGACAATTTTGGTTGCCCAAAGACTTAAGTGGTGCTTTTAGATGGCCTGGACAAATGATGTGTGAATTTTTAATAATTTTTATTTTTTCCTTTTATTTTTTTGTTTGTTTCTCTTTTTTTTTTTTTTCATTTTTCATTTTCTTTTTTCTCTTCTCCCTCCTTGAACTATACTCGCGGTGGCTGGCAAGCTTCCGGTGAGGGTCACGGCTCTCGCCTAGTGGTCGGCGAGCCTTATTAGAGGCTCGCCGGCCACCATGAGTATAGTTCAAGGAGGAAGAAGAGAGAAAAGAAAAGGAAAAAAAAAATTAATAAAAAAAACTTGAAAATATATATATATATTAAAAATGCCATGTTAGCGCCCAAGCCATCGGTTGGCATTCATGCCGCCCCGACCACCTGGCCGGTGTCCACGCGTCGCCATGAGTCGACTAAAATTAGCCGAATGAATTAAATTGGTATTGATATAAAAATGTATAAATCAATTGATTTAATTGAAAAGTTTAACCGAATTAATACAAATACAACCGGAGACAATAGGAGGGGCGGAAGATTCACACTTGTAAGCTTTTTCTTCCGTCGTGGGGTGGGGAGTTGGGCGTGTAATGGAATTCCACGCATCGGGGCGGGCGCGCATCGCGAGAGAGTCAAGCAACCAATGGGACGAGAGCCCAGTATCTCGCTGCAGGAGCTCTATCCCCTTTTTTCTTTCCTCGCGGGTACTTTATCTTTTTGGGCTCTCCCCCTTCTCGAGAAGGGCG
This sequence comes from Eucalyptus marginata, assembly GCA_014182565.1. Lineage (NCBI taxonomy): Eukaryota > Viridiplantae > Streptophyta > Magnoliopsida > Myrtales > Myrtaceae > Eucalyptus > Eucalyptus marginata. The sequence continues at coordinate 8,409,955 of CM024587.1, read as the reverse complement.
GAACGATCGCACTTCCAAGCATTTTCTTCCATCGTGGTGGGCCCCGCCTTCTTTTCTTACAGACTAAGAAACGCTAACACACCTTGAAAGTTTTTATACCATGTCAGACATTTCCAACACATATGACACTTTTTAACACTCGATCAACAAACGTTGATCAACAAATGCCGAATTATGACACCGAGTCAGGAATTTCAATATGCAAATTCGGAATTCCGTCACATAATTTCAACACGCGTTAATTTTAAAATTTTTTAATAAATGAGAGATTAAAATGTAATTATGTGAAAAATGATAAATAATAAAAATAATAAATGGGAAAAGAATAAAAACTTAATATTCTTTTCTCTTCTAACTCTCATTTTTTGTAACATACAATTCACTCCCAAATTTGTTCTTTTCTTTCTCTTCTCTTCAAACATGCTTTAACAAGCGAGTCCAAAATGTGGATTATTTTTTTTTTCCTTCGATTTTTATGAATTATTGAAATAAAGTTGAATTTTTCAAATTAAAATAATGGATGATATTAACAAATAGTTGATTAATGCTTTTAAATAGGTTCTTTGTGAATTTGAATTAAATGAATTTGATTAAAATAATCATAAAAATGATAAATTATTATGTATATATAAAAATATATATTTAATATATAACGTATCCAAACGTATTAGAATTTTTTTTTTTATGTTTTTGTAAATGATATGTCGGCGTATCGTAACGTATTTTTTATGTTTTTATAAATGATATGTCGGCATATTGTGTCGTGTTGTATCACGTCGCGTGTCGTGTACTACGTGTCGGTACTACTTAGCTTATAAGTACTCTATATTTTTGAGTTCCTTCAAAATTTCAGGCACTGGTTCGGTAAAGCTATCGTCGAGAGGTCTCTAAGCAAGATAATACTATACAAGGAAAAAGAGGTAGTTCACTGGTTTTTTTTTCTTTATTAGATCTCTGACCAGGAGAACTATATCTACCTTTCAAGAAACACATTGGTCCTAGGCATACGATTGACAATTGATAAGATTCGAACTGACCCACTTATTCATGCGTTTGATTTGTGCATACAAAAAGCATTCCAAATGATTTCTTCTCATTAAACAGATAGAAAACAGCAGATCGGTCGGCAAGCAGTAGGGCCAAAAGGAAAAATAGAAGCACGGATAAAATTAAAGAAAAGGTCAACTTGGAGCATGTAAATACTGCATGAATCATGAAGCTCGATGCTACAACCTGATGGAGCTAAGAAAGCCCAGAAACACAACGCCATATGCTAATGTCCTTACATGACAGAAAATGTGAGCTAGTGGAAGAAGGAGATAGCTATTCACCGACCGCATTTGACCACCGAGCTTAACCATTGCGAGTCGCAGTCGGGCTTCGGGTGAGACCAATATGGCTTTATGGGTCGCTTGTGTTGGGTTCACACGTATTGAGGCTCCTCCTCCTGCCATTGTATTTTTTGTGAATTAACAAATGAACAAGGATACTAACTTTTGCATTATTAGCATAAAAATAACTGTTAAAATAATAGTTGAATCAAATGAACAAGGATTTTTTACTAAAACTATTTTTTTTTTTTAAGAAATAAATATTTATCAATCACACATAGTTGGTAATGTTCACATTGTCTAAGAGAAACTTGACTATTTAGATGAATCTTTGATCGACAAACTCTTAATCCTAATTTATCGTTCCATTTTGGCGTTTAAAATAATAGTTAATTTTTTTGGACATTTGAACTTGATTTATTTTTAATATTTTCAACATTTAACCCTCTTCCCCGCGTAATTGTCAAATAAAACAACGAAAGAATAACAATTTTGAGCTAATTATTTGTTATGAATTTGCAAATAAAAAATATGTCATTTTGTATGATGTCGGTTCATGTGTTATACATATATACATGTGCACACACGTCATTACTTACCTCTCCAATTTGATACTCGTCAAATTTTGGGTACTAATGCACTTTTAATTTTTTAATTTCATCAATTTAGTTCTAAATTTCTTGACAATTCGCCAATTTGGACAATTTGCATAATTATTTTTCTTTATTTAATTTTTCTTTTTTTTGTGATTGGTGGGGGTCACAACCCTCAAAATTAGTCAAGGGGATTATATTGGAAAATTGTAAAAATAATTAAGACTAAATTGCAAAATTGAAAGGTTTAAAATCAAATTGGTAACTCAACAATAAGTTTATGACTTTTGTGGTAATTATCCCCTCAATTTTGGGGAGCAAAAACGCAATAAGTTGAAAAGTTGGGGAGCAATCTGTAATTTACCAACCTTCATCCAACGAGTGAACTCAAACACGAACCTCGCTCCCGGGGAGCTTCAACGCCAACCAAACTCCCGCCAAAAGAAGAGCGAGAGAGAAAAATCGCGAGAACCCCCGCAGCTCGAACTCCTCTTCTCTTTCGCCGCTCCTTTCACCGATCGCGCAACAGAAATGGTAGATCTCTCTCTCGTTCCAAAATCTCTCGATGTAAATCGTGCTTTCATCTGTGTTTTTTGGGGGCTGATCTGAGGTTAGATTACGTTTGGAGCAAGCATTTCGTTCGCGATTTCAGCTAGGGTTTCGAGTTTCGAGTTTTAGGGTGACGCTGAATAATCGCCTGTGCCTCTCGAGTCAAACTAGTCGTTGTGTGATGCTTGATGGTAGTTTTGGATTTAGGGCTATCTGGATCCTCTGGAGTCTTGATGGTGCTTTGATTTTTTGCTACGTCGTTTTCGATTTCCGGATGTGGTTTGTGCTGAATTTTGTTAGGTTTTCGTCGGATTGCTGTTCTCTTGCTTGGTGACTGTGGATTGCCGGCCAGATGGTGCCGTGGATTTACATGTTTGTTTACTTTTTGGGTTGTGTGCAGTCGAAGAAACGTGGACTATCTTTGGAAGAGAAGCGAGAGAAGATGCTTCAGATATTCTACGAGTCGCAAGACTTCTTCCTTGTGAGATTCCAATGCTTCTGACCGTATTTATTGAGTACCTTACAGTTCTCAACATGCTTCATTTTGACTAAAGTTTTCATGTTTTTGCTGATGTTGTAATTTAGAAAGAGTGGAATCATATCATGTTTTTGCATTCTTTTAACTGTTGGGAAGCTACATGTACATTGGTTATTTAGGAAAGCTTAGTACTCCCCGGGGATTTGGATTCATCACTCATGTTAATTATATTCATCCATGAGAATACAAGTCGATAGCACTTATTGGAAGTACTTATCAGAAGTACTTTTTCTTGTTTGAGAGAGAGAGAGAGAGATTAGTCCCCAGGGTTCTAGATTCTTAAACTACAAAGGCTTCACTCATGTTAGTTAAGTTCATCCATGAAAATACAAGTCGATAGCACTTATTGGAAGTACGTTATATCGTTACCTTTCAGCTAAAGGAGCTTGAGAAATTGGGACCCAGAAAAGGTGTTATCACCCAGTCTGTCAAAGATGTCGTTCAAAGCTTGGTTGATGATGACCTAGTCTCAAAGGACAAGATTGGAACTTCTGTAAGTCATAGCTTCTGGAATTGAGTTTTCCCCCCTCAAATCTATACCAACAGGAAATACACCGGCATGATTGGTCGTATATTGATGCTTCCTAACTCTTTTGCTCCCCATGTCATTTTGATACTAAACTCATGTAGTACTTTTGACTGACTAGATCTTTGAAATGCCTAATTGTGGGAATCGGCTTAAAATTTCAGGTATATTTCTGGAGTCTTCCTAGCTGTGCCGGAAACCAGGTTAAGATCAGTACTCCACTGTTGACCTGAATTCTATAAAAGCTGTCTCTTTGTTTGCATTCATTATGCACTTTCTCAACAATAACAACAGAGTAACCAAATCACAGCTGCGAAATGTGTACCGGAAACTTGAATCTGATGTCCAAAGTAGCAAGAGGCGGCTGGCGGAGCTAGCTGATCAGTGCAATGCATTAAAGAAGGGAAGGGAGGAATCTGTGAGTGGATCTCTTTTCAACAATAGGCAATATGCTCCTAAGAGTGAAGAGTAAAAGTTTTGTGCTTCCTCTGTGGTTTGACCAGGATGAACGAGAGGAGGCTTTAAGCAACCTAAAAAAAGTAGAGGAGAAATACAATGAATTGAAGGTTGTGGTTGAACTATTCCCCCATTCTTATTGATTATCCAAAATTAAAAGTGGAGTATTATTGATAGTCCATTGTCTGATATTTTAAGATGAGATGGCAGAATATGCAGACAACGATCCAGCTGCTTTCGAAGCAATGAGTTGAGAAAGCCGGTGTTATGATGCTCAAGCTTCTAGTTTTCTCCTTAAGCTATCCTGTATTTTGCGTTTCTTTCTTTATGATACTTTGTTTGGCTATCTGACTAGCTGACTATTCCTCAATAATGTGGACAGAGGATGCAATATCGGTTGCCCATGCAGCAGCCAATAGATGGACAGGTATTGCCGCTGACAGATTCTGCTTTGTTATGTGTTTATTTCAGTCTTCAAGTAAGCAATTGAGCAATTTCACAACATTGTGAATTTTCTCTATTTTGGCCCTTTAAATTCTTTCTGGGTTTTAATTTTGCAGACAATATTTTCACGCTGAGACAGTGGTGCTCAAACAATTTTCCAGAAGCCAAAGAACAGCTAGAACATATGTACCAGGAGGTAATTCCCATGAGCACAGATATAGCCTTGTCCAAAAGCATCATTGTAGGTCGACCAACACCCAAAATCCAGATATCTGTGGTTTATTTGGTGGACAACACTATAAATAGCAGCATCTAAACCATTAGTGAATGTGAAGGTTTTGTTCCAAGCAACATGTTCTGCTCGCCTGATAAATCAGTCCAGTAAAAATATAGTTACAAAGGCATGAGTAAGTTTACTCTTAAGCAAGGAGTGAGCTGATCCTTTGAAGTAGCTGTTTTAGCTTAGCTGATCTCCCCAGTTTCTTTCACCGAAGTTCTAATGCTGAAACGTTACTGCAGGTGGGAATTACTGATGATTTGGACTACTTGGAGATGCCAACACCGGGAAATTAGATACCGCAGAGTCAAATGGCATATACATCAGGAGTTGCATCCAATTGTACCCTGATTCTAATGAAAATCTGTGAAACTGACAACACATTGCACGGTAGTTGCCATGGTTTGATGCCTGATCCAAGCTTCCTAGACTTGTAAAGCTTAGCTGAGCCTCTCTGAATGTGCAAGCTGAATAGGTTTTTTGGCTTGATGAGATTGGGAATGATGTGTGATTTGATCATACAACTCAGTGGAAACATACTTCGACAGTAGTCTCTCTCCTCTCTCTCGTTTTAATCTTGCACTATTTTCCACAAGTGTCTTGTGGTTCCAGCCGGTGTGCTATGGCAACTAAATTTTTGACAGACTGAGGGTATGCACATTGCCCATTCAGAGAAATGCGTGGAGCCAAAAAAGGCAGGAAAATGACAATGCTGCATTAGAAGATCCGAGCAGCTTCTGAAACCTTGCTAACGAATTGAAATCAGGCCTTCATTTGCTTTTCCGGGGTAGATGAGGTTATAGATATCCATAGACACACTAGAATAGTACGTCAGGGAAGATCGAAATTAAGAAGCCCAATCAAGATCGAAGTACAAATTATGAACAGCATGGTCCAACTTCGTAAGTTGGTGAAAACTTGAGAAGCTACTGTTGGGTTCGTCTCCAAGAAAATGCAATTCCACCATATCTAATAATAAAAGGTCAGCTGATTCCAGCAGGCACACCGTGAGGAATTGTCCTTTGCAAATGAGCCACTCCAATACCGCCTTCAAAACCCCAACGCAACAACAGTAATCGACCCAGAAGATAAAGCAAAAGCCTCGATAAAAAGGAAACCCCAGTCCTATATTAACCCTTTTTAAGGTACGAGCTCCCTGGATGGGGTGAAACAATAAAAAGACACCCCACCTTTCAGCATTGAAGAAAATAAAAACCCAAGCTCCTGACTGCCATCTTGAACATGAGTCCCCCACTTCTTCTAAAAGCTGGTGGAGAAATTGTGCACAATCCGTGGATCATGCTACAAGTATCAAAATGCACACGATTATTGTAGAGACACTGGCTACATGATAAGGGATATGCTCAATCAAATTCTCCTCCCTCTCTGAACTTGACATAACTACTCAATTCCAATACCAGGAATGAGTAACTCAACAACCAACATGTCTTCCACTAGACGTATAATAAAGCATATCGCTCATGATAAGTATGCCCCCCTCAGAGATTCAGCCGCATTAATTTTAACAGTGACACACAAAGGGAAAATAAAAACCTAACCTGAGATATCTAGAGATGTCTTCCAAACAATAAGGTTTGACATGAAGTTGAAATTAAAAAAAGAGACCACACTAGAAGCACCAGAAAGCAGAATACAGGTCTCAAAGGGGGACATCTTTTGAATCATGCCACCTTTATATACACGTCTTTTCAGTATGGATCCACAGAAAAATATTGATGCATAGGCGTAGCAGCACAGCAGCAGGAATGTCCATATTACAGGTTTTGGCCAGGTCTTTACACAGCCTCAGTTAACTATGAGCAGCAAGACCTGTGGAATGCAACTGATATATCAGATCAGAATGACAGTACAACAAAATAGACAAAGAAAAAGTCTTCTTATCCTATGCCTTCTATCATACAAAAGAAAGAAATCATCGGCAGTTGGGGGAAAAATGGAATTTCGGCCGATTTAAGAGTAACCTAACTTAATAATAGACCAACAACAATGAAATGCTTAATACTAGCTTTTGAAAATATGAGAGAAGATTGACCTGCTCAAAGTGCCATCTCAGCCTGCAAAGCAGCAAGTTCATCCTCCTCGGCTGTCCTCTGAGGAACAGGGCGGGCTGGACGAGGAACAGGACCAGTTGGGACATGCACTGGAGCAGCAGGAGCTGTTGTGGCGGGCTGAAGGAGCTGCTCTTCCAACTCAGCGCCTTCCAGTTCTTCGAGCTCTGCCTCAAGCTCATCCTGGAATTATAAAGTGACTAGAGATAAGCATGGACTTTCCGGAAGGTAGTTTGAGATCCACCCAATCAGTGATCAAAAGCATAACGAAAATCAAAAAGTGTGAGGATGGTAACCTCATCAAAGTCAGCGGCTGCACCAATGGGAGTTGACAATGCCTCTTGAATTTGTTTCATGTTCTCCGTTTGTTCATTAATCTCATCCATTGTCTTGTCCACATCATCAATATTTCTGTGAAAAATAGACAACAGTAAACATCATGCAAAAAGAAAGCACAATAATGGAGCACCCGGCTAATTCAAGCTCAAGAAACTGCAATGAAAAACTGCTGCCGCATTGCATAGAAAGAAACAAATATCAATAAAATCAATATTCCAGAATTCAGAAAGGAAAACAAAAGTAGGACATACGTTGCCTTCTGCATTGCTTTCATTGCTGCTGCTCCAGTTCTCAGAGCATCCACAGTCTCAGTTGTTGCTTTTGCTCCTTCCAACATTATCATCTGGACCATTCACATATCAGAACCCAATCCTAGAAGCAAATATCAAGGAATTTCTGAATCATTGAATCTTGATGGCTCACCTGATCATGAATCGAAGTTGGAAATTTCCAAGCTGCTCAATTTGCTGTTCATACAGCCTCTTCCTCTTCAAGCATTGAATTGCCGCTGCATTCTCAATGGCACAACTTTACATCAATAAGATAACAACTAGCCAACTTCCACTATTGATGAATGCCATCATATCACTTCAAGAATCATACGGAGAAAAAAAAAAAAAGAAATCTTGCATAGTTGCCAGTCAGAGTTACAAGGGAAAAGAAAAGGAAAACAAACAATATAGCCGAAATGATAGAAAATTAAAGTTGCAGCCACAAACAAAATGCTAATGGTAAAAGAATTGATTGTGCAAAAATTGCTATCCAGTAATGAGGTCATAATGATACAAAGGAAAGTGCAAACCAGAATGCAACGACAGATTAAAGTGCTTTGACTGCCATAAACAATGATATAACAAACGTAACAAGAAGTTTATGCAGGATTTGCACTGCATTATGCGTATACAACTCCATTCCCGATAACCAGTGGAGAGGTTGAGAAAATGAAGCAACTCCAAGAAATAACATAACAAAAGCAAAGGCATAAAAGGTATCTATCCGGGAAAAAGTTGAAATGAATGACTGTACCCCTTTTATTTTTTGCTCTAGTGAACTCCTTCGCTTTCTCAACCTCTTGAGATGCCTTCTTTATGAGAACCTTCTCCTTTTTCTCCAGCATTTCAAGTGTCTGTACAGAAAGGAGAAAATGAACTAGGTAAATATACATATGATAACCTACCGTAATCACTTGTATAGACTAAAGTTCAATCATTTTGAAAGCCTACAATCTAATTAAACAAATCCATATCTTAATATAAACAAATGCAGAAGTACGTATTCTTCTATTATACATACTTGAAGTAAGTATTTCTTGATTACTGACAACTTGAGGGGAAATCGAAATGAAAGAGACTCTCTCCACATAAAAGAATGGACCCCTTGGGAAATTTTACAGATACAGATAAGTCTTTTACCTGTTACATAATCAGATTCAAATTTTCAATGCACTGAATAAATGTGTGATTGTGTGCCTTGGCTGAACTAGCACAACATGCCCACAGATAACTTCCCCACATAAAAAAGCTAGAGCTTACAAACAGCTTTCACATATAAGTGCAAGTAGCTAATACTGAAGAAAGACTCGATCATCGAACGCGAAACTATCGTCAGAAGGCTAAGAGCCCCCAAGCAGAGTTCCCATAGGGGAGCTCAAGGACGTATATCTACTCGCCAGTTTTCCCACAAAACAAAATCGAAGAAGCATTTCTTCAACCCTCAGAGAAGAGATAGATCGCCGATGGCTTGATTATTAAGAGGAAATCGAAATGAAAGAAGCCAAAAAAAAAAACACTCGAAGCACGGATCGAGTCCCCGTGACCGAACGCCGGCGGCGCGATCAACCGACCGAGACGGACCTCGAATCAAAAAGACGAGGAGCAGCAAAGGCGATCGGTACCTCGTTCAGCTTGTCCAACGTCGTGAGAGCGTTGGTCTCCTGCTTAGGTTTCCCGAAGAGCCGGTTAAACATGGTTGATCGATCGATCGCGGCCCTAACACAACAACCCTCGCGATGTCCTGCGCAGCATCAACACCACAGAAAGAAAACGAATCGATCAATCAATCGGCCAGTCAATCAATCGATCAATCAATCGGCCAATCAAATCCGTTGGAGCCCAATCGATCCGCGGAAACAAGCGGGACGGAGTCAAAGCGCGCACGAACCTCGGAAGAAATCGAGGGCGGAGCTGGACGCCGGCCGAGGGATCGGAAAAACGGAGGCGGGATCCGGCGATCGCGACGCGGTGGCCCGGTGGAGAGGAATCGGCGGCGGCAGTGGTGGTGGTGGGGAGGGTTGAAATTTGGGGGAGGGATGATAAATTGTTAACGGAGGTTTGCTTAGGCGTGTTGATAGAGGATAGAGAGAGAGCAAGCTTCCTTGCTTCGTCGCCTTCTTCTCTCTCTATCTCTAACTTCGCTCTGAATACGACGTCGTTTCGTGGATCCCGCGTCGAGAGTCGTCGGCAGAAGCCCACGTGGACGCCACTTCACTTCAATTTCTTCTTGGTTTCGGTTTCGGGCGCTCGGGGATTGATGTCCCCCGGTAGTTTTCGTTCCATCTGGGTCGCTCTTCTTCCTTTGAATTTTTTCGACGTTTATAATTTAATTTTCACTCCACGCGAAATTACAATGATTTTTCTACTATATATATAAGTTGATTTACGATAGATAAATTGTCGCTGATAATAAAAATGTTTTTAATTAACTAAAGAGACATTTCTAGGAAAATATTTTTAAATTATTTATTTTTTACGAAATAAATGCAATCTAGATAAAATGATATTTATGTTCGATAAGACAACTTCAAAATCATGGTGATGTTAATTCCCTTCTTGACACAAAGGAGAAAAGTTATGAACATCATCATCATAAGAAGCACCTTTAATATTTGCTCAAATTCGAAATTTCAATCCTTAATATGAAAGATATATCACTCAAACCGACTTCCTTCAATCTCGTCGGGAATATTACTTCTAAGTCTTACGTGGACTCTCACTCTGCAACAATCTCTAGGACACGAGCAATTCTCACTCACGCGACATCTCTTGTGACGATCAAAATTAACTTGAGATAAGTATTTTGGCCCAATTGAGCCCTGCCGATATGGATAACCGCATTGGTTAGATAACTTCATATTCTTTCTTGTGAAACAATATGAATTTCGATCAATAACCAAAATGAGTATCTACTTATAGGTCACAGCCACACAATCAAACCATACATGAGCATCGAGTAAGAACTTAATGGGGATCGAGGTATGCATGAGGATCATTGTCTTGCCACATTCCCCTTGACATGGATAGCATATTTCTATGGATCCTATTTTCTTCCTGCAATTTTCTCCAATCAAATTTATGATTTATGAATTACAAATATATATACATGTGAAAGATAACTACGAGGAATACTCTTGTTTGCAATCCATCCAGCAATGAGGAGTTCTATTGAAGGAGATTTCATACTCTCCTACTACAACCGAAGATGAAGAAAGAACGCGATCCAATCTGAAAATGCCAAATTTCGTCTCCGTTCCCCAAAATTGTAAAAGTGATTCACGAGTTTGATTTGGAATTAATGTACGGCGAATAAGTATAACATTGATCAGGAATTGGCAACGGATTCAATCCAAAAGCAACTCCTCAGTCACTGATTAAGGCTATCAACACCATAGATAGCTTGCCACCCCCCTTGGGAAATCTCAGGAATTACTGACCACATTTGAAACCTGACGAATCGCAGCGGGTCGCCAGAAAAGGATACTAAGGGAATTAAACGCCGCTGCACGCAAACATCTTGATATAGCCGTAAAAGGTACCGTCGTCCCCCACCGTGTATTGGCTCTATTTTAAGTTCAGAAGATAGGGATCCGTTTGTATAAAGGGAAATGGTTTCCAAGATATTATTTTTTGACTTTCTGATATTTGCATGATAGATACATTAACAACTTCCCATTAAAAGGAAATCACTTTCTCTATACCATTAAACAAAATTAACTAGCTTCCTTGAAAAGGACTTCCCTAAAGAATATTTTCCTTCATTACGAAATTATCCAGTAGCGCCTTGATTGAGAAAGATATACACTGATAAAGAACTAAACACCAATCCATCGACTCGCAAAAGATGGATGGATCCGACAAGAACAAACATTGCTTTCGTCGAGTCGATTCAATAAATTTCCAGCAAAGACGCGTGCGCGATGATGGGGGCCAAGCCACCCATCGTTTCAGAGTCATTGTGAGTTCAACGGAATTGCAGGAAAGCATTACCAAAAGACATGCCTATACTAAGTATACAACAATCCCTTAGTTCAAAAGAAATGCTCATATACTACGGGAATAATAATCCCAAATATCAATCCACAAGCAATTCCAGTCCGAGTTTCAGCTAGAACCATAGAAGCTCGAGTACATAAACACGGAAATACGGCATCAATGTTGATGGCGATGCCAAACTGCACTGAAATGCATGCCGACCAAGACGCATATGATGCGACATTAGCTGTGCTAAAACAGCGATATCAGCTGGTATTAACAAAGCCCAGGACTCGAAGGTATCGGAGCCTCTAACTTCAAAGAACTGGCTCTAACCGTTTCGGCCATCCCATGGACAGATCATACTTGTGGATCAAACTTTCGAGGGATGATGTGTCAGCATGAAAACTAGGAAAACAAGCGAGGAGAGTGGCGTGTGTCGACTGCCATACAAGGCAAGTGCTCTGATGCTCTCTCGGATGCGTGTTTGGCATGATATCGACTCTTGCACATCCCCACTCATCAGCAACCAAGATCCAACTCAGTGGCCTACAAGATACGCTATTCAAGAAAAAATTTGAACTTTAAAGATGGCACAGCACAAAGAACAGAACAAATTTTGAGCGTCGAATAATTGACACCGAAAGCGAGCGAGTTATTCGACGTGAGGGCACGAGAGACTAGTGGAGGCATAAGACACCAACACAGATCGGCATTCCCATCAGCACGAGTCCAAATACCAATACTCGCGAAATGATGGTTGGATGAAGAAATCGTGCCGAATGAGAAATGGATGACGGAAACATGCCAACCCTATAACAAATGCAGCCGCCCGATGCCTAAGGTGAGTTTACAAAATTCCAGCGCTGGTACTGATCTATTCAATGGTTTCTCTCATGCAGATTTCACAAACCACGCATGAATGCATGCTCCATTCCTCGATCAACATCAAGCCTAAATACTCCTATCGATTTCAATTCAGAGGACCGGCGCGTTTCACCGATTCGAAACTCCTGATACGCAAACCAATCCTCGATGAACTAAGAAAGGATCAGACAGGAACAGCAACACATGGCAAGAACTAAATCCCATGATCTCTACTAATCATCAGTAAAATTCAATCGGTCGAGCACCGAAATCGAGTCGCTTACACAATAAATTTTAAAGCTTCCCAGTAAAAAATTAAAAGGGTGCAAAACTCATCGAAACCGAGCCATCATCGTTCCTTCTTCACCTAACCATCTTCCTCGGCGTTCAATGGCGAGCTCACTTCTCCGACGAGTTGGGCCCTCTCTTCTTGCCGAAGCCGACGACTACAGCAAAATCCCCCCAAACAACAAGAAAGCAATCAATACCCAGTTCGTCGCAACGGTCAAAATTCAACTAAAAAGGTATAGCAAATTGAAAGCTACAGGGAGGTGGGGATTACCGGCGGTGACGAAGCGGCGGTTGTACTGCATGCGCTTGTGGGCGCGGCCCCGCGGCTTCTTCTTCTTGTCCTGCTTCGCGACCTTGGGCGTCTGCCCTCTCACCTTACCGGCGCGAGCCAGAGATCCGTGGACCTTACCTGCGAAACAAATGCGCCATCCAGCAATCAGCAATCAGATCTCTAATGGCGCGCGAAACGAAATGAACCGACTAGCGAGTTGAACGGAGGCGAGCGAGAAGGAGGAGCTTGTGGATTTACCCATGGCGGACTGATGTCTGAGAACTTGAGGCGGCGGCGCTGTCGATCTCGGGGCGCGGCGGAGCTCGGCGAGTCGGAGGAGGATGGAGAGGGGATCGTACTAGGGTTAGGGTTTTATGGAGCTGGGAGATGATTGATTGGGGAAGGGGCGGTGCCTCTGGTCGTATGGGCCGAGCCCGGCCCATCACCGGGAGAATTAGATTTGGGCTTTTTGCTTGAATTCCGTTGATTATTATTGTTATTCTGGGCCGCATGCTTAAAGTTTTCTCTCTCCTCTCGATCTGAGGGTGTTATCACCGTCGTCGCCGGGTGGTCTCCGCCCTCGAGTGGCGGCCGCAAAGTAGTTGCCGCTGTCGGCAATGGCAGCTGTTGGGTGGTGGTTGTCATTGCCCCCCCCCTCTCTCTCTCTCTCTCGTTCGTTCGAGAACGAGATTTCCAATCAATCACTTTACGTCACAATGGTTGCGCTTGAGGTGGGCCGGCGCGAGGAGGATGCCGGGCAAACCACCAAGAGAATAATAGCATGTGTTTGTCTTCTCAAGTCAAGGCTTATTGTTTGGGCGACTTGCTCATCTCTCCTCCTTTTTGAATGGCTTTTTCTCTCGATTGATACAATCAAGACCTCTATCAAGTTATTAACAGCATCCTCGAACTATAGATGTGGCACAAAAATGAACACGAGTCATCTTCACGACATGCCATAATCTTGGATGAATTGTAGGTATTGATGCGACACAACATATTTATTAATCTCGCCATAACTTCAGAACATAGAACAGGTTTATTATCAGCTTAAGCATGCGAAATGTGAAACGCGTCTAAGACATGATCTCTTATATAAACATGTAAAACCATGTTTATTTGCATGTGTCCAAAATGAATATGAACGCGGTGTGTCGACACAAGCGGCATATTTTCCTATAAATTTGTACGTGTCAGAGCTTTTCATAAATTTCGTGGGAGGTTGAGTAGGGCACGAGACCCTTGGTCTCTTACAAGCAAAAGGTGAAGGGTGTGAATTTCGCTTTTCAATGAAATTAAAAAACTTTTGAGTATAATTCTCAATTATCAAGGCTCTTTCGTTTCGTGGAAAATGATTTTTTGAAAAACGTCTTTCGGACTTTCTAGTATTCATTTCAATTGGTTGGAGAAAATATTTTCCATCAACGGAAAATCTTCTATGGAGAGAAAAAAATATTTTTCACTTTTCAATATGAGGAAGATATTTTCCTCATTCGCTTTCTTTCATCTCACACCCATGTTAACCTTTCAATCTTTCTTTTTTTCTCCATATAATAAATCAATTTCTAATTATTTTTATTTTCCCTTTTATTTTTCTTCTTTTTTAACTTCTATCTTGGCCGGTCATTGGCTACAATAATGATCAGCGACTGGCCACTAGCAAGCTCAAGGCTCAGCGAGGAGCCTTGAGCTCGCTGACCTCTGGCGATCTCACCACTTGCTCGATCGGTGGTGAGCTAGGGCTTGAGGCTCGCTCGAAGCCTTGAGCTCGAGTAATTTTAAGGAGTTTTTTTTATCTTTTATTTTATAGTCTACTACACACCATATCAGCAATTTGATGGTGTCTTTTAACCGTGATTGGGGAAATGAATTGATTTTAGAAGTAGAGGAAGCTAGAACGTACAAAAAGCATCTCATCTTTCGAATGATCCAAAAAAAAAAAAAAAAATGGAGCGTAAGGGGTCACTCTCCCCAGGGAGGTTCTCCCTCCGTTTCCCTCATTGAGCAGTTTAAGGACCTGCTCAGATCCAATAAAACCAAGTTCTTATGTGTTTTCCGGGGGGCTGGTTTTTCCCCCCAACCCTTATCTTTTTCCACCCGGGAAGGGTGTACCCCGTTTTGTTTAACGTCAGTTGGGGGTGCCATAAGCTCTGACGTGTTGCTTAGGGCAACAACTCCTGTTACATAGGGATCCCCCCTTGGGATTTCCCCTACCTGGCCTTTTAACCTCTTGCCAAGGAGGTATGCACGAATGTTTACTCGAGGGAAAAAGAATAGCCAATGCTGATTTTTCGTCCATCCAAGCCGACGAATTCGCTTGAAATGGACAATTTTGATTACTCTAACCCTTGATTTGGTGCCAAAAAATTTGGTTCAAGAACCCCGGCTTTTCGGGTTGCTCATTTTTCTTTTATCTCTCTTTCGCGTTCAAACACACGAGTCTTTGATTCAGAAGATCAAAACATTGTCATTGTTTTTTTCACGAGACACGACGTCATTTCATCTTGCCGATTGGAGGTTGCTGCCGTTAATCACGTCAATTGCCACGTCAAGTTTCATGGACATAAAACTTAACGATTCTTTTTTCTTACCTCTCAAGTAAAAGTTTATACCATTTAAAAATGTTAGGGTTGTTTTTGTTGTGGGCATATAAATTAATGCTCTCTCTTTTCTTTTCTTTTTTTCTTTTTTTTTGTTAATCAAGGAACCGTCGAAGATCACCATTCGGGGATCACAGGACCCCAACACTAGGACTCCCCACTTCAGACACTTTAACAACAAGAGGATTCGAACACTCGACTTCTGCTATGAGGAAAATAACTCACACCAACTGCGCTGCTCGTGATTGGGTAATGCTCTCTTTTTTACCCTAGATAAATCTAGAGATTTTTGCCTATCCTATCTAGCGTTGAAAACAAAAAGGGAAAAACTCAATTGATCTTAGCAAGTCGCCAATAATAAATCGCCATAAGCTGGACTACCAATAATGCTTTTGAACCAAATCTAACATAGGGAGACACTAATGCTAGGAGTAAATCCAGATATCTGTGGCTTATTTGGTGGACAACACTATAAATAGCAGCATCTAAACCATTAGCGAATGTGAAGGTTTTGTTCTAAGCAACATGTCCTGCTCGCCTGATAAATCAGTCCAGTAAAAATATAGTTACAAAGGCATGAGTAAGTTTACTCTTAAGCAAGGAGTGAGCTGATCCTTTGAAGTAGCTGTTTTAGCTTAGCTGATCTCCCCAGTTTCTTTCACCGAAGTTCTAATGCTGAAACGTTACTGCAGGTGGGAATTACTGATGATTTGGACTACTTGGAGATGCCAACACTGGGGAATTAGATACCGTAGAGTCAAATGGCATATTCATCAGGAGTTGCATCCAATTGTACCCTGATTCTAATGAAAATCTGTGAAACTGACAACACATTGCACGGTAGTTGCAATGGTCTGATGCCTGATCAAGCTTCCTAGACTTGTAAAGCTTAGCTGAGCCTCTCTGAATGTGCAAGCTGAATAGGTTTTTTTGCTTGATGAGATTGGGAATGATGCGTGATTTGATCATACAACTAAGTGGAAACATACTTCAACAGTACTCTCTCTCTCTCTCTCTCTCTCTCTCTCGTTTTAATCTTGCACCATTTTCCACAAGTGTCTTGTGGTTCCAGCCGGTGTGCTATGGCAACTAATTTTTTGACAGGCTGGAGGGTATGTACATTGCCCATTCAGAGAAATGCGTGGAGCCAAAAAGGTAGGAAAATGACAATGCTGAATTAGAAGATCCGAGCAGCTTCTGAAACCTTGCTAACGAATTGAAATCAGGCCTTCATTTGCTCTTCCGGGGTAGATGACTAGGTTATAGATATCCATAGACACACTAGAATAGTACGTCAGAGGAAGATCGAAATTAAGAAGCCCAATCAAGATCGAAGTACAAATTATGAGCAGCATGGTCCAACTTCGTAAGTTGGTGAAAACTTGAGAAGCTACTGTTGGGTTCGTTTCCAGGAAAATGCAATTCCACCATATCTAGTAATAAAAGGTCAGCTGATTCCAGCAGGCACACCGTGATGAATTGTCCTTTCCAAATGAGCCACTCCAATACCGCCTTCAATACCCCAACGCAACAACAGTAATCGAACCGGAAGATAAAGGGAAACCCAAGTCCTATATTAACCCTTTTTGAGGTACCGAGCTCCCTGGATGGGGTGAAACAATAAAAAGACACCCCACCTTTCAGCATTGAAGAAAATAAAAACCCAAGCTCCTGACTGCCATCTTGAACATGAGTCCCGCACTTCTTCTAAAAGCTGGTGGAGAAATCGTGCACAATCCGTGGATCATGCTACAAGTATCAAAATGCACATGATTATTGTAGACATTGGCTACATGTAAGAGATATGCTCAATCAAATTCTCCTCCCTCTCTGAACTTGACATAACTACTCAATTCCGATACCAGGAGTGAGTAACTCAACAACCAACATGTCTTCCACTAGAAGTATAATAAAGCATATCGCTCATGATAAGTACGCCCCCCTCAGAGATTCAGCCGCATTAATTTTAACAGTGACACACAGGGAAAATAAAAACCTAACCTGAGATATCTAGAGATGTCTTCCAAACAATAAGGTTTCACATGAAGTTGAAATTAAAAAAAGAGACCACACTAGAAGCACCAGAAAGCAGAATACAAGTCTCAAAAGGGGGACATCTTTTGAATCATGCCACCTTTATATACACGTCTTTTCAGTATGGATCCACAGAAAAATATTGATGCATAGGCGAGCAGCACAGCAGCAGGAATGTCCATATTACAGGTTTTGGCCAGGTCTTTACACAGCCTCAGTTAACTATGAGCAGCAAGACCTGTGGAATGCAACTGATATATCAGACCAGAATGACAGTACAACAAAATAGCCAAAGAAAAAGTCTTCTTATCCTATGCCTACTATCATACAAAAGAAAGAAATCATTGGCAGTCGGGAGAAAAACGGAATTTCGGCCAATTTAAGAGTAACCTAACTTAATAATAGACCAACAACAACGAAATGCTTAATACTAGCTTTTGAAAATATGAGAGAAGATTGACCTGCTCAAAGTGCCATCTCAGCCTGCAAAGCAGCAAGTTCATCCTCCTCGGCTGTCCTCTGAGGAACAGGGCGGGCTGGATGTGGACCAGTTGGGACATGCACTGGAGCAGCAGGAGCTGTTGTGGCGGGCTGAAGGAGCTGCTCTTCCAACTCAGCGCCTTCCAGGTCTTCGAGCTCTGCCTCAAGCTCATCCTGGAATTACAAAGTGATTCGAGATAAGCATGGACATTCCGGAAGGTAGTTTGAGATCCGCCAAATTGGTGATCAAAAGCATAACTAAAATCAAACAAAATGTAAAGATTGTAACCTCATCAAAGTCCGCGGCTGCACCAAAAGGAGTTGACAATGCCTCTTGAATTTGTTTCATGTTCTCCATTTGTTCATTAATCTCATCAATGGTCTTGTCCACATCATCAATATTTCTGTGAAAAAATGGACATTAGTAAACATTATGAGCAAACGAAAGCACAATAATGGAGCATCCAGCTAATTCAAGCTCAAGAAACTGCAACGAAAAACCGCTGCCACATTGCATAGAAAGAAACAAATATCAATAAATTCAATATTCCAGAATTCAGAAAGGAAAACAAAAGTAGGACACACGTCTCCTTCAGCATTGCTTTCATTGCTGCTGCTCCAGTTCTCAGAGCACCCACAGTGTCAGTTGTTGTTTTTGCTCCTTCCAACATTATCATCTGGACAATTCACATATCAGACATCCAATCTTAGAAGCAAATATCAAAGAAGTTCTGAATCATTGAATCTTGATGGCTCACCTGATCATGAATCCGAAGTTGGAAATTTCCAACCCGCTCAATTTGCTGTTCATACTGCCTCTTCCTCTTCATGCATTGAATTGCCCCTGCATTATCAACAGCACAGCTTTACATCAACAAGATAACAACCAGCCAACTTCCATAATTGATAAATGCCATCATATAGCTTCAAGTATCATATGATAGAGGAAAAAAAAAATCTTGCATATTTGCCAGTCAGATTTACAAGGGAAAAGAAAAGGAAAACAAACAACATAGGCGAAATGATAGAAAATTAAAGTCGTGGCCACAAACAACAAAATGTAATGGTAAAAGAATTAATTGTGCAAAAATTGCTAGCCAGTAATGAGGTCACAGTGACACAAAGGAAAGTCCAAACCAGAATGCAACTACAGATTAAAGTGCTTTGACTGCCATAAACAATGATGTAACAAACGTAACAAGAAGTTTATGTGAATTTGCACTGCATTATGTGTACACAACTCCATTCCCGATAATTAGTGGAGAGGTTGAGAAAATGAAGCAACTCCAAGAAATGACATAACAAAAGCAAAGGCGTAAAATGGATCTATCCAGGAAAAAGTTGAGATGAATGACAGTACCCCTTTTATTTTTAGCTCTAGTGAACTCTTTTGCTTTCTCAACCTCTTGAGATGCCTTCTTTATGAAAACCTTCTCCTTTTTCTCCAGCATTTCAAGCATCTGTACAGAAAGGAGGACAGGGGTACAAATGAGCCAGTTAAATATACAAATGATAACCTACCATAATTTTTTGTATAGACTAAAGTTCAATCATTTTGAAAGCCTACAATCTAATTAAAGTAAAACCACATCTTAATAGAGAGAAATGCAGAAGCGCACATTTTACCATTATACGCGCTTGAAGTATGTATTTTTTGATTACTGACAACATGAGGGGAAATTGAAATGAAAGAGACTCTCTCCACATAAAAGAATGGACCCCTCGGGAAATTTTTACAGATACAGATCAGCCTTTTACCCATTACATAATCAGATTCAAATTTTCGATGCACTGAATAAATGTGTGATTGTGTGCCTTGGCTGAACTAGCACAACATGCCCATAGATAACTTCCCCACATAAAAAAGCAAGAGCTTACAAACAGCTTTCACTTTCAGGAGTAAAATAAGTCTGGCAGCTTATGAGATATTATTAGGATGAGGTTGTGTACCAATACTGAGACACGATCACATATAAGTGCAAGTAGCTAATACTGAAGACAGACTCGATCATCAAACGCGAAACTATCGTCAGAAGGCTAAGAGCCTCCAAGCAGAGTCCCCATAGGGGAGCTCAAGGACGTATATCTACTCGCCAGTTTTCCCACAAAACAAAATCGAAGAACCATTTCTTCAACCCTCAGAGAAGAGATAGATCGCCGATGGCTTGATTATTAAGAGGAAATCGAAATGAAAGAAGCCAAAAAAAAAAAAACACACTCGAAGCACGGATCGAGTCCCCGTTACCGAACGCCGGCGGCGCTATCTACCAACCGAGACGGACTGCGAATCAAAAGACGAGGAGCAGCAAAGGCGATCGGTACCTCGTTCAACTTGTCCAACTGGGTGAGAGCGTTGGTCTCCTGCTTAGGTTTCCCGAAGAGCCGGTTAAACATGGTGGTTGATCGATCACGGCCCTAACACAACAACCCTCGCGATGTCCTGCACAGCATCGACACAACAGAAAGAGAACGAATCGATCGATCAATCGCTCAATCAATCAGCCAGCCGATCAATTAATTAATCAATCGGCCAATCAATCCGTTGGAGCCCAATCGATCCGCGCAAACAAGCGGGACGGAGTCAAAGCGCGCACGAACCTCGGAAGAAATCGACGGCGGAGCTGGACGCCGGCCGAGAGATCGGAAAAACGGGAGGCGGGATCCGGCGATTGCGACGCGGTGGTCCGGTGGAGAGGGTTGAAATTTGGGGGAGGGATGATAAATGGAGGTTTGCTTAGGCGTGTTGAGAGAGAGAGAGAGAGACAGCATTTTCGGAATGCTGATGGCCTCATTGAATGAAAATGGTAGTTTTCCTATTTTGCTCTCAAAACTTATTGCTCATTTTAAAAACCAAAAGAACCCTAGATCTCGTTTCTCTTCCCACCCTTCCATCGCTTTGCACCCTCCGCTCTCCCTCGTGACGACCATTTCTCGCTCGACTACCGCTCGACTGCGCTTTTCCTTTGCTCGTCCTCTGCAGGTTCGTCTCTCCTCTCTCCCCCTCGCTTCCGAAGCCCGGTGTTCCCGGTGAGGAAGGGGGTAGTCGGTGGTCTTGGACTGCGGCCGGCGGAGGAGCTCCTGCGGGTACTGCAAATCGCCGAGTGGGTCCAACGTTTCTCACGGTCCGTACGATTTCTCCTTCGTTTCTCGTGGCTTCCCTCCCCTCCCCTGTCGTTGAGTGCGGTTTTTTGCCTGGGCTTCGGTGGCTCGGGACTGGAGATGCCGTGCTTCGGGTTTGCCTTTTTTCCGGCTTTAGCTGTCTGTCATGACGTTCACAGTTGCTGGAATTGCTGATTCGCGTTTAGTCTCTAGTTCCAATCTGATGCTTCATTGTGTGCGTCGGCTTGCGCTGACGATTTTTTCCCGTTTCGGGTTGTTTGTTTTTTAACTCGCTGCTCACCATTTGTTCGTTGAAATGGCCGAACCAAGTTAGCGTATAGTTTCATTCCGTTTCTGGGTTCATTGTTTGCTTGGAGTTTTATGTTTCAATGCCATGTGAGAGCTATTATGCTAGAGCAGAGATCACGTTTGCCGATCACTCGTGAAATGTACGAGTAGTAGGCACTGCAACAGTGTTTTGTCTCTTCATGTAATTGATGGATTTAGGTTGAATTCTACTGAAATGTATTAGCATTTGGACATTGACCCGTGGGGGTCCTTGAGGAGATTTCCTATGTGGTAGCTCTCTTAGCATTTAGGGGAAGTTAAGTTGTACTTGTTAAGGTTGTATTAAGGTCTACATGTTTAATTCAATTCTGAATGCAAGAAGAAAAGAACTTTCGAGTCTGTAGATGAGTAGGATGGTCTATGTGAGGCGTCCGTGGGAAATATACTGAATTGTAGAGTTTAGAAAAGTACTTTTCAGGTCTGGTGTTGCGATCATCAGCAGCGTGAAAGTTAATTTTTTTTCCTTGTTGTTGTGAGACAGTTGAACGGGGACTGTTGGAGCTTAGAAAACTGGGCATAGGGCACCAACTTTGGGAAGCGTCTCGCAAAGAAATTGACAATCCCTCCTCTCTCAGCGGGCAACCACAACCATGGAACAGACTCAGATATCTCTCATGAGTAATGTCATGGGTACTTATGATCCACTCGTCAATTAGTTTTTCATTTGTTGTTGATTTATAGTTCTTTCGAGTTCAGCTTTCTTTTGTTTATATTGCTTCGCCACATGAAGTGCCATTCTTATGTAACTGCAAGATATTCGAATTTTGTAATGTCTAGAGCTGTGAGAACTGTTCAATACCGACAGAGAATTCATTGTGAGATGTGAAAGCTTTCTTTGGAGGCTGTTGGGTTCTGCATCGTTGATGTATATAAAAGTATTTTGTCCTTCATTATTGCATATATGGTTGAACTTGTAAAAGTGAAGAGCTTGAGGTGGGTCTTCCCGGATCTCATGATCAGACTAGCCTTGCTTGTGGTAGTTAGTGCGCATTGGCAGTACTCTCTACTTTTCTCACTTGCAGAGGGAGCTTGGCTTGGGTGATCTGGATATAGAGAATTGCAAGGCTGTTCTATCTTTCAAGTCACAATGACTGAGCTGCCGCTGGTAATTGACCCGCCCCCCGTAGTAGTCATCATCCTATCTTTTGTATCGAGGCATGAAAAACTGATATCGAATTTAGCTTTCTGAGTTACGGCGGGGTGACCCACCATTTAAGAATCCGACTTTTGTGACAAGGTTATATCATTACGTAGCTATTACAACATCTGGAATCTCACAATGTAACAGCAACATGAGTAAGTGGAGGAAAGCAATTCACGTTAGGCTGGTTAACACCAAAGAAAGAACGCACTTTAAGAAAGTTGGCTTATTAAACTTGACGAACAACATGAACTATTATCATCCCTGAGCAGTGCATTTGAATTTGCATAACACAGACAAAAAATATGCCATGTTATTCATATACAAAGCAAGTGAAAATTATGATAGCATCAATGACTTTGCACAATTATATACGAAGAAATGTGATGCACATTTTATTAGAGTGGATTTGGATCCCAATTTATATATAACAGATTCTGATGATGTAAGTGAGAAGGGTAATATTTCAAATGATAATGTAGCATATGATATGGCACGTTTATGTGATCAAATAACTATGAATTTAAGAAATAATTAATGATATTTGTAATTTTTAAGGATAATGTGTTTCTTTCCTCAAAGCATATGTTATCATCTTTTTATTGTAATGAAAGTATTCTTCTTGTAATTGAGAAAGAGAGCACGTAAATTTTTTCCATTTGATGTTTTTTTAGCAAAAGAAGAAATTTTAATTTTAATAAAATTATTTACACATCTTTAACATTATTGTCAAATATAAATTTAAAAAGTTGCAAACATTATTTTTTTTAATTCTAAAAAAATAAAAATAGAAATATTTAAATTAATCACCAAAAGGGCTTTACAAATGTGTTTTTTACCAAACAACATTTCTCTCAAAGTTGCTTTTCAAAGCAAAATTTACCAAACGGTATTTGCATTTCCTCCAAAGCCCTTTAGGCTAAATTGCTTTGCATTTTCCCAATGAGCTTTCGAAATGCCGAACCAAACGCGGGATCGTACTAGGGTTAGGGTTTTATGGAGATGGCAGATGATTGATTGGGGCAGGGGCGGTGCCTCTGGTCGTATGGGCCGGGCTCAGCCCATCTCCGGGAGAATTAGATTTGGGCTTCTTGCTTGTATTCTGTTGATTATTATTGTTGTTTTGGGCCGCATGGTTAAAGTTTTCTCTCTCCTCTTGATCTGAGGGTGCAATCACCGTTGTCGCCCGGTGGTCTCCGCCCTCGAGTGGCGGCCACAAAGTAGTTGCCGCTGTCGGTGATGGCAGCTGTTTGGTGGTGGTTGTCATTGCCCCTCTCTCTCTCTCTCTCTCTCTCTCTCTCTCTCGAGAACGACATTTCCAATCAACCACTTTACGTCACAATGGTTGCGCTTGAGGTGGCCCGGCGCAAGGAGGATGCCGGGCAAACCACCAAGAGAATAATAGCATGTGTTTGTCTTCTCAAGTCAAGGCTTATTGTTTGGGCGACTTGCTCATCTCTCCTCCTTTTTGAATGGCTTTTTCTCTCGATTGATACAATCAAGACCTCTATCAAGTTATTAACAGCATCCTCGAACTATAGATGTGGCACAAAAATGAACACAAGTCATCTTCACGACATGCCATAATCTTGGATGAATTGTAGGTATTGATGTGACACAACATATTTATTAATCTCGCCATAACTTCAAAACCCAAAATAGGTTTATTATCAGCTTAAGCATGCGAAATATGAAACGCGTCTAAGACATGATCTCTCATATAAACATGTAAAACCATGTTTATTTGCATGTGTCAAAAATGAATATAAACGCGGTGTGCCAGCACAAGCGGCATACTTTCCTATAAATTTATACGTGTCAGAGCATTTCATAAATTTCGTGGGATGTTGGATAGAGCACAGAGACCCTTGGTCCCTAACTAGCAAAAGGTTGAAGGGTGCGAATTTCGCTTTTGAATGGAAGTCAAAAACTTTGGAGTATAATTCTCATCATTTTGCGGAAAATAATCTTTAAAAAACATCTTTCGGACTTTCTAGTATTCATTTTATGAAAAATGAACTGGTTTGATAAAATATTTTCCATCAACAAAAAAGAATTTTCTTTGGAAAAAATGTTTCCTACTTTTTAGTTTTCTTCACTCACTTTCTCTAATCTCACACTCATATTAACATTTCCATCTTTCCTTTTTTTTTTTTTCCCAATATAAAAAATCAATTTTAAATTATTTTCCTTTTTCCTTTCTTTTTTATTTTTTTAACTTCTATCTTAGCCGGTCATTGGCTACAACGAGCTCAAGGCTCCGCCGACCTCTAGTGATCTCCCTACTTGCCCAATTAGCAGTGAGCTAGGGCTCAAGGCTCACCCAAGGCCTTGAGCTCGAGCAATTTTATGATGTTTTTTTTTTTTCCTTTTTTATGTCTAATTAGTAGCCCACGTCTACTATGTACCATATCAGCAATTTGATGGCGTGTTTTAACCGTGATCGAAGAAATGAATTGATTGTAGAAGTAGAGGAAGCTAGAAAGTACAAAAAGCATCTCATCTTTTGAATGATCCAAAAAAAAAAAAAATGCACGGATGTTTACTCGAGGGAAAAAGAATAGCCAATGCTGATTATTCGTCCATCCAAGCCGACGAATTCGCTTGAAGTCGACAATTTTGATTATTCCAACCGTTGATTTGGTGCCATAAAATTTGGTTCAAGAACCCCCACTTTGCAATTTGGATTGCTCATCTTTCTTTTATCTATCTTTCGCGTTCGAACACACAAGTCCTTGATTCAAAAGATCAAAACATTGTCATGGTTTTTCTCATGAGAAACGACGTCATTTTGTCTTGCCGATTATGGGTTGCTGCTGTTATTCACGTCAATTGCCACATCAATGTGCATGGACATAAAACTTAATGATTCTTTTTTCTTACCTCTCCAGTAAAAGTCAGCTCATTGTTTTATATCATTTAAAAATGTTAAGGTTGTTTTTGTTGTGGGCATATAAATTAATGCTCTCTCTTTTACCCTGGATAAATCTATAAATTTTTACTTATCCTATCCAGCGTTGAAAATAGAAAAGGAAAAACTTAGTCGATCTTAGCAAGTCGCCAATAATAGATCGCCATGAGCTGGACTACCAATAATGCTTTTTGAACCAGATCTAACATAGCGACACACTAATGCTAGAAGTAAACTTACATAAATCTATGGTTATTTGATCAAGTTTATTGTAGCCATTTGCCATTAGTAATTGATCATGAGATCGGCAATAAGATTCGAGTGATTAATCATAATAGATCAGATGATTAAATTTCTGGCGGTGGCACACACTAATGCAGAGAGTAAATTTGTGTAAATCTATGGTTATTTGATTGAATGAAACAATTTCTCGTGGTGGCACCGGGGACATCAATACAAGGTTTCGAACCCTTGCCGCCTTTCCTCGGTCGGGGAAAAAAAGAGAGAGGAGAATATAAGGAAAATCTGAAGATTCCGATCGCACGAGATACCCCGCAATCGGATTCCGGCCGGCACCGTGGCGGGGCCCGCCGGATCGGCTTGGGCAGCACGCATGTTCCCCACAAGCGAATCACGTGAGGAGCACGCTTCCGATTCGCCCGCGACCTTTTTCGCTTTGCGCTTACCGGACGCCTCGCCCCACGCTATTCCACCCTTCTCGGGAGACATTGAAAAGCGCGTTCCCCGGCTGGTGATGCGCCAAAAGCAAAATCCCTCGTCAGCCAATGTAATAAATTCGTCGAAATTTATGAATTTCCATTATTTTCGCAGTAAAATACTTGTTGACGGAATGAGAAAAATTATGTCGTGCAGGGGACGAATTACCGAAGATTCCGGTATTTGAAGTTCTTTTTGTGAGATTTTTATTGATCACAATATTTACGTCATGATTTAACGCAAGTTGAAACTAATTTCCCAGCTCACTATGTTGAGAAGACATATTCGTGATTTTTTTTTTTGTCAGAAAGTTTAATTAGTCTATAGCTAAATCTTGATTGTTATTTCTTATTGTGAAAGAAAATGAATACTACCATTTGTATTGACTTTTACCATTAAATACTGACTTTTTAAATTTTTTTTTGAAACTTGTCACTTTTGCAATTGATTTAAAAAATTCGTAGAGAATTCTATCGCTTCTACTCCTTTCTCCTTTTTCATTCTCTTTTTTTTTTTTTTAATTTGCACACTAGACTCGAAATACTTGTTGGACAAGCAAAATGCTACCAACTTACAAAACTTGACCACATATCTATGACACTGAAAGTGCCAATTACCTCATTATAATAGTCACTCCCCAAAATAATAAATCAAACTAAAACCATACCAAGACATCCACTGTTGAAATGCACAACGCTATCTGATTCATAGCTCGTTTGATCGAGTCATGAAAGTGCTTGAGATCGAAGTATTCAACATGCGGGTAAAGACTAAACAAGTTTAATTATATTAACTAGAAAATCAAATGAGCGATGTTGTCGATGTTTAAAACTTATTAATCCTCATAATTTGTAATGATAAATCCTTCTTGATATTGCCCATAAATCTGTGCTTATTATTGCTTAGCAAGAAACCCCATGAACCATGATCTCTCAATCAACTCTTCCATTCTTTCTCATTATCCAAGCACCACAAAAAAAAGCCTAACATACACAACTTTCCAAGACATGAAAATCTACACAAAGCATTCCAAATTCCAATAAATGCTCATCCCGGTTTAGAAATAAAATCTTCACAAAGCACACCAACACGAATAAAATTCTTCTTGAATTTTCTCCTTTTTGTAAGTTGAAAAGAAGATGGTAATGGGGAAACCTCCTTTTTTTTGGGTGCTATAAAAAGCTCAGTGGAGACCCAATCCTGGTTCGGTAGAGCACCATAAACCAATCGTTAGGGTTTTTGTTAAAAATCCCGTACAGAGGAGGCGACGCGCACGAAGGTGCAACGCAATGTCGGACCAGCCGCCGCAACCGCCGGTGGCCCAGCTCGCCGCCGCCACCCTCTCCGACGCCGCCGCCGCCGCCGCCGTCGTCCCCAAGCACGAGTTCTCCGACCGGGTCCCGATCCGCTCCATCCTCGGCCGCCCCGACGGCGGCTCCGGCCTCGCCGGCCAGCGTGCCCGCGTGGGCGGCTGGGTCAAGACCGGGCGGAAGCAGGGGAGCGGCTCCTTCGCCTTCCTCGAGGTGAACGACGGCTCGTGCCCGATGAACCTCCAGGTCATCGTCGACTCGGCCGTGGCCGATCTCGGCTGCTGGTGCCGACCGGCACGTGCGTGGCCCTCGAGGGCGTGCTCAAGGTGCCCCCCGAGGGGACGAAGCAGAAGATCGAGCTCCGGGTCGAGGAGGTCGTCCACGTCGGACCCGTCGACCCGGCCAAGTACCCGCTGCCGAAGACCAGGCTCACGCTCGAGTTCTTGAGGGACGTCGTGCACCTGAGGCCGAAGACCAACACGGTACGTGCGTGAACATGTGTGCGTTCTTCGATTTGCGTTTTAAATTCACGTGCTCTGCGCTGCTGCTGCTCCGTGAAAAGATGTGAAAATTCTGGTTAATAGTTCATGATTGCTGCTTGAGGGGCGTGGAGTATTTAGAAGCAGGAGTGAGGTGAAGCCTTACGCATGCGACAACTTCAATTTGTTCTTTGTTCTGAGGTGGTGAGAATGTGTTTCTGATGTCCATATAGGCGAGTATCTATCAAAGGTTGATTTTTTTGCCGGTTGGGTTCATAAGTTCTTTACCAGTGTTGAAGGAATGGGGAGACATGGGTAGGAAAAAAACTTTATGATTATCCAAATCTTGTATCAATCTGATAACCAGAGCAGTTTCCTTGATAAAAAATGGTTTTGCAGAATCTGAGCGATTGTTAGGATTTATTAGGCCAAATGCATCTTGACATCCACTTAAAAGATGTAAACAAATTGAGCCTATTGGTTGTTGTCTGTTCATGAAGATGCCCTGTATTAACTCATTGACAATCCGTGAGAAATTATACAAAAATGGGGAAGAAATTTTGACTGTGATGTTTCCCTCATGCCATTGCCGATTCTTATCTAAATAATAGATGCTTTCAGATTTCTGCCGTGGCTCGGATCCGTAACGCGCTGGCTTATGCGACTCACACATTCTTCCAAAAGCATGGTTTTCTCTATGTACACACTCCCATTATCACCACTAGTGACTGTGAGGGTGCGGGTGAAATGTTTCAAGTAACAACTCTGATAAGCGAGGCTGATAAGGTGGAGAAGGAGCTGATCAAGAATCCTCCTCCATCTGAAGCGGAAATTGAAGCTGCTAAGCTTCTTGTAAAAGAGAAGGGAGAGGCAGTTGCACAGCTGAAATCTGCTAAAGCTAGTAAGGCGGATATCACAGCATCCGTGGCTGAGCTAACAAAGGCCAAAGAGAAACTTTCAAAGCTGGAAGAGAGATTCAAGCTAAAACCTGGTATCCCACAAAAGGATGGAAAGATAGATTATGACCAAGACTTTTTCGCCCGTCAAGCATTCTTGACTGTTTCTGGGCAATTGCAAGTGGAGACTTATGCATGTGCTGTTAGTTGCGTTTACACATTTGGTCCGACTTTCCGTGCTGAGCAGTCTCATACATCCAGGCATTTGGCAGAGTTTTGGATGGTGGAGCCTGAAATAGCTTTTGCAGATCTAAAGGTATAGTCATCTCAGTCCTTCAGTCTGACTGATTGAAAGGTGTTGAGATATAGCAAATTTCAGCATCTACATGAGATTTATATATCTATTCTTGTTTAGTTTCTCCTTATTGTTTCTTTATTATTGGTTTATTTCTTCTTGTAATGGGTGCATTTAAGAGGATAGTACGTGAAGTCTCCAAGATAGCATGAGGATTTTGTCCTCTATGTATGTAAACTTAAGTGGCTAATTGGGCTTGGTAATGTATGCTATCTGCAAAACTTAAGAATTTCTGGAAATGCTTTGTTATGATTTCGATGAATAGTCCACCATCCACACATTACTATCTTTTGGATGTAGTATTGCCTTTTTAGTTTTTACCTTAATTTAAATAATGTCTAGTAGGGAATAATGTGGTCCGTTTCCTTTGAAGATGATGTGCCCATTACTTTTACCATTTTTGTGCAAAATTGTCAATTACATTAAAGGTTTCTATATTCTGTTCATGTGTAGGATGATATGAACTGTGCAGAGGCATATGTGAAATTTTTGTGTAGCTGGTTACTGGACAACTGCCTTGATGATATGGAGTTCATGGCCAAGAGTTTTGACAAAACTTGCATTGATCGTCTAAGAATGGTTGCTTCAACCCCCTTTGAGCGTATCTCTTACACTGAGGCTGTAGAGATTTTAGTAGATTCTGTGAAGGGTGGTAAACAATTTGAGAATAAGGTGGAATGGGGCATTGATTTAGCATCTGAGCATGAAAGGTATGTAGTTGCATGTCTACGTGTGTTTGGTTGGTTTTTCTCAGCTGCAACAATTGAGAATCATAGTGCTTTGGCATTTTGAAGTCTTTGGTAAAAATCTCATAGCGACGACACCCTCGCAGCTGAAAAATACTTTCATAGCTTTCATAAAAAGTTCACCTCTAGTAGCCTTGGGATGCCACGACTTTTAGGTTTTTTAAAGAATATTTTATTTGGACAAAGAAAAAAGATTAATATGTTGATTCTATAATAATAAAAACAAAAATATTAATTATAAATACGAAACTAATTATAACCATAATGATGATACTAATAATAATCAATAATTCAACTATTTTTTCATTATTTATTTCAAATTTTCATTAATATTTTTCCCTGGAAGGAAAGTTTGCCAAAACTTGATTAGCATTACTAAAATTTGATACAATAGCATTACTATATAAATTTTGGCATTTTGCAATAGCAATAATAATAAAAAATGAAAATAAAGGTCATAACATTGACAAAATATTGTTATTATGATTATTATTATTGTTATCATATAGTGCCAACGGTATATTGTGAAAATTCTGATAATATGGACATAATAGTTGGTTACAACTCTACATAATGTTATAATTCTTTTCCACCATTTTGATAACCACAGTAATCTTGCTGTAGCTTTTGCTAAATGCAATGTCATTTGTAGCCAAGGTGAAACACTTTTAAAAGATGCATCCAAATGCATGTGCTTCGAAACAGCACAGCACAGCCATAACTGTACCAAACAAACTCCATGTGTTCTACCTGATAGCTGATGGTCTTTAAACTTTGTTTTGGCCAATTTCACAGATACTTGACAGAGGTGAAATTCCAGAAGCCCGTTATTGTGTACAATTACCCAAAAGGAATTAAAGCATTCTACATGAGGCTAAATGATGACTCAAAGACAGTCGCAGCCATGGACGTTCTTGTACCAAAGGTAGGAGAATCAGTTATGAGTCACAATTGAAACTCTTGCAGACCAAGAGGGAAGAAACAATTAGCAAAATCTGCTAGGGATTAAAAGCAACTGTTAGGGAAGTAGTTGGTGGGCTTTATCATTGTGTGTACTGTTCTTCCAAGTCTAATATTTTCACTTGTTGCATTCAGGTAGGAGAATTAATTGGCGGAAGCCAAAGGGAAGAGCGTTATGATGTTATTCGTGATAGGTACATTTCCTTGTCATTTTACCATAAATGTAATAGTTTCTGCAACCCTAGATGCAAAGTGGTAACAAAATCAGGTCAACTAATGGCTCGAATTGCATTATTATCAGGATACTTGAGATGGGGCTGCCCTTGGATCCATACGAATGGTATCTTGACCTGCGGCGATACGGGACTGTCAAACATTGCGGATTTGGTTTGGGCTTTGAACGGATGATTCTATTCGCTACTGGTATCGACAACATTAGGGACGTCATCCCATTCCCAAGGTACCCAGGAAGGGCGGATCTATAAGAACACACGCAGGGTAGCAGACCCATGAGCCAATACATTCAGATTACTAAAACTTGTTATTTACTTCTCTTATTTGAGAAAAGAGTAACGCAAGCTTAGCTTACGTTTTTCAACTTTTCCAATAGTGGCTGAGTTCCTTTGTAGATGGAATTGCACACTGCAATTACTGTGGAGTTGTTCCTAGCTATGCAAACATTTCCTCTTGGGCATATTTTGTTTAGTCGTTGTTTTCACAGTATTATATACTTGTTGCTGCAATAGGCTTGTTGTGGGGTATGAGTGGTTGTCTGTACTGGATAAAGTGGACTGTAGATATTGTCCAAGATTGAGTCATTAATGTTGTCATGCTTCGTGCCTTATTAGAATCTGGTCATAATTCATGCCGAATGGAACTGATCCTGGAGCAATCAGCTTTCTTGGAGTGGTTAGTGCCTCGACACTCGACTGATTTCACACGGAAGAAGCATTTTCTATGGTTATGGGTTTGCTCGGTCGTTGTGATTGAATTTGATCAGATGATCAGAAAAGTTCCGCGAAAAGAGTCGATACCAGATACCGAAAAAAACAATATGGGAAAATCAGAGTGCTATGCTGCAAACCTTAGAATTTGGATTGGAAACTTCACCTAGGCACGAATGTTCTGATGCATTTTCGCTCTTTTCATTTCATGAAGCTGGCTGTTAGGGCTGCTTGAAACCTGATTTGTCAGGTAGAGAGCAAGAGGCTTCTGTAGGCCGTGGCTGTGGGAATCATGCTAATCAGAGAGTTATTGCTAAACCCATTCACATGTCTGAAAAAAATTAGTAACTTCACTTTTTGCTTGGACTAATGAAGGAATTTAAGGTGGCTTGGTGATGGAAAACGCAAAATTTACGAAAAAAGTTATTATATCTATATTATTTGATGGATCTTTATATGCGTCCCAAAAATTAATCCACTTTGGAATATAACTTTATATAAAGTAAGAATGTTAACCGGGTCATGTCACTTTGTGAGTACAACTTTATCTAAAGTAAGAATATAACGTTCTTTATTGTTTTTATTCATAAACAATGAAGTCAATTAACTTTTTTTTTT
This sequence comes from Eucalyptus marginata, assembly GCA_014182565.1. NCBI lineage: Eukaryota > Viridiplantae > Streptophyta > Magnoliopsida > Myrtales > Myrtaceae > Eucalyptus > Eucalyptus marginata. Next base: position 8,377,519 of record CM024587.1, on the reverse strand, counting down.
GTTTAAATGTTTCTTAAAGAAAATAATGTTTGGTTACACCACATGTAAAAAGAGGGCGGGAGTGAACATCGGGGTTGAGATTTGTAAAGGTTCGTATGGCTCCAACTTTATGATGGCATGGACTGTGGAGGTAGAAATGAATCGAATTTCACATTGTTTATGTGTGGTGAGATGAAATATTTTATATGTGATGACTTTGTCCTAAGTTGTAATAAGGCATTTTTGGGCAAAACCCAAAACAACAAAACTGTGTAGGCTCTAACTCAAAACTAATAATATTGTTATGAGCAAGAGTTCACCATGTTAATATATGTTTATTTGACATCATTTTCGATAATCAGCGTTTTTCGTGTCTAAATATTACTTATACTATAAGTTCATTTTTTAATTGCTTTTATTTGTAGGTTTTCCGGTCAGAATAATATCGACTAGTTAACTAACAACACTAGCAAATTTATTCCTTGACAGCATTAGAAAACATATCTATTTCTTAATCGGAAACAATAACTTTTCTGTTTACTAAACATATCCAATTCTAACTATTAAAAGTGAATAAAAATGTCAAAAGCGCTAATAACTCTTGCAACATAATACAAGAGGGAACGTTACATATGATGATGATATGTTGATATGGCTGTCATTGAATCGCAATTTTATCCTTCATGAAAATAAATCAAACGGGCCAATAATTCATATTAATTTTCTGGCAAATAAGAAAATGTAGGTTTTAAAATAAAATAATCTTTTGCGCTAAAGTTTCTTTTCATTAATCTATTATTGGAGATACCCAAAATCACTATTCTAATCATGAAAAGCAAAAAGTTTCTACTTCCAAAATCTTGAACTATATTGATTTTTATTTTTGAACAAATGGATTTTATTATAATTGTTCAAGATGGTGTTTTCATGGGGAAAATTATTTTTCCACTTTTAAGAACCAGAGGGAAAAAAATGTCTTCATTATTATAAGGAAATGGCCTCCTAGTTTTACGAAAAGGTTTTTGAGTATTAAGAAAATTTCAGAATGAAACATGCTTACTCAACTGGTTCAATGGCCCATTTTCTTTTTTTCTTTAATATGCCTGAAAATCAAAATAGAAAGCTATAAATTTGTTTTCGTCATTTTTGACTTGAAACAAATGAAAATTTCATTTTAGGACTCTAGAAACTTAAAAAAAGCAATATTGATTACGTTAAAAGATTATGAAAAAAAAAAAACTTTAGATGACATCAAATTTTCAGATGCCATTTCAAAGATTTCATTGTTTCAAAAGTTTAAAATTTCTTTAGTGTGAATTTATTATAAACTTTTGCTTTTTGCAAATATCTTTGCCAAGCACATACAATTTAGCTTTTTTTCCTCAGCATTTTAAATGCATGAATTTTTCATCAAATGTAAATGTCAATACATAAATTCACATATAATTTCTCTTAATTTTAAGATTTGAATAATAATTTAGAAACTTCCTTTTTCCGAATCGAAATCTGCAACGATAGCGTTTTGACAAACCGAACCCGAGTTTCCGCCGGAGCAGCAGCCGTCCAGTTCGTTCTGCGGAAACGAAAATCGCCGTTTTGAAATTAGGAGGAGCTCAAAGCTGCGATGGCGATGAAGCGGCTGTCGAAGAAATGGAGAAGCCTCGCGGCGGCGGCGACGACGACGACGGCGGCGGCTTCTCCCTCCCCACTCGGGACGATCCCTCTCTACACGATTCTCGTCCCATGGACACCCAAGGTCTCTCCCTGCCTTCTCGAGTTTACTTTTTTGTTGCTTTTCCCTCGTTTAGGGACCACAAATGAGCACAGGAGAGGAGGAAGATCGAAGGACCTTAGCGTAGATTCGTGATTTGTCGCTTAATCCCTTCAGGGCAACTGAAATTTCGCTTTTTTAGCGTATTAGAATGGAACCCATCTTGGGAAAGTTAATTTTACTCCAGTTCGGTTTGTATGTGGGTAGGATTATGCTGATTCTTTTTTGTTTGTTGGGTCTGGGAATTTGATTCGTGATCAGTAATTGTGGGTAGCATCTGTTGAGTTCGGTTCTGGGATGGTTTTGTTTTCCCAACTGAGATTTGTTCTTTAGGACCGATTTTGCTCTGCATTGTGTTTCACTCGTATGGTTCTTCTTTCCTCCTTGTGCAGAGCAAGAGGAGTTGGTTCGATCATTTGAAAAGAGTCAAGCGGTGCAGAGTCTCTGTTGGAGGGTAAATTGATGACGAAACCGAGCTACATGTCTTCAATCTGTTGGATCGTATAACCTGTATTAGTATATTTGTTAGTACTCTTTTTTTAAGCCGATGCATTCTAAAATTAAATTAACATCTCAATCTTTTCTCACTTGTTATGATTGCAGAGTGTATTTGGGGCATTTCTCTTTTGCTTTGCTGCCTTCCTCATCTATTCCATATACCAGCAGGCTACATATCCATGGGAATTGGTATGTTAGTGATGATCCTCCATTAAAGTCAGATTTTGTTCTCCTCTTGTCTTAAAATGACTGGGTTTTAGTGGTAGCTGAAATACCTAGAGTAAGTCTTTAAAGTGTCCTACCTGAAGTATCATACAACTAAATTAAGAGGGATTATGTGGTTGAGATTTTCTATGTTTGTACATATTATCTTTCTGGTATGGATGATCCATATATTCATAGTATTCCTCCAGAATTGAGACAATTTTGGGTACACATTGTAAAGGCTGGGAGTATGATACTGCCTTTAATTGTTGCAAGGCTGGTGAAGTTAGCAAATGAGTAATTTTGAATTGTCCAGTTGTCTATAGTTCAAAAATCATTTTTTTTTTTTGTAAATGCTGTATATTAGATCATCTTGACATGGTTTCCCCTTACAATCAGCGATATCATGCTTACTTCATGGAGGAGGCTCCTTCTTGGATGATTATATTTGCAGGTGTGTTTCTCTCAATCACTTCCTGAGCCATGGTTGTTATCATCTGGTCATGTCTTGCCCCATTCTTCTCATTCTTCAATGGGTTTATAATTATATCAATAGCTTAGCAGAGGTGTCTCATTAATATAGAACTGTACATTGTGTAGAAATAGTTCTTGCCCATGCAATTCCTATGAGATGTTAATGGAAGAGTCTTGAGTACCAACTTCACTTTGGCTGAGCTCCTAATTAACATTACTTATACATGCCCTTGCCAACATAAGTCTTTTTCTTAATTGCAATCCTTTCCTTTAGCTTTAGCGAGAATACCTGTCTTGGATTGTTTTTTCAGTTCAAGTTCAATTTGAGCATCCGCAGCTTTGATTTAGGAATGTTCCATTTCTTTCTTTTCATGTTTTGCATAGTTTGAGTATCTATGTCAACGTGGAACATGAGGAATGAATGATGCTAATTTAAACTACCCACAGACTGGATTGCTGTTTTTGCTTGCTCTATGGCTATTGTTGGGCTTATTCAAAACACAAGACAACATAGACAGTGGCTTTGGTATTCGTGCTTCACCAGCATTATACCAGCAATTTTTTGGCTGTATTACTTGTCAAGGTATGATATTTTTTCTCTGTGGTTCATATCTTGAAATTTTGAGGTCCTCTTTCACAAAACAGCATGATTTAAATTTTGTTAGTTCATTTCTTCTAGGCATCCCACCCCACCTTTTGTTCCAATACATTGCTTCGTGCTTATTGCCCGACATCTTTCGTAGTCAGAGATGCTTTTCACTCATATAGTTCATCACTTGAAAAATGAATCTCTTCCTTTTTCTGCCTGTGGTTTTTTCATACCAGTAGAGCACCATCCTTTATACTAGATAAAAGTGTATAGACATGACAATTAGTGCCAAGATATTTCACCTGTCGAACCATATGACTGGTATTATATTTGATGCCTTGATGTGTTATTGCCTTTCTTCATCATTAACATACTACTGTAAGTTATCTGATTGTGAAGATGAATCTGATGGTTTTGCAACAGAATTCCAAGATTTCACTGGGATGTTTTATGGCTCCCCTTTGGACCTCTTGGGTAAGTTACAAAAATTGACATCTGTAATGGCTGCATGGTTTGCTGAGAAATTAACATTCTTGAACTCAAAAATGGCAGCGGAGCTGGCATCTGTCTATATGTGGATCATGTACTGCACGAATCATCAGAAGAAGTGAGAAACTTCGAGGCTACATGTATACTTATAAAGCTAGCTGAAGAGTTGAAGATCACTAATATTCTTCTCATGTTTTTACCACTCATCACTGAAGATTGTTGGACCAAGTCATTAAGCAGATGGATAAATACTTGAGGCTGTTTCAATCTTTCTTGAATTTGCGCAGCATTCACCGAAGAAGTTTAGTCTAGTCACCCCGTTGCAGAGTCCCATTGCAAAGAGAGCTGCCTATATCTTTGTGCGACGTGTAGCACTTGTTCGGTCATGGACATACTCAAAAATTTTGACAGTTCATGAGAAATGTAGGGAAATTTGTGTAGATGTGATTTGATGCTCCATCTATCTGTTTGCTCACTTGCGAACTTTAAAATATGTCCAAAATATCAGAAGTTTGTGATTAATACAGAAGGCTGATGATGATATGGTATGGAAAACTTGTTGACAAGTTGACAACATGTTAATGTTACTTGTGATGGTCTTAGCATGGGGCGAGTAGGCGATAAAGCTGTAAGGCTGTAGCTAACACAGCGCTCCCGGATTGAACCCAGCATCAATTCCATTGTCATGTTCGTAACGTAAGATGATATTGTAATTCGTCCAACCACATAATTCGAAAACATGTGACAACGGATCCTTGGTCCTGAACAATATGAGGAGACGAGAAGTAACAAACCAACAACAATATGGTAAGAGGTTTTCTGCATCTGTCTTCATGGTTTACGGACCAATCTAACAACGCCCAAAAATGTTGAACAAAACTCTCATTAAGTCTTTTCATCCAGACAAAAGCAAGATTTACTAAGCTAGGAAACAAAGATAACTCATTCATCGTCTTCAATGATCTTGGTGCCCAATCCCTTTAGCCCTTCTGGTGGGATCTCAGCAACAGTGACTAGAGAGTAAAGCTCCTCCTTGGCATCCTCGTCCTCGTTCCTCTTGCGGGCAACGCGGACCCTGATCCTCCTTGGCACACTTCGAATCCCCCGGCTCCATATGTGCTTGTTGAGCTTCACATCACTCTCACGTCATTGGTTCCCATGGCTTTCTGGGCAAACTTCCGGATCTCTTTTATGGCCTTGGGAGCTTTCTTCTTGAATGTGCTATATTTCAGAAAGACAATGCAACCGAAATTAATTTCGAGTGCTAAAAGATCCATGTACCCTTAATGTCATTGCTGAATTTCAAACACTTCCACAAATATAGGAATTTAACAGCAGAGAAACCCAGGATGAGAACCACTTCCATGATAGAGCTTCATGGCAGGAAGAATGATTCAATGCTATCCCTTCACAAATCACTAACAAAATAATCTATAACCAGTGACCATGATCTACTGGTCGAGCCAGACACAACATAAAATACAAAATTATGGGACAAACAACCTAGGCAATTATGTTAAAATCTGAGCCGAGCTAGTTGCTGATACCTTTCAATCAACCAAAAATGAAAATCAAGGAAGACAGACATAATCTGACTATAATAATTAAGAGTCTATGGATTCTAAAGACTACTGATAGGGAAGTCTAGCATGGTAAACCACAAGTGCACATACTTGGAAGGAATAGAAAAATTTAATTGCATTTATGCTTTCCCTAAACTTGACTAGTAAATACACAATAGGCAGCTCATATAAAGATTGACGATAGCGAGTGGCTATAGAATGGCTAACTGAAAGAATTTGTGCGTGAAAGTTTGGACCTTTTGATAGTGAAAGCTACTGCGTAATATAGAGGAAGCACGAGGACTAAATTGAGAAGCCAAATTGAAATGACACTAGACAGCCGCCTGCACTGCCAATTCCAACTGATCAACCCCTTCAACAATAAGAGCTAATCACATCGATGATGCGCACTCGCCAAAGCCTCCCAAGTATAACCCATCAAAGATTATCAACTTAACAATAGTTCTCAAAACAAACTAAAAACGCTCTAGCAATTTAAACATCTCAAGGAGAATGCAGACCCGGGATGACTATCTCTATGATCCTAAAGATTCTCTCTCGACCGTATCGGTCGATAAAGGGTATACGAATCTCTATAACACGACAAGAATAGCAGCACTTAAGCAGTCTAGACTATTGGCAAACGCATTACACGACCCAAATACTTATAAAAAAACTAACTTTGCAGCCAAACAAGGGACGAGACACAACAACTAGGGGCCTCACCATCCATGGAGACGCTTGTGGAGGTTGATGGTGTACTCCCTGGTCACCACCTCCTCTTTCCTGCCTTTCGTGTTCTCCACCATCCTCGCACCTCGGCTCTTTCACCTCGACTCTTACCTGCATCCAGACCGAAATTCTCCTCATTTACCCATAAAAAGACAGCACCCACGTAGCTCTCGAGCAAGCTCAAAGCAGAAAACTTTTCGTCAAAACCGGAAACAAACAGTAGAAACAAGAACAGGGAGCAAAAACTATCTGCAACCCAAAACTTCTTCAGTCGCCGCAGATTCAGATCCGAGGAGAGGGGGAGAGAGAGAGAGAGAGAGAAACGGCGCATACCTGCTCGGTTTTGCTGGGGGACGAGAGAGGAAACGGAGGTGGAGGGCGATGCTTGAAGCTAAATAAAGGTGCAGCAGCAAAACCCTAGCTGCCTCACAGTGGGCTGGGCTTTGCTTATTTGGGCTCAGTTAAGCCCATCAGATGTATGGGAACTTCTTGATTTGGGTTTGTAATTTCTCTATCCGTTCTCTCTCTCTTTTTTCTTTTCCTCTTTTACTTTCGGACTTTGTGCTTTTGCAAGAGTCCTTAGAAACAATTGGAGAATTTCTCCCATTAATAAGCGTGTCCTCTTTTCATAATCCGAGATCTTGATTCCCATAATATAGCTACATGAGCATGTGGGTGCATTAAATTGCTTCAATAATTATTTTCAGATTTTAGATCTATAAATCAAATCGTGTCACTTTCAGATTTTAATATGGAAAAAAAGAGTATCATGAAAAAAGCTTATCATTTTAGATAGGTTAATGACAAATTCATGATTGTCCTATCAATTTCACGGATTATATAAGAATAAGTTACTAGCCAAATAGCTAGTCCACATATGATTTTGTTTATATTCAGCTATAGTATAGGATATGTATGATGCGTTGGGTCCATACCTATATTTATTCTAGATGCAAAATTACCTCCATGTAGCAATAGCATATGGCGTTGATATGATCACTGGCTACTAATGGCATTTCAAGAATGCATTATTAGTGCGTTGATATGATCACTGGCTACTAATGGCATTTCAACAATGTGAAACGCCTCAAATTTTCTCAAAAGATTACCTAATAAAAAAGTTTATAAAATGATCACTTTTTGTTTCCCCATCATAATCGAAAACTCGAAATAACTCTTTTGTTTTTAACGAGGGACGAAAAGGAAATGAGACTGCCTTCAGGGTTTATGGTTCATGGCTTTTCTCCTCCTCCATCACCACCACCACCATCATCATCATCATCTTCATCTTCTTCTTCTTGAAGCGAGTCGAAAGCTCGGTTTTTGCTGATTGCCCAGTGCTCTCTCTCGCATCCTCCATAGCTGCAACGCGCCATTTTTGTTTCTTTCTCCTCCTTCGCCTCTTGAATTACATACCCAATGCTTCTTCTTAGCCTAAGCCCTTGCGCCTCCGCTCAACCGCGGCTCAGCTTCGCGTCCGCCGACGCTCCCGCCTCTGTATCCCCATGTCCGACCGTTCATTTCCCGGTTCGCGCTCGGGGGAACTCGAGGTCGATGACCCATGTCGCTAAGGCGAGCAGAGGCTCGAAGCCCGGTGCCCGGAATTTGCAGATAGAGGAAGAAGGAGGAATGATAATTGATTTTGATGAAGAGAAGGGCGAAGAGACGAATGGGTTCTCGCCAAGCGGTGGTGGGTTTGGAGGGAGAGAAGAAGAAGATAAGAAGTATGATCGAGACCCTGAGTTCGCCGAAATCCTCGGGAGTTGTCTTGACGATCCCCAGAAGGCTCAAACTAAAGTGAGCTCATAATTTTATCCCTGAAGTATTTCCCCATTAAATCTACGGGTTTTCGCGCTGTTTCTTCAGTAATTTTGGAGCTGTTGCTACTCGGAGTGATTAAAGTTTGTGTTTTTACGATGTCTGGACTCCATGTTTATGCTAAGTGTTTTTTTCTTGCTAATGGGTGTTGATTATGTGGTTCTTTTGAATGGTTTGGGGGATGGCAGCTTGATAGTTGGGGTGGGGGGCTTCTTTATTGATGCATAAATCGTGATAAATATCCCCATGAGGTTTGTTTTTGGTTGTGTAGATGGAGGAGAGACTGAGGAAGAAAAGGAACAAGATATTGCATACAAAGACTGGTTCAGCAGAACCGATGAAAGTGAAATTCAACAAGTGAGTTTAGATGTGCTAGGAAATTCTGTACCGATATTTCTTTGGGGAACCATGGCTCTTTGTATAAGTATGACATGAATCAAATGCTCGTGAGACTGCATCATTGTCGAGTAAATGGACATGGTGCAGTTTCTAGAAAGTATCCTCTAGGAAAGTGAGACAAAGCTGATTTCCTGCTACCTTGTGACAAATCAACCCACAAAATGAAGTGTATACTTTTCCTTTCGAAATACTGGCAATTTGGCATTAAAATTTTTGCTGAAAATGAAGGTTGCTTCTACCGATCGTGCTTATTGGTCATTCTGGCAATATCACCACTTATGTCTTGCATTTGTGATTCCTATGTTCCAAGGGAGTCGCTAAAGAAGCAACTTTTTACTCTCATCATGGATTCTATTTTTCTTCTCTTCTTATTACCTGGGACTTGGGAGAGGTACTGGGTTTGATTGATTACCGCTTTGATGGCTCCATCCCTTTGAGAGTTATATAGTAAATACTCAGAGGGATTACAGTAGAATGTCTTGAATGCTTTTCTGGACCTGTGATCATCCCAATTATATTTTGTTGAGTTTTTTTTGCCTGTGGGGTTTCTAGGGTTGTGATAGAAGCAAGAGATTATCAATAACCATGGTTTCCTGCATTTGTAAGCTTTTCAGAGAAGTTGCTTAAAGGTTGTTTGGAGTCTGAAGTCCATCAATTGAATTTTGCATCTACATATAATTGGAGCGAAGTGCATTGTAGTTTTAGAGCCTTCTTTGAATGCAGGGAAATCTTCTTTCTTTGTTAATATTACTACCTTTATCTGAAAATTGCAGATTTGATTTTTCAAATTCGTACATTTGGTTTGAATTCTACAATGCTCCATTGCCAAAAGATGTCTCCTTAATATGTGATGTAAGTTACTCCATTTGGAATTTAATAGAACCCCTTCTTTTTCTGCTATGATAATAGCTGATGATCTATTTTTCTTAATACTGTTGCAGACAATTCGATCATGGCACATTGTCGGACGTCTTGGTGGATGCAATTCCATGAATATGCAAGTAAGTTATGCTTCTTCTTACAAAGTTCACACAAGCATTATAAGTGGCTACTTCCTCCAGCATCATTGCTGATACAGATGTTGGATTGAAGTGTAACCCTTTGAGCTAGTCGAGTGGTTTGTGTTGTAATGTGCTCAAAATCTATGTAATGAATCACGTGTTCCATTTGAGGCTTCAATAATACACATTGCTTCATCCGTACTATTCATTTGAATATATACTTTTGCAGCTATCACAATCTCCCCTGGATAAAAGACCGAACTATGATGCCATTCAAGGGGCCAATGTGACACCAACCACATTTTATAACATTGGGGACCTTGAGATTCAAGATAACTTGGCCCGTATATGGTATTCATTCTAAAATTCCCTTGTTTCCTGTCCCTTCCTTTTCATGGTCTGAACTTGCTCAAAATTATGCAGGGTCGATATTGGCACAAGTGAACCATTGCTTCTCGATGCCTTGATAAATGCACTGACACAAATAAGCTTTGAGTATGCATTTCATGCCTCTTTATTTTTCTTTTCAAATAAATAAAGGAGTTATCTTGAGGGCTGGAACAGTGAGCTCGTAACAATTTTCAATAGCTTCTTTTCAAGTTTGCTGAACTTGCATAAACTACGATCATGCTACTATCTGGGGGAAAAGAATGGCCCAGTCTTGCAGAAGTGGGGTGGTTGTAAATACTTTCTTGTGGTGTCCTTCAAAGTCAACGTTACTCTTTTAAGCACTAAGAGGCAGTGGGATATATCCATTGGTACTTGGAAGACGTGGGTAGCTAATTGAGTCCATCCTTTTTCTGGAACATGATTTTTTTTTTTGGGCAGTTCTGACTTTTCTCTGGTGCTTTTAGATGACCCAGAAACCTGTCCGAGCTTCTTTTTTTTTTTCTTCCTGCAAAGGACGTATGGGATAATTCCCCCTAATTGAGTTTTTTCTTCGCAGTTATGTTGGGATCAAGCAAGTGGTGTTTGGTGGATCAGAATTCGAGAGTTGGAAGGAGAATCTGACTTCAGAGGAGATGGGTTACAGTGTGCACAAAATTTAGTTGACTCATTCTATTATCAGGGATATATCTTTGATTGGAAGACCATGATCTACTTCTCTCCCTCTCTTTCTGAAGATGGGTTTGCTGCAGCGAGGAAGAGGGTCTCTTTTAGTTTCCAATCGCAACAGGAATCAAGGTCAAGAAGTGCGGGTATAACGCTGGGATCTCCAACAGCTGGGATCGACACAAGCCTTGTGGCTCAGGAATGCGTACAGTCTTGCATCCTACTATTTAGTAGAGTTGCACGTACTTGATCGAAAACGACGGGCGGGCAAATAAATGACATCAACATATATTCTCTCATGGTATTTTTGCTTATTGATATGTGATTCCCTGGCAAAATGAACTGGAGTTAACTAAAAGCTGCATAGAGGTAGTATGTTGTTAAACCTTGATTGAAAGCTTCTTCTGCTGACTGGGATCGTGCCTCTCTCTGTTACTTGTGAAGGAGATGAAAACAGCAACAGGCACTGGTATCCAAAACATCGGCACTTGTATCTTAAGTGAAAGTGAATAGATGAAGCTAATCTGGTTTTGGATGCGGAAAGTAGGTGAGATGTGTGAGGGCCAATTACATAATAGATACTTGCAATAAACTAATCAAACTACTAGCAAAGAGGTTCCAAATTATTTAGATCAACTGTCGAAGTGGGCGTTTGGTCTAGTGGTATGATTCTTGCTTTGGGTGCGAGAGGTCCCGATTTTGGGTACGAGAGGTCCCGAGTTCGATTCTCGGAACACCCCCCAGCAACATTTGCCATGAGCTATTTTTTTCTCTCTTTTTAGCACAGGTTGCACACGAAGGGATCAAAGCAACGCTAATTCCTCGACTCTTAATACACGGACCATGCAATGCGAGGCCCTACATAGCTCTGCATGCAAGCGGGCAGTGAGCTTAGCGATGAAACATATCCATGGATGCTCTTACTTGTTAAAGTAAAAACAACGGTGCTAATGAATTCCCAATGATGCATTCAAATGACATTCCGAAGTATGCAAGTGTTACACTCATTATCATTCCAGCAGTACAGGCACAGTGATAACAGACAAGCAGGTGCAAATTGCAGACGTGCCAAATCATCCGGTTCCTGTAAAACTTTCCCTTCCTTTTTTTTTCTTCTCTTCTCGATAAATGTTTTCCTCACAAATTAGGAAGAACTAATATTGCTGGAGAACTGCTGCTGCCGATAGAGAGTAGCAGGCTAGCAGCGGCATCACCTGCAACCGATAGATATGAGTGCATGCCTGAGCAGGTCGTACCATCTCCATCGCCATGAATACATGTTAGCCCTCCTCAGGATCTCACAAACAAGCTTGTCTCCTCATTCCTGTCTTTGTGCCAGTGCTAATCTCAATCAGGGAAGACCTGTTAAATCAAGCCGGGTCTGGGCTCAGGATCAGGATCATTTCCTTCATATTGAGGAAAACCCTTTCCTGTTAAAGCCAAGCAAGATATTATCCAGCAAGAGAAGCACGCTGTCTTATCGTGCCCCTTTAAAAGTTTCTTTGCCACGCTATGTCGCAGTCCCCGGTAAATCCGTACATTTCAGCAGCTTCCTTAAAGACTCCAAATTTCCATTTAAGTCTTGGCCAATCAGCAGTGCACCTTTTTGTCAAGTTGATCAGCAAGTCGGATTTATCATGCTGCTGCTGCACGAGAATCGTGAAATCTGACAAGTTGGTGCACTTATCCATCATAGAGGCAATAAACGCTTGTGCAACATCAATATTAGAGCCCACCATGCACGCGACAATTCCTTGCAGGCTCTTCATTTCGACACCATTCTCCCAGCCTCCTGGGGATGGCCACAATCTTGACCAAGCACCAGGACCGAGTGTGAGAGAGCTTGCATTAGGAAATGTCTTAAACAACAACTCAAGACTAATCATTTCCTTGACATCCCTATCGATTCCTGTATTCAAAGTAAGCTTCTCCACTATTTTCCCAGATGGAAAGGCAGTAATGAGATTGCAAAGAAATGGGGAGGAAAGCTTAAGGCTTTTCAAACTAATATGGTCCTTTACTTGGAGATCACCTGCTTGCACAATGGAGAGATCAAAATCAGATAATGCCGGAGTTTCAAGGATGAGAGATCTGGGTTTGATGCCCTTAAGCATCAGTTTGACGAGCCTAGGAGCATAAATGGCCAGGGTCGGATCTTTTGACACGGTCCATTGGCAGGACCTGAGGTACGGAAGATGAATCTTCGGTTCTTTAAGTCCACTAACGGCGCGTAAGTTGAGAACTTGCAGAAGAGAAAAACAGGTACATAACTGGCTCAGTTTCTCATCATCGAGTTCTATAAATTCGAGTGTCAAACTGGTGAGCGAGGGAAGTGGATTCAAGCCATCCACCGACAGCCAAGCATTCTTCAGCTCCAGCTCGCAAAGATTACGACCTGCACATCCATAAAAGAGAGGAAATTGCTCAGTTTGGTAATCATTTACAGCCATAAGGTGGGCCGATTGGTTGCCATCCCACCTATCTGCTAGGCGCATAGTCTAATTTTATACAATCGGTTGTCAAATTTCCTGTATGTTCATTTAGGTCCCCCCCTCTCGAGCTAAGATTTTGCCGAACTTTTTATCTCGCCTTGTAAACTAAGTTTCTGTGTCCATCATCAACGCTGAAGGTTGGATTAGAAGGGTGCCAGCATCACAACGTAGGCTAGCCACCAAGTTGGTTCGATTCCATCAACCATGTCCAGAAAACAGGACTTTTCTGTTGAAGCACAAGATGATATACCAAAAACTCTCGGCTTTTCGGATTGTCCTAGTGCCAGTCAACTAGGATACGAATCTACTCAATCCCGAAAACAGAACAAAAGCGATCGGAATCGTTGCAGCTAATCTATGGATGCTACAGATTCCAGCAGAACTGTTGGCTAATTCCATATGCAGGGTTCCACCTCAACCCAGAAAAGAAAAAAGAAAAGAAAAAAAAAATCAAGATTGGCTCTTGCAATCCACCCAGAATTGTAGGTCTAACCTCACACCTCTTCCTAAATTTCTCCATGACTCACTCGGAAAGAAGCAACAAAAAAAAAAAAAAAAAAAAAAAAACCAAAGAAAGCAGAGCACTCACAATAGGACGAAACTTGGGCCAAAACGTTCGACTCCGATCTCCTCCGGCGATACAGGTCCCAGCAGTCCGATATCGACAGCGCCCTCAGCCCCTCGCAGACCCTCGGCGGCCACCCCGCGAGGAACCCCACGTCCATCAGGTACATGTCGTCCCCGGACTCGTCCTCCAACGGGAGCGACCCGTCGATCCCGATCGCCACGGACTTGACGTCCCCCCATCCGCGGAGGGCGCTCGCCACGAGGGACTTGAAGGGGCGTCCCCGGACTCGTCCTCCTCCATGTCCTCGAACGGATCGGCGAGCGACGCGTCGATCCCGATCGCCACGGACTCGACGGCGCTCGCCACGAGGGACCTGGTGTCGGACGACGAGGGACCTGGTGTCGGGCGACCGGGACCGGAGGTAGCAGGCGAGGGAGCAGTGGAGGGCGACGGACGTGACGCCGCGGGCGGCGGCGTTGAGGGTCCTGGAGGCGGCCCGGAAGCGGGCGACGTCGGCGGAGTCGGGGAGGCGGCCGAGGATGTCGAGGATCTGGTCATGGTGAAGATCCTCCATTGCAACGCGTGGCGCAGAGAGAGGGAGAGAAAGAGACGGGAGGGAGGTTGGAATCTCTTGTTCTTGGGGTTGGTTTGCACGAGGGGGAGGAAAATTGGAATGACACGTAACTTTTCTAGGGGTGATTGATTACCGAAAAAAAGTAAAGATTTTCTTATTTTAACATTTATTTTAGATTTTCCTCTCGACGACCCTATTATTATTATTATCCAAGAAAAAACCTAAACTACTTTTATTTATTCAGATATTAATTTTTTAATTTTGTCAATTAAATTTTATACATTTTCATGTTTTCTCAAGTAAGTTTATCAAATTAATTTAATCGAAAATTACCGACGATCGATATTGATGTGAATAATTTTTTACGATATTTTAATATAATATATATTATATATTTACTTTAGTCATTTATTTCCTTTTTTTCCTTTTTTCTTTTTCCTTCAGCCTGCCATTGCTAACCCAAGCTGATGGTCGGCAAAGGTCACCATCCTTAAGTATGGGCTGTCCTCACCTGAGGTTAGCAAACCATTGATGAGGCCTAGTGGTGGGGGAAAAAGGGAAAAAGAAAGAAGAAAAAAAGAGAGAAAGAAGACAAAAGGAAAAAGGAAAAAATGAAAAAGGAAAAAGAAAAATAAAAAAAAAATAAAAAATTCAAAAAAATTAAAATGTTATCAAAATATTATTATGTAAGCTTTGAGATGTCCACGTGAACGATTTTCAGCGAAAATTGAATAGATATACTCGATTGATAAAATATAAAAAGTTTTAAAATTTAATTAAAATAAAAAAGTTTAGATTTGAATAAGTAATAGTGGAATAGGTTTAGGATTATTTGGACAAAATTAGACCTTGTTCAAGTTGTAACCTTTTTGATTGGTGACTGCACTTTCCCAGATTTGTCCTTTCTTTTTGCCCCTAGTTTTTCATTCTTCTCTTTCGTTGCGCTTCAGTTCCGTTGCGGGTTCTCCCTAGCTGCGCAGGAGAGAGATTGGGCTGGGCTTTGGTTACATGGGCTCAGTTGAGCCCATCAAATGTATGGGACTCCCTGATTAGGGATTGTAATTTCCATCCGTTCTTTCTCATTTTTTTCCTCTTTATTTTTCAAGCTTTTTCGCTTTTGTGAGAATTATTAATAGCAAATGGAGAATTTCTCTAATTAATAAGCGCGTTCTTTTTCCCATTCTGAGTCCTTGATTCCATAATATAGCTACATGAGCATGTGGGTGCATTGAGCGTGCTTCAATTATTGAATCTATAAATCAATAGTGTTTTTGTTTTTTAAATTTTAATGCGGAAGAAAAGTAAGATGAAAAAGCTTATCATCATTATAGATAGTCAATAGCAAACTCATAGTCGGCCCATCACTTTCGCGGATCATATAAGAAGTGAGTAAGTAGCCAAATAGCTAGTCCAAACATGATTTTGTTTATATTTAGTTATAGAATATGATATGTACGATGGATCTCACCTCTATAGATCAATAACATACGGTGTTAATATGATCATGAGTTATTAAATATCAAAAATGCATTATTAGATAGTCATCAATGAAATAGCGTTACTATACCACTTTCATTAAAAGATGAAATTAAACTTTAATCTAACAATCTGAAGTGCCTCCAATTTTCTTAAAAGGCTATCCTTAAAAAAAGAAAAAGAAAAAGAAAAAGACCGCCCTGTTTTTTTGGGTTGGGATTAGCAAATCGGCCACGCTTGCCACTTACAGAGAGGGTTCAAGGTTCATGGCTTTTCTCCTCCTCCATCGTCATCATCCTCTTCTTCTGCTTGAAGCGAGTCGAAAGCTTAGTTTTTGCTGATTGCCCAGTGCTCTCTCTAGCATCCTCCATAGCTGCAACGCGCCATTTCTGTTTCTTTCTTCTCCTTCGCATGTTGAATTACATACCCAATGCTTCTTCTTAGCCTAAGGCCCTGCGCCTCCGCTCAACCGCGGCTCAGCTTCGCGTTAGCCGACGCTCCCGCCTCTTTGTCCCCATGCCCGACCGTTCATTTCCCGTTTCGCGCTTGGGGGAACTTGAGGTCGATGACCCATGTCGCTAAGGCGAGCAGAGGCTCGAGGCCTGGTGCCCGGAATTTGCAGACAGAGGAAGAAGGAGGAATGATAATTAATTTGGATGAAGCGAAGGGCGAAGAGACGAATGGGTTCTCGCCAAGCGGTGGTGGGTTTGGAGGGAGAGAAGATTAAGAGAAGAAGTATGATCGAGACCCTGAGTTCGCCGAAATCCTCGGGAGTTGTCTTGACGATCCCCAGAAGGCTCAGTCTAAAGTGAGCTCGTAATTTTATCCCTGAAGTATTTCCCCATTAAATCTACGGGTTTTCGCTGTTTCTTCAGTAATTTTGGAGCTGTTGCTACTCGGAGTGATTAAAGTTTGTGTTTTTACGATGTCTGGACTCCATGTTTATGCTAAGTGTTTTTTTCTTGCTAATGGGTGTTGATTATGTGGTTCTTTTGAATGGTTTGGGGGAATGCCGGCTTGATAGTTGGGGTGGGGGGCTTCTTTATTGATGCATAAATTGTGATAAATATCCTCATGAGGTTTGTTTTTGGTTGTGTAGATGGAGGAGAGACTGAGGAAGAAAAGGAACAAGATATTGCATACAAAGACTGGTTCAGCAGAACCGATGAAAGTGAAATTCAACAAGTGAGTTTAGATGTGGTAGGAAATTCTGTACCGATAATTCTTTGGGGAACCATGGCTCTTTGTATAAGTATGACATGAATCAAATGCTCGCAAGACTGCATCATTTTTGAGTAATTGGACATGGTGCAGTTTCTAGAAGTATCCTCTAGGAAAATGAGACAAAGCTGATTTCCTGCTACCTTGTGACGACTCAACCCACAAAATGAAGTGTATACTTTTCCTTTTGAAATACTGGCAATTTGGCATTAAAATTTTTGCTGAAAATGAAGGTTGCTTCTACTGATCATGCTTATTGGTCATTCTGGCAATATCACCACTTATGTCTTGCATTTGTGATTCCTATGTTCTGAGGGAGTCACTAAAGATGCAACTTTTTACTCTCATCATGGATTCTATTTTTCTTCTCTTCTTATTACCTGGGACTTGGGAGAGGTACTGGGTTTGATTGATTACCGCTTTGATGGCTCCATCCCTTTGAGAATTATATAGTAAATACTCAGAGGGATTACAGTAGAATGTCTTGAATGCTTTTCTGGACCTGTGATCCTCCCAATTGTATTTTGTTGAGTTTTTTTTTGCCTGTGGGGTTTCTAGGGTTGTGATAGAAGCAAGAGATTATCAATAACCATGGTTTCCTGCATTTGTAAACTTTTCAGAGAAGTTGCTTAAAGGTTGTTTGGAGTCTGAAGTCCATCAATTGAATTTTGCATCTACATATAATTGGAGCGAAGTGCATTGTAGTTTTAGAGCCTTCTTTGAATGCAGGGAAATCTTCTTTCTTTGTTAATATTACTTCCTTTATCTGAAAATTGCAGATTTGATTTTTCAAATTCGTACATTTGGTTTGAATTCTACAATGCTCCATTGCCAAAAGATGTCTCCTTAATATGAGATGTAAGTTACTCCATTTCGAATTTAATAGAACCCCTTCTTTTTCTGCTATGATAATAGCTGATGATCTGTTTTTCTTATTACTGTTGCAGACAACTCGATCATGGCACATTGTTGGATGTCTTGGTGGATGCAATTCCATGAATATGCAAGTAAGTAATGCTTCTTCTTACAAAGTTCACACAAGCATTATAAGTGGCTACTTCCTCCAGCATCATTGCTGATACGGGTGTTGGATTGAAGTGTAACCCTTTGAGCTGGTTGAGTGGTTTGTGTTGTAATGTGCTCAAAATCTATGTAATGAATCATGTGTTCCAATTGAGGCTTCAATAATACACATTGCTTCATTCGTACTATTCATTTGAATATATACTTTTGCAGCTATCACAATCTCCCCTGGATAAAAGACCGAACTATGATGCCATTCAAGGGGCCAATGTAACACCAACCACATTTTATAACATTGGGGACCTTGAGATTCAAGATAACTTGGCCCGTATATGGTATTCATTCTAAAATTCCCTTGTTTCCTGTCCCTTTCTTTTCATGGTCTGAACTTGCTCAAAATTATGCAGGGTCAATATTGGCACAAGTGAACCATTGCTTCTCGATGCCTTGATAAATGCACTGACACAAATAAGCTTTGAGTATGCATTTCATGCCTCTGTATTTTTCTTTTGAAATAAATAAAGGAGTTATCTTGAGGGCTGGAACAGTGAGCTCGTAACAATTTTCAATAGCTTCTTTTCAAGTTTGCTGAACTTGCATAAACTACGATCATGCAACTCTCTGGGGAAAAAGAAGGGCCCAGTCTTGCAGAAGTGGGGTGGTTGTAAATACTTTCTTGTGGTGTCCTTCAAAGTCAACGTTACTCTTTTAAGCACTAAGAGGCAGTGGGATGCATCCATTTGTACTTGGAAGACGCGGGTAGCTAATTTTCTGTCGCTGTGCTTGAGGACATGGATTAATCGAGTCCACCCTTTTTCTGGAACATGATTTTTTATTTTATTTTTATTTTTGGCAGTTTTGACTTTTCTCTGGTGCTTTTAGATGACCCAGAAACCTGTCCGAGCTTCTTCTTTTTTTCCTGCAAAGGACGTATGGGATAATTCCCCCTAATTGAGTTTTTTCTTCGCAGTTATGTTGGGATCAAGCAAGTGGTGTTTGGTGGATCAGAATTCGAGAGTTGGAAGGAGAATCTGACTTCGGAGGAGATGGGTTATAGTGTGCACAAAATTTAGTTGACTCATTCTATTACCAGGGATATATCTTTGATTGGAAGACCATGATCTACTTCTCTCCCTCTTTCTGAAGATGGGTTTGCTGCAGCGAGGAAGTGGGTCTCTTTTAGTTTCCAATCGCAACAGGAATCAAGGTCAAGAAGTGCGGGTATAACGCTGGGATCTCCAACAGCTTGGATCGACACAAGCCTTGTGGCTCAGGAATGCGTACAGTCTCGCATCTTATTATTTAGTAGAGTTGCGCGTGCTTGATTGAAAACGACAGGCGGGCAAATAAATGACATCAACATATATTCTCTCATGGTGTTTTTGCTTATTGATATGTGATTCCCTGGCAAAATGAACTGGAGTTAACTAAAATCTGCATAGAGGTGGTATGTTGTTAAACCTTGATTGAAAGCTTCTTCTGCTGACTGGGATCATGCCTCTCTCTGTTACTTGTGAAGGAGATGAAAACAGCAACAGGCACTAGTATCCAAAACATCGGCACTTGTATCTTAAGTGAAAGTGAATAGATGAAGCTACTGGTTTTGGATGCGGAAAGTAGGTGAGATGTGTGAGGGCCAATTACATAATAGATACTTGCAATAAATTAATCAAACTACTAGCAAAGAGGTTCCAAATTATTTAGACCAACTGTCGAAGTGGGCGTTTGGTCTAGTGGTATGATTCTCGCTTTGGGTGCGAGAGGTCCCGAGTTCAATTCTCGGAACGCCCCCCAGCAACATTTGCCATGAGCTCTTTTTTCTCTCTTTTTAGCCCAGGTTGCACAAGAAGGGATCAAAGCAACGTTAATTCTTCAACTCCTAATACACGGACCATGCAATGGAAGGCCCCACATAGCTCTGCATGCAATCAGGCAGTGAGCTAAGCGATGAAACATACCCATGGATGCTCGGACTTGTTAAAGTCAAAACGACGGTGCTAATGAATTCTCAATGATGCATTGAAATGACATTCCAAAGTATGCAAGCGTTACACTTAGTTATCATTCCAGCAGTACAGGCACAGTGATAACAGACAAGCAGGTGCAAATTGCAGACGTTCCAAATCATCCGATTCCTGTAAAACTTTCCTTTAACTTTTTTTTTCCTTCTCTTCTCGATAAATGTTTTCCTCACAAATTAGGAAGTACTAATATTGCTGGAGAACTGCTGCTGCCCATAGAGAGTAGCAGGCTAGCAGCGGCATCACCTGCAACCGATAGATATGAGTGCATGCCTGAGCAGGTCGTACCATCTCCATCGCATGAATACATGTTAGCCCTCCTCAGGATCTCACAAAAAAGCTTGTCTCCTCATTCCTGTCCTTGTGCCAGTGCTAATCTCAATCAGGGAAGATCTGTTAAATCAAGCCGGGTCTGGGCTCAGGATCAGGATCATTTCCTTCATATTAAGGAAAACCCTTTCCTGTTAAAGCCAAGCAAGAAATTATCCAGCAAGAGAAGCACGCTGTCTTATCGTGCCCCTTTAAAAGTTTGTCTTTGCCCCACTTATGTCCCAGCCCCCGGTAAATCCGTACGCTTCAGTAGCCTCCTTAAAGACTCCAAATTTCCATTTAAGTCTTGGCCACTCAGCAGTGCACCTTTTTGTCAAGTTGCTCAGCAAGTCGGAGTTAGCATGCTGCTGCTGCACGAGAATCGTGAAATCTGACAAGTTGGTGCACTTATCCATCATAGAGGCAATAAACGCTTGTGCAACATCAATATGAGAGACCACCATGCACGCGACAATTCCTTGCAGGCTCTTCATTTCGACACCATTCTCCCAGCCTCCTGGGGATGGCCACAATCTTGACCAAGCACCAGGACCGAGTGTGAGAGAGCTTGCATTAGGAAATGTCTTAAACAACAACTCAAGACTAATCATTTCCTTGACATCCCTATTGAATTCTGTATTCAAAGTAAGCTTCTCCACTGTTTTTCCAGATGGGAAGGCAGTAATGAGATTGCAAAGAAATGGGGAGTCAAGCTTAAGGCTTTTCAAACTAATAAGGTCCTTTACTTGGAGATCATCTGCTTGCACAATGGAGAGGTCAAACTCAGATAATGCCGGAGTTTCAAGGACGAGAGATCTGGGTTTGATGCACTTAAGCCTCAGTTTGACAAGCCTAGGAGCATAAATGGCCAGGGAAATCGGAACATTTGACACAGTCCATTGGCAGGACCTGAGGTCCGGAAGATGAATCTTCGGTTCTTTAAGTCCACCAACGCCGCGTAAGTTGAGAACTTGCAGAAGAGAAAAACAGGTACATAACTTGCTCAGGTTCTCATCATCGAGTCTTATAAATTCGAGTGTCAAACTGGTGAGCGAGGGAAGTGGATTCAAGCCATCCACCGACAGCCAAGCATTCTTCAGCTCCAGCTCACAAAGACTATGACCTGCACATCCATAAAGAGAGGAAATTGCTTAGTTATGGTAATCATACACAGCCCTAAGGTGGGCCGGTTGGTTGCCGTCCCCCCTATCTGCTAGGCGCATAGTCTAATTTTATACAATCACTCGTTTAATCCTGTGTTCATTTACGTCCGCCCGCAAGAACCCACCCACCCCTCAAGCTAAGATTTTGCTGAACTTTTTATCTCGCCCTCTAAACTAAGTTCCTGTGTCCATCATCAACGCTGATGGTTGGATTGGAAGGGTGCCGGCATCACAACGTAGGCTGGCCACCAAGTCGGTTCGATTCCATCATCCATCTCCAGAAAACAGGACTTTTCTGTTGAAGCTGATGTACAAAATGACATAAGAAAAGCTCTTGGCTTTTCGGACCGTCCTAGTGCCAGTCAACTAGGATACGAATCTACTCAATCCCGAAAACAGAACGAAAGCGATCAGAATCGTTGCAGCTAATCTACGGATGCTACAGATTCCAGCAGAACTGTTGGCTAATTCCATATGCAGGGTTCCGGCTCAACCCAGAAAAGAAAAAAGAATAATAAAAAAAAACAAGATTGGCTCTTGCAATCCACCCAGAATTGTAGGCCTAACCTCACACCTTTCCTAAATTTCTGCCAATACCACGACTCACTCAGAAAGAAGCAACCTAAAAAAAAAAAAAAAACCCAAAGAAAGCAGAGCACTCACAACAGGACGAAACGAGGGCCAAAACGTCCGATCTCCTCCAGCAAGACTGGACCCAGAAGTCCGATATCGACAGCGCCCTCAGCCCCTCGCAGACCCTCGGCAGCCACCCCGCGAGGAACCCCACCTCCATCAGGTACATGTCGTCCCCGGACTCGTCCTCCTCCACCTCCTCGAACGAGTCGGCGAGCGACGCGTCGATCCCGATCGCCACGGACTCGACGGCCCCCCATCCGAGGACGGCGCTCGCCACGACGGACTTGAAGGGGACGACGAGGGACCTGGTGTCGGGCGACCGGGACCGGAGGTAGCGGGCGAGGGAGCAGAGGAGGGCGACGGACGTGACGCCGCGGGCGGCGGCGTTCAGGGCCCGGGAGGCGGCCCGGCAGCGGGCGACGTCGGCGGAGTCGGGGAGGCGGCCGAGGATGTCGAGGATCAGGTGGTGGGGAAGATCCTCCATTGCAGTGCGTGGCGCAGATAGAGAGAGAGAGAGAGAAAGAGACGGGGAGGGAGGAGACAACAGAGGAGGTTGGTTGGAATTGTTCTTGTGATGGTTGGTTTGCACGGGGGGAAGGAAAATTGGAATGACACGTCATTGCGAAAATGGACATGGTGGACTTTTCTAGGGACGATTGATTACCCAAAAAAGGTAAAGATTTTCTTATTTTAACATTTTTTTTAGATTTTCCTCTCAACGACCCTATTATTATTATCCAAGAAAAAACCTGAACTACTTTTATTTATTCAGTCATTAATTTTTTTAATTTTATCAATTAAATTCTATACCTTCTCATGTTTTGTCAGTTAAGTTTATCAAATTAATTTTTATCGAAAATTACTGACGATCGACATTAACGTGAATAATTTTTTATGATATTTTAATATAATATATATTTTTATATATATTTTTGTTTTCTCTTTTTCCTTCTGCCGGCCATTACTA
Source organism: Eucalyptus marginata (assembly GCA_014182565.1). NCBI lineage: Eukaryota > Viridiplantae > Streptophyta > Magnoliopsida > Myrtales > Myrtaceae > Eucalyptus > Eucalyptus marginata. The sequence goes on along the minus strand of CM024587.1, from coordinate 8,354,500 downwards.
ACCCACACCGATGGCCGGCAAAGATCACCGTCCTGAGTATGGGCTGTCCTCACCTGAGGTCAGCAACATCGATCATCGATGAGGCTTAGTGGTGGATGACGGAGGGAACAAGAAAGAAGAAAAAAGAAGAAAAAGGAAAAAAGAAAAAAAGATAAAAGGAAAAAGGAAAAAAAGAAAAAAAAGGAAAAGAGGAGAAAAGAAAAAATAAATAAAAAATTAAAAAAATTAAAATGTTATTAAAATATTACTATGTAAGCTTTCGTTGTGTCACGTAGGGTGGTTAACGTCCACGTGAGCGATTTTTAGTGAAATTTGAAAAGATGAATTCGATTGATAAAATAAAAAAGATTTAAAATTTAATTGATAAAAAAAAAATGTTTATATTTGAATAGGTTTAGTGGAATATGTTTAGGATTATTTGACAAAATTAGACGTTGTTCGAGTAGTAACCTTTTGATTTTTTTTTCTTGATGACTGTCCTTTACCAGATTTGTCCTTTCATTTTGCCCCTAATTTTTCACTCTTTTCTCTTTCGTTGCGCTCCAGTTCCGTTGCAGGTTCTTGCTTTAATTTTCCTTTTGCCCGGCGATGTGAACTCGTGTTCGAATGTGCTGTCCAAACGAAAACGCCCCTTTAACCTGTTAAGCGGTAACAAGCAACTGGGATTTGTTTCTGGTTCGTTGACGTGAACTCTCGTTTTCGCAAAATCCGTAGGAATTCGTAACAATGGGCGAGGCATTGAACGCGAGCCTTCTGGCTTCTGTTCACCCCACCATGTTCAAAGAATCAGAAACTCTTCCAAGGGAAGTGCATGAAGATTCAGGGTCATTACTCTTGTTTGAGTAGCAAGTCTTTGATCGGTGATTTTCCTGCTTTCTGCTGTCGTTACTGTTATTACTACATGAACAGATCTTACATCAATGCATGGTGAAGGCCTAGCGATTCGCTTTGAGAAAGAGAGAGCGCGAGAGAGAGTCATCGCTCTTATTCACTTATTTGGGATGGAACACGCCAGAGATTACATCTTACAAACTAGGATACGGTGAAGCAGGGGGGAATCCCCGCTTTCAGGAAATTCGCCTGCAGATTGTCATTCCATCGCCGATGGAAGCATGGGAGATTTGGACGCGAGCATCCTTGGCCAGCAGTTTGTTGAACTCGATCGTTAACTTTCGACCCTCCTTCAAATGCTGTCGGACAGCATCTTCAGGCATGGCGACCGTCCCTCTCCACAGCGTGTTGTCGTATATGGCCACTCCGCCCACCTTCACCAGTTTCATCAATCTCTCGTGATAATTCCAAAAGTTGACCTTGTCTGCGTCGACAAAGGCGAAGTCAAAGCTCCCCTCGGCATTGGGCTGCAATCAGTTTCATCATGCCAAATTGCCGTCAGGCTTGAGAGTCAAATTAGATAAATATTAGATGTTGTATTTTGATGTGCGGTGAGATTGCTTCGTTGACAGGGAAAAAGAAAACATGGTACTTTGCAGTAGGTAGGAAACTTCATAAACAAGGAAAATCTTCAGAGTCCCTACATTTTGCACTATTTCATCGAGAGCTTGGAGAGCCTCGGATTCAATGAAGTCGATCTTGTGCTCTACGCCGGCTTTCTTGATAACGGGTAAACCCATTTCATATGCTGCACGATCCACATCTATGGCTACTATCTGCAGCCATATAATTGTTACATGAGCAATCCAATCGGATTATCATATCGGTGGGAAAGATTCAACGAACTGCAGGGTGAATGCTTGACAGACCTTGCCGTCCTCGGGAATATTCAGGGCAGTGAGCAGGAGAGAGTACCCAGTGAAGACTCCAATTTCAATGGTCCGTTTAGCATTCAGAAGTTGCAGTAGAATTGCCATGAACTGACCTGCATCTGGTGCAGTGCTTATCCGGGCCCTGAATATCAGCAAATTAATCACTTGTGGATTTGCTATCATATAATGAACACCAAGCTACTGCTAGCGTTTGATAAACACATTGGGAGATCACATCCATTGTTCAACGGAAGTGGAAAAAACTCTTACCGGAAGCTGCATTAATCACATGAAAAACTCATATCTTTTTTGCACTGTTTGGAAGTAACTTTTTCTTGCTGTGAGAGAGAGAGAGAGAGAGACCTTGGATGGATGGCGCAGACTTCTCTTAGCTCCTTAAGGGGCTGTAGTTCACGTGAAAACACGCTCGTGTCCAAAATGTACTGCCAAGTTTAAGCTTATGCATGAAACCGAAAATTTAAGGAAGCATTGGCAATAGAAAGAGGATGCAAGAAAATTAGTAGTGTACCTGATACAACTCCTCAGTTTGCAATAACCCCTTTTCGGAAATTGCATATTCTTTCGTTTTCTCTTCCATTTTCGCTCTCCTTACCGAAATGCAAATCTGTTGTATCAAATCGGCTTCACGTGAAAGAAATGACCTTCTGGCATGTACAGGTATTTACGACAAAAGATGACATTGAACGCAAGATAAGGACTAGGGAGTCCACTCCACCAAAGAGTCAAGATCAGAACTTGCCTCTCTTTATGAATTAGGTCTGTGCATTAACGAAAGAATCTCTCTCCAGGTTTTGATGGAACAGCCATTTTGGTCTTTTTAATACGACGGGGCCAGTCTTGCAGTCCACCGAAATCCTTAGGATATTACAATTGGTGGAGTGGTTGGTTAATTGTTGGAATATCACTGCAATCTAATCTGTCTGGTTACATATATTAAATAGCTTCCTCATTCGATTTTCTATATCATCCAATGTCGTATTGTTTTCCAGGCCACGGGTCTCCGAGTCGACTTCAGAAGAGCTGCTTTCCCCCTCAAAAACAAGTCTCCTAAAAGTTCTATCATGATCCTGGTTGGACGAAATATTGCAAGAGTTAATGTTGTGAGACGTAATCATCTGCCACATTACATAATGCCTGAACAAGACTCATTTGATCAGGCGAAGCCAATTATTGAACTACAATATGCCGGGTGAAGTTGGTCCCTAAAGTTGTTGAAACCATGCTTATAGATTATGGGATAGTTTATTGCCCATGGTTGGACCTATAAATGCGACGTTAATTGCCAAGAAAAATTTCAAATAGATGTTTGAATCCTTTCAAGCAATAATAATCATGTGAACCATGGCATCTTCCAGCGTGTTGCAACAAGACTTAACCCAGTCTGCAATAGCGCCTCGTTATAGTTGGATGCTGCTGTCATTCTCTTTCATTTCTGTTCTCTCTCCTTAGCAAAATAAACATTCTTACCGAGGCAAACTTCCTGCAGTATCCAGAAATGACCCCGAGTGGCCACAGGTTCGCGGTTGACAAACTTCGATGCCGGTGATTTCTATGAGACGTACAGATATTTATCATGAAAGTGACCTTCACTACGCTATAAGGAGTCTATGCGACTAATTAAAATGCCCCATCTATCAAAAGCTGTGACTTAGAGGTCAGAAATTTGCCTGACTTTTTGAAGTTTCGAGAACTAGCTGTGTGGCTCTGAGATGCTGTCGGTGCTCACCAAGTTTCGAGAACTAGCTGTGTGGCTCTGAGATGCTGTCGGTGCTCACCAATCTGGTGTTTTAAAGACAAAAGGGTTAGTCCCGCACTTTGAAATAATATCGTTTGGTGGAGTCCTGGTAGTTGACCAGTAGCTGAGAGTATAAAGAAAGTCGTCTTGATCACTGGCTTTGAAAGATTGGCTTTAAATATTAAGCGAATTATTGACAGTAGTGAGCTTCTGCATGGAGTCAGAAAAGCTACATACAATGGAAGAGAAGCTGTTTTTGATGGTGATATGGTAACCCTGTGGACGATGCTTCGTTGCTTAAGAGACCAATCACTTGTGCATTCACGAAACTTGCAAAAGATTAGGTTAGATTGTCTGTGTTTGTCGATGACAAACAAACAGAAGGGTGAGTACTAGATGACATTTTATATGGTAATTGAGTATTATTATCACATAGATAATAAAAATAACTATTGCATATGAAAATCTGTTGGACGTTGATCGAAATGTAACTTTTTGTCAGACGTTGAAGTGTTCCTTTCATGTTAGCCCATGCTTACATCTTTTGAAAAGGCAGGGACATAGTATTGTCGGTTGTTGTAACCAGACTCAGGATGCTTTCGATTATCATCTTTCTTTTATTTCCTGAGCTTCGAGGAAATTATCCATGAACACAGTTATAGGACGTCATGATTGTGCTGCATAAGAAACTGGTGGTAGTAAGATTAGTGTTATCAGGTGAAAACAATTCTTGAACCGCAATCCGCTTTAGCAACTCTGTTCTTAAAGTTATTCGAAACTTGTTTTGTTTAAAGAGAACAACTTCATATGCATTAATAGTTTGGGAGACAATTTATCTGCCGACATTTGTTTATATTTCAATCATTGATCAAACAAAATGAAGGTTGTTTTAGCAAGAATATGGCAATGATAAATGGATAGGCACTGCACCAGATGCACCAGATGCACCAGATGGATCGGCCCTGAACCGGATATTTGGACCATTACAGGTCATTTCTTGAACTGCAAGAATATGGCCAATTTTTTTGGTTACATTCAGTTCAGCTGTAATCAGATTGGTTCACCTTATTCTATTCTTTTACATCGTGTGCCAGTGAGACAGGACTCTGCTGTGATGCTCTGCTTAGCTATCATTAGTTCTCTAGTTTGATGCGCTTAATGTGAGTAAGTCATGGTTTCATTAGACCTGGAAACAAGAACGGGGTAGGAAATGATGCTAACTTGCAGAGCTGTCCTGAGGTATGGTCATGATTTAGCAACTCGGTCAGAAAACAGTAGTGCTGATCATTGCTCGAGAGCGCCCTATATCCAAGCCTCGAAGCCTCTGTCTTGGCCATGACCAAATCATGTGGTGTGAATCAACTCTCACCCATTGGCAATATTGGTATGCCTAAAGCACCATTTAGTTTCTAAGGTTCCAACATGAGGCATGTTGCTTTGTGGTAGTTTCTTCTTCATTCTGTTGCTTGACATGAGCTCGTAGAGAGTCACCAAATTTATTTGGGATGGATGCTCTCAGTCTGAAGAAAGTGAATCCATTTTTTTTTTTTTGATACCGAGGAACCACTGGAGCCCCCTTACGGGGTCACACGACCTGCTGGTGCCCGGTGACACTGTTGGGTCTCGCTGCAAGTCGCTATTTAGACGTAAACCTCGGGGGTAACTAGCATAGGACTCCACCACCATGGCTCCCCGTTTAAGATGTGTTAGCAACGCAGAGATTCGAACTTGTTCCCTCGGCGATGAGGTAGTAAAGTCTAACCAACTGCGCTGCCCACCGGTGGATAAGAAAGTGAATCCGTTACGAACTCACTTCAACCAGTTTCATTAACCTCTCATGATAATTCAAGCAGTTGAATTTGTCCACATCAACCAAGGCAAAGTCAAAGCTCCCCTCATGATCAAGCTGCAGTATGTTTCATTGCGCCAAATCCCCATCAGAGAGAATGAGATGCAATTAGTAAATAGAGTCCATCACAATGTGCAAAATAAAATTCTTACCCTATGTAGGTATACTGCATGCGAGATTAGCTCGATCCATCAAAGTACAACCATATAATGTTTCTTTTAGAACATATGATGCAGTGGGAGGAAACTGCATAAACTAGGAAAGGCTGCAACATGACCTGCATTTTCTATTAAATCATCTAGAGCATGGGGAGCCTTGGATTTGATGAAGTTGACTTTGTACTCTCTGCCGCCCCTCTTGATAATGGGAAATCCCATTTAATATGCCTCGTGGTCAATGTCTATGGCAATTATCTGCAGCAATCGTGATTACGTGAGCAATCAAATATGATTCTTTTATATAAAGCATGATGAATGATTGCAGGCCTTTCCATCCTCAGGAATTGTCAGGGCTGTGAGTATAAAAGAGTATCTGGTGAAGACTCCGATTCAATGGCCCTTTTAGCATTGATAAGCTTCAGTAGTGTGGCCATCAATTGACCTGCATCTGGTGTAGTGCTCATCCAATGCCTGAATATTGACAAATAAAAGAAGAAAAAATTAAAATCCCTTGTTTAGTCTTAGGGGGAAATGTGCTCCAGGAAACGGTGTTAATTATAAGATGTTTCAATTATTTGACTCCTTAAATTGAATGAAAGCATTATAAGTCACGGTCAGTGACTGTTATCATTATGTTGTGGACACTAAGCTAGGATGAGAGAGAGACATTGCAAATTGGTCCCGAGCTCATTTGAACAAGTCCTTCATCCTACCGAAGTCGTTTGCGGCGGGTTTTACTAGATTCCAATGACCATTGTGATCATCGACCGTGCTGACGTGCACGATGGATGACCCACTTTTTTACAAGGATTGTTATTGTTGCGTAAAGACAAATTACTGCAATAATATACTTAAATTGCCAAATCCTCATCTTTTTCTTGTGCTCACTAATCGTGCCTTTGGCTAAGTTATTCTGCTGTGTTACCTAATGTCAACTATACAGCCATATATATAATATATATTATTGTTTTTCGTCTTCTATCAGCCCGCACCAAGGTACAGTGGTAGCTAAGTGAAGATTTTTATATTTATTCGAACATCAATAGCATGGATTGATGTTTCCAGGAAACCAAGATGAAATTTGACAATGGGTTCTTAATCACTCGAAGTGCATGGAAGATTTTCTTATCCTGGTACTTGATGTCACATCAATGTAAGTGGAGGTAGGAGTGGACCAACATGATATGGTCTTGATAGTTAGGCTACCTGCTAACAACACGTCTCCATACTTCGTGACAGATATTTGATGTTCGCATCATGTGATATCTTGAGTCTTTTATTTTTTGGTGACCGAGGAACTGCCGGAGACTTCCTTATAGGGTCATGACTCTTGTTTGAGTAGCAAGTCTTTGATCGGTGATTTTCCTGCTTTCCGCTGTCATTACTGTTATCTCTACATGAACAGATCTCACATCAATGCATGGTGAAGGTCTAGCAATTCGCTTTGAGAAAGAGAGCGCGAGAGAGTCTCATCGCTCTTATTCACTTATTTCGGATGGAACACGCCAGAGATTACATCTTACAGACTAGGATACGGTGAAGCAGGGGGGATCCCTGCTTTCAGGAAATTCGCCTGCAGATTGTCATTCCATCGCCGATGGAAGCGTGGGAGATTTGGACGCGAGCATCCTTGGCCAGCAGGTTGTTGAACTCGATCGTTAACTTTCGACCCTCCTTCAATTTCTGTTTGACAGCGTCCTCAGGCATGGCGACCGTCCCTCTCCACAGCGTGTTGTCGTATATGGCCACTCCGCCCACCTTCACCAGCTTCATCAACCTCTCGTGATAATTCCAAAAGTTGACCTTGTCTGCGTCGACAAAGGCGAAGTCAAAGCTCCCCTCGGCATCGGGCTGCAATCAGTTTCATCATGCCAAATTGCCGTCAGGCTCGAGAGTCAAATTAGATAAATATTAGATGTTGTATTTTGATGTGCTGTGAGATTGCTTCGTTGACAGGGAAAAAGAAAACATGGTACTTTGCAGTAGGTAGGAAACTTCATAAACAAGGAAAATCTTTAGAGTCCCTGCATTTTGCACTATTTCATCGAGAGCTTGGAGAGCCTCGGATTCAATGAAGTCGATCTTGTGCTCTACGCCGGCTTTCTTGATAACGGGTAAACCCATTTCATATGCTGCACGATCCACATCTATGGCTACTATCTGCAGCCATATAATTGTTACGTGAGCAATCCAATCGGATTATCATGTCTGCGGGAAAGATTCAACGAACTGCATGGTGAATGCTTGACAGACCTTGCCGTCCTCGGGAATATTTAGGGCAGTGAGTAGGAGAGAGTACCCAGTGAAGACTCCAATTTCAATGGTCCGTTTAGCATTTAGAAGTTGCAGTAGAATTGCCATGAACTGACCTGCATCTGGTGCAGTGCTCATCCAGGCCCTGAATATCAGCAAATTAATCACTTGTGGATTTGATGTCATATAATGAACACCAAGCTACTGCTAGCGTTTGATAAACACATTGGGCGATCACATCCATTGTTCAACGGAAGTGGAAAAAACTCTTACCGGAAGCTGCATTAATCACATGAAAAACTCTTATCTTTTTTGCACTGTTTGGAAGTAACTTTTTCTTGCTGTGAGAGAGAGAGAGAGAAAGACCTTGGATGGATGGCGCAGACTTCTCTTAGCTCCTTAAGGGGCTGTAGTTCACGTGAAAACACGCTCGTGTCCAAAATGTACTGCCAAGTTTAAGCTTATGCATGAAACCGAAAATTTAAGGAAGCATTGGCAATAGAAAGAGGATGCGAAGAAAATTAGTAGTGTACCTGATACAACTCCTCAGTTTGCAATAACCCCTTTTCGGAAATTGTATATTCTTTCGTTTTCTCTTCCATTTTCACTCTCCTTATCGAAATGCAAATCTGTTGTATCAAATCGGCTTCACGTGAAAGAAATGACCTTCTGGCATGTACAGGTATTTATGACAAAAGATGACATTGAATGCAGTATATAAGGACGACGGAGTCCACTCACCAAAGTTCTACTTATGAAGGCCGCAGAGTCAAGATTAGAACTTGCCTCTCTTTATGAATTAGGTCTGTGCATTAACGAAAGAATCTCTCTCCAGGTTTTGATGGAACAGTCATTTTGGTCTTTTTAATGCGACGGGGCCAGTCTTGCAGTCCACCGAAATCCTTAGGATATTACAGTTGGTGGAGTGGTTGGTTAATTGTTGGAATATCACTGCAATCTAATCTGTCTGGTTACATATATTAAATAGCTTCCTCATTCGATTTTCTATATCATCCAATGTCGTATTGTTTTCGAGGCCACGGGTCTTCGAGTCGACTTCAGAAGAGCTGCTTTCCCCCTCAAAAACAAGTCTCCTAAAAGTTCTATCATGATCCTGGTTGGACGAAATATTGCAAGAGTTAATGTTGTGAGACGTAATCATCTGCCACATTACATAATGCCTGAACAAGACTCATTTGATCAGGCGAAGCCAATTATTGAACTACAATATGCCGGGTGAAGTTGGTCCCTAAAGTTGTTGAAACCATGCTTATAGATTATGGGATAGTTTATTGCCCATGGTTGGACCTGTAAATGCGACGTTAATTGCCAAGAAAAATTTCAAACAGATGTTTGAATCCTTTCAAGCAATAATAATCATGTGAACCATGGCATCTTCCAGCGTGTTGCAACAAGACTTAACCCAGTCTGCAATAGCGCCTCCTCGTTATAGTTGGATGCTGCTGTCATTCTCTTTCATTTCTGTTCTCTCTCCTTAGCAAAATAAACATTCTTACCGAGGCAAACTTCCTGCAGTATCCAGAAATGACCCCGAGTGACCACAAGTTCGCGGTTGACAAACTTCGATGCCGGTGATTTCTATGAGACGTACAGTAATTTATCATGAATGTGACCTTCACTACGCTATAAAATGCCCCATCCATCAAAAGCTGTGACTTAGAGGTCAGAAATTTGCCTGACTTTTTGAAGTTTCGAGAACTAGCTGCGTGGCTCTGAGATGCTGTCGGTGCTCACCAATCTGGTGTTTTGAAGACAAAAGGGTTAGTCCCACACTTTGAAATAATATCGTTTGGTCACTTTGGTGGAGTCCTGGTAGTTGACCAGTAGCTGAGATCTATGAAGCCCGGACACGTCGCCGGAGCTTCCGTGTCGTGTCCGACACGTGTCGGAGCGTGTTGGACACCTTGACACGCTTGGACACGCTCAGACACGCGTTGATCGCATGTCGGATTTTTTGACACGCGGTCAACTTTTCTCAACACGTGCTCAACTTTTCTCGACATGCGTGTCGGAGCGTGTCCGAGGGAGAGGGATCGTTGAAGAAGACGGAGGGTGGAGGTGAGACCGGGGAGTAGAGGCAATGCCGCGATGGCGAGGGAGGGCCAAAGGAAGAGCAGGTGATCCAGAGGGTAGGGTTGCAATTGCGACGCTGCGATGGAGGGCCGACGGCGAGGCTTCAAAGATGTTCGAGTTTCATTGATCTGCTTGGATATGTACTCCTCGTCCACTTCATTTGCGACTAATCGAGGTCAGGCTCTTGCACGTCGGAGACGGAGTCGGGTCGGAGGTATCGTCGCCCTTGATTCTGTGACCCCCTTCTCCCCCAACGTGAGAGCGTGCGAAGGGAGAAGAAGACAGCTTGGGGGGTTGATTAATGGGAGCAGGAGAGCAGGTGGTGGCGTGGGTTGGGAATGATTGATGGGGGTGGGATGATTGATGGGGCAGGGTAGGGGGCAGGTGGTGTCGGGGGGAGGGGAGAGAGAGAGTAGGGAAGAAACCTAAAGTGGGGAGATTTTTGGGGTGGCGTGGGGGATTGGAGAGAGAGAAATGGGGGAGGGCAAATAATTTTTGGGGATGAGCGTATAGAGAGAAAAAAAAATTTTTGAGAGAGGAAAATAATTTTGAGAGGTTTTTAAGGGGAATAACTTTTGAGTGGTAAAGTTATTTTTGTTATAAAAATAAATAAATGAGTTAAAAGATGATTTCAAAAAATAAAAATATTGAATGTTAAATAATGATAAATTTTGATGATTATAAAAGATTATAGATTTATTTAAATAAAGTTGATTATATTTTTTTGTTAGTCATTAGTTTTATCCATAATTTTTGTTAAAGTTAAAAATATGTTCTCAAATATGGTTAAGCATAAATTATGAATATATCTTTCAAATTTTCTATGAATATATCTATTAAGATTATTAGTGCAAATTCATTATAAGTTCTTGTTATTTATTTATTTATTTATTTGTGAATTTGAATCAAATTAATTAAAACTAAAAATATTTATTTAATAATAACGTGTCCCAATGTGTCGGAATTTTCTATTTTTGAGAAATGACGTGTCGGCGTGTCGTGTCGTGTCGCGTGTCCGTGCTACTTAGGCTGAGAGTATAAAGAAGGTCGTCTTGATCACTGGCTTTGAAAGATTGGCTTTAAATATTAAGCGAATTATTGACAGTATGGAGCAGCTACATGAAGAGAAGCTGTTTTTGATGGTGATATGGTAACCCTGTGGACGATGCTTCGTTGCTTAAGAGACCAATCACTTGTGCATTCACGAAACTTGTAAAAAATTAGGTTAGATTGTCTGTTTTTGTCGATGACAAACAAACAAAAGGGTGAGTACTAGATGACATCTTATATGGTAATTGAGTATCCTTATCACATAGATAATAAAAATAACTATTGCATATGAAAATCTGTTGGACGTTGATCGAAATGTAACTTTTTGTCAGACGTTGAAGTGTTCCTTTCATGTTAGCCCATGCTTACATCTTTTGAGAAGGCAGTAACATAGTATTGTCGGTCGTTGTGACTATACTCAGGATGTTTTCGATTATCATCTTTTTTTTTTTTTAATTTCCTGAGCTTCGAGGAAATTATCCATGAACACAATTATAGGACATCATGATTGTGCCGCATAAGAATCTGGTGGTAGAAAGATTAGTGTTATCAGGTGAAAACAATTCTTGAACAGCAATCCACTTTAGCAACTCTGTTCTTGAAGTTATTCGAAACTTGTTTTGTTTAAAGAGAACAACTTCATATGCATTAATAGTTTGGGAGACAATTCATCTGCCGACATTCGTTTATATTTCGATCCTTGATCAAACAAATTGAAGGTTGTCTTTAGCAAGAATATGGCAATGATAAATGGATAGGCACAGCACCAGATGCGCCAGATGGATCAGCCCTGAACCAGATATTTGGACCATTGCAGGTCAATTGTTGAACCGCAAGAATATGGCCACTTTTTTTGGTTACATTCAACTGAGCTGTAATCAGATTGCGTTCACCTTATTCTATTCTTTTACATCGTGTGCCAGTGAGACAGGACTCTGCTGTGATGCTCTGCTTAGCTATCATTAGTTCTCTAGTTTGATGCGCTTAATGTGAGTAAATTATGGTTTCATTAGACCTGGAAACAAGAACAGGGTAGGATGTGATGCTAACTTGCGGGGTGATCATTTCTCTCTCTCTCTCTCTCTTTGGGATTACTTGCAGAGCTGTTCTGAGGTATGGTCAAGATTTAGCAACTCGGTTAGAAAACAGTAGTGCTGATCATTGCTTGAGAGTGCCCTATATCCAAGCCTCGAAGCCTCTGTCTTGGCCATGACCAAAGCATGTGGTGTGAATCAACTCTCGCCCATTGGCAATATTGGTATGCCTAAAGCACCATTTAGTTTCTAAAGTTCCAACATGAGGCATGCTGCTTCGTGATGGTTTCTTCTTTATTCTGTTGCTTGACATGAGCTTGTAGAGAGTCACCAAATTTATTAAGGATGGATGCTCTCGGTTTGCAGAAAATGAATCCGTAGATCACTGCAACATGTGACAAACTCACTTCAACCAGTTTCATTAACCTCTCATGATAATTCAAGCAGCTGATTTTGTCCACATCGACAAAGGCAAAGTCAAAGCTCCCCTCATGATCAAGCTGCAGTATGTTTCATTGTGCCAAATCCCCATCGGAGAGAATGAGATGCAAGTAGTAAATAGAGTCCATCACAATGTGCAAAATAAAATTTTTACCTTATGTAGGTATACTGCATGCAAGATTAGCTCGATCCATCAAAGTATAACCATATAATGTTTCTTTTAGAACATATAATGCAGTGGGAGGAAACTGCATAAACTAGGAAATGCTGCAACATGACCTGCATTTTCTATTAAATCATCTAGAGCATGGGGAGCCTTGGATTTGATGAAGTTGACTTTGTACTCTCCGCCGCCCCTCTTGATAATGGGAAATCCCATTTAATATGCCTCGTGGTCAATGTCTATGGCAATTATCTGCAGCAATCGTGATTGCGTGAGCAATCAAATATGATTCTTTTATATAAAGCATGATGAATGATTGCAGGCCTTTCCATCCTCAGGAATTGTCAGGGCTGTGAGTATAAAAGAGTATCTGGTGAAGACTCCGATTCAATGGCCCTTTTAACATTGATAAGCTTCAGTAGTATGGCCATCAATTGACCTGCATCTGGTGTAGTGCTCATCCAATGCCTGAATATTGACAAATAAAAGAAGAAAAATTTAAAATCCCTTGTTTACTCTTAGGGGGAAATGTGCTCCAGGAAACGGTGTTAATTATAAGATGTTTCAATTATTTGACTCCTTAAATTGAATGAAAGCATTATAAGTCATGGTTGGCGACTTTTATCCTTATGTTGTGGACACTAAGCTAGGATGAGAGAGAGAGACCTTGGATGGCTTGCAGAAACTTCTCTAAGCTCCTTAAGAGGCTCTGGTTCATTTGGTCACACACTCGTGTCCAAAATGTACTGTGAAACTGAACACATGCATGGACACAAATTTTAAGAAGCAATGGCAGTATAAGAGAAGGTAAAGAATCCTACAGTTTTGCCATATTGGATTCGCCTCAAACCCCAAATGGCCTGCTTTTGACAGGATGAAGGTTGGACTTTTCTGGCGTGTGGTAGGATGAAAGTCAAGTTAACTTACCATTTATCCACAAGCAGGGAAAAAAATGCAGGATGTGACTGACGACAAATGGGTTACCTGATACAGCTTCTTACCCTACGATTAGGCCTTGTCATAATTTGATGCTGCTTTCATTTTCTCTTCCACTTTGGCTCCTTCCCTGGGGAAAGTGAAAATTCTTGCCATATCAAACTGCCTTTACATCAAGGAAATGACCCCAAATGACCAATGTTCAGGTTGACAAACATGCTTGTGATTGCCGTAGCGCATAATCAACAAGACTGCTGACCATGCCATGCATAGATTTCACAGATATCTGTCACCGTGATTCATTGCAAGGAGTCTTCTCGAGTGATTAAAATGCCTCATCAATAAAAGACTGTAAATTAGAGGTTGGAACTTGCCTTACTTATGGAAGCTTCGAGAACTAGCACTGTGTATTAATGGTGAAATGCCCTCCTGGAGTTGATGGAAACGTCAACATCTCTTAGATTCTAATGACGCTGACTAATTTGGTGTTTTATAGATTAGGATTATTCCTTCACTTAAAATAATATGGACTACATGGCTTCGTGGAGTGGCTGATTAATGTTCCTGTTAGTTGACTTTGGGATACCGTACTATGTGATTGCCTTCTAGCGTATTGTAACTGCACCAGTTCGTCCAATCAATGGAAAAAAAATGCGAGAATGTAGGTGCCGTTTGCTTTGAGAAGTAATTATCTGTTAACATTCTGTAGAGTTCACACACTCTCCGGTTGATTTCAAGAACTTCTTTCCCCGCTTTTTAACGACATTCATTTTTCTGAAAGCATCACTGTGATTTTTTCAATGACCTGCTTTCCTCCATGTTCTGATGTTCATGGAAATTATCCCTGAACTATAGTTATAGGATGCAATTATAATGCTGCATTAGAGCATGATAGAATCAACCTTATCTTTATCAGGTGAAGACAATTCTTGAACTGCAATCTGAAAATATTTTACTTGATTCAATTCGATTCAATTCGATTTGCTTTTTGGTCTTGCGCAAGCAACTTGAAATGCATAAATAGATTGCGAGAGAGTTCATCAGCTGACAACTCTTTATGTTTAGACAGATCATCAAACAAATTTAATGGCTGTACTTCGTGTGCACTGTAAGCTTTTCAACTATCTTGCTGAATAAGTTTTTCATTGAATCGTAAGTGAAAACTATGTCTAGAGGAGATACCAAGATACAGTTGCTCATCAGATTATCGAGATGAACTTGATGCCAAGAGTTTGGCAGGCGAATCAATACCAATGAAGAAAACTTCAGGGCCGTCGTATAGGCGATAAATAATATCTTTAATGATACGATTGCTCGGGAGTCTAAGTTCAGAACTTTAGAGACGATAAACAAATTAGGACCATTGTACTGAACCCATTTAACTAACAAATCCTTGACTTTTTCCATGAGATGCAGTTTTGGATCATTCTAAATTGATTTCATCAACCTTTGAAGCACTAACAAACCATTCAAAACCAGGCTTTTCCAGCATGAATATACTAAATCCTAGCTCGCCAAGCACTTGCATCTGGTCTTGGCCCTGAAAAATAAACTTCGTTTTGTGTAATACGGCAATGATCTTGAGGAGCTAAGAACAAGAAAAGGGAAAATCAGCGACATTTCGGTCGTCGGAATTTGCAACTGGTCATAATTTTCTGGTTCATGAAGTTACAGAAGACACACACACACCCAGTGACACTGTGACACTGTGTTGCAGCAAGCAGACATCAGTTATCCATTTCTCTGGTTCATCCTCCTTTTGTACAAGATCAGTATTAAAATCTAGCGCCATTAGATACCCTCTTGCCGCGACCCCCTCTCTATGTTTCACTTTTCCGTGCCCAAACTCGGCCAATTTTCTATCTGATTTTTTTTTCTTTTGGTCTCACTCATCTCTTCTATATACACATGTATTTCGAGATTCACAGGGATCGAATCCCGGACCTAAGTCGCTCCGGCCCGACCCCTCAATCCCTTTACCAGCCAGGCGGCATGGCTGTCCCATTTTCTTTCTGAATTTGGAAAGTGGATTTTGATCCGGGGCAGAATACTCTCCTTGCCTTTGTGAGCCCATAACGAATGAAAGCCCATACCACCAAACGAAGCAAATAAGGAAGGAAAAAAAAAGAAAAAAGAAGACATGAAATTCGATAGACACAGAAGCAAAAATGAACATCATCATCGCTTCTAAAGCACCAATGCTTTGGGCGGCGGCGGCAGCAGCAGCAGCAGCATCGGGTTCCTCTTTAGCACCGGCTTCGCTTTGCAGCACGGACGTTCCCAGGTTCGTTCTTTCTTTCTCCCCCATGATTTTCAACTCTTTTTCTCTTCCTTTACGCTCCAATCCCATCGTGGGTTCTGCTTAATTTTCCGCAAGTTGGATCCTTTTTGGCCATCGATGTAAAATTCGTGCTCCAATGTGCTGTCCGATAGAAAACGCTCGTTCAATCTATTAAGGTAGTAACGAACAACCGGGATTCGTTTCTGGGTCATTGACGTTAGCTCTTGTCTTCTCGAAATCCGTAGGAATTTGTAGTAATGGGCGAGGGAATGAAAGAGAGCCTTATGGCTTCTGTCCACTCCACCGTGTTCAAAGAGTCAGAAACCATTGAAGGGAAGTGCATGAAGATTGAGGGGTATGACTTCAATGGAGGAGTCGATTATCATCGGCTTTTGAAGTCCATGGTGTCCACTGGGTTTCAAGCCTCTAACCTCGGGGACGCGATCGAAGTGGTTAATCAAATGGTAACATTTTTTGAGCGAGTTTTTCTAAATTGGGGGAATTCACCCGCCTTTTACTGTTATTGCTGCGGTTTTATCGTTTCTAAGTTGCAAGGTCGAGGCTTTATTTGAATTTTCTGTAGAATCATGATTCCAGCGATGTGTTTTTGAACTGTTTGAAGCTAGACTGGAGGCTCTCTGATGAGGCTATAACTGAAGATTGCGGTGAGGAGGAAAGAGACCGAGCATATAGAGAGTCTGTAAGATGCAAGGTGTTCCTCGGTTTCACTTCCAACCTTATCTCGTCTGGAGTCAGAGATACAATTCGTTATCTTGTTCAGCATCACATGGTAAGTATCCCAATGAGAATTTTTAGTATTCTTGCATATATGCTGTGTGGAATGAGAGTGACATTTGCTGAGCTGAGATGAAGTGTGTCTTTTTATATATGACAAGCGACTGAATCATTCTGTGGGCTGTCTTGTTCTTTATCCAGAGTTTACTCCGGCTTTTTTTATTTTTTGGCTTGGCATCCACAAAGTCTACTCGAATGATAGAAGGAAGTTCTTTAACCATGACTATCCTTTTGCTTATGCTTGAGTTTTCAACATACTTGGTTGAGGTTGCAAGAACTAAAGTACACGTATTAATGTGCTATAAAAATGCACAGGAAGAGTTCTGACGTTAAATATCTTGCATCCCCTGATTAACTCCAAAATGACGGGTCTTTTGGAAACAGGGTTCCGTTTATTCTTTTTATGTGCGCTTACCTCATGATTCACTGATTTATGTGGAGGTTTGCTTCTTATGTTTGTACAGGTCGATGTAGTAGCGACAACAGCTGGTGGCATAGAGGAAGATCTTATAAAATGCCTGGCACCTACATACAAAGGTGATTTTTCCCTTCCTGGAGCTCTCTTGCGCTCAAAAGGATTGAACCGCATTGGTAACCTGTTGGTTCCTAATGACAACTACTGTAAATTTGAGGACTGGATAATTCCTATATTTGATCAGATGCTGAGGGAGCAGAAAGAAGAGGTACTTTCTCTTCTTTGATGTGTTGGGCATTGCCCATTGGGCTTCTGTGGGATACCTTACGATGCATGGATTATTTTCTTTAACTCTTTTCCCTTTGAATCAGACCTCTTGAGTCCCCATGGTAGAAAATATACTAGATTATTGGTTTGGGATCATTGTTTGAAAATGAAGACATTTCTGCTGGGAAGTGCTTATTCCATATGACCACCTAAATAAACATATTGGCATTTCATTGGGTTATTTTAACAACAGCATCCCATTGTGAAAACTATTATACATCTCTAAGTTCTGCTCTGCTCTCAGCGAACCACACCCTTGTGTGAAGGGCCAGAGGTGCAACTTCTAATTTCTTCCTTTTGGCTTATGCAGAATGTATTATGGACACCTTCTAGGTTGATTGCTCGCTTGGGGAAAGAGATTAATGATGAAAGGTCATACCTTTATTGGGCATACAAGGTGAGTCGATCAAGGTAATCCTGTTGCACGAGGTTACAATTAGCTGCTGCACATCTCTGATGTAATTGCTTCTTTATTGGCTTGGGGCGCTGGGAGAAGCTTGTTTCTGGGATGGGTATGTGAAGTAGGAAAAGGAAAATTTCTTCTTTCTTCACACAGTTTCCCTGTTAGGAGTATTTTAGGGAAGGCTCAAGTCTATTTGTCACTGGGCTTTTCTACAAATTCAGTGTTTAGATCTAACAACTGCAATTTTAGCACATGAGTAGCTTTTTTCAGTATAAACCCATAGATTTGCCTTGCATGTGCAAGGAAGTTGTTGGTATCTCACTTATGTCTACAGATAGTCCATTAACTTAAGTGGACATTTTGCAGAATAATATTCCGGTCTTCTGTCCGGGGTTAACGGATGGCTCACTGGGAGACATGTTATACTTCCACTCCTTCCGTAGTCCTGGTCTAATCGTTGACGTAGTCCAAGGTCAGGCACTCGGTTCAAATACTCATTGCACTTGAAGCATGAAGAAGCTTGATGAATATTTTCTACTCCAACTTCTGTGCAGATATTAGGGCCATGAATGGTGAAGCAGTCCATGCTGGCCATAGAAAAACTGGAATGATAATCCTGGGAGGAGGGATGCCTAAACATCACATAAGCAATGCTAATATGATGCGGAATGGGGCAGACTTTGCTGTCTTCATCAATACAGCCCAAGAATTTGATGGAAGTGATTCTGGAGCACGTCCAGATGAGGCTGTTTCTTGGGGAAAATACGTGGGTCTGCCAAAACTGTTAAGGTAATTGCTTAATATGCCGAATCTGAGACTGAAATTTCCCAAAATTCCTATAATACGAAGAAAGAGTTTTAAATTGGTGCTTTATTTGGATTAAACCAGGTACACTGCGATGCTACCATTGCTTTCCCTATACTGGTTGCCGAAACATTTGCTGCAAGGAAAGAATTATTTCAACAAGACTGAGGATCTGATACAAATTTTGGGAGAGTGAAGACTCTCGCCCATTTATCTTTCATTGCTAATTCTTGACATGGCCGTCAAGTACCGGCAATTAATTACACTTGTTAATCAGTTGTAATAGTATATGCTTAAATCATTCTTGGAGGAGTAGCTCTAAAAAATTTAGCATTTCTTGAGGGTAGTCTGCCGACGGGTGTTACAGGAAATCCCTGCAGCAAGCTAACTTGATTTGTTGGGGAGGGGCCACCATGTGGTGAGGATATTGTGACAGATTTTGTAGGGCTGTAATCAGATTGCGCTTGTGTTTTCTGTTGTTTTTCCTTGCACTTACTGTGAGTGGGACAGGACACTCTGGATCACACTGAATAGCTATTTTCACTATTCTCGTTTGTCGCATCTGTGGTAAGAAACGATTGTTTCACTTGTCCTTGAAAAAAGAAAGTTGGGAAGCATGGTGATGCTAACACTTGGTTTGATCATTGACTCTCTCTCTCTCTCTCTCTCTCTCTCTCTCTCTCTCTCTCTCCCTATATACAAAAAATTCGTAATTACATGATTAGATATGTATATTCTTTATGAACACAAATCTAATCTCGATGAGTGGCCAAAGTTTCTCATTGCATTTATTCATTTATTTTGGATGGAACATGCAAGAGATTGCTTTTTACAAAATGAGATGTGGAGAAAGTGGGGATCCTCGCAGATATAACAAGAGTCGTGCAGGTTCGACCATGGTATTAGCTTTAGGAAATTCGCCTGCAGATTGTCATTCCATCGCCTATGGAAGCATGACAAATTTGGACGCGAGCATCCGCGGCCAGCAAGTCGTTGAACTCGATCGTCAACTTCCGACCCTCCTTTAGCGTATGTCTGACTACATCTTCAGGCATCGCGACCGATCCTTGCCACAGCGTGTTGTCGTATATGACCAGTCCACCGACTGTCAACAGTTTCAACAGCCTCTCGTGATAATTCCAATAGTTGGCCTTGTCGGCATCGACGAAGGCAAAGTCAAAACTCCCTTCGCTATCAGGCTGCAATTTGTTTCATAAATCACCGTCAAGACGTAAGATGGATTAATATTATGTGCTGTAATTTGATGTGCAATGAGCTAGCTTCGTTGACTTGGAGAAAAACATAATATTCCGCGGTAGGTAGGAGACTTCATGAACAAGGAAAGGCTGGCAAGTTACCTACATTTTGCACTATTTTATCTAGAGCTTGGAGAGCCTTGGATTCAATGAAGTTGATCTTGTGCTCTACGCCGGCTTTCTTGATAATGGGTAAACCCATTTCATACGCCGCGCGATCCTCATCTATGGCTATTATCTGCAGCCATATGATTAATTATGTGAGAAATCCAATCAGATTCTCTCATATCAGCAGGAAAAATTCAACGAAGTTAATAGTGAACACATGACTGACCTTGCCGTCCTCAGGAATATTCAGGGCAGTAAGTAGAAGAGAGTACCCGGTGAAGACTCCGATTTCAATGGTCCTTTTAGCATTCAGAAGTTTCAGTAGAATTGCCATCAACTGACCTGAATCTGGTGCAGTGCCCATCCCGGCCCTGAACATCAGCAAATTAATCTCTTCTTGGTTCGATCTCACATGATGAACACCGGCACTAGTCACGTGAAAAGCTCATGCTTTTTGCTCTGTTTAGAAGTAAGTTTATTCTTGCCGGAGAGAGAGCGAGGGTTGGGGGGGGTTACCTCGGATGGGTAGCGGTGACTTCTCTTAGTTCCCTGAGCAGTTCTGGTTCACGCGGGTACACACTTGTGTCCAAAATGTACTGCCAAATTTGATCATATGCATTAAAGCAAAAAATTGAGGAAGCATTGGCAATAGAAGAGAAGGTAAAAATGCTACGTATCATGCAGAAGGCTGCTTTTGACAGAATTGGAGAGCCACACTTAGTTGGGCATGTTGAAGCTGAGCGCACTTCCGAAAGAAGAAAGAAAGAGGATGTGAAGACACTCAGTAGTTTACCTGATACAACTCGTTACTTCGCAATAACCCCTTGTCGGAACTGGAAAATTCTTTTGTTTTCTCTTCCATTTTTGCTCTCCTTACCGAAATGCAGAAGTGTTGAATCAAGCCGCCTCGACGTCAGGGAAATGGCCTTCCGGTATATCACAGATATTCTCGATGAAGAATGATGTAGAATGCATTTGGTCCACCTAATACCATAGGGCCCGTCTTGCACCTAACCAGATTCCTAAGATATTGCACTTTGGTGGAGCTGGTTTGGTGGTTGCCATGATATCACCAACCATAAAATCTCCCTGTCTATATATTGTAAATGGGCTTACTCATTTAATTTTCTAAATCATCCAATTTAAGTATAGCTTTTGACGTCGAAGGTGCTTTCTATTATTATCAGGGTTCGAGCATCATAAAGATGCTTTCAATTATTGTCAGGGTTCGAGGACAATAATGCAAGTATGAAGACAAAAGGGTTGGTCCTGCACTTTATGATTTGGCGGATTGTCTAAATGAGATTCCTGAAGTTGACCGGTAGCAACTGGATAGCTATGAAATATCCTTGTTATTTTAACTAGACTCAGTCGATTGAATGTCAAAGCATTATAGCTATTCGTTCTCTTTCCATTTTGTGTGTTCTCTCCTTAGCAAAATTCAATCTCTTACTGAGTCAGACTTCCTGCAATATCCAGAAATGAACCCAAGTGACCACAGGTTCATGGTCGACAAAATTCGATGTTTGCTGTTTCTACAAGACGTACAGATATTTATCATGGTAAGTGGCCTTCACCGCACGATAAGGAGTCTACTTGACTAATCTAAATGCCCCATCTATAAAAAGCTGTAACTTAGATGTCAGAAACTTGCCCAACTTATTGAAGCTTGGAGAACCAGCTGGATGTTAAAGGCAAATTACACCCCAGAAATTGAGACAACCGTGAGGTTACTCTGAGATACTCTTGATGCTGACTAATAGAAGAGTAGTTCTGTACCAGGTTTGGTGGAGTGTCTAACTGAGATTGTGGAAGTTGACCAGTAGCAAATGTCCAACTACGAATTTCCTTGTTATTGTAACTAGACTCAGTCGATAGAAAAACAAAATGCCCATCTTAAGCCACAAATTTCAACATAGGTACCGTGTGCTTGGAGAAGCAATTATCCGTCAGTGTCATTCTGGATGGCACGCAAACTCAGGATGATTTCAAAAACCCTTTTTATTCCTTTTGACGGTGAGCATTTTTCTGACAGGATCGCAGCGATGTTTTCGATCATCATCTTTCTTTTATTTTCTGAGCTTCGAGGAAATTTAACTTGGCTACAGTTATAGGACGTCATGATAGTGCTACACAAGAAACTGGTGGAAGTAAGCCTAGTGTTATCAGGTGCAAACAATTCTTAAACATTAATCTGCTCTAGGAACTGTGTCCTTGAAGTTGTACGAAACTTGTTTTCTTAAACGAAAACAACTTGAAACATATTGATAGGTTGGGAGACTGTTCATCTGCCAACATTTGTTCGAATTTGGACCTTCGGTCAAACAAATTGAAGTTTGTCTTTGTTAGACATAACTTGCTTGCAAATAGCCACAAAGTAGGTATTATAAGAAAAACAAGAATACGGAAATGAATTTTTATAGATTCAGTTGGCTAGTTGGATTGCGTTCTTCTTAATCTGTTCTTTTACCCTGCATCGTATGCAAGTGAGACAGGACTCCGCTGTGGTGTTCTGCCTAGTTATTATTTGTTCTTGTCTGACGCACTTAATGTGAGTTATGGTTTTGCTTGCCCTGTAAACAAGAACGGGACCGGATATAATGCTAACTTGTAGAGAATAATCACATTTATATTGGTAGGATGCTTTTGGTTCGAAAGAAATGAATCTGGAGATGACTTCAATACAGCATGTGACAATCTCAAATTAGAAACGTGAAAAAGCATACAAATGAAATTGGCCAGCGCCATGACAAAATGAACTTGCACATTTATTATGTATGAATATGTTTCTGTGCTAACATTATTTATTAATCATCATGCTAGCACTTTCTGATGACCCCCATCAATTTTTGCCCATTCATAAATGCTGGGGGGTTTCAACGGATAAAAACTTAGTGAAGTCGCCTGCAGATCGTCATCCCATCACCTATCGAAGCATGACAAATTTGGACGCGAGCATCGTTGCCGAGTAATTTGTTGAACTCAAGCAGCAGCTTTCGACCCTCCTTATATTTCTTTCCAACTGTGTCTTCAGGCATCGCTACAGTTCCCCTCCAGAGGGTGTTGTCGTAGACGACTAGCCCACCCACTTTGACCAGTTTCATCAGCCTCTCATGATAATTCAAGTAGTTGACTTTGTCCGCGTCGACAAAGGCAAAGTCGAAGCTCCCCTCGTTGTCAAGCTGCATTTAGTTTTATTATGGCAAATCCCCATCAGACTTGATCGAACAAAGAAAGCATTAGAAATGAACGTAACACAGAACACGGCACAAGTAGTAAATAGTTTATCACGATGTACACTGTGTTCTGAAGCTAAATTAGCTTGCTCTATCAAAGTGAAATCCATATAACGTTTCTTATAGAACATATGACGCAGCAGGAGGCAACTGCATAAACTAGGAAAGGATGGTAAATGACCCACGTTTGCCATTAAATCATCTAGTGCTCCGAGAGCCTCGGCGTTGATGAAGTCAACTTTGTGCTCTATGCCGGCCTTCTTGATAATGGGAAATCCCATTTCATATGCCTCGCGATCAACATCTATGGCTATTATCTGCAGAAATTGTGATTCCATGAGCAATCCAATCAAATTCTATTATTATAATGCATGATGAGTACTTGGAGACCTTTCCATCATCAGGAATTGCTAGGGCAGTGAGTAAAAGAGAGTATCCGGTGAAGACCCCGATTTCAATTGTCCTTTTGGCATTGATAAGCTTCAGTAGTATTCTCATCAATTGACCTGCATCTGGTGCAGTGCCCATCCAATGACTGAATATAAAAAAATACAAGAAGAAAAAGTTGAATCATCCTCCTTGAAAGTGTCAACTCCAAGATGTTTCAAATGTATGACTCCTTAAATTGCATGAAAGCATTATAATTCAGTCAGAGATTGTACCATGATGTTATGAACACTTAGAGAGAGAGAGAGAGAGAGAGAGAGAGAGAGAGAGAGAGACCATGGATGGCTTGCAGAAACTTCTCTCAGCTCCTTAAGAAGCTCTGGTTCATTTGGGTACACACTTGTGTCCAAGATGTACTGCGAGATTGAACACATACATGGAAGCAATATTTAACAAGCAAATACAGTATAAGAGAAGGTAAAGAATCCTCACATTAGCCGTTTTGGATTCGATTCATATTAAGCTTAACCTATTAGGATTGAACTAAAGAAAGCTCAACAAACCCCCAAATGGCCTACTTTTGACAGTATCGAAGGGTTAGATTTTTCTGGCATGTCGAAAAATGAAAGCCAGGCAAACTACCATTTGACCGAAGAGAGGGAAAGGAATAGAGGATGTGAATGACGATAAATGGAGTACCTGATATAGCTCCTTACTCTGCAACAACGCCTTGTCATAATTTGATGCTGCTTTCATTTTCTCTTCCATTCTTTCTCTTTCCTTAGAAAACTGCCTTCACATCAAGGAAATGAACCCAAATGACTCAATGTTCACGGTTTGCAATGTGATTACGATAGCGCAAAATTAACATGACCACAGACTGTGCCATGCATAGATTTTGGCGATATTTATCATGAAATGTGACCGTGATTCACCGCAAGAGTTCTCCTCTACTGATTAAAATGCCTCATCTATGAAAGGCTGTATATTAGAGGTTGGAACTTACCTTATTGACGCTCGGAGAACTAGCTCTGCGTGTTAGTGGCCACATGTCAGGTTCTTTATAGTAGATGGAGGCTGACTAATTTGGCGCAAGACAAGAATTGTTCCTTAACTCTAAAATAATATAGACTACGTGGTTTCGTGCAATGTCTGATTCATTTGTCTGGCAGTTGACTTTGGGATATACTATGTAATCTTGTTTGTATTGTATTGTATTGTAACTGCACCATTTTGTTGAATCAATTGAAAAGAATGCAAGGACTATTGCTGTCCTACATATTTCAATGTAGATGCCATGTGCTTTGAGAAGCAATTATAATGCCACAATAGAGCATGACACAATCGAGCTTATCTTTATCAGCTGAAGGCAATTCTTGAACTGCATTCTGAAGATGTTTGATTTGATTCCATTCGATTCATCTTATTGGTTTTTCAAAAGCAACTTGAAATGCATAATTAGATTGTGAGAGAGTTCATGAGCTGACAAAATTTTTTACTTGCACAGATCATCAAAAAAATTAGGGGGTGCATGATAACCAAAATTTACGCCCGAAAATGATTTTTCTATTCCGCACAATTTCTAATGTAAATTTGTTTGATAACGCTTATCAAATTTTCTATTTTTGGAATAGGTTTATTCCAGAAATAAAAATGGAGGAAAATCGAAGTAGAAATTTTCTACTTCGATTTCTCCAAATCAATTTCTATTTCTCTCAACCCTAATTTTAAAATGAAATTTATTCGAATAAATAAAATGATATTTATTTTTATTTTTACGAATAAATTTAAAAAAATCCTTAAAAATGAATAAATAAAAATAAAAATTATTATAAAAATATAATTTATTCATTTTTATTTTTTATTTTTATTATAAATATTATTTTTATTTTTAATAAATAAATTTAATCGAAATAAATTTATTTATTAAAAATAAATTTAATTAAATCATTTTATTAAAAATAAATATATTCATTTTATTCATTTAAAAATAAAAATAAATTTATTAAAATAGATTAAAAATAAATAAATTATTTTTATTTATCATTTTATTTTTAGTTTATTAAAAATAAATTTATTAAAAATAATTTATTTATGATAAATAAAAATAAATTATTTTTATTAAAATAAAATTATTTTTATTTGTCTTGAGTATTTTGCCAAATATTTTTTTTTTTTTTTTATTCATTTTAAAATAAATTTATTCGTAAAATAAAATAAAATAGAATAAATAAAATAAATTTATTTTTAAGGATATTTTTATTTTAAAATAAAATGATATTCTTATTTTATTTTTTATGATTTATTTATTTATTTTTGTTAATAAATCATTTTTATTTTTATTTTTTATATTAAAGGTCGCTAGCCTCGTCGCCGCCGCCGTCCGAAAGGAAGAAATTTTGTGTCGTTATCAAACGAATTTCTATTTTTAGAGTAGAAATTTTGCATGTCGTTATCAAACGGTTATTTTCTTTAGAAACTCTTTACAGAAATAGAAATAAAAAATATTTCATTTACTTAAACTATTTCAACAGAAATTTTGTCATGCACCCTTAATGGTTGTGTTCGAGTGTACTATTGGCTTTTGAACTATCAAGAAGAATTAGTTTTTTTTTTTCTGAATCCTAAGTTAAAATTTTGTATTTGGGCAGATAACAAGATATAGTTGCTCATCAGAATATTGAGATGAACCGGATGCAGAAAGTTGGGTAGGTGAATTAGTACCAATGAAAAAATAATTCAGGCCGCAACGCCGTATAAACAATAATGTCTTTGATGATACGATTGATTTGAAATCTAAGTTAAGAACTTTAGAGACGAGAATTGAATTTGGACAATTGTACTGCATATCCAAATAAAGTAACTCAATGTATCGACCATAAGATAAACCAGCAAACATAGTTACCTAACGAATCCTAGAATTTTCCATATGATATAGTTTTGGATTATTCGAAAATGATCTTATCAAGCTTTCAAGTAATAATTACCACGTAAAACCAGGTTCTTCCAGCTTGAATATACTGAATGCTAGATTTCCAAGCATTTGAGTTTGTTGTTGGCCCAGGCAAATTAAAATCCCTTTTGTGAAAGTACTGTCCACGGTGTAGATGAACTAGAAAAACAAAAGGAAAATTTAGTGAAATTTCAGTCATCAGAATTCGCAACTAGCTATGATTTTCTGGTTCTTAGAGTTACCGGAGACATTGTGTTGCAACAAGTAGTTATCAGTTATCCATTTCCCTGGTTCATCCTCTTTTTGTACAACATTTAGTACTACAAACTCCTCCATCTTCAACTGTGGGCTTCTGATTTCAGTTGAAAAAGTCTATTATTTCGTTTATGGGAGAACTGACTTTTAAATCAGGTGTGAGATGGGAGAGTTGACTTTTCAATCACGTGTGAACTCCCAGTTATTTGCAATGCACGAGATACAGAATATTTACTATCAAAAGTTGTCCACAATCAAGAAACAAATAGATCCAGATCCAGTCAAAGAGCTTCCTGAGCAAACGCCGGGCACAGTCATTATTTCGTTACTTGTAGTAAAGTCAATCTATGTATTGGAAATAAGAGAACATTTGTTGTGAAATGACGTGGAAGCCGATGGATTTTGCAATTTAAGTCTAATGTGAAAAGAGCGAATTACCAGAGAAATTAATGAGGAATGAAGATTGGAGATCTACGTAATTCAGTCCCTCGCAGTCTCTATTCCACGGGAGAGCCACCTGCCAAGTAATTACTGTGAATCCAAAGAATACGGAATTTATAATTGCTCAAAGTTTTTTCCTGCCTTAAATTGCACTCATAGCATCACAATTTTTCACAGAGAACTCACTTGTAATACTCACGAAGAGAAAACCCTAACAACCTCTTGCGTGCTCAATATGTTACAACCGAGGAAAATTCTGCGTTTATATGTTCCATTGTGACTTGCCAAGTCAAATAAGGATGCTAATTAAAACTAGTAATCTAACTTCAATATGAAAAGCAATCTGATAATTTTGCACTATTTTATCTAGAGCTTGGAGCCTTGGATTCAATGAAGTCGATCTTGTGCTCTACGCCGGCTTTCTTGATAATGGGTAAACCCATTTCATACGCCGCGCGATCCTCATCTATGGCTATTATCTGCAGCCATATGATTGATTATGTGAGAAATCCAATCAGATTCTCTCACATCAGCAGGAAAAATTCAACGAAGTTAATAGTGAATACATGATTGACCTTGCCGTCCTCAGGAATATTCAGGGCAGTAAGTAGAAGAGAGTACCCGGTGAAGACTCCGATTTCAATGGTCCTTTTAGCATTCAGAAGTTTCAATAGAATTGCCATCAACTGACCTGAATCTGGTGCAGTGCCCATCTCGGCCCTGAACATCAGCAAATTAATCTCTTCTTGGTTCGATCTCATATGATGAACACCGGCACTAGTCACGTGAAAAACGGGAGAATTATAAAAAAGTCCTAAACCTATTGCAATTGTGCCAATTTAGTCTTAAACTTTTTTTTTGGCTAATTTAGTCCTAAACCTTTTATAATTGTGCCAATTCAGTCCATCCGGCCAAAATTGGCCGGCCAGCGTGACGTGGACGCCGGCGGGGGACAGCAAGTCGGTGAGGCAATTTTTTAATTTTATTTTCACCTTATTCTTCCTCTGGCCGGTCGGCGAGGGCGAGGCCCCGCTAGATCTGGCGAGATCAGCCTCACCGGCCACTGGCGAGGGTGAGGCCCCGCCAAATCCGGTGAGTTGGCCCTCACCAAGGCTAGGCGAGGCTGCCGTCGCCAAGGGTTGCGGCGGAGGCGAGGAGGGAGAGGATGAGGAGGAGGAGGAGGAGGCGGTGGAGCAGCTGCGGAGGGGCGAAGAGGGACACTACGGCTGCAGCGGCGGCGGCGGGGAGAGCGAGGTGGGGGCGAAGCTCTGTGTACGAGTGCGGGGACGATGGTGACGGCGACGACAACGACAACGACGGGGATGTTGGGTTTCTCTGGCGTTGGAGCAATGCCCCCATCTCTGCAACCGCTCGCCGCCTCCTCCTCCTCCTCTCCTCATCCTCTCCCTCCCCGCCTCTGCCGCAGCCCTTGGCGACGGCAGCCTCGCCCAGCCTTGGCGAGGGCCAAGCTCGCCGGATCTGGCGGGGCCTCGCCCTCGCCAGTGGCCGGCGAGGTTGACCTCACCAAATCTGGCGGGGCCTCGCCCTCGCCAACCGTCGCCTCCGGCCGGCGGGGGCGAGCCTCGCTAGTGGCCGGTGAGGCTTACCTTGCCGACCCTCACCTCTGGCCGATGCTTGAGGGAGAAGAAGGTGAAAAAAAAAAATTAAAAGAATTTAAAAAATTAAAAAAATTTAAAAAAATATTAAAAAAATTCAAAGAAAATATTAAAAATTGCCTCGCCAGCTGGCTATCCCCCACTAGCGTCCACGTCAGCGCCAGTCGCCCAACTTTGGACGGATTGACTGAATTGACACAATTATAAAGATTTAAGACTAAATTGGCGAAAAAAAAAATTTAGGATTGAATTGCCACAATTGTAATAGGTTTAGAACTTTTTTTGGTAATTCTCCCGTGAAAAGCTCATGCTTTTTGCTCTGTTTAGAAGTAACTTTATTCTTGCCGGAGGGAGAGAGAGGGGGGGGGGTTACCTCGAATGGGTAGCAATGACTTCTCTTAGTTCCCTGAGAAGTTCTGGTTCACGCGGGTACACACTTGTGTCCAAAATGTACTGCCAACTTTGATCATATGCATTAAAGAAAAAATTTGAGGAAGAATTGGCAATAGAAGAGAAGGTAAAAATGCTACCTATCATGCAGAAGGCTGCTTTTGACAGAATTGGAGAGCTGCACTTAGTTAGGCATGTTGAAGCTGAGCGCACTTCCGAAAGAAGAAAGAAAGAGGATGTGAAGACAGTCAGTAGTTTACTTGATACAACTCGTTACTTTGCAATAACCCCTTGTTGGAACTGGAAAATTCTTTTGTTTTCTCTTCCATTTTTGCTCTCCTTACCGAAATGCAGAAGTGTTGAATCAAGCCGCCTCGACGTTAGGGAAATGGCCTTCCAGTATATCACAGATATTTTTGATGAAGAATGATGTAGAATGCATTCGGTCCACTAATTTAAGGGGAGAAATACACTATCAGTGCCATAAGTTGTGTACGGTGCTCACTTTGGTGCCAAAAGTTTCCGTCAGATCACTTAAGTGTCCAAAATTTTGAAAAACAATCACTTTGGTGCCATCGCCGATTTGGTTGGCCGAAAATCCGACGTGACAGTTTTTTATTAATTTTTGATGCCGACGTGGATCACCGAAGAATACAATCAGCATACAAAAAACAAAACGACGCCGTTTACCATTTTCCCCCAAATAAGAAACCCTAAATCCCCAATTTCGATTAAAACCGGAAGTTGAAAACCCTAAATTCCCAATTCGACCATTTCGAGTGCATACTTCGATTTTCTCCCAAAGTTATTAGCTCGCTCTTGCAAATGGAGGACATAAGCTTCAATAGCGGTTTACATTCCTATAAGAAAAGTGAATTAGATAGTGAGTGTTATTGTTATTGTGGGTTACCGAGTCCGAAAAGAACATCTTGGACTCGGTTGAATCCCGGGAGAAGATTCCATGGGTGCGGCAGATATAGAGAAGGCTCGAAATGCCAATATTTCAAATGGGTTGATAGGAAATTCTCTGATCGAGCGACAAAGGTGATATTGGAGTTACTTGAAGGCCGAAATCAACCTCCACCTACATTAATGGACGAGTTGGAGGATGTCGACTCAATGCAAGCTCAAATGAAGGGTTTAACATCTCTAGTGGACCATTTGAAGAGGGAGGTTTCAAGGTTGAAAATTGAAAGAAACTTTTATTGAGCGTTGATTGTGTTCTTATTCTCTTGGGTAGTTTATTCAAATGTAAAGTGAGTAATGAGAAGGAATTTGTATGTCTACCATAGTCGAAGACGTGGAATATGCACTTGTATTGGATTATTTATAAGTAAAATGTGTTTTTGATTTGCTACAAATTTTGTATGGAGCAGAAGGTTTTATTGTTGTAATCTATGGATAGAAATGCAATGTTGGACTTGGAAAGCATTAGTTGTGAGCACTTAAAAGTTTTGTTGTTTAGTTGTGTATTATTAATGTTTGTTTTGGTTAGTTTTTGCTTCAAATATAATGGTTTGTTGCATTTTTTATTTGGTAATGGTTTGCTGCATTTTTTATTTGGTAATGGTTTATGGTTTGCTGCATTTTTTATTTGGTAATGGTTTATGGTTTGCTGCATTTGTTATTTGGTAATGGTTTATGGTTTGCTAGTTTGCTAGTTTGCTGGTTTGCTGCAATTGCAAATCATGGTGAAATTAAAGGATGGTGGCAAATTCACGATTGACCATTTCAGTGCCATAAGTTATAAATAGTGATCGTTTGAGTGCCAAGTTTTTATAAAAGTGATCATTTAAGTGCTAGTCATGATTACAAAGTGATCATTTAAGTGCCAGTCGCGATTACAAAATGATCACTTATGTTGCACAAGTTTTTTAAAAAAGAACATGTTAGTGCCAAACGTCATGCACCTTGTTTTTGCACCAGTTGGGTTGCTAGTGCATCTTCTTGCATCAGCCCATACAAGTGTTGATGCAACAAGATGTACCAGCATCGAAAATGTTCTTGCAGCGGCACATATAACCAGAACCACACAAATTCATTATAATCCACAACTTCAACCAGCAACAATAACATTGCGGCAACAACAAAAATAAAATTTACAGCATAACTGACTTGCTAGCACTCTAGCCGAAACCAACATAAGAGAAAATAGTCAATCCAGTACTTGCCATTAACATTGCTTGATTGTTTACAAAAGAAAAGAAAAACATGTCTAACTTCACTCCTTAATCACCGAAAGTTCAGCACCCTCTTAAAAAAAAACAATGGCAATATGCAGGCATCAACTACCATCAATGATATAATATCCAGCACCCTCCTAAAAAAAGAAAACATAAAAAGAGACCATGTCTAGCACCACATAAAAAGAGACCATGTCCAGCACCCTCCCATAAGCCAATATTGACAACACCATGATCTCATTTTCCTTTTGGAGCTTTGAATTGATTCATAATTCGAGTACTCTTTCGAACTGGATGTGCAGGTTTTTTAATTGGGCTTTATCTCACATCATTTTCCTTTTCCTTGTTTTTTATGGCGGCTATTTTTGTTCTAGCACGTGTCATGTGTTGGTCCATATCATCATTACTGCTCCCAATCGTTGGTTGAGATGGAATTGGTGTTGGGTTCTTTTTGGATGGCTGTTTCGCAGCTATACCCACTGTCTTCTTCTTCTTTGGAGCACTCTTCTTTGGCTGCGCCCTTGATTCTTGAGTTGGCCCATCTTGAGAGAGAAGTACATCCAAGTTCTCCCAGGCTACAAGAACATAGTGATATTGTCAACCAAATAAATTGAAGTACAACAAATTAAATGCATGAGGCCTCCAAATC
This sequence comes from Eucalyptus marginata, assembly GCA_014182565.1. Taxonomy (NCBI): domain Eukaryota; kingdom Viridiplantae; phylum Streptophyta; class Magnoliopsida; order Myrtales; family Myrtaceae; genus Eucalyptus; species Eucalyptus marginata. Next base: position 8,322,504 of record CM024587.1, on the reverse strand, counting down.
TTACATTCAAAATAGTTATTCCAGTACGTTTATCTGTGTAAATCCCATAACCATATTGTCTTAATCTTTTTCTAAGAGCTCCTCTTGTTCGCTGTGGTGTAGCATTTTCAGCAGCAACAATCCTTGTAGCAACCTCTGTAACTTGTGCAGTTGCTCGTCTTCTCACCTGAGAAACACATAACAAATATAAATTTTAGCCCATAAAAGACCAAACACAATGAAGTACAACTTACAAGATATTTTTTTCTTGTTTGCTCAATAGTGGACTTAGTTGTTGTTGTTGTTGTCCTGCCCATTCCAATCCTTGTCCCTGCACTTGAGCCTACAACATGGCCTTTTTCTGGCCCTTTAGTAGGCCTTACAACAATGTACTGTATTAGGATTATGACCAACTACAACGAATAATTAGACATCTACTCATTTTCATGGTGGAAACAAATGGAGAAAACTTCTCAAATTACAAGTGCATGGTAGGAAAAGTATAAGAGAAGCTAGTACACATGATCAACCATCAAACTCTATCGAATAAGAACCTTAAAGCTACTGAGGCTCGCAAAGAGGATACTTACCTTACAACATGGCTTTTTATTTGCCCTTCAGTAGGCATTACAACAGGGCCTTCTGTCCTCCCTTGAGTAGGCCCAACAAGAAGCTCTTCAGTAGGTCCTGTCCCTGTAACTGTAAATCTTGCTGTTGATGCTGCTTTTTCAGCTCACAACCTATATTATTGTGCCATTCCTTGCGGCAATAGGAGCATTTCATCTTTGACCCAGTCCTACTCATCCTTTGACTTGATGCCTCTTCCGGCTGCATTCTTCGTCTCTTTTTTGGCCTTCTTATTTGCTTCTTCAGCGGTAAAGGTAGAGGCTTTCATGATTTGTTAGCTCCCAAAATTTGCTGCTTCTGATAGGTTGCATCATGAATTGATATGAAGCAAGGTATGAGCTTTTTTTGTACCAATCATGTAGGTAATCATTTGGGTTTTCTTGTTTCATCTGAATAGCACAAATGTCATGGGCACAGGGAATTCCATTCAGTTGCCAGGTTTGGCATGAACACTTTCTTCTATCCAGGTTGACAACATACTTATCCTGATTTTGAATAATCTCATATCCATTATCTCCATTCCAAACTGGATGGCAGAACCTACTAGCAACAATGTTTGCATCCAATCTCTTCACAATCTTAGGGCCACAGTCTCTACTCCATTTCGTAGCCTCATCTATTTACCTATGCAGTCTAGTCATAACCATAACTCGAATATCATCAAGCATGTTGATGATTGGTTTGCACCTAGCCTCTAAAATTCTGCCATTGAAAGCTTCACTAAGGTTGTTATTAATGATATCGCATTTGAACTTTTCGCTGAAGAAGGCCCGACACTAGTGCTTAGCTTCTGTCTAGAAGAGTGCATCAAAACATTCATTTGTCAGCTGCAACAATCCTTGTTTGGCTAATATGAAATCAGCCATGTTCGAACTCTTTGCTATTTGCCAGAACTACTTCTGCAGTCTATCTCCTTTGAACTTCCTTGACCACTTTGCATATATGTGCATTGCGCACATTCTATGCTTAGCATGTGGCATCAACTCAGTTAATGCAGGAATACGTCCCTACAAAAATTCAAACCAATAAATACAAGTTAGGAAAAATATTCAAGTGATTAGTATTAAAATGGAGTAAATTAATTGACAATGAAATTACCTTCTGTTGGTCGCTCATGAATGCCCATCCTCCCCCATCTGTTATCTCAAGGTCAGCCATTAAATTTTTTAGGAACCGGGACCAAATATCATTGTTCTATATCTTCACCATCGCCCAAGCTATCGGGAACATTTGATTATTGGCATCTCTCCCCACAGCAGCCAACGACTCTCTCTTGCATAAACTCTTTAGAAAGCATCCATCCAATCTTATAACTCTTCTACAACCGGCCAAGAAGCCCCGTTTGCATGCATCAAAACAGATATAAAATCTATCAAATCTAAACCCAAGATCAGGGAGTGGCCTCTCCACAACCTCTACATATACCCTATTAGATGGGTTTTGAAACATGCATTCGCCAGCATAATCCCATACCTGCGCATATTTTTCCTTATACCCACCCATCAATATCTTCATCACCCTCATCTTAGTTCTCTTACATTGATTCCTTGACACATTAACCCCCACTCGCTCCTTCACTAAATGTTGAAATTGAGAACTCTTGATCTCGGGCATTACTTTGATAGTATTGAAAAAATGCTTTGATAACCACACACTTGTTACTCTTTTATTGTTAAAAATAATTGGACAAATATGCTCCTCCTGGAATGACCTAATTTGGAATGATCCATTCTTACTTAGCACGCCATAGAGCTTCCACTCACAATTGGGTTGTGAGCACTTAGCTCTCACAAATTCCTTCGTGTTTCTAATGAATTGAACGCTCTTCTGTTCACCAATGGAGTTCTTCACAACAGCTTCCTTGAACTGTTTGGCATCGTCAAATCTTATGCCCACCGACAAAACAAGTTTATGAACAGTCGGATCATAGCAATGGTACTTACTTTTTCTTCGACGGGCAGGTTCTTCATCATTATTATCAAGCTCATTTTCCGAACCAACAACTTTATCGCCGCAGCTTTCTTTATCTTCACTTCTATTACCTTAAGCTGGATCTCCATCCCTATATACTGGCTCAGGCTTGTTTGCTGAAGCTGCAAATTTTTTCCTTAGAAATTCCCTTTGCTTTTGTCTTGATTGTGCGAGTTCATCATCATCTTCGTCACTTGGCAAATTTACTAAAGCCAAACATTTATATTCCGATTCATTGGATAAAATAATTTCCCATTCTAATCCAATGAAATCTTCATCGCCCACATCTTCACCCAAATCTTTACCCAAGATTTCAAGATATTTCTCTGTTTGTTCATCTCTATCAATATGACTTCTCTCCCTCTCATTTTGCCCTTCATCTAACCTAAACTCATTCTCTACCTAATTACTCGCTTGAACATGATCCCTCACTTCTCCTCCTTCAATGGTCTGCTCATCCCCATCGTCATCCTCATCCCCACCATCCTCATTCTCATTCTCATCCTCACTATAATACTCAACATATACCTTAACTTCTTCACCGTTAAGATATGGTAAATGATATCTTTAGTACCATTATCGTCATTAAAAAATCTCAACCCATCCTTCAATTCCTTCTCAGGAATACAGTAATGTAGTTTTTGCACTTTGCATCGTAAAAAATACACAAAATCCCTCAGAAAATCAATATATGATGGCTTCCAAACATTGACATAGATAGTACCTTCACTTCCACCACTATATTTCCAATCTTCAGTGCCAATAACAAACTCTCCACCATAGCAAACAATGACGCCTACTTGATTCGCGTCCATGTTGATGTTGCACCCAATGAAAAAAAAAGAAAAAAGAGTCATTGTCGTTTTGTTGGGACCACATGACAGATTAGCAACTTCACATGCAGGTCTTTGTCGTTTTGTTGTCAAGAAACAAATGAGACTAAAATCTCCCCAATTCGATGCATTTACAGAAACAAAAGAAACCGAATTAAATAAACACAGTGAGGTCCCCACCACCCATTTTTCAATTTAATCACATTCGGCCCCCCACAGAAGCAGTCCAATTAATTAAACAAACAAATTCGGTCCCATCACTGTTTCTCTCCGAGTCAAGCCCCTTCGTGCCCTATTTTTCATTCGGTCCCCACAACAGAAAGCGAACAAACCCTCAATTTTTCTATTCCGTCCCCATAAAAGTGACATCCCCACTACTTTCCCCTTGAGCCAAGCCCTCAATTTGTCCTCCGCGTCCTAACTTGCCCGTCGGAACCCTAAATTTTTCACTAAATTGACCAGAACATGACAAACCTGAGTGAGCGAGAGTTAGGAATGTAGCCAGCGAACGACCGTGAACGATGGCGCAACTATAGCGGTGGCCGAGCGACGGCGGGCGAGCGAACGACGGTGGGTGATCGACGGTGGGTGAGCGATCTACGGCCGGCGTCGAGAACTGTATACGTACCCTATTTTACTCCCTCTTCAGCGACATCGTTTTTTGCTATGGAGCAACGTGGCATCGTTTCTTATGTGAATCCACGGTGGATGGCAAGAAACGACGTTGTTTCTTACGAAGAAAGGAAACATAGTCGTTTTATGCCATCCACCATGGACAATCTTTTTTTAATATAAAAGCCACGTCGATTTTTTTTTAATATAAAAGCCACGTAATCATTTTGGCCGGAATTTCTCGCCGGTGGCATCAAAGTGATCATTTTTCCTCCGATTTGACACTTAAGTGATTCAACGGAAACTTTTGGCACCAAAGTGAGCGCCGTACACAACTTATGGCACCAATAGTATACTTCACTCCTAATTTAAGTATAGTTTTTGACGTCGAAGGTGCTTTCTATCATGTCAGGGTTCGAGCATCATAAAGATGCTTTCAATTATTGTCAGGGTTCGAGGGCAATAATGCAAGTATGAAGACAAAATGCCCACTTTTTCTCAAAGGTGTTGGCAAAACAACCAATATTTGACCCAAAAGGGTTTGGTTGTCTAAATTCCTTTCCAAATGCTCCTCCCAAACACATTATGATTTGGCGGATTGTCTAACTGAGATTCCTGAAGTTGACTGGTAGCAATTAGACAGTAATGAAATATCCTTGTTATTTTAAGGGATAAGTGCATTGGAAGTCTTAAAATTTGTCATGAAAATATAATTTAGTTCTAAAATTTTCAAAAAGTGCAATTAAGTTCTAAAACTTGTCATAAGTATAATTAAGTCCTAAAAATTTCAAAAAGTGCAATCAAGTCCTAAAACTTGTCAAAGTAGTTCAATCTAAGTCTTTCCATTGATCGCACTTTTTGAAAATTTTAGGAATCGGTTGCACTTTCGAGACAAGTTTTAGGATTTTATTGAATCTTTTGAAAGTTTTAGGATTTGATTTAACTTTCGTGACAAGTTTTAGGATTTAATTACACTTTTTGAAAGTTTTAGAACTCAATTACATTTTCATGATAAGTTTTAGGACTTCTAATGTACTTATCCCTTATTTTAATTACACTTAGTCGATTGAATGTCAAAGCATTATAGCTATTCGTTCTCTCTCATTTTGTGTTCTCTCCTTAGCAAAATACAAACTCTTACTGAGTCAGACTTCCTGCAATATCCAGAAATGAACCCAAGTGACCACAGGTTCATGGTCGACAAAATTCGATGTTTGCTGTTTCTACAAGACGTACAGATATTTATCATGGTAAGTGGCCTTCACCGCACGATAAGGAGTCTACTTGACTAATCTAAATGCCCCATCTATAAAAAGCTGTAACTTAGATGTCAGAAACTTGCCCAACTTATTGAAGCTTGGAGAACCAGCTGGATGTTAAAGGCAAATTACACCCCAGAAATTGAGACAACCGTGAGGTTACTCTGAGATACTCTTGATGCTGACTAATAGAAGAGTAGTTCTGTACCAGGTTTGGTGGAGTGTCTAACTGAGATTGTGGAAGTTGACCAGTAGCAAATGTCCAACTACGAATTTCCTTGTTATTGTAACTAGACTCAGTCGATAGAAAAACAAAATGCCCATCTTAAGCCACAAATTTCAACATAGGTACCGTGTGCTTGGAGAAGCAATTATCCGTCAGTGTCATTCTGGATGGCACGCAAACTCAGGATGATTTCAAAAACCCTTTTTATTCCCTTTGACGGTGAGCATTATTCTGACAGGATCGCAGCGATGTTTTCGATCATCATCTTTCTTTTATTTTCTGAGCTTCGAGGAAATTTAACTTGGCTACAGTTATAGGACGTCATGATAGTGCTACACAAGAAACTGGTGGAAGTAAGCCTAGTGTTATCAGGTGCAAACAATTCTTAAACATTAATCTGCTCTAGGAACTCTGTCCTTGAAGTTGTACGAAACTCGTTTTCTTAAACGAAAACAACTTGAAACATATTAATAGGTTGGGAGACTGTTCATCTGCCGACGTTTGTTCGAATTTGGACCTTCGGTCAAACAAATTGAAGTTTGTCTTTGTTAGACATAACTTGCCTGCAAATAGCCACAAAGTAGGTATTATAAGAAAAACAAGAATACGAAAATGATTTTTTATATATTCAGTTGGCTAGTCGGATTGCGTTCTTCTTAATCTGTTCTTTTACCCTGCATCGTATGCAAGTGAGACAGGACTCTGCTGTGGTGTTCTGCCTAGTTATTTTTTTGTTCTTGTCTGATGCACTTAATGTGAGTTATGGTTTTGCTTGCCCTGTAAACAAGAACGGGACCGGATATAATGCTAACTTGTAGAGAATAATCACATTTATATTGGTAGGATGCTTTTGGTTCGAAAGAAATGAATCTGGAGATGACTTCAATACAGCATGTGACAATCTCAAATTAGAAACATGAAAAAAAGCATACAAATGAAATTGGCCGGCGCCATGACAAAATGAACTTGCACATTTATTATGTATGAATATGTTTCTGTGCTAACATTATTTATTAATCATCATGCTAGCACTTTCTGATGACCCCCCATCAATTTTTGCCCATTCATAAATGCTGGGGGGGGTTTTCAACGGATAAAAACTTAGTGAAGTCGCCTGCAGATCGTCATCCCATCACCTATCGAAGCGTGACAAATTTGGACGCGAGCATCGTTGCCGAGTAATTTGTTGAACTCAAGCAGCAGCTTTCGACCCTCCTTATATTTCTTTCCAACTGTGTCTTCAGGCATCGCTACAGTTCCCCTCCAGAGGGTGTTGTCGTAGACGACTAGCCCACCCACTTTGACCAGTTTCATCAGCCTCTCATGATAATTCAAGTAGTTGACTTTGTCCGCGTCGACAAAGGCAAAGTCGAAGCTCCCCTCGTTGTCAAGCTGCATTTAGTTTTATTATGGCAAATCCCCATCAGACTTGATCGAACAAAGAAAGCATTAGAAAGGAGCGTAACACAGAACAAGGCACAAGTAGTAAATAGTTTGTCACGATGTAAACTGTGTTTTGAAGCTAAATTAGCTTGCTCTATCAAAGTGAAATCCATATAACGTTTCTTATAGAACATATGACGCAGCAGGAGGCAACTGCATAAACTAGGAAAGGATGGTAAATGACCCACGTTTGCCATTAAATCATCTAGTGCTCCGAGAGCCTCGGCGTTGATGAAGTCAACTTTGTGCTCTATTCCGGCCTTCTTGATAATGGGAAATCCCATTTCATATGCCTCGCGATCAACATCTATGGCTATTATCTGCAGAAATTGTGATTCCATGAGCAATCCAATCAAATTCTATTATTATAATGCATGATGAGTGCTTGGAGACCTTTCCATCATCAGGAATTGCTAGGGCAGTGAGTAAAAGAGAGTATCCGGTGAAGACCCCGATTTCAATTGTCCTTTTGGCATTGATAAGCTTCAGTAGTATTCCCATCAATTGACCTGCATCTGGTGCAGTGCCCATCCAATGACTGAATATAAAAAAATACAAGAAGAAAAAGTTGAATCATCCTCCTTGAAAGTGTCAACTCCAAGATGTTTCAAATGTATGACTCCTTAAATTGCATGAAAGCATTATAATTCAGTCAGAGATTGTACCATGATGTTATGAACACTTACGAGAAAGAGAGAGAGAGAGAGAGAGAGAGAGAGAGAGAGAGAGAGAGAGAGACCATGGATGGCTTGCAGAAACTTCTCTCAGCTCCTTAAGAAGCTCTGGTTCATTTGGGTACACACTTGTGTCCAAGATGTACTGCGAGATTGAACACATACATGGAAGCAATATTTAACAAGCAAATACAGTATAAGAGAAGGTAAATAATCCTCACATTAGCCGTTTTGGATTCGATTCATATTAAGCTTAACCTATTAGGATTGAACTAAAGAAAGCTCAACAAACCCCCAAATGGCCTACTTTTGACAGTATCGAAGGGTTAGATTTTTCTGGCATGTCGAAAAATGAAAGCCAGGCAAACTACCATTTGACCGAAGAGAGGGAAAGGAATAGAGGATGTGAATGACGATAAATGGAGTACCTGATATAGCTCCTTACTCTGCAACAACGCCTTGTCATAATTTGATGCTGCTTTCATTTTCTCTTCCATTCTTTCTCTTTCCTTAGAAAACTGCCTTCACATCAAGGAAATGAACCCAAATGACTCAATGTTCACGGTTTGCAATGTGATTACGATAGCGCAAAATTAACATGACCACAGACTGTGCCATGCATAGATTTTGGCGATATTTATCATGAAATGTGACCGTGATTCACCGCAAGAGTTCTCCTCTACTGATTAAAATGCCTCATCTATGAAAGGCTGTATATTAGAGGTTGGAACTTACCTTATTGAAGCTCGGAGAACTAGCTCTGCGTGTTTAGTGGCCACATGTCAGGTTCTTTATAGTAGATTGAGGCTGACTAATTAAGCGCAAGACAAGAATTGTTCCTTGACTCTAAAATGATATAGACAACGCGGTTTCGTGTAGTGTCTGATTCATTTGTCCGGCAGTTGACTTTGGGATATTATGCTATGTAATCTTGTTTTGTATTGTATTGTAACTGCACCATTTTGTTGAATCAATTGAAAAGAATGCAAGGACTATTGCAGTCCTACATATTTCAATGTAGACGCCATGTGCTTTGAGAAGCAATTAAAATGCCGCATTAGAGCACGACACAATCGAGCTTGTCTTTATCAGCTGAAGGCAATTCTTGAACTGCATTCTGAAGATGTTTGATTTGATTCAATTCGATTAATCTTTATTGGTTTTTCAAAAGCAACTTGAAATGCATAAATAGATTGTGAGAGAGTTCATGAGCTGACAACCTTTTATACTTGCACAGATCATCAAAAAATTAATGGTTGTGTTCGAGTGTACTATTGGCTTTTGAACTATCATGAAGAATTAGTTTTTTCTGAATCCTAAGTTAAAATTTTGTATTTGGGCAGATAACAAGATACAGTTGCTCATCAGAATATTGAGATGAACCGGATGCAGAAAGTTGGGTAGGTGAATTAGTACCAATGAAAAAATAATTCAGGCCTCAGCGCCGTATAAACGATAATGTCTTTGATGATACAATTGATATGAAATCTAATTTTGGAACTTTAGAGACGAGAATTGAATTTGGACAACTGTACTGCAGATCCAAATAAAGTAACTCAATGTATCGACCATAAGATAAACCATCAAACATAGTTACCTAACGAATCCTAGAATTTTCCATATGATATAGTTTTGGATTATTCGAAAATGATCTTATCAAGCTTTCAAGCAATAATTACCATGTAAAACCAGGTTCTTCCAGCTTGAATATACTGAATCCTAGATTTCCAAGCATTTGAGTTTGTTGTTGGCCCAGGCAAATTAAAATCCCTTTTGTGAAAGTACTGTCCATCTTGTAGATGAACTAGAAAAACAAAAGGAAAATTTAGTGAAATTTCAGTCATCAGAATTCGCAACTAGCTATGATTTTCTGGTTCTTAAAGTTACCGGAGACATTGTGTTGCAACAAGTAGTTATCAGTTATCCATTTCCCTGGTTCATCCTCTTTTTGTACAACATTTAGTACTACAAACTCCTCCATCTTCAACTGTGGGCTTCTGATTTCAGTTGAAAAAGTCTAAATCATCCCGAGTATGGGAGAACTGACTTTTAAATCAGGTGTGAGATGGGAGAGTTGACTTTTCAATCACGTGTGAACTCCCAGTTACTTTCAATGCACGAGATACAGAATATTTACTATCAAAAGTTGTCCACAATCAAGAAACAAATAGATCCAGATCCAGTCAAAGAGCTTCCTGAGCAAACGCCGGGCACAGTCATTATTTCGTTACTTGTAGTAAAGTCAATCTATGAATTGGAAATAAGAGAACATTTGTTGTGAAATGACGTGGAAGTCGATGGGTTTTGCAATTTAAGTCTAATGTGAAAAGAGCGTTTTACCAGAGAAATTAATGAGGAATGAAGATTGGAGATCTACGTAATTCAGTCCCTCGCAGTCTCTATTCCACGGGAGAGCCACCTGCCAAGTAATTACTGTAAATCCAAAGAAAACGGAATTTATAATTGCTCAAAGTTTTTTCCTGCCTTAAATTGCACTCATAGCATCACAATTTTTCACAGAGAACTCACTTGTAATACTCATGAAGAGAAAACCCTAACAACCTCTTGCGTGCTCAATATGTTACAACCGAGGAAAATTCTGCGTTTATATGTTCCATTGTGACTTGCCAAGTCAAATAAGGATGCTAATTAAAACTAGTAATCTAACTTCAATATGAAAAGCAATCTGATAATTTCTTGCTTGTCCGGGTGGCAAACCCCAGTCCAATTTGCGATTGGAATTCTTTGCCGTCTCAAGCTGGAAGACAACTTAGCATAGTCAACAAGGTATAACCTGAAAGATGTATTGAGAAGTCAGTTTTGTCAAATGAATTCACTGACGCGCGACACGTGTTATGAGCAGATGATTATTTAAGTAAAATAGATTGCCTTCTTTTGCGTGATCGGCATGTGCTTTGATAATTTTGCGCTTCGATGACTGGCGGTGCATTTTAATAACTTGGCAGCAATACACGATTAGATCATATGCCTGCAATGTCTTCCCTTCCCTGATCACACGTTCAACGTGAGAGAGGTAGAGTAAACACTTGATGAACTCCTCCATGACAGGCATCTCAACCATGATGTATACTCATCAGACATCAAGGGAGAGAACCAAAGAGAGTAGTACTATATTGTCGAAGCAGCAATGTAATGTCGGCCTCGTGAAAGCGAAACATCAGCAAGCGTGGTCAATACGCGCCTTAACCCGGACTTACGAAAAGTCCGCCTAATTTGTGATGCAAGGATCATCTACGGTCAACTATTGCAACTTCAACATCAAGTATCTGCAAAAACCCGGAAATTATCCGGACACCACATGAGCCTGTATTCCAGCAGTTTGGTCCTGACTGTTGAAAAGTCAGAGGCGCAACTCTATATTGATTTACTGGGATAAAATTTTTGAAGGTGAAACACTCACAACTCACACAAAGAAGAGAAGCAGATAGCTAGACTTGTCGATTTATTTGACCTTAACAAAAATAGTTACAAGACTCTCCTATTATAAATTTGTTACATGATCTTTGCTCTTCTCATAAATATAACTATCGTTCCGGAGAAGATGAATCTCTAGAAATTTACAAAACAATCATTATGTCTCATCATATCTTATCATATCTCATCATATCTCTAGAAACAACCACTACACCTAAAAATACAAATAGACTCATTAAAAGTTATGCAACAATTATGGTTCTTCTTCAATGTAGGTACCTAATAGTCTTTGATATCAATTTTGGGATCTCAGTGTCAAAATATCGGCAACTCAATTCTCGTTATCAAAGTATTGGCACCGATGAATTTGGTTTAATTTCTAAGACTCTCCCTTAAACCAAATTTCTTTTGTCGGTCATTACAAGTAGGCTCTTGAACTTTTGGAGAGCATCGATCTTGAGAGGTTTAGTAAAAATGTCTGCTACTACTTGATCTTCTATCTTCACATGCAACACTTCAACCTCATTCTCTTTAACCTGATCTCGAATGAAGTGATATTGAACATCATTACATTTGCTTCGTTCAAGAAAAATTGGATTTTTCGCCAATGCAGTAGTATAGACATTATCAACAAAAACCTCAGTTGCTTTCTTATGCTACATAAGAATATCTTTGAGTAGTCTTCCCTTCACATGTCGACGAAGTAAGACTAGTTTACTTCTTTGATGATCATGTGAAAGTAGTGTCAAAAAAGAAAAAAAATACAAAGCCTATAGAGCTCTTTTGATCATCGATATCTCGACCATAATCACTATCCAAATAAGCTCTAAGTTGGAATGATTCAGAGTGATAATAGTGTAGGCCATGAAGGTAGTACCTTTGATGTATCGAAGTTTCCTTTTTGCAGCTTTAAGATGAGATGACTTTGGTTTCTTCATAAATCGACTCTCAATTCCAACACTATACATAATATCCAGTCTCGTCCATGTCAAGTATCTCAAACTCCTAATCAAGCTTCTATAATATGTCGAATCAACATCGATACTATCATCAAACTTTGAAAGCTTGATTCCACACTCCATTGGTGTATTGACCGTCATATAGAATTTTTCAAGGATATTTTATGTATATCCTTCTTGGGGGAAAAAATCCCCTCGACACTTTCCATCACTTTGATCTCGAGGAAATAATTCATGAGACCATTATTTGTCATCTTGAATTCTTTCACCATTAATGCCTTAAAAGCATCAATCATCTCTGGATCATTTCATGTAAAAACAAGGTCATCGACATATAAACAAACAAATAGAACAATACCTTTTTCTTGCTTCAAATAGAGTGCATGCTCATATGGACATTGGAAGAATCCATTTACCTTGAAATAAGCATCGATTCTGGAATTCCATGCTCTTGGTACTTGTTTAAGCCCACATAGAGCTTTCTTCAACTTCAACACTTTGTCTTCAATACCTTTCACGACAAACCCGTCAGGTTGTTCAACATAAATCTCTTCCTCAAGGGTGCCATTCAAAAATGCTGATTTGACATCTATTTTATAAATTCGCTAATCATTTTGAGCAGCATTGGAAATGATCAATTTAATTGTTTCCATGTGGATGACATGGGGAAACTTTCATCATAGTCGATTCCAGCTTTTTGCTTGTACCCGTTCGTGACTAATCTAGCCATGTATTTTGTCACTTCATCTTTCTCATTCTTATTGGCCTTGTACACCTATTTGACACCAATCGCTTTCTTGTCCCGTGGGAGATTAGCAAGCTCTCATGTTTGATTCTTTGCAATGGCTTCAATTTCTTCATTCATGGCTTTCCTCCATTTTTCTTCTTTAGCAGCATCCTTATAGACAAGTGGTTCACAATCTGCAAGAAAACATACAAGATGAAGCTCATCGGTAGCTTCATAAATATCGAACAATCTCTCCGAACTTAGCACCAGCGGTTCATCGACACCATTTGAAAAGGTTGGTGATGATGAACTTGAAGATGATATTGGAGAAGAAGGTGCCGAATGAACCTTCAACTCCGTTCGATCGGAATCACCATGAGCATTCGCTTATTCTTTTTTATTGTCTTCCCACGTGCCATCTTCATCGAACTTGACATCTTTGCTTATATACACTTTCAAAGTGTTAGGATTAAATAATTGATAGGCTTTGGATGATGAGTCATACTCATTAAAGATGAACTTTTTGCTCGTCTTCTAGCTTCAATCTTTTCTGGTTTGGGACATGAGTATAGGCAATGCTCCCGAAAATCCTCAAGTGTGAAACACTTGGTTTTCTCCCAATCTATGTTTCTTTTGGAGTTACACCTTTAAGTTTATATGTGGGACATCTATTTTGAAGAAAAATTGCGCATGAAATAGCTTTAGCCGAAAGCTCCTTGGGCAAATTTTTGCTCTTCAACATGCTCTAAACCATGTCAAGAATGGTTCTATTTTTCCATTCCGCTATGCCATTTTGTTGAGAAGAATACAGAGCCGTCAAGAAACGTCGAATACCATGATCCACATAGAATTTGTTAAATTGGCTGAAGTGAATTCTTTGCCATGATTGGTCCTCAAAGTTGTGATAAAATAGCCGCTCTCATTTTTAGCCAAGTTTTTGAATTGTTTGAAAGTATCAAACATTTCTATTTTCTTTCAAAAAGTACACCCAAGTTTTCCTAGAAGAATTATCAATAAAAGTAACAAAATATCGATGATTACCATATAAGTACGGAGTGATTGAGCCACATACATCAAAATGAATCAATTCAAGCGATTCATTTACTCATTAATCGCTTCCTTCAAAAAGCTAGGTCTGAAATGCTTACCGATAACACACCATTTACATAATTGATCAAAATGATTAATGTGGTAAGCCATAAACCATTTTCTTGCAAGAAAGCAAATTGAGTTTGCCAAAATTGAGATGGCTAAACCTCAAAAACCACAATTATAAATGATCATCCACGCATGTCTTTGGACATTGAGATATATAATTCTTTATATTGAGAATAAACATCCTGTTTTTTGACATCTTCACATTCGCAATTAATTTATTATTCCTGTCTCTTAGCACAAGACTAAGATCTTTCATATCAATAATATAGCTTTTCTCCATAAGCTGTCCCAAACTCAAAATATTGCTTGACATTTTGGGGAAATAATAAATATTAGTAATAAACTAACGTGTACCCTTCTTCAAATGAATCAGAATTGTATTTTTGCCTTCAACAAGAAATTTGGAGTTATCACCAAATGGGACTTTCCCTTTAATTGTCTCATCTAACTTGGCAAACATCTCTTTTTGCCCACACATGTGGTTACTTGCACCGGTATCCAAATACTACTAATCACTTTGACCTCTTTCATCTTCTTTGAATGCCAATTATATAACTTGATCGGCATCATTCACCAAGTTTGCCTTTTCATTTGCTCTACTACTCTCTTTATTCCAGTAGTTAGAAGCATAATGGTCAAATTTATTGCTATGATAATATCAAATTTTAGATTTATGATATCATTGGCTTGTCAAGTTCCTTCCTCTTCCATGAACACCCCTTTGATATTGGTATCTACCATCACTTCGAGCAATATCTCATCTACTTCATCCACGACCTCTTCTTTGAAAGTGACCTTGGCCTTGACCACCATCACGATCTTGATTTGTCCCATGGATTTGTGTGGGTTCTCTTCTTTGCTCCTTCTCATTTTAGATGGTCAATCGCGTGTCGAGAACTTCCTCCTTGTTAAGAGAGACGCTCAACTTGTTGAAGGGTGCCATATAGAAGAATTCCAAAGTCGACGAATCTCCTTGTTATTTTGTGATCCTATTCTTCTAAATTTATCTAGAGCTATACTTGTAATCAAAAGAGAGACTAAAGTGTGGTGAGACCTTGAGAAAGTGTAGTAGAGACTCTACACTGTGGAATCAAGGGCGTGAGATTGTAAATTCTCTTTTTGATTCTTAGTGAAATCCAGCTAGAGGGCTGTCCGTGCGGGAGAGTGGACGTAGGCTTGGTCTAAGCCGAATCACTATAAATCTGGAGTTTTGATTCTCTATCCCTAATTCTTTTACTTTACATTGCTTTCACTTGCAGCGATTATTGTTTTCAAATCCTTAATCCTTCATAAAATAAATTGTCTATACATTCTGTTAATTTTATAAAAATTGTCTAGTCACCTATTCACCCCCCTCTAGGTGCTGTTACTCGTTGATCGGCACTAGACTGATTTTTTTGTCGTTTTGGTGCCCGGTGCTCGTAATTGAAATCTCGAGATTTTCACGACAACCGATGGTCGCCAATGTATCGAAGATGTACAATGTGACTCAAGATAAATCGATCACGGGTCAATTGCACTAAAAATTTCCAAAAGCTACCCGGTAGACTAGGTCATGCTAAAATCACGTCGGATTGAAATTAACTGCGGATTTGAACTCGATTTCAGAAATTGAAAGTTTTGTCATGTCATGATCTATTTTAGGGACGTCGACTCATCCTCTGAAAATTTTTCGAAGATTCTGAGATTTTTACGGAAAATCGATTCGGACGTTGCGGAAAATTAACAGAAATTCGGATGGGCTAAGTTGAAGGAAAATTGGACTTCCAAGCCGAGCCTTTGGATGTTGGGGACTTACAAAAAATTGTACGTGATTTTTCTTCATCGAAATTGGACTTCGATTTGGAGAATTTGTGAAGAAATTGAGGCCAAGAGAGTGAAATTCGGATCCTAGGAAAAGGGCTGGAATTTTGGCTTCAACTTGATTAATTGTGGATTTATCTTGGTAGAAAGTAATAGGGGGAACAATGCATTTAATTAAATGGATGAAGCTTGGACTTTTGGGGGCATTATAATCATTCCCTTGACCATTTGGCCTCATCCTTTCCCTTTTTCTCTCTTGGATCGTCACCCTTGCTTGACCCCCTTCGGTTCTGCAGCTTCATTTTATTTCATCGAAGCCTCTCCACGCCGTTCCCTAGCTTTGCCATGAATTCAGCTGCTCCACGATCTTCCTCCAAGCTGCCGCGTGCTAGCCTCCACCCATGAATTCCCTTTCCGAATCTGCTAGCATCTTCCACCATCTTCGATTCTCCTGCTGCAGCTTCACGCCAACACCTCCACCGAATTCACGTTCCCTGCCACACGTTCGTAGCCACGCCGGTCAACTTCTCTCTCTCTCTCTCAGCCCCTTTGTTGACTATGCTACCTCGTGTCTTCATCTCCACCGAAGTTCATCCATCTTTGCTACTTTTGTCTCCAACTGGCCGTGTGGAGTCGAGCAAAGCCAGCCCCAACGCCTTTAGCGTTTCCCCTCTACCTTTTGCAGCTGCCTTCACGCCCATGAGCCTAGAAGCCTGCATGTTCGGCCCAAGTCCCACGCAAGTCAGCAGCCTTCAGCAGCCCAAGAATTCGGCAACTCAGCCTAGCAGTTTCTTTTGTTGCTCGGCCCAACAATTGGGCCATTTGAAGCTCACGAAAATTTCAGCAGCCTAGTCTTGAAGCCCAAACTGCAGCCCCAAGCCTAGCCCAAGTTAGCAACAAATCTCAGCTTGGGCTAAGATTTGTTGGGCCGATTTTAGGCTCGGTCCGAGCTTCGTCGATGCCGCAGCAAACTTGAGTTTCGGTTGCTGTCGCGGTGAACCGATCTTCACTTTAAACCGGTGAGTTTATACACTAAACTCTTCTTAGTAGGCTAATGACGTTTAAGAGGTGTTTAGTTTAATTCAATTATGGATTAGATGGTTAGGTAAATTAGATTAGTGATTTAATTATTTGTCGATGCATGTTAAGTGGATAGTTAGTGCAATTAGGGCCTAGACGAGCTCTAGTATTCATCTAGAGTGACTTGGAAATTTTCCAGGTCCATTTTGACGTTCAATTAGGGCCTCATTTGTTTTTACTTCTTTTTTCTGTTTTTAAACAAATTTTGTGTTTTTTTGTTCCGGGGAACAAAAAAAAAGCAACAAAACGCGTTTGTTTGCGTTTTTGTTCCAAATCTATTTTTTGTTCCCTGGGAACACTTTTGGAATAGAAACAAGAAAACAAAAAAAACTTGTTTCTTGTTTCGGAACAAAATTAGAAACACATTTTCTCTCTCCTCTTTTTCTTCTTTTTTTTTTTTTCTTTCTTTTTTCTTTGGCCGGTCACTGGCCTCGGCCATGGCCGGCGATCGGCCAAAGAGGGCCGGCGGCGCCGTCGAGGGCCGGCGACCTCGCCGGGCGTCGCCGGCCCCCCTGTGAGGCCGAGCGTCGCCCCCTCGGCGAGGCTCGGCCTCGCCTTGGTTGGGCGGGTCGGGCTCGCCCGGATCCGGCGAGCCCGAGCTCGCCCGACCACCGGCGAGGCTCGGGCTCGCCGGGCCATCCCTGCGACGCCGGCCTGGAGGTGGCCCGGCGAGGCCGAGCCTCGCCGCCGGGCGAGCTTGGGCTCGCCGGACTGGCGAGCCCGACCTGCCCGACCCAAGGCAAGGCCGCCCGGCCCTCGTCGGCGGTCGCCGCCATGGCCGGAGCGCGGCCGGCCAAAAGAAGAAAAAAAAAAAAAATAAAAAAATAAAATAAAAATAAAAATATTAAAAATTAAAAGAAATAAAAAGAATACAAATTTACCAAACGTGTTTTACGTTCATTTTTTATTCTGGAACAAGTTTACCAAACGCGTTTTTGTTCAAAATTGTTCCCCTAAACAAACACTTTTTTCTATTTCGTTCCCTAGAACAATTTTTAAACGAAGTGTTACCAAACGCACCCTTAGGCATTACGGGCCTAAGTTGATTTATTGGCATTTATTTAATATTTTTGTAATTATTTAATTATTTATTTATTTTTCGAAAATTAGATCGGGTAGTCGATGACCGGAATTTCGTGCTGATTGCAGCGGTGCTCTCTGTTTATTTAATTGAGTACTTGATTGTGCAAATTGAGCGGAAATTATAATTTTGGGTATTTATCCTAAAATTAAGTAATTTCAATAATTAATTAGAAAATTACCGGGCGTCGGTTTACAACGCCAAAAATGTTTTTAGACACTATATAAATAGTGGGATTTTCTAAAATAAAGATATGCAAATTTTGGCTTAGGTCGACCGTGTACCCACACACGATTATTTTATCGGGTATTATTAACGTGATGAAAATAGGCCAGGGAATTATTTTTAATTGAAGAATTTGAGTGCGAAGCACAATGTCCTTGGTCGTGAGTGAATGATTGTGTGTTGGTTTATAATCAAGGCATGTTGATTATTCAAAGTTGAGGTGATAGGTGTCGGGTTGAGGAAACCCGATGGGTTGTGAGTGGGTAAAGGACTAAGTACTACATAGGTAGAAGACTTCGTGTGAGTCTTCTCTAGTGCATTATACCATTGCTTATTGTAGTCAAGGGCTAAGTGTTACATGGCGACTTGAGTCACATGGGAATTACCTCTAGTGCCTTGTAGTATTGTCATGCATAGTGAAGGGCTAAGTACTACACGCGGATGAAATTTCGTGTGAGTCATCTCTAGTGCCTTATACTATTGCCTAGTGCAATAAAGGACTAAGTACTACACGATAGCAAGACTTCGTGTGAGTCACCTCTAGTGTCTTATATTGTTGTTTTCTGTAGTGAAGGGCTAAGTGCTACACGATAGTGAGACTTTGTGTGAGTTATCTCTAGTGCCTTACACTATTGTTATTTGTGGTCAATGACTAAGTACCACACGATGGCAAGACTTCGTGTAGGGTCACCTCTAGAGCCTTGAGTCTAGTATTGAGTTGGAATGTGGAGTCTGATTTTGAGTGGGAATGTTGAATTGGAATGTTGAGAGTAAATATCAGGTGTAGATGGAACCCCCGATATGATTTACCGTGCCTAATTATGGGATGGAATTGTGTGATACGGAATGTGACGTGTCATAACGATTTGGCCTTATAATTGGGACTCTTGTGGATTGTTTGATTGGATGATGGATTATTGATGCTGACTCAATTGATTGACTAAGATTGAATGAGATATTCCAAAGGCTTGGGTGTTGTTACTACATGTATGTGATATATGAATTGTGCTCACACGCAGGAGGGAACTAAGGCGAGGTAAGCCTTTGTTCTAATTGTGTGGTTGCATGATTGCGTGGTTAGGACGCTTCTAGGCGTATTTTCCTCCTAATCAGGGTTTAGAGCATGAACTCGCTGAGATTTATATCTCACCCCGTCATGGGCTCAATTTTCAGGGCCATAGAGCGGAGGACCTGGAGCCGAGCTGAGGTGACTTGAAGTGTAGGTCAGATAGGGCAGCCTCCTTTTGAAAGTCAGTCTTTTGTAGACCTTTGGTTGTTGACCTATGTATATAATTCAGTGTGTATATAAATGCACGTTTAGTTTGTGAATCTATTTCCTGTTTTTCTATCCCAAGTTATTGATGCCAAGGGATTAGTAATTCGCTTTCACATGTGCAATAAAATGAAAGGGTCGGCGACTCGTCCTGGGAAGTTGCAAAATTTTATCGACCAAAGAGGGATGGGCACGCGCTCGAGGATCGAGGCGTGACAATAGGCACCGAGCAAAGCTTTCATTCTGACGGCCCAATTACCATAATTGTCTTTGGTAAGATGAAGGTATCGAAGAGGAAGCTGATTGTTCATTGATGCCATGATCACAAATCGTGAGCTCCAATACCAATCTATTGAAAAGTCAGAGGCGTAGCTCCGTTATTGATTTGTTGGGATAAAATTTTTAAAGGTAAAACGCTCACACAAAGAAGAGAAGGAGATAGATAGGCTTGTCAATTTGTTTCACTTTAACAAAAACAATTACAAAACTTTCCTACTTATAGACTTGTTACATGACCTTTGCCCTTCCTCATAAATATAGCTAGCTTTTCAGAGAAGATGAATCTCTAGAAACTTACAAAGCAATCACCATACCTCACTATATCTCATTATATCTCACAATATCTCATCATATCTCTAGAAATAATCACTAACCTAGAAATATGAACATACTTTTTTAACGCAACAATTATGATTCTTCTTCAATGCGGGTACAAAATAGTCTTTCATATCAATTTTGGGATCTCGGTATTGAAGTATCGGCAATTCAATAGTATCGGCACCGATGATTTTGATTTAATTTTCAACACGAAAGGGTCTTGAGCAACAACACCACCTCTATTAAGTTGCTTCGTGTGGATTTCTTTCTTGTTCTTCAATAGCTTTATCTATGAAACCACAAGCTCTAACCTCGTTTCGCTGCAACGAGAAACATGAAACATATCTACTCCTCTTGACTTGTGTGCAAAGCTCAATCCTTTCCTGAAGTATTTGAAAACACACAAAATTTTTGCCCACAAAAGGCAAAAGAGCGAAGAATCTTCAAAAGGAATATTAGAGAGAAGATTATTACCACTTTGTAGGTTTGAAGCTCCTTTGAAGAAAATTCACCTTGAAGATTCTTTCTTGAAGGTTAATAATACGAAAGAAGGAAAGCAATGATGCTTGGTGTGCTTGCTTTGGCAAATTAAGAGGCTGAAATTGTCGTATAGAAGTATTTTCTCTTCCTATTCTTTTAACTCATGATAAATACGAGGGACTTCACAATCTTATCTTATACTTGAAAGACATAAGGGGTATTTGTATTGGTTTTTGAACTTTTTAGGAACTGTAGTAAGTAATAGGATCTTGTCCAACAACGGAAATAATTGTAAAGACTAAGGTTATCTACACAGTATTATCATGTACCATATAATCTGTTCGTTTTTTGCACATTAATTGAAATAGTGTTTATAGAATAAAGTTTTGTGAACTTATGTTTGGCATTTTGTAATTGATATTGATCTTGTTTGTTTCCTTGATTAAAGAACAATTATGTTCTCTTTCCAGTGAAATTTTCACATGAGAGCCTAGTCCGTCCAATCTGAATTTATAATTTCACTATGCGTTGAAGCAATTACATAGAGTTGGTAACTATAGGGAAAAACACAAAAACAAATGGTCTTAAACCCAACAACGTTCGTAAAAGTAATGTCGAGGTTTTATCTTAATTAGGGTCAATCCATAGAGTAATGTCGTCTTCTATAGAAAAGAAGACTAAACCATTCCCAGCGTCCACATACAATCCCTTAAAGATGGATTTTCATATAAGTCGAGAGATGTATTAGATAATATCTAAGTAACACAAACGATTCCTTTTATGAATTCAAACCATCCATTTTCCACTAAACAAATGACACCTTAAATATTACAGAAAATGATAAGTTTGCGTACTAAAGACAATTTATAGGAAATGGTACACTGTACAATAAGATGATGTGAATCAATATTTAGAAAATTTGGCATCAAACTACGACCGAGTCTTTATTTTTACAAACTACAAAGTGATGAAGCTAGATCTAACACCTAGAGGGGGTGAATAGGTGTTTAAAAGAAATCTTGACAAGTAAACTCAAAATAAAATAAGTTGCAAGTAAAATCTGGATGAAGAATAGAATCAATTTTGAGGGACACCAGACTTCTTAAGCAGAAAGTGTGTAACAAACTTAAATTAAATAAAGTTAAGAGAAGAGAAAATTGCATATGAATTTTGTAATGGTTTGGCTTATATTAAGTCTACGTCCACTCTCTCACGTTGACAGCCTACTAGTTGGATTTCACTATATAATTAACAAAAGATTACAACTTATGAGTCTAAACACTCAGTTGTAGATCTCCCCAGCTCACTAAGACACTATTTTTGTGTATTTTTCTTTAGATCACAATTTGTAATACTCACAGATGAAGATAGAATTCTGATTTCACGTTCCTATCCAACTTGACCGCATCACCTTCCTTAAATACTCCTCCATGCAACACTAGCAATTGACATCATCCGAAGGAAATTCTTCCAATCAGACCATTGGACAGAATCATTTAAGAAGATCTTGTAACCGTTGAAGACGGGAATGGAAATATCACTTGATTTTGGTTGCCCATACAATCAAAATCTCAATTTCCATAAATGATGCTTTCTCATAAGGAACTTGTCTTCGAGGTTGATTTTGTCAATATATAATTAACTCAATCAATTTTTTGAATAAGGTAAGTAAAATTCTTGGCCAGAAGATAGTCATTGAAGAATTGTTTCCAAACAAAGTTTATTCTGGATTTTAATTGCAACGTTACTGAGTCTGGTTTTGGACTCTTCCTCACTTTGGACACTATCTCGTTTTGAGCTCATCGGAGTGAGATATACTTATGGAAAAGTATTGTCAAGGATATTAAAAAATTCCCAAAAGCAAAGGTGATAGAAGCAGAAAGTTTTGTTAACTTCAAAACTTAGTAGAAATTTTCTCAACAATCTTCATCTTTTTTATGCTAACAAAACTTTTATGCAGATTTAAATAAAAACCTGCAAAATAATACTTAAAAGGTACAACTAATGGAAATTTATGAACAAGTGAATATGCAACCACAATATGCAGACATAATATGTAGACATTAGACTTAATATTAATAGCAGTCTTAAAAACTATAATTCTGCAAACATATCAACCATACAAGTCACACAAGCCACACATTAAAAATCTTTTAAATTTGCACATGTCTTCCCCTTTTTGTCAACATCAAGAGGGGTCACAAATCTGCAGATCAAACTAGCAAGCCAAAAAAACATGCCAAAAAGTTTAAATACACAAAGAGATGAGAGATTTTAAAAATTCAGGAATTTTTGGGAACTCAAACAAGTTGAAAGTCGTCCAAATGTTTCTGCACAATCTCCTCAGTTCTAGCCATGTATTGTCCAAAGGCCTCCTCGATCTTGGCATGAAGAGAATTGCGCATCTATTGGATCTCAAGCTCCATCCCGTACTGCTGTGCTTTAATATCCAAAAGGAGTTCAACTATCCTTGGATAGTTTGTATCCTATTTTCTCTAGGCACCAGCCTCAACAAAAAACATTGGAGGGATATCCACACTTGAAGGAAGATCAGTCTGTACCTTAGAAGTATGTTCCTTCCCCTAAACTTCAGCTTGCTTCTCCTTGTTGCCAATTGAGTCCTCAAGAAAGTGAGAAGCGTAAATGCCTTTGGCGTCTGGCAGAGAACAATTGATACCATCACTGAAGGTTGGTTCTGCATTTTGCTCCTGAAGATGAGTTTTCTCACAAACTCCCCCCTTCTCTTTGGCATCAGTTTGAGCAAGGTTATTTCCACCCTTTGGATCTTGTTTTTTTTCAGTACCCTCAACACCTGTTTGTTGAGCATCTCCAGCGTTCTCATTTACGGTAGCACCTTCATCATCTCCTTCAGCTTCTACTTCTTTGTCAATCTCTTCCTCATCGTGATTTCCTTTGTCCTCTTCTTCTTCTATGTCCTTCTTCTTTCTCCTGCTTCTTCTTCTTCACTTTCTTCTTCTTGTTCGGACCTTGTAGAGCACCATCGAATTCATTCACGATGGGTGCTCTCGGTTTTTGAAGAAATCGAATCCATAGATGACCTCAATACGGCACGTGATAGACTGAAAGTAGAAACTTCAAAAAGCATTCGGATGAAACTAGTCGATGCTACAAACAAAATGAACTGGTAAATTTGTTATTTATGAATGTTTCTGGAGCAAAATGTCTATCAATCATCATTCGTAGCACTTCCTGATGACCCCATCGATTTTTGCCAATTCATAAATGATGTGTTATTATAACATACAAGACAACATGCCAAAGATAAAAGAAGTTACTGCGAGTGCAATGTCCTTTCTAAAAGACAGAAATATGCAATGGTCAACGGATAAAAACTTAGCGAAGACGCCTGCAGATTGTCATCCCATCACCAATTGAAGCATGACAAATTTGGACGCGAGCATCATCGGCGAGTAAATTGTTGAACTCAATCAGCCATTTTCGATTCTCCTTATAATTCTCTGCAACTGCATCTTCAGGCATCGCGACGGTTCCCTTCCAGAGGGTGTTGTCGAAGATGACTACCCCTCCCACTTTGACCAGTTTCATCATCCTCTCGTGATACTTCAAGTAGTTGACTTTGTCCGCGTCGACATAGGCAAAGTCAAAGCTCCCCTCGTTGTCAAACTGCAATTAGTTTTATTGTGCCAAATCCCAATCAGACTCGATACAGCAAAGGAAAGCATAAGAAATAAACGTAACCCAGAATGCCACACAACAGTAGATAAAGTCCATCAAAATGTACGAAACAAAATTTTTATGTTGTGTATCGCAGGTATACTGTATTTTGAGGTAAAATTAGCTCGCTCAATGAAAGTATATGCATATGGCATTTCCTATAGGAAATATGATGCCGTAGGAGTAAACTGCATAAACTGGGAAAGGCTGGTAAATGACCCACATTTTCCATCAAATCATCTAGTGCTCGGAGAGCCTCGGAATTGATGAAGTCGACTTTGTGCTCTACGCCGGCCTTCTTGATCGTGGGAAGTCCCATTTCATATGCCTCGCGATCGACATCTATGGCTATTATCTGCAGCAATTCTGATGGCATGAGCAATCCATTCAAATTCTTTTATTGTAAAGCATGATGAGTGCTTGGAGACCTTGCCATCCTCAGGAATTGTTAGGGCAGTGAGCAAAAGAGAGTATCCTGTGAAGACACCGATTTCAATGGTCCTTTTAGCATTGGTAAGCTTCAGTAACATTGCCATCAACTGACCTGCATCTGGTGCAGAGCCCATCCTAGACCTGGATATCAACAAATAAAAGAAGAAAAATGAAAATCCCTTGTTTACTGTTAGGGGAAATATCCATCTGGAAACAGTGTTAATTAATATGCTTCAATTATATAGGACTCCTTAAATTGAATGAAAGCATTATAAGTCAGAGTCGGTGACTGTATCATAATGTTATGGACACTGACCTAGAGAGAGAGAGAGAGAGAGAGAGAGAGAGAGAGAGACCCTGGATGGCTTGCAGAAACTTCTCTTATCTCCTTAAGAGGCTCCGGTTCATTTGGGAACACACTTGTGTCCAAAAGGTACTGCGAAATCAAACATATGCATGGAAGCAAAACATTAAGAAACTGTAGGAAATGGTGATCCAATTTCTAGAATTTCCTAGATTTACTAAACTACAATCTAGAATTCCCTAGATGAAGTTTTGGGTAGTTAAAGATTGTGGCTGGAAAATATCCAGCATGTAAGAAGCAAACAATCTCTGGACAAATCAGGGATATGGTGGTTGCTGCAGGATGAAGCCTACGTGGATAGTATTCAAAAGAGGTCCAGAATCCTCTAAGGCGGTTGTATTTAGTGGGTGGAAATGCCTAAAGAAAGGCCATAGCTCATTCATGTAAAAGGGTGAGTGGGAGAATAAACTCCTTAACATTTGTACTCCTCCACCGATGCCACCAATACTACTCCTACAAATATATTTGTAAAACTAGCTTGTTCAACTAATGAAACTATTCTACTTTGCCCCTCGTCCATCCACTACAAATTATACCATACACGAATACACTTGCACACATCACTATTCAAAAACTATTATCGATACAAAAAATATTGCTTTCGCACACATTCAAATTTTTAACAGAAACAATGGCAGTCTAAGAGAAGGTAAAGATTCCCACAGATTAGCCATATTGGATTTAGTTCATATTCACAGCTTAACCTATGAGGATCGGCCTAGAGGAAGCGCTGGACAAACCCCTGAATGGCCTTGCTTTTGACAGGATCGAAGGGTTGGACTTTTTCTGGCGTGTGGAAGGATGAAACCAAGCTAACTCACCATTTAACTGAAAAGAGGGAAAGAAATGATGTGAATGACAATAAATGGAGTACCTGATACAGCGCCTTACTCTGCAACACTGACTTGTCATAATTTGACGCTGCCTTCATTTTCTCTTCCATTTTCAGTTTCCCTAGTAAAATGAAAATTTCGTACCGTATCAAACGGCCTATCCCATCAAGCTTATGACTCCAAATGACCACATGTTTGCGGTTGACAAACATGTTTGGGATTGCTATAGCACATAACCAACAAGACTACAGACTCTGCGCATAGACTCAAGAGATATTCATCATTAAATAAGACCGTGATTCACTCCAAGGAGTCTCCTCTAATGATTAAATTGCCTCATGCAAAAGCTGTAAATTAGAGGTTAGAACTTGCCTTTCCGAAGCTTTGAGAACTTACTCTGCGTACCTAGGGCGAAATGCCCTCCTGGAGTTGATAAAACTGTCAGGTTTTTTTAGGCTATATGGACGCTGACTAAATTGGTGTTTTATAGACAAGGATCATTCCTTTCACTTCAAAATTTTATAGATTATATGGTTTCGTGGAGTGTTTGGTTCATTAGTTTGGTAACTAACGTTGGCACACTATCTTGCACTCCAAGAGCCCTCTTGGAGTTTGTTGAACGGTCAAATTCTCTTAAGGCACAAATGATAACTATTCTGGTCAGAAATTGATTTCTAGAAAAAAAAATATTTTTCTATTTTACTATTTAATAATAACACAAAATTTCTGTCATACAATAAAAATTCATTTGATAATAGCATAAAAGTTCTCCCTCCTTGGTGACAGTGGATGGTGGCTAGCAACCGGCGAGGGCTGGCGGGCGGCGGACAGCGACAAATTGTGGTGACGGTTGACGACGGGCAATGGCAGGTGGGCGGTTGGCTAGTAGCGAGGATAAGCGATGAAAAAAGTTTTTATTTCTCATTTTTGTTTTAGAAATAGCTAAGTGGGGAATTTTTACCTTTCATTTTTGTTCCACATCTATTTCTAGACTAAAAATTTATTCCATAAATAGAAAAATAAAATTATGTTGTTAAACGGATTTTGATTCTAGAAACAAGTTTAGAACGGAAAAATAGTTTTGGAATATAAATGGAATGATTATCATGCATGCCCTTAGAGTCTATAACGTTGATTGCATTGTTGTTTTATAGACAAGGATTATTCTTTTCACATTAAAATTATATTGACTATATGGTTTGGTGGAATGTCTTATTCATCTTTTTGATAGCTGAATTTGGCATATTATGCTGAACTCCAGGAGGGCGAATATGCCTTTTGGAGTTGTTCGAACAGTCAAGTTCTCTTAAACCCCATGGATGCCGACTAAATTGATGTTTTATAGAAAAGGATTATTCCTTTTAATTTAAAATTAGATAGGCTATATGGTTTCAATTTAAAATTATATAGTTTGGGATTTTTGATGTCGCAGAAAAAAGTTTAAAGTAAATGTGTCATGGTTTCGATGGCTTTTGCCCTAAATAAATTGCAAGAGAGTTCATCAGCCAACAACTTTTTTTATGTACTGTTTCCTGTACAACTATCATGAGACCAGAATGAGTTATTGTTGGAGCCTAAGTGAAGTCAATTTAATTGAGCAGATACCATGATAGAGTTTCTCATCAGAGTATCGGGATGAACTTGATGCAGAAAGTTTGGGAGGCAAATTGTTACCAATGAAGAAAATTTTTGAGGGCTGTAGAGACGATAATGTCTTCCATGGTAAGATTGCTCTGTAATCTTCGTTCAGAACTTTGGAGACGAAAACTAAAGCCGGACGATGTACTGAAGACCCAAGTAAAAGCAATTCGATTTTTTCAATATATATATACTGAATCCTAACTTTTCAAGCAATTGCATTTATTGTTGGCTTCGAAAAAGTAAAATATTGATCTTTCCGACCTTTCAATTCAAAGACGTGGATCTCAGACCTTTCCCAAGATAGCAATTTCACTAGTTGTGCCGGTACAAATTGGATTAAGAAATCGCAACTAGATGTAATATTAGTTAGCGGTTATCCATTTAGTTGGTTTTCCTCTTTTTATACAAGCTTTAGTATAAACGAGTCTTCATTTTTAGTAAAAAAGTACAAAGCTTGTCAATTCATGCACGCACCGACTGAAGACCATTCGCAAATGATGAAACGCATCTTGCGCTATCTCAAACATACAAGGTCATTTGGCTTGCTTCTTTCTCAATCCAATCATATTCGTTTGCAAGCCTTTTCCGACCAGAATTGAGCTGGTAGCACTAACGACAGGAAGTCAATTGGAGGGTATGCTATTTTTCTTTGTCTTAATTTGATCTCTTGGAGTTCCAGAAAACAACGAATTGTAGCGCTCTTTTCCACAGAGTCTGAGTATAAAGCCCTTGCTAATGCTGCAGCTGAACTCATTTGGCTTGAGTCACTTCTTCGAGAGCTTGGGTTCCCTCTTCAAGGTCCTCCCATCCTTTGGTGTGATAATATTGGTGCCACTTATTTGTTTGCAAATCCGATTTTTCATGCTCATACCAAACATATTGAAATTGACTTTCACTTTGTCCATGATTGTTTCGCCCAACGACAACTCAATGTGCAATTTATCTCTACAGCAGACCAACTAGCTGATGCTCTCACCAAACCTCTTCCTAAAGCACGTTTTGCATTTTTACGAGACAAGTTGAAGATTCGCCATCTTGACTTTTCCACTTGTGGGGTGTATCAAACAAATATATACGAACCAAATATGGGACTATCAGATTTGAAAGTTTTAGAATCTTATCTTTAGAAGTTCGAAAGTTTTCTAATCGATGTAATTCACTTGTAAATCTTCTAGAACTGGGTATATAAATACTCACCTAACCTTAATGGAAATATACGATAATTTCTGTGTCAACATTATCTAACAACAAATCCTTGAATTTTTCCATAAGATATGGTCTTTGAATCATTCTAAAATGATTTTTTAAAGCTTGCAAGCAACAATAACCGCTTAAAACCGGACTTTTCCAGCATATATATATAGAGAGACACACACACACACACTAAATCCTGGCTTTCCAGGCACTTGCATTTATTGTTGGCCCTTAAAAAGAAAAATATTGATCATTTGGACCTTTCAATTCATAGACGTGGATCTCGAACCTATGAATGTGGTTATTCCCAAGATAGCAATTTCACTAGTTATGCTTGTACAAATTGGATTAAGAAATCACAACTAGATGTAATATTAATATTAGTTAGCAGTTATCCATTTCGTTGGTTCTTCCTTTTTTTATACAGCATAGTATAATCAAGCCTTCATTTTCAGTAAAAAAGTCAATCTTTTTGGGCTGTTGGCTACGGATTCCAGTAAAATAGTCTAATCTTTCCGAGTAGATTATAAAGACGGGAGAGTTGACTTTTGAATCAAGCGTAAGATGGGAGATCTGACGTTTGAATCAAGTGGGAACTGCCAATTACATTGCAAGAAAGACGTAGAGATCTTTTTTGTCAATTGTTTTCTACTTTCTTTGTCACGAGGTTACTTGTGGTAGTTAGGAGTATGGGATATCTGAAGTGCCAAAACTTGGTATGAGGAGACACTTAAGTGCTAAAAGTTAGGAAAGTGACACTTAAGTGCCGAAATTGGAGTAAAATAGATTAATTAAGTGTCAACAGCGAGAAAATTTGGCTAAAACTTTGACGTAGTGATTTTCCAGCGCGCCAACGCTACGTGGCTAGACAAGTGCCAAAATGATGTCGTTTTACTGCTGGGGTCACCAGCCCCTGGCCAGGGCTTGGTGACCTCGGCCGACCCCCTACCTTGCCGGCGACGGAGGGGCGGCCGCGGTGGCGAGGGTTGAGCCTTCAACCACCAACCGCTATTCATCTTCCTCTCTTTTCTTTTCTTTTCTTCTTCTTCTTCTTCTTTTTTAAAAGTTTGGTTTTAAATTTAATTTAATTATTTTTATATTAAAATTTGAATTGTGCCAAAATGATGTCGTTTTTGTGTTTCTTTGCTGAGTCAGCCTTCCAACGAGCCATGTAAATGAGCCAAATTAATAAAAAAAATTGCCATTTAGGATTTTTGACGAAATTCCCCAGATGTGGCACTAAGTGTCCCATTTTTCAAAAAAGTGACATTTAAATGTCACTTTCCTAATTTTTGACACTTAAGCATTCCATTGTGCTAAATTTTGGCACTTGGGATGTTCTTTTGCCTTGTAGTTAGGGGTGAGAGAACTGGAAGTTGTTCAAATTGGACCGAATCAACTAATTCTAAGTAATTCTCAGTTTCTAAATTTGGAAACGATGAATATTGATCCGGTTTTGTGTTTCAATAGTGGACCACCTACCCAGACAAGATTAATATACCTTAATTTTTATTCTAATTTTTTGCTCTTTTTTTTTTTTATTTTAAGTAAAAGAGTAATCTCAGAAATCCTAATCTCCTCTTCGTTTCTTACACTCACAATTCTCTTCCTCTAGGTCTCTACTCTCTCTCTCAGTTGCCTCATTGCAATTGCTGAAAGCCTCACTAGTCACAATCTCGCCTTCGGCTATCCCTCCATTACGGCATCACAGTCATGGCTAGCTTGGTTGCCTCGACCTTTGTTCTTCCCTTGGCTCTCACTTGAAATCGTGGCCTTACCAGGCACCTCCTTCCTCCCTTAATGTCGCTTGCAACCTCACCTTCGGCCATCACTTTCGTGGTAAGGGAACTCTGGATCTCACTTTCGAGGCCTTACCTTTGGCCATCATGTTCATGCTATTGTTGGACATTGATTTCGAGACACACTCAGGATGAAAATTACATAATTGATATTACATATTTTACTTCTTAGCCTATAACTAGTAAAGTCTTTGTAGTTGCGTGGTCTGGGGTTTCTACTTCAAGCAAGCTAGTTCTAGGGTTGAACTAGTCCGGTTGCTTATCCTTAATTATCATGTACCGTATAATCCATTTATTCATTGTACATTAATCGGGACAATGTTTCCAAAATTAATTGAGACAGTGTTCGTCGCGACCTACCCTCGGGGGGAGGGAACAGTTTAGGGGTATTGCCTAAAGGACGGGCCTAAGGCCCATGATTAGGCGCGAGCTCTCCCAAGCCCATGCCCGCGTGACATTGGAGTATTTTTTAGAAATTTTGCATAAAAGGAGTCGCCACTAGCCTATTGAGGTCGGCTAGGAACCAAGTGAGGCATAGGAGTGTACCTCACTTCCTACACAACCAAAGAATCTAGGATCGGGGACTTGATTACACTAATTAATCAATTAATGCCATTTCGATACCTAATCTTGTTCATTTTAACAAAAGTGATTTTTGTCAGACAATTTAGATTAATTTTATACCTATCCACTAACATGTGAGGTTGTCTTGCGGGTGCACAATCATTAAAGTAACAATCATAGCTACCAAGATTCTAATTGCAGTAAAATCAAATACATGCAACTAAACAATTGCGAACATAGTTAAATAGGTAAGTTAAACATGCAATATAATCAATATACAATCAATTAAATGCCTAATTACACTAAAAGGCAATATATGGCAAGTCCTAACCAAACTCCATCATTTTTTAATTTTCGAAATTTTTTATTTATTTTTTTTTAAATTTTTTTTTTAAATTTTTTTAATAATTAATTTTTAATTTTTTTAAAAATAATTTTTAATTTAAAAAGGGGCGAACCGGGTCATGAGACCCGACCCAACTAAACAGACTCGAACCATATTGTATCGTGTTAAACTAAAAACATTAACCCTAAAAGGCCGCTCGGAATTAATTATAAAAGCGCCATGAATTTTTTAACTCTTTTTCCGGCCCACATTCAAAATGAGCCCAGCCCACAACGGAAAACCCTAGCGCACTTTTCGCATTTTTTTTTTTTTTTCTTTTAATTCTTTTCTCTTTTTGTCCTTTTCGATTTTGTCTTTTATTGCTGCACTCTTTCTCTGCATTCTTCCTTTCCGAAGCAAACTTTTGCTTTCTTTTTCTATATTTTGTTTTTTTTTTTTTTTTTTTTACTTTTTCTATATCTGTCTTTTTTTTTTTTTTTTTTTTTTTTTGCCTCTTCCCCTTTGGTCTCCTTCCCCTTTGTGCGTTCTACTCCTCTACGTCTTCTTCACCGAACGTCTCCCTCCGTCTGCAATTTATTTCTACGAACTAAAACTCTTAACACCAACATTTCTTTGGCCGCCGACTGATGTTCTACACACGGCATCGACGACGAAAGTCCAGCGACAACATCGGGTTTGGCCCGCTGACCCATCTCGTGACCTGCGGCTTCGCAACGGACCAGTCGCGACGGAGGTAGTGCTGTGGCAAGATGCCGCGTTTCTGAGTCCAACTGAGGCGTGACGGCACCGGCTTGACCAAGCCGAGCCTAATGCTCAACTCTCGTCCGACCGGAGGTGGCTCTATGGCCACGAGAGCCGCCGCCTATGCCCCAAAACAAAAGAGATCCGCGGCCTTCGTGCGTTGCAACAAGAGCAGCCGCGTGTCGAGTGGCGTGGCTACGTCTGAGACGCTAAAAAAATCACATGAAAACCTCGGCTAGGTGGGACGGTGCCTAAACAACTCGACTCCGGTTCAAAACGACGAAACAAGATTAGATCTCACTCAGACATTTTACCGAACAGGTGGAGTGCGCTCCCGAATCGCACGGTTTCTAGCTCAACCAGGACCCGAACCCAAACCGAGACTCTCACCAACAAACAATAAGACATACAACAACCAGAGAGGGAGTGGACGGGGCCGGAGTTCACGCAAACCAGTCGATCACAAACTCCGGCCCGGGATGCACAGAACAGGGTGAAAACAGGGCGCGAGGACCTACCGGATTCAACTTGAGGACGTTGGCCGAGGGGTCGTCCGGCGGGGCTCGCACGCAGCTGAAGCGACGGCTGAAGCTCCCTTGCGCTCCCTTAGTCGCTTCCTCGCTCGGACTTCTTCTCCCTCTCGGTTTCTCTCTAGTTCCTCTCAGCTCCTCCTCAGCTTTCTCGGTTTCTCATAGTTCCAGAAGAAGGGCGTCGGGGAGCCGGATTCCGTGCACGGTCGAGCCTCTCTTTGGCTCTTTACCCTCTCTCAAGTACTTCTCTCGTTCCAGCTCTCACTCTCGAGCACCTCTCTCGCTCAAGCTCTCCCTCTTTTCTCCTGTCTCTACCAGTCCCCCCCCATTTGCAAAAGCTCTCCCTCTTTCTCCTGTCTCTACCGGTCCCCCCGCCCCTCCCATTTGCAAATGAGCGAGACGAGAAAATATTAGGTAGTCCCGGACCGCCAGGTCACCGTGCGCCCGCCCAATGAAGAGGCGACACATGGCTCCACGTGGAGACGGGCCCACCATTATTTTCCGTCGAAATTTTTGCACCCCTTCCCTCTTTTCATTAAATGCTTCGTTCTTCTGTCGGGGCCCACCATCACTTTTCAGAGAAGGTTTTGCGTCCCCCATCTCTCTCTTCATTAAATGCTTTATCCTTCTCTGCACGCTTCTTCTCCCGCTCGCACGAAGAAGCACCCCTTCCCCTCTCTCTTTCAAAATTCTCTCCATATTTTTCTCCATCAAAGCCGCACGACGCCCGCCCTCTCTCTTTTTCAAAAATCTCTCCCTCCCAAAAGCCCACCCGTCGCCTCCGAGCTCAGCCACCTTCGCCGTCGCTGCCAGGAGCCACTCGCTCCCTCTCTCTCCCGGCCGGGTGTTGCGAGTTGCGATGACACCGCGGCCGCCGTTGTGAACGATCTCTCTCGCTCTTAAGAGCCATGCCGATCATAGCTGTCGGGTCTCGACCTCGACCTCTGACTGCCTCCGCGTCTTGGTCGTGGTCGCCTCCGATCCTAACTCCAACTCCTCCGTTTTGCGTGGAAGAACGGGTTCGAAAAATCCTCCCGTGCTATTCCGAAAGGTAGCATGTCCCCGCAGGTGAGGAGCCGCGCCTCCTCTTCTCCGGCCTCCGTCCAGAGCAGCAACCACCGCCCCCCTCCCCCGGGGGGCCGATGAGCAGCAGAACCCCGGCCTGACAAGCTCCTCTTCAAGGAGGACGAGAACTGGCTCCTCAAGTCCCTCTCCAAGCTCACCAACCCCTCGTTGTCCCCCACCTCGGATCCTCCGAAACTTGATCGAAGATCCGGCAGCTCCGGCACAAGTACCACAGGCAGGCGCGGACCAAGAAGCTGAGCTCGCCCGAGACGTATGGGGCAAGAAGCTGAGCTCAAAGGAGGCGAGAAAGGGCAAGGGGTAAAAGTAGCAAGTGAATTTGGAGGAAGAGAGGGAGAAAGACGAGGGCAAGATTCTGGGCGGCGAGGAGAACGGAGGGGGGGTCATCGCCATCGTCATGCAAGATTTGATGTATCTACTCGAGTCTATGCTGATTGCATGTTGAGAGGATCTCATTACAATTTTTGAGGCAACAAAGACGCTGCATGCATAAAAAGAAACGACCAAAGCGATGAAATATGACCACTCGCCAAAAGCTGTGTCCCAGGATTGCAGAAACCAGCGTCGATCTTTTAACATTCTTCTTTACATCGAAGCGAGTTGCAACGACACCACGACCGCCGTTGTGAACGATCTCTCTCGCTTCCAAGAGCCCTGCCGGTCGTATTTGCTATGTCCCGACCTCCGACCGTGGTCGTGGTTGCCTCCGGTCCTAACTCAGGCTCCTCGGTTTTGTCAAACTAATTCCGAATTCGGGAAACCATTCACAGCACGTCCACAAAACATACCCAGAAGGAAATGAAAGGGAAAGAAGAAAAAAAACAGAGAAAGCATAAAACAAAAATCGAAAACGGAGGTCTACGACCCTCCTTCAACCCATGTAATCGAAACCCAAACCATCCCAACCAGTTGACCATCGACCAAGAAACGAAGAACACAGAAAACCACCGAAAAAAAAACAGTAGGAAAAAACCTCAAACGCCCAGAAGGAAAGACTCTCCACAAAAGCGATTGCCCGATCGAAGGAAGGACGAAAGGAAATGTTGAGACTCGCGAAGCAAACCCGACTTACTCATGAAGTGAATCAGCAGCTCCAATTTGATCACCGCCTCTCCCTCCCTCTCTCGCTCGCTCTCTCTCTCTCTCCACTAATTGCATACGATTCTTCCATGGCAATATTCACTTCAAACATTGACATGAGTCATTGCTCATACAAAGAAGAGCCAAGAAAAAGAGAAATCTGATGAGGAAACTCTCTTTCCATCAGGTCGAATATTGAAAACAGCGTACGTGGACCAGTTCCGAAACTTCATTTTAAAAACTCATGCGTGAGCTACGCCAATCTGTTCCGAGTAGAACATAACAGTGGTCAAGAGAATGAAAGCCAGTCACGAGAAACCAAGATGAAATTTATTTACATTAACAAATGAATATTTCATCCTTCAAATGTTTACAATTCATACTTCAACTACTAAGCTCACAAGACACATGCTTGCGTTTGCAAAAGAAATCTCGATGAAGAAGCAAATCCAACATGTTTTCTAGTGTAGAAGAATGACATTGGCTCGGTCTTGTTCGAAGAGGACTCTCTCGACTTTTGGCAACACTGAGAATGAAATCGCCATCTACGCTTGCCGTTCCTCCAGACGAAACCGAGGAGCTGGAGTTAGGACCGGAGGCAACCACGACCACGGTTGGAGGTCGAGACACGGCAAATACGACCGGCAGGGCTCTTGGAAGCGAGATAGATCGTTCACAACAGCGGCCGTGGTGTCATCGCAGCTCACTTCGATGCCAAGGACGACCAAATCATCGCCGTCCGCGCTCGCCGTTCCTCCACACGAAACCAAGCAGCTAGAGTTAGGACCGCAAGGCGACCCTGACGAAGAGGCGGAGACCGTCAGAGCTCGGTTGACAGCTACGACCGGCGGGGCTCATAAGAGTGAGAGAGAGGGAGCAAGTGGCTCCTGGCGGCGACGGGGGAGACAACCAAGCTCGAAGGCAACCGGCGGGCTTTTGAGAGGAGAGATTTTTGAAAAAGAGAGGGCGGGCGTCGCGCGGCTTTGATAGAGAAAAATATGCAGAACAGAGGGAGACAATTTTAAAAGAGAGAGAAGGGAAGGGTCACTCCTTTGTGCGAGCGGGAGGAAGGGTATGCAGAGGACGGACAAAGCATTTAATGAAGAGAGAGGGGGGGAGGCGAAACCTTCTCTGAAAAATAATGGTGGGTCCGGAAAAAGCACGAAGGATTTAATGAGAAGAGAGGCGGGGGGGGGCGCACTTTGACTAAAAGTAATGGTGGGCCACAGCTCCACGTGGAGCCACGTGTCGCATCCTCATTGAGGGGGCGCACGGTGATATGGCAGTCCCGAACCACCCAATATTTTCTCGAGCGAGACCCTCACTTTTAAGGGTGACCAGCAGGCGCGCATGGCCTCTGCCACTGCCAGCTTGCTGGCCAGACCGATCCCGACCCGCGGATCACGCCGCCATATGCCCCTCGCGATCTCCTATTCCTCTGTGTCTCAGGTGTTGTTTCTTCTTTTTTGGCAGGTTTGAGCTCGAGAGAGATGAGACAGATGGGATGGGCCGCGAAGGAGGAAAAGATGCCGGGTTGGGCCTAGGCCCATGCGAGGGGAAAAGAAGAGGAAGGAAGGGGGGGGGGCGCACTTTGACTAAAAGTAATGGTGGGCCACAGCTCCACGTGGAGCCACATGTCGCATCCTCATTGAGGGGGCGCACGGTGACATGGCGGTCCCGAACCACCCAATATTTTCTCGAGCGAGACCCTCACTTTTAAGGGTGACCAGCAGGCGCGCATGGCCTCTGCCACTGCCAGCTTGCTGGCCAGACCGATCTCGACCCGCGAATCACGCCGCCATCTGCCCCTCGCGATCTCCTGTTCCTTTGTGTCTCAGGTGTTGTTTCTTCTTTTTTGGCAGGTTTGAGCTTGAGAGAGATAAGACAGATGGGATGGGCCGCGAAGGAGGAAAAGATGCCGGGTTGGGCCTAGGCCCATGCGAGGGGAAAAGAAGAGGAAGGAAGGGGGCGGGTCGGGCCATGGCCGGATCCGGCCTGACCCGACCTCTAGGCGTTTTTTTTTTTACTTTTTTTGTTGTTTTGTTGTTTATTTTTTTTTCTTTTTCTCTTCTATTTTTTTAACTCTTTTGCTTTTGGATAATAATTTTTTTTTGACTAATTCCTAACCCTTAACGCAACTTTAAATTAATTAACTTAGGTGAAATTTAGGTGTCAACAGTGTTTATTTGGAGTTTTTCATAGTATTCATTGTTTTTTCCCCTCAAAACCAACAGACAATTGAGGTCTCTCTCGAGGGGAAGTTCCACATGAGAGCTGAATAAGTTCAATCTGAATTTCTATATATAGATAAGATGGATTATGTCATAGAACTCCAATTTTTCTTTCGAGAGAAAAATATATATCCCTAAATGCTAATAAAAGGGACAACATCGACGACCGAGGAAAGTTCTCCGGTCCGGTCCAGCAATTTATGTAATCCGGACGGCTGGATCAACAGGGAAAAAAAAATGTCAGCCACCGGATGATTTTGAAATGATAGTAGCTTATGAACAAATTTAAGACATATGAGGACAGGCTATTACTCACCCGCTGGGTCTTTAAGTTTACAAACTACGAAGGAATGTAGCCTTTATGGAAGTAAGTTACCAAGGATATGGAATTAAAAAAAGTTCGCGACAAATTCAGGTTGATTACGGTCTTTCACGAAAATTTTTCCGACCGTCAGATATTCAGCCTTGCAAGACTTTAAGGTGGATTTCTATACGCGAAGAATGGTTACCACAGTTGAACCCCAATCATTCTCAGAATCTACACAAAATTAAGAATAAGGCGACAGCTGATCTGCTGTTCCTGGAAGATTACTGCTTCAACTCTCTAAGTGAAGTGAATTAATGCACTACATCTGACTCACCTGGCCAACAAGGTATTATCATTAAGTAATGCATTAAACAGCCTCTCCATCACGAGGGGAAAGTACAAAAATGTGACTTGATCGAAAAGGATCCATCAAGCGATACATTCGTAAAAAGTAAGAACAATCCAGAAAAAATCGGTCATGCGAGGGTCGATTCGATATGTATATCCGTCAAAGCAATTGATAGTGAAGTATACACTATGGTTAAAAAAAGAACAGAAAAAAGAATGGGATTCTTTTGCTACTCTACCAATCTATTAACCTGAGCAAATCAGAGCTCAAGCTTTGAATTACCTATCTGGCTGAACAAGATGGCCATATCCATGCCCTGAACCATAGTCGGTACAGCAGTCTCATAAGGACATTCCCAAGAAAAACCCGTCTTTCCAGACTTCTGCACTTTCTTTATGCAGGTCTTGAACTTCTCATGGCATTTTACGTTAGTCATACCTGGAAGGTCAGACGTTTCACAATCCAATCATTTCATTGACAATACAACAAAGAAAGAAACACAAAAAGGAAAAACCACATCCACCCTGCAATTTATCATGTGGGGAAATTGATCAGCAATAGAACACACGGCGGTCCATGCAAGTTCACTCATCTCTACTACCGAACCACAATAAGTACCTAGAGTAGCATGGTTTCTATACTTAAACCCCTGTTATATCATCAAACAAATTTCAAGCCATTTCTTACTTCACCTGTTATTCCAGTAAACTAACTCTTTTCCTGAATTTTATGAAGATATTACCACAACAAAAGCCAAACGATTTTATTAAGATGCCAAAGCCTCATGCACAGTCTCTAAGCATAACATATCCTCAAATTCTTCTGCCTCAACTCATTTCTCATATTTTGCTGCTTTCAGGTGTTCTTCCCAGGAAAGATTCAATTTTGAAACAATTGGTAAAGGACATTTCAATTTAGCATAGCTGGTGGCTCTACTTTGCATTTGCAACCAAGGGAGAGGAATGACAGTCAGTAATAGACCTTATACAAGAAAGACCAATCAAATGAGGTTTCTATGCAATGCAATGGTCTATCTCTACGCCTACCTCACTTGCATGTGCGTATACAAGCTCACACTGGCTGGACAAGTGCAGTAAATAAAATAACAAAATTAACTTCTTGCATGTAGAGCCATTTTCCACATTCTATCGCTGCAAGATGTTGCTAGCGACCTACTTCAACCTTACACATCCATATGAAAATCACATTTGCAGGCCACTTTGCTAGAAAATTTCTCTTGCCTTACTGCAGATGATAGAGATATCGAAAGATCAAAACCTCACTGCAGATGATGTCATACGAAAAGGCTTGCGATATCTCCTACTTATCATAAACTGTTAAAGTAATGTGCATTTTTAGTCTAACCGCCAGATAGATGTGAACTTTTAGTACACAGATGCGAAGCTGAGATTGGTTATTCACAATGCTAAACAGCCAGATAATTATCTACCAGTGCATAGCTATGAGAAGGATAATTTCGCTTTTTTAGCCCCAAAAAACGCTAAATACTTTGCACCCTTTACTCAATCTGTCATCAAATTAGAATCTCATCTCATATTCTCAAGATGACCATGCGAGATACTCCCAGCAGAACTAGATCATATCAGTATCCCCAGTACCCAGATTTTTCTTACCTCAAGCCAAGCTAGAAGCTTCATCAAGCTAACAAAATTTCCAAAAAAAAAAAGAGCTGTGCTCCTCCCAATAACAAATGCATAAACAGCAACAGACCCAATTCGTCAATCAATATAAACGCGCGAAAAGCAAACGCAAACCTTTCTTTTCGACGCATTCGTCGTGAATCTTGCAACAGGCGTCGAGGTCGTCGCAAGGCTTCTCCCCCGGACAACCCGTCCATCCCACGCCGCAGTACTTGCCGTACCTGATCCCGATAGCTGCAGTTTTCCGGACAGAATCGAATCAAAATCAAATCGATTTTAATCAAATCGGTCAGGCCACAGATGAACGAAGGACGAAGCACAGAAAAAAAAAACGGTTTTTCGGAATAGGAGAAGATCGCGATGGACAGAGACGAAGCTGCGCGGGGGCGTTAGGGCTTACTATCGCAGTTCTCGGCGGCGCAGGTTCGGCTGCACCTGACCTGCAACGCATTAGGAAACGGCGTAAGAGGAGGGGAGGCGCGGTTTAGACGGGCGGCTTAATCTAGACGGAGTGCGGTTTTGCTCCTGACCTGTGAGCCGTCGCCGGAGCAATCGGCGAGGGCGGCGATGGAGGCGGCGATGACGACGGCGAATGCTGCCACCGGACGCAGCATTCTCTCTCTCTTCTTCTTCTTCCTCTGCTTCGTCCCGTTCGGTCGCCGGAGCTCGCCTCCGTTTCCGAGGGAAGACAGGAAGAGAAGAGAAGAGAAGAGAAACGACGGAATTTACAAGAATTTCCTCGCTGTGGGGCCTGATCTTCTGGTGCTGGCCAATCAGAGGAGAGCTCAGGAGTCCCCGCTCCCTGATTGGCCACTTAGCGCAACGAAGGACGTGGCAGCTGGCCAGCTGGCAGATGACTTGTATTTCTTTTCCTTTCTTTCGGAAAAAAAACTTCCGGCATAGATTGGTTTTTTATGTAATTTAGATCGTTGGAATTAAAAAATAAATAAAAATCAACCGTCCGATTATTTTGAAAAGACAGTAACTCCCGAACATTTAAGGAAAACTACTGATTATAGAATCGCCATTATTACACCGATATTACTCGGTTATAACTTTTATGGATTATGAACTATGGAGGACCTCGGTTATAGTCGTGCAGGTATGTTACAATAAATAAAATAAAATAAAAAAGATTTAAGAAGAACTTGGGTTTTTCATGGAAAGTTATGAATAGAGAATTATCAAGTATAGGTACAATTAGTAATAACAATTTGAAATATTTTTACTGTGCTATTAATTAATTACCAAGTGTAACCGTTTTATGTCATGCACTCTTCTCTTGAAGATATATTACTATAGGAAAGTGTAAAAGAGTTACGAGCATTAAAAAAAATAACAACTTATAAAGTTGAACCTTGTGACTTCTCGTAAATTATGATAAGTTCAATAAAATTATGGTTAAAAATGGGAGGGTAATGCTTTTTTGCCAATGGGAATGTGGAATTACTCGTGAAAGGGTATATAAAAGATTAAAAAGGAAGGAAGAAGTATTGACCAATGTATAGAGCAATCTAGAAGAGACGGAAATAATTGGCACAGGTGCATTTCATTAAAATATGTTTCTACTTGTTTCACGAAAAGTAAATAATTTTAAAATATTTTTTAAAAAAATTGCTTGTATTATTTGGAATTATCAATCAATAAAAAATATTTTCCTTATCAACAAAATATATAACAAAACATTTTCATGAACAATAAAAATATTAATTTTAAAAACAAACAATGCACCCTAAATTCTTTACCAAAAAAAAAAAAAAACAATGCACCCTAAATTTATTTTGGAGGAGCCGAAGGGGAACGAAAGCGAGAAGAAAATGCCCAAAATTTCAAGATTTCTCGTCTTTCTTATTACAAAAAAGTGTTAACTATTCAAAACTTGTCCATGCAAATTTCCATTCCTCCCAAATATGATGGTATTTCCATCCTCTCCCTTGAGCTAAAAAGAATATGTTAGAGGGGAGCGGAATGGAAGGTCTAAAAGACATCATCAATGAAGACAACGTGGGCAGTCTCATGAAAAGGACCATGGACAAGCAAACCTAAGAGGCAACTAAACCAGCAGGATCACACTCTAACAGAGTGGTCTGAACTTCATCAACAACATACACCTGCAATTGCATGGTCCAGGTACCAAAAAGGATTCCAGGCCAAACTACCACATCCCATTTTTCTGCCAGTCAAATTGCCACAGCGTTGCCGGGTTTTCAACCTTTGTCGGCTACCCCAAAAACTGCAAATTGCAAGTAGAATTAATTTCCTGAACCAAAGTATCCATCTGCCTTGCAGATGCAAATAACCAAGCAACATCAGAAGAGCAATAAAGCAGAAATGCAGAAAGTTATTGCACCATCTGTCAAGGAAGTATCCGCGCGTTCTAATAGAAAGAATGGCACAGCACATCATGTAGGCCTCTTCAAATACATGAATTATTGTGGTTATCACAGGTAACACTGATATCTCAGCTACAAAAATCTTGCAGAAAAAGAGCAAAAATTGCAGGGAGAGTGCCCAACATCCGAGCCAAGCCAATCAGGACAAAGCTTATATAAACTCCACCCTTCGAAACACACATCAATTGCTGCTTCTCAGACATAATAGCCAGTGAAAGTGAATCCCCTTCCCACAATTTCACCGGCACAGAACCATGCGAAGCACTCTAGACCAAACAAAGCAGCAATTCCAGCATCCTCGACCTTTAGCTCCTGCCTGTTCTTCCACAAATTTTTGACAGAGTCGAGTTCCTTCCAAAAGCCTCGTAGCGGCCAGGAATACTGCAAGCAGTGCAGAAGTCAGAAACCAAGGCAAGAAGCAAAAGATAACACTTCAGAGATGAAATCGACAAATATGAACGGTATCAAGATAACTTTATGTGTGACAACAGATAAATATTCGACCAGTGCACC
Source organism: Eucalyptus marginata (assembly GCA_014182565.1). NCBI lineage: Eukaryota > Viridiplantae > Streptophyta > Magnoliopsida > Myrtales > Myrtaceae > Eucalyptus > Eucalyptus marginata. Next base: position 8,280,305 of record CM024587.1, on the reverse strand, counting down.
CAACAAAGTACCAGGCAATGCAAATGAGTAGCCAAAATTCCACCCGAAAGAAGCCTAGAATAATACTCTGCAATTACGAATTCATAATCTGTAGAATTAAAGCACAAAACTTGAGCACTCTTGATTGGAACCATAGCATAGTTTTCGATCAATAAGCAACCAACCACAACCTTTCACTCCCTAGGAACTGAATGATTTAAGTTGTGTATTTCTAGTGTAAGGATGAGTTTATTTTGCAGAAAACTTCATGATAAAGGAAAGTATTTTCCATTGAAAATCATTTTCAAGGAAAATAGTTTTCATTTGTTTAGTGGTTTAAGAAAAGTGGTTTCCTTCTTATTAAAATAGGAAGTCGTTTTTCCCCACTCTAAGTTTGTTGTTTCAATCCTCAGAAAATATTTTCCGGAGATGATTAGTTTTCCATCATCAAAACACTGAAAAGTCAGAAAAATAATTCTCCGAAACAGTTTTCCTTCAAACAAATGGAACCTAAATGTTTATCTACTTATAGTGATTGCTGCAAGATCTCAAAAAAGAAAACAGCAAAACGTACTAGTCATATGTGCTAAACTAATCCAAAACAATTAATATTAAATAAAAGTCGACTTTCGACTGATAATAAGAGAAACAAACTTAAGAAGATTTGAATGCATGAAACGACATCTTTCAATGTTCCATCGAGAAGACGTGGTGCTATGACAGAGATGCTAGGTAAGGAAGGCCTAAAAGACATGAGTGGAGACTCTGAAGAAAGATCTCGAGCATTTGGATGTTATAGAGGAGGTGTTGAGGATAGAGTAGTACAGTGCATATTAGATAGTGGAGCCACTTGAAAGGGAAGAGATTGGTGGTGGTCATTATTTTTTATTTTTTTACTATCCTTATATTTGAGTTCACATTACAACCAAAAATTCCAAGTTACACTTTTTGTGCATTAAACACCAAGTAGAAGCAAACACTAACAAGACAACCCTTCCACAGTTCCACCATACTTGCTGGAACTCAAAAGCATTGAAAGCACAAAAAGAAAGAGAGATGAAATCACTTTATCCTATAAGTCATATGAACTTTCACTAGTTAAATTATAATCAATAAACAAACAAGCTAGCCTTCTTTTTCCATGGTTACACTTATAATTCACACTGAAGCAATTTTAACTGGTCATTTGATGGTTCAGATAAAGGTTTAATGAAAAACTGGATACAAATCTGAAGAAGGAATTTGGACGTTCGTATCTTCCGGAAAGAATGGTCCTAAAACCCCTTCAAAAAGAACCTTCCCTTTTGCACACGAAACCATCCATTTGCCCACTGTACTCATTGAAAACAAACTTTTCCTCCTTTCCCTTCTTTTGTGACCAAATAATCTATCAAGCTTTCAGTAAACTGTTAAGAACGATTACATTTTCATATCCTCACAGAATTACTTCAAAAGCTGACAGTGAAAGAAAAGATGAGAGCACACAGAATAAAATGAACTGCCGTGCTAAGTGTGCCCATAAGTAGAGAGCACTAAACCTCACCTCGCGAGGCGAGTGTAGAATAATTGCTTTGACAGTAAATTGCATTTCTCAACAGTAGGTGGCTCCTGAATATATTGTTTGTTCTGCTCCAACAACTGCTTGTAGTAGACATTTCCATGCTTTGAAACAAACTGTGATGCTTGACAGGCCTTTGATGTCAACTGATTCAACTTCGACGCCATAATCTCCCCAAACTAGGCCTATCATCCAATGAGCAAATCCAGGGTGAAAAAGCATGAAGATAATTATTTGTCAATCCATCTCTTGTGGGTCTGTCTCTAATAAGCTCATATAACAGTGCACAGCAGCAGAAAACATCATTAACCTTGTGAACCTCAACGAAGCCAAACTGACTAGTAAATTGACAAAAAACAGACAATGACATTGTTCTGAGGGAAATACTTTGCAAAATTAGCAGCAAAAAATAAAAAGCCATCTATTCTCAACACTAATGAAATAAGCCCAAGACCACCAAAACTCAGGGGAAGATTCTATAGGATAAGGAAAAAGGTGCGCCATTTTTTCAGTATGACATGGAATTTGGGCAATCAAACACCAACACATGCGCATAATGAGTATAATAGAGAAGACAATGATTCAAACTGCAGAGACTAAAATGATTCGTCCAATGTGTGGGCATTTTAGAAAAGTCAGGAAGAAATATATGATGAAAAGTAGAGTAGGCCCAATCAAAGATAAGATGAGAGAATCTCGTTTGAGTTGGTCTACACACACGAAACAAAGGCCTTCAGATACTCCAGTGATGCGATGGGATCAGGGGTTTGGCTTAGTTTGTTGCTGTTGCCGTTACTGATAATGCGAATGCAGCTTTTCTTGATTGACTTTCGTAGCATGTGCACATGCAACCGAGACATTTTTCCATCATCAGCAACGGGTTCCAAGAATTTACAGAGCACCTACTCAGAATGCGGACCAGTCTTAAAAAGAGAAACAAGTCGCCATAGATCGAATTCGGAGAAGCTATATCGACATAATGGGTCCAATGCCCATCAAGACAGAACCCATCTCTATACCCAAATTCTTCCGCGATTCACTCCTGAAGAACCCAGAAATGCACAAGCGGAGACTACCCTCCAGCAATCAACCCATGATTACTAACGACTAGCTCTCACCACTCTCTCTCTCTCTCTCTCTCTCTCTCAACCCCAGTCAAACAATTCAAAGGGACTAAACCCTAAACACCAAAAAGGGTTCTCATTCCAGCACTTCAAAACCCCAGAACCGACCACAGACAAGAAATGCAAACGGGCCACGGCCGCATCGACGAGATAGATCGGTCGGAGGACGCCAGATCTAGCGAGAACACGAGAGACAAAGCGCGGGTACGAAAACGGATGCAAGATAGGCGAACTGGGTGCTGCGTAGAACCGGATGAATTGTGAAAATCGATGGACAAGAGCAGGGATCGATCACCTTAGCGAATCCGAGGTCCTGAGATTCGGGCGGAAGAGGCTTCGACTCCCTCGCCGCTACCCTGGTTCGCGAAAGCTGTGCAGGCTACGAGGAAAGAAAAGCTGTAAGAAAGAAAACGATGCGAGGGGAAGCGACGAGGGTATTAGGAAGGATCGGTCTCCCTATTTTCATTTTTTTTTTTGTTTATTTTATTTTTTTTTTATTTTTTTTTTCCACTTTTCTTTGCTTTCTGAGTTATTTTATTTTATTTTATTTTCTCGGTTGATTCTTCCGAGTCAAAAATTTGTGCACACTTTTACGAAATTATACATTTCGTAATTTCGTATGAAATATATCTAGCCATGTTATTGAAAAAATACATTTTTATTGTACTACAAGATCATATAATCATGTCATTTTTTCTCTCCGGGGCGGCTCCATTTGGAACCAAATTCTGGATACAAAAATTTGGAAAATGGCCTTTACTGAATTTCTTTTATAATGTTGATTTTTGGGTAGAACAGATTTGAACCGATTTTAGTCTTTTTGTTTTCTTCTACTTAGTCTTCAAGAAAATATACAGATATTGAAGATGGGTTTTCGATTCTGAAATCAGATTCGAACTGGTCGGTTGGACTCTGATGGGATAGATTTTCGAGCTGTTTTCAAAATTGTGTCTATTGGTGGAGAAAAGAGCGGTAGGAAATTGGTCTTTGGGCGTGGAAAATAGTGGGAATTGCGGATGTGGATTTGGGATTGGACCGTGGGCCTTGGCCCTTCTCGTCTCGTGAAGAGTTCGAGACCAGTAAAGCCCATACAGAGCCCACTGAGCCATCCCAGCGACGGCACGAAATCAATCCGCCGGCACGAAGCCGACCCGTTAACATGAACCCGACATGGCAATATACACAGAAGGTTTTTTTTTATTTGTTCCGGTGATCGGTTGAACATAACATCATCGAATAAAATTAATACAACTCATTTGTGGTTAGTGGAATATTGCCGATTTAAAATTTATGGGGTGAATTGCATGAAAAGAATGGTCTTTTCCACTGGTTGCATCTAAACGGGTTGTGTTAAGATGAACCATTAATTTGAATGGTTATTTGAGTTGATTTTTTTGTGTTTAGTGAGCATGACATGAACACAAGCTGATTATTAATCATTAGGGATGATCGGCTCTTGATCTCTTCTGATCCTACTTAGGAATCAAAAACCAAACCAGAAAGACTGGTTACTAGTTTCTAGAGTTTTAGGATTGAACTGCCCAGTCCTGAGATCGGACTAGACCAATCAATCCTGTCCAGTTCGCAAGCGATCCAATGGGATATGAAAATAAAATAAAAAATGCAACTTCTACACATATTCATGTCCAAATAACCCAAACTACTGCTTTCCATCAATGACTAAGTTCATGAATTTGACCCATTATGATACTAATTGGTCGTTGTTGTACTCCCTATGAAAGTTTATAGATTATTCATAGTGATTAATTTTTTGAGTGACCGGACATTGCTAGGTTGACGGCACCATTGTTCTCCATAAATGGCATGCCTTTTTAACCACAAATGACCATTGAGGGGATATTGGCAACCGGAAGTATAAAATGGACATGTAGCAAATTTTCGAAAGAATTTTGACAAAATTTATTGGATTCTGGACAATATCCCTTTTTCAAATAGCTTTGAATAACTATTTAAATGGAAAACTCAATTCTTTCATAGTGTACTTGTGACCATATTTTCACATATTATTGGTATGAAGAAAGTTATATTAGTAACCCACATGTGTATTTCACTAATTTAATGAGATACAAAACATTATCGAACAAGTGAAAAATTTTGTACACTATTGTTGTAGCATTTGTTGAACATAGACACAATATATACTTATCTAATTAAGATATGCTAGCACGGTGAAAAAGTTGGGCTATGCAAAATATAAAAAAGGGAAGTGAGGCAAAAAATATAATCAAACAAATTCATTACACTATAAATTTTAAAATAAATTTCAATTTTGGATAGTTACAAATTGATCATGATTTTGGTTTTTGAGTTAACTGTTTTTGAATTTATCGATGTTTTAAGTTGTATAAATAAGGATTCAAGTGTTAATTTTGGTAATTGTATTCATTTTATTAAATGATGAATATATTTTTCACGATTGCAAGTGTGAAAAATATTTTACATAGTGATGCTAGCAATAGAAATCCTAAATTTATTTGTCTTATAATAAAAATGTTTGAACTGGTCTTTTTACATGAAATTTAAAATATTTCATATTGATAATGCTTTCAATAAAGCTCTTTTCAATTCCCTAAGATCTTTCTATTTTTTATTTAATCTATTTTTTTTTAATTTAAAGAATCCCACCAAGGGGGATTCACAGATTTCTCGAGGAAACCGGACTAGGTTTCCTTGAAAAGTCTCATGGTTGGGGGAGCAAGTCACCCCATCATTATTCTTTCAAAATTGTGTCAATCGGTGGGGAAAAGAGCGGTAGGAAATTGGCCTTAGGGCGTGGAAAATAGTGGGAATTGCGGATGTGGATTTGGGATTGGACCGTGGGCCTTGGCCCTTCTCGTCTCGTGAAGACTTCGAGACCAGTAAAGCCCATACAGAGCCCACTGAGCCATTCCAGCGACGGCAGGAAATCAATCCGCCGGCACGAAGCCGACCCGTTAACATGAACCTGACATGGAAATATACACACAAGGTTTTTTACGTGTTCCGGTGATCGGTCGAACATAACATCGTCGAATAAAGTTAATACAATGCGCTCGTGGTTAGTGGAATATTGCCATTTAAAATTTATGTGGTGAATCGCATGAAATGAATGGTCTTTTTTGCCGGTTGTATCTAATCGGGCCGTGTTAAGATGAACCCACTAATTTAAAGGGTTATTTGAGTTGATTTTTTGTGTTTGGTGAGCTTGACATGAACACGAGGTGAGTATTAATCATTAGGGGTGATTAGCTTCTAGTCTGGTTTGATCCATTTAGGAACCAAGAACTAGACTAGAAGGACTGGTTCTCAGTCTCTGGAGCTGAGGACTGGATTGTCTGATCTTGGGACTGGACTTGGATCGACTGCTCCAGTTTGGTTCTCAAGTGATCTAATGGGCCTGAAAATGAAATCAAAATGCAACCCCGACGGCACATATTTGAGTCCAAACAACCCAAACTAGTCGTTTCCAACGATAAATAAGTTCATAAAGTTGACCCTTTCATGAATCAATTATGATACTTTTGGTTGGTGTTGTACTCCCTTCGAGAGTTTATAAATTATTCGTGGTTAATTTTATGAGCGACTTACCGAAAACAGAGGACAAAGATAAGTAACGAAATAGCTCCAAGCACGACACGTGAGAGGGGAAGGGAAAGAAATCTGCATGAGAAATAAAAAAAAAAAAAATGAATATCATTGGTCTGATCGGTCTTGTTCCCCCTAAAATCGGAGACTGGACTGAAAATCGGCGGTTCTGATTATATGGAATGGGGAGCTAGACCGATTCTCTGGAACCAACCAGTCCGGGCTGTTCCTAGTTCGATTAGTCCGCGTTTCTCACCCCTATTAATCATATCCCACTAGTCAATACCAAATTGATCCGAACACAATCAGCCTCGACCCAGATTTTGCTAACTTCACGTCGTGCCTAACATTATATCTCCCGCTCTCCGGCGAGTTCGGATAGATCCACTTTGTGCGTCGCACATGGGCGACCTCTTGAGCCGGCCATCTCAGGTTGCGTTGACGAACTTGCATGCTTTGACGCTATCTTAAAAAAATCCCGTTCAACCTTATAAGATAGCGATGGGGCCACGGAGCGTCGGCAATGACGACAACGTGCTGAGTTTAATAAAAGTTTCCGCAGAGGAAGCTAAACTGCGGCCACCTCCCTCTTCGCCGGCAGCGTGCAGGCAGTTGACGAGAGCCACCAGGAATTTCCCGATCGAGTAACTAATCGAGTTGACCTAAGTTAAGCTCCAGGTTCAGGCAACACGGGCTGCTCCGAGGACTTCTCCGATCAGTCTTCGACATGGATAGAATGTCGGCTCTAATTTCTCCGATCTCCTCCCATACTGTACCGGCTTGAGCGTCGGAGTGCTTATCATCCAAGACTCTCCACGAACTTCTCCTCACCCATCGTAAGTTCGTAACCCAACGAAGGATTAGGACTTTGAAAGTTCAGGTTTCTCCAGGCGTCTCAAGGTTTGAGTGCATTTTCAATCCACTATCGCCCCATGAAAATTAAACACCACTAAGCCTTGTTTGTTTCACAAAAAATGAATTATTTGAAATATATTTTTCAAAAAATGATCGCTTTTATTGGTTGAGATAATTAGTTAATTGAAAATATTTTTATTATCGAGATAATTTATGTCTAAATATTTTCATGAATGGTGGAAATATTTTTTTAACGTTCATTTATTTTTGTAAACAATAGAAACGATATTTTTCGTTCATTTATTTTTAAAAGTATTTTCTAAATTATTGATATTTTGTGAAACAATTTGAGATTTGGAAAGTATTTTCTAAAAAATGATTGCTTGTATCGCTTAAAAAAGAATGCAAAATATTATCATTATTCATGAAAATAGTTAAGCATAAATTGTCGTCGATAATGAAAATATTTTTCGTTAACTGATTTTTCTAAATAATAAAACCAATAATTTCTCATAATTGTTTTTCAAATCTCGAGTTTTCTGTGAAATAAACGCGCCCTAAAGACAAAATTAGAGCACACACCCAACCGCATAACAAAATATTAACGAAATAGGTCCTGTGAATATATGATAATGCATTAAACTCATTGCTTTTGACTGTGTCGCGTGCTTCACCACTCGTCATGACCCGTCTACTTCAGTTTTCTATACCTCCATCATGCGTGTACTTGCCCGTGCGTTCCTTACCATGCTTACCTTAAACGTTGAAAGCTTCCTTCGATTTTAATTTCTGTCCTCATGCGAAGAGACTGCCGTCCGTACGCATAAATTGCCCCTGCGTTCCTTACCATGCTCACCTTAAACGTTGAAAGCTTCCTTCGATTTTAATTTCTATCCTCATGCGAAGATGCTGCCGTACGTACGCATAAAAAAATTCGAGTCAAATGACATATCTGTCAAATCTTTTTTTTTTTTCTTTGGGTTGAAAAGGTCATTTTCTATTTAATAACCGATGCTATTAGAAAATAGTCGATGAATCTCTGAACATAAAATATCCTAGAGGTGCCGAGGAAGTTTAGATAACCAATTTGGGGGAAGGGTCTTTTGGCAATGGACTTTAATAATATGGTTTGTGAGTTGATTGGCTTCAGGGGGCAATGGGCTACTTTTACACCTTTCAACTAGGCCAAGCATCTTCGACCAAAAAAAAAAAAAACCAGGCCAAGCATCCCTTGGCACTCTTCCATGACATTCCGCGGCGGCCATGAGCATTGGACATCTCCTGAAATAAACTCAACAATTGATAGGTTATCTGTCTCCAAGCACAAATTAGTTGGGAGTCCTCGGATCATGTCCCTTGAGCAAATACAGTAAAGTGTCTTTCACAACTAGGGCCTGGACACAGAGGACTGAGGAGGCTCGCACTAATTTTGCAAATCTAGCAATAGGCATGCTATTTGAATCGCAGCAAACTCCTGCAATCGACCCTAAGATCCTTCTAGCCAAGATCCGTCGATATTGAGATTCGGAGACCCCCTTTCCGGCGAAGTCCACTGTTCGGTAGCCCTTTTAACTCGCTTCACCATTCGTAGGTTCTATCTAACGAAGTTCTTGTTCATTGTGAGAGTGGTATCAACAATTGAGCTCGAATCTAGTTTGCAAGATGGAAAGATAAGGGTGTTTCATGCTTTCCAAATAAACCACGTTACTCCAGCAAACTTCTCCCTCAAAGGAAAGTCTGTACTTGAATCAAAGAATTCAAGCACCCACTTATCCATTCTAGTGATATTTAGTGGGAAATATTGATGCTCAATCTCGGATCTAACCAGATTTCTCTTGTCCGGTGACAAAGGAGGAATATGTGTTCCATAGTTTCTATGGCTTTGTAGGCACAAAGGAGCAAATAGGATCAAGTAAGACCTTTCTATACATATTCTCTCGTGAGGGTAGTGCAATTTGAAATATGTTCCACATAAAGAGTTGTATTTTTTAAAAAAAAAATTTTTATAGGAGTTTCAGCTTTCATATCTTTGTTGAAAGAGACCTAGGTGTTTGATAAGAAGAGGATGCTTAGTTTGAATTCAGTTGATGATCTATGAGATACAGCCCATTGTACCCACTTTTCACCGAGTCGGATCCTAATTTATTCCCAATCCACACAAGTTGATCTTCCTCCAGATCAGAGCTGAGTGTAATTGTTAAGATTTCCTTCACTATTTGCTCTTTGAATTGATGATTCTCTAACCAAAAAAAAAAAAAAAAAAAAAAGGTCACTCAGCTCTTGTTCATTTCACCCTCTTGCTTCCGATTAATCAAGTCCATCATTGTCTGAGGGTCTCCTTGATTTGCTAGTTTGCCTATCGAATCAACTGATAACCATTTATCGTCACCTATGTTGATAGTTTTTTCCATCACCCACCGACCAACTAACTTCAGGATAAATCACATCTCTATCCATTAACAAACTTTGCCAATCCCACAAAGGACAACACCCCTTGTTTGCATTCCAAAAATCTTCCTATGAAAGTAGATACCTCTTAAATTAGTGACTCAATAAAGTTGATGAGGATTGTGAAAGTCTACATGCCTACTTACCCAACACAACTCTATTGAAGGCAACAATATATTTGAAGCAAGTCCTCAATAATTTTTTTCTAGTCTTTAGGACTTCCAATCTTTTCAATGAATACTAGATTTAGATTCATTTTGTTTCCACCAAAAGGAGGCTATTTTTTACTTAATAGTTGTACAAAAACATATATGAATCTTGAATATAGACATTATGTATTGAGGCAGGGCTTGTACAACCGTTTTAATTGGATCTCCTTACCGACTTTAGACATCAATTGTTCCTTCCAACCCTCTAGCTTCATATTAACCCTTGCTAGAATCCAAGCAAATATCTATTTCTTTCACTAACCCCAATTTTAAAGGTATGCCTAGGTACTTTCCTGTCTTCTCAATAACTAGGACTATCAACTCTTGCGCCATCTATAAAGAAGATAACATCATTTGCAAATAACATATGAGGAAGTATTGGGCATAATATATTCAACTTAATTTCTCTAATATTACCATCCTCAACTACATTGTTCCAAAGATTGGAAAGAACATTGGCCATAATAATTGACAAATAAGGAGTCAATGAATCTCCCTGCCTAATTTCACATGAAGGTTGAAAATAGTACAGAGGTTCCCTCTTACCTTTCACACTAAAAGAGACAGTGAAAATACATTGCATAACTATAGAAGCTCATTTATCACAATCTTATCTTTAACATGCAAGCACTTAGAAAATTCAATTCCACCCTATCATAACTTTATGCATATCTAGTTTTAATACCGCTTGAAATTTCTTGGACAATCAAACTATTGCATTGAATTTGCCTTCCACTAACATAGACAATTTCCTCAACAATTTAAATTCATAAAGCTAAGGTTTTACACCATTTGGCATAACCTTAGAGAAATTTTTAAAGCTGAAATCAAACTAGCCGATTGATTCATACTCTTTGGATTTGGGACTTAGCTTAATATCCTCCCAATTATGACAATAAATTTGACCATTAAGCCCATCCGCTCTTGGAGCTTTAAATGCTCTCATGTGGAAGATATACTCTTCAATTCCTCTAAAGTCATCGGGGTCGTCAAAGCCTCATTCGTACCTTCCTAGACTAGACAAGGGCATTAGTCTAGAATTGGTCCGAAATCTCTAGCTCTCACAATGTCATAAATTGACTAGTAGAAATCGACGATGTGTTGTCTCAACATGCTAGGCTCACGACACCAATTTTGTTCATCACTTTTCAACCTTGAGATCTTATTTTGTCGTTTTCTTTATACAATAGAGGCATGAAAGTATTTCATGTTCTTATTTACCCATTTAAGCCGATTGATTTTTGATCTCATACCTTAGTATCTCTTTTTTGTCTCCACAAGTTCTTAAATTACTCCATGATTTTTCGGGTGGCCTCTAGTAGGATATTTTTTGGAGCTTTTTTTCTTCCCCACTTAGAACAACTCATTGAATTAGAGATGCAAAAAGAAAAAAAGAGAATATAGAAGGCGTTGGAATTGTATGTTTTGATTTCTAAATTGCATATTACAATCAACAATGACTCCTACACACACGGAATGAATCTTTTGAAATAAATATTGCCAACAAAAATGGTAACCACCGATGGAGATAGACATTTAAATCAATCAAGAATTGCATATCATGTTGATATTCAGATTGCACTTTGATTCTGGTGCGAGTTGGAAACAATGTTATCAGTCTTGGATTGCTTGTCATGTGGATATTCTGATTATACTGTGGTTCTGATGTGAGCTGGAATAGCTAGTACTGAACTGGATCAACATCCCCCCACAAACTAACAAGGCGGAACAAACTATCAGCTTGGATCCTAAGAGACAAAACCAAGTAGATGACGAGCCTTGGTAAGAATGTTTGCGGGTTGATTAGCGGAGGATATAAATTGAATACAAAGTTGTTTGCGAGTTAGACACTCACAAATGAAGTGATGATCGATCTCCACGTGTTTTGTACGAGCATAAAAAACTAGATTTGTTGTAAGATAAATGGCAAAAACGTTGCCGCACTAGAGCGTGGGTGGATGAGGTGGTAGAGCATGGCGTTCACGAAGAAGATACTCAATCCATAAAACTTCAGTGGTCGTGTTGGCAAGGCGCTTGTATTTAGTCTTAATATAGGATCGTGCCCTAGTTCGCTATTTGCATGAACACCAAGAGATAAGATTTCGGCCACAAAAAACACAATATCCCCCAACAAAGCGACGGTTGACACGAGCACAACCCAGCTAGCATCAGAAAATGCATGAAGAGCCAATGAAGAAGCATGAGTGAACGTAAATCCATAACAAGGAGTATTCGCTAGATACTGAAGGATGCATTTCACAACCTGCCAATGCATTATGATAGGAGCATGAAGGAACTGGCATGCAGTATTCATTGAGTATGCAATATTAGGCCGTATTAGAGTTAAATATTGGAGGGCATCCACAATGCTACAGTAGAGGTGAGGATCAGGTAAGGGCTTCGCTTGATGAATAGAAAATAGTTCATTGGTAGAGCATGGGGTGGCAACAACATGAGTATCGGACATCTTAGCACGACCATAATCTTATGAGTGAACTTGGTGTGATATAGATGAAGTCCATCGGATATAGATTGTACCTTAATACCTAGAAAATAGTGAATAAGTTGGAGATCTTGATGGCAAATTCTCCATGTAGAGGATGTAAAAGAGTTGGTAGTGGAGCATTGGGAGAGCTAGTGAGGATTATGTCATCCACATAAACTAATGAGAAGATGTTGATAGAGGTAGAATGATGAATGGATAAGGACAAGTCAACATTTGAGATAAAAAAAAAAAAACAATGTTGGTGAGACAGGAGCTAAGTCGCTAATACCAAGCACGAGGAGCTTACTTTAAGCCACAAAAAGAGTGATGGAGACGATGGACATGATGAGGCCGTTGGGGGCCAACAAAGCCCTGAGGTTGGACCATGTACACCTCTTTAGATAAATATCTATGGAGAAAGGCATTGGAGACATCAAGTTACCGGATAGACCATCCTTAGGAGTAAGCAAGTGCGAGAATAGTGCAAATAGTGACCGGTTAAGCCACTAGGCTAAATGTCTCATTATAGTCAATGCCCACCTACTGATGAAATCCCTTAGCAATACGTCGGGCTTTGTAGCATTCTAGTGTACCTTCAGAGCGAAGTTTGACCTTGAACACCCATTTACAACTAATAAGGTGAGCATGCGAATGTAGCGAAACCAGCTTCCAAGTGTCATTCTAGATAAGTGCAGTGTACTCGGTGGTCATGCTAGCTTGCCATTGCAAATCTCGTGATACTTGAGAAAATCAAATGGGCTTAGTGTGAGGATGAGTAATGGTCATAAAAGCAAAAGTATGATTTTGATTAAGGACTCTGCAAGACATAGTGTCATTATGAAGACAAGTAACCATATGATGAGTGGATAAATGTGAAGATGTTGCCAATGATGGCGGAGACGGTAAGTTAGGGATTTGAGCTAGAGATGGTGAGGATGATGTCCGAGATGGTGTTATTAGCCAAGTAGAGTCTAATGATTGTGAGGGCCCGATGAGAGCAACCAATGGTGGCGATGGTGGCGAAGGTGATAATTGGATTGGCAACACATCAAGCGGTGACAATGGAGACATAGATGTAGCCTCTTGACATAAAAAAAAAGTCTCGTCAAAGATAGCATCAACAGTATTGTAAGTACACTAGGTTTGAGGATAGTAGTAGCGATATCCTCGAAAATCTGGAGGGTAACCAAGAAAGATGCAGGCTTGAGAGTGAGGAGCTAGCTTGTTTGGGGCATATAGTTGCAAGTATGAAAATGCTGCGCAATAGAATACTCGTAAGTGAGATATTATAAGAGTGGTATGATAAAGAACATGATAGGGAGACAAATTGACTAGAATAGGAGTTAGGAGCCGGTTGATCTAGTGAACTGCTGTCTCAAAGGCAAATTCCCACATATGAGAAGGAATAACGGCTTGGGTCATGAGATCAAAGCCAGTTTCCACTATATATAGATGCTTGCGTTCAATAGTCCCCTTCTAAAAAGGTGAGTATGGACAAGAGATACACCAATGTATATTATGACTAAAAAGGTGAGAGTGCACAGCAGAGGATAAGAACTTGGGTGCTCCACAGCCTGAATCATCTGAAGCCTGCACTAAAGTTGAGTCCCCACAAGAGCATGAAAGCCTTTAATAATGTCGGAAAACTGATCTCGAGATGTGAAGTGATAAAGCCAAGTGCATTGAGAAAAATCATTGATAAAACATACGTAATATTTATAACCAAAAAGATGGACTCCACATCAAAATGAACTAGTTGAAAATGGGAAGTAGCCCTAGAATGGGCAGGAGGGTACAGATGATGATGGCTTTTACTAAGAGCACATGCCATACAAATGGAAGAGGGAAAACGTGAAAAGCTAGTTTTTGTTGAATTTAAAAAGACGAATTACATATCCGAGAAGGCATGTCCCAAACAGTGATGCCAGGTAGTGAGTGAACAAGTGCGGGAGGACACTCAAGCAAATGGAGAAGTTGCTGAGCTAAATGGTGAGACAAAGTAGAGGCCAAAAATAAGGCTGCCTTGAAGAAGGATTTGACCTATAAGTAAGCACATCATGAGAAAAATATGGAGGGTAAAATAAGAAAACACGGTTATTATTGAAGGAAAATTGAGAAACAAATAATAACTTTTTAGTGATATTAGGAACAACCAAAACATTTTTAAGGATAAAAATAGGAGACGTGCAAGATACAAAAGTACATGTGTGAGTAATGGGAAGAGATATGCTATCACCCACAGTAAGTTGTTGCGAGCCTATGTAAAGAGCAACATTGGTGAGACCAATGGTATTATCGATGACATGATGGGTAGCACTAAAGTCAAGGAACTAACTAGAAGTAGCGTGTATAGAGGAAGGTTGAGGTGGAGGAATTGAGGATTATTAAGCTATAAATGCCGGTAAGGAGTTGCAATATGCTTATGAAAAAAGAAAAAGAAAGGGTGCAATGTTAAGGTGGGTATATATGAGTAAAATAATGGATTTGTGATGCATGTGTAGCATAATGAGCCTAAGGAGATGGTGTGGTCACAAATTGAGAATTATATTGTTCACGATAGGCCATAGCATAATGACCATAACAATAGCAAATTTAATAGCTCTTCAGCAACGACCCCTATTGCCTAACGTTGATTGGCGATGAGGGGGTGGGTAAAAGATCAGCAGATGGCGAGTTGTAGACAAGTGTTGGTTGTCATGGCTGTGAACCCAAAAATTGCTGATTTGGCTTGGAAGGTGCAAAAGTTGGTGATGTACGATGGACAACAGATGCAACTGGAGGTGGTTGACTAATGTCTAAAGCCAAAAGCTCTAAATAGCCCTAATAAGATAGTAACAAAATATGTAGCTCATTTCTAAAGAGAGTTGAGGATTGGGTATGAGCTGGAATAGCCAAGAGGGCAATCGCCAAAGTGGAGTATTTTGAACCTAGACCTCGGAAGAGGTGGGACTGGTATTCTCCAACAGAAATAGTTTCCCTAAAAGCTAGCAATTTATCGACAATTTGGGTAGTTGATGTGGACATCGAACCATATCGAGGAAGAAGTGCTAGGGATCCGTTATCTATTCCGACTAGTTCGATCACTCGAGTGCGGGCCAAGCAATTTAGGCAAGCTGTTGGCGTCATGGTTTGTGATCTTTGGCGTGGAGATGACCTTGGATCAAATCTTGAAGAATCTTAGAAATTTTGGCATGATCTTTGGCGTGGAGATGATTTTGGATCAAATCTTGAAGAATTTTGGAAATCTTGGCGCAATTTGATTATCTGGTCACCAAATATCTTACCAAGTCAATAAAATTATCTTCTTGTTTAGGCATATTCTAGAATAGGAAGCATTAAATCTCCTAAATTGTAACCAAACTAAATTAGGGTTTTCGGGATTGGTTTTGTCACAACCCCCTTTACTCAGAGGTTGAGCTGTGGGTTATTTTGCGACATCCCAAGCTTTGTCGTTGTCTCGAGTTTATTTGCTTCTTATTTATGCACATGCAGAAAGCGTAAACATACAATCCCTGACACAAAATAACATGGGAACGTGAGATATAAACACCACTAACATACGTCTTATATTACATGAGTAGTGATGATTACAAGCCTATTTCATATACACAAAAGTGGCTTGGGGTATCCCTGTCTTCACTATGGCGGGTACTAATCAAAATTGGGAACCCTTGTATTACTACTTGGCTACTACATATAAGCTTAGTCCAAACACTTGGATGGATCCTCGTTATCACTAAGATTCTAATTTGGATTATCGAATCCTATCCAAGTGTTTTCATACAACCTACACCATGCTTCGAAATGCATCGAGACAAGCTCATCCAAGATTTTTCTATCCACACGATGGATGATATCTTGCGATAAGTAATGTCAATATCTACATCAAATACATCCGTCATAGTAGTATCTATTTTTACAAGGCAACCAAAATGCACAGTAGCCATGATTCTAAGTACCTATAAAAGAAATAGGGACGAGTACTTGAAATACTCAGTAAGTATAGCCTCTGGCCTACAATAGAACATCGATTCATCATCAACACTAGTAAATCATTTCATGTAAATCATGGCGAAGGGAAATCAATTGCAAGATGCAACCAAGCTTCAAGCACAAATGAAGAACAATTCTTGCAATTATTCGTGCATATGATGCATGCCCTAAGCTTATGAACTTTAGCATTTCTTTCTTGCTCATGCATGCTGTGCTTATTTAGCTTTTCTCTTATGCTCGGGACTCGAACCCAATTCAATTTAGGCTTTTAAACCGGGCCTCCCGGAGCCATCTTGGGACTCGAGCCCAATTTAATTTGGGCTTTTTAACCGGTCCTCCCGGAGCCGTCCTAGGACTTGAATCCAATTCAATTCGGGCTTTTTAACCGGGCTTTTGGCTTTTTGTTGGCTTTTGGGACTCAAATTCAGTTAATATGCTCAAGACTTGAACCCAAGTCTTACGCCAGCCTCTAGGACTTGAACCCAGTTCTTGCCAGGAATTCGAGGACTCAAACCCCATTCTTATCTTTTCTTATCTTTGCTCAAGCACTAATCCCTTCTTGAGGGTGTACTCGAGTCTAATGCACGTGCCATGAACTATGCACTTTATGCTCAAACATGATGCACATGCCATGAAATCATAAATTTCTTCATTAATAACATCATGAACGAGCCTAAGCCCAAAGCCTCGCTCGAGTAGCAAGCATAAAGGAACCCCGCACCAATCCAAGACGTGAACTCGGTACGCCTCAATACCGAATCACAATATTATGGCTATGGATGAACCTCGACTTGTATCGAACAAAAGCTATGAATCATGACTCCATTCTAATCATACAAGACATGAACAAGTCATAGAATACATCAATCATCCAAGAATCAATCAACCTACCCTCGACTTGTTCGCAAGAGGATTTCCTAGGGTCGAAGACGTCTTGAATATTACTAAAAGAAGGGAGAAACTACACTTACTTGGATGAACCTCGAATTAGCGCGCAACCTACAAGGATGGGCGGCTTGCTTAAGGCCGAAGGAGAGAGAGGGCGTGAGGAAAGAGATGGGCGACTAAGGAGGAGAAAAAAATGAGAGTAATGTGAGGAGAAATGAAGAGACTCCTCTTGTTTGTAGCCCTTGGTGTCATTATTACTAAGTCAAGCGGTCCATTCCGAAGTGTCCAAGTGGCCTGCCTAAATTTCTTGGGTGGCAAGCCTATAAGTCCAATAATTGAGGCCTAAAGAATGACTTGGCTAGCTAGAATATCTTGCTTGGCAATCTAGGCTCATGGGCATCATTGATGACGACTCATTTTCGCTCTCCCATTGGTCCATCAATACCTCGCATTTAATGGGCATTTAATCAAGTCTAATGATGAAGCTACTCTAGGTTGCCAACTCGGCAATTCTAGAATATTCGGTCATAATGAGGGCTCGTGCAGTGCGTTCCAATTGATCCATATATACGTCACTTTTTCTAGAACTTCCCAAGATATTTTGCGGTCATCAGGACGTTTGACTTTTCAAGGGAACAACTCATCCTTTCATTAAATGAGGAGATTCTAGAATTTCTTTATTTTGTCTCTTTATTCATTAATGACGCGGTCTAGAGAATTCTATCATTCAAGTTGGTTTTGAGGCCGGAGAATGGATCATTAAGTACACCTCGAAAAATCGAATCACATACACCCGAGGTTCGGCCATTACGCCCCATGCTTGCCTAAACCATTCCTTTGGATGGTCAGTCGGTTAATAGGGTCGGTTGTCCTTTGATCGGTTGGAGACCAATCCTAGGGCTACCCATGGCCTAGCATAAAGTCAATGCACTCATGGACTTTGGAATTAGTGACGGAATAGCCGGGTCTATCCCTGTGCTCATTCCGATCGGTACCCGATTCACCGGTAGGGTTCATGGTTGGTACATTACCAATCCATGATAGGACATCACCAATTCAATCCGATCACTAAGAATTAAATAGGGAATGATGCATTTTTGGTCGGAAGACAGTCACATTTGATCAATTTGGATCGTCCGTGTATCGGTGCATAATCGGGCGGAATCACTTGCAACTAGAAACTGAGATCGGTCAGATCGACCCATGACCATCCACCGATCCGAGGCATAAAACATCAAATCGACTTAATTCCTAGTGCGCCATTACCTAACTGACTCGCATATCGAAGCAATCCCAAGAAGACAAAGAAGGCAAGTTAGCGAACTATTGGAGCAAGGATATGTGAGAGAGAGTCTTAGACCATGCCCCGTCCCTATTTTGTTGGTGCCAAAAAATGATGGAATTGGCGAATGTGTATCGATTGCCAAGCAATCAATAACATTACAGTAAAATATCGACATCCTATTTCTAGGTTAGATGACATATGGATGAGTTGCATGGTTTTTGCATTTTCACTAAGATCGATTTGAAAAGTGGCTATCATCAAATTAGGATGAAAGAAAGTGATGAATGGAAGACTATATTTAAGACTAGGTATGGATTGTATGAGTGGTTAATCATGCCATTTGGATTAACTAATGCATTGAGCACGTTTATGCGACTTATGAATCATGTTTTGCGTGCTTTTATTAATTGATTTGTAGTTGTCTATTTCAATGACATCTTGATATACAGTCGAAGCCCTGATGACCATATTGAGAAGTGCTCTTTTGTTACTAACAAATTAGTATTTCTAGGATTTGTTGTCAGTGCTGATGGTATACGGGTTGATGAAGAAAAGGTCAAAGCAATTTGTGAATGGCCAACGCCTAAGACCATAAGAGAGGTGCACAGCTTTCATGGATTGGCGAGTTTTTATCGACGATTTGTGAGGAATTTCTACACCATTACGGCACCTTTGACCGAGGTTATCAAGAAGCATGTGGGTTTCACATGGAGAGAAGAGCAAGAGAAAGCATTTAATATGCTAAAAGATTAGTTGACTAATGCTCATTTGTTATCTTTGCCGAATTTCAATGCTACTTTTGAGATAGAGTGCGATGCTTCTAGTACAGGAATTGGAGCTGTGTTGATGCAAGGAGGGTGTCCCATAGCTTATTTCAGCAAGAAATTGAGTGGAGCAATATTGAATTATCCTACCTATGATAAGGAAATGTATGCTTTAATGCGAGCTTTGGAGACTTGGCAACATTATTTATGGTTGAACGAGTTTGTGATCCACACCGACCAGGAGACCTTGAAGTACTTGAAATGGCAGTAGAATTTGAATAAAAAACATGCCAAATGGATGGAGTTCATTGAGACTTTTCCATATGTGATAAAGTACAAGAAAGGTAAGGAGAATGTGGTAGCCGATGCACATTTTCGAAGGTACGCGATTCTAACAACTTTAGAAGCAAAGTGTCCAGGTTTTGAGCATATCAAGGGCTTATATACTAATGATGATGACTTTGGGAGAGTGTTTGAAGCATGTGAACACGCTGCATTTGATAAATTCTATAGGCATGAATGTTATCTTTTCCGTGAAAACAAACTATGTTTGCCTAAGTGTTCTTTGCATGAATTGTTGGTGCGAGAAGCACATAGTTGTGGTTTAATGGGGCATTTTGACATTAATAAGACTTATGAAGTGTTGCATGAACATTTTTATTAACCACATATGAAGAGAGATGTCACACATTTCTGTGAGAAATGCATTTTTTGTAAGCAGTCTAAATCTACAACTAAACCGCATGGCTTGTATACACCGTAACCTATTCCAACACATCCTTGGACTGATATTTCTATGGATTTTGTGTTAGGATTGCCTAAGTCTAAGCATGGTAGAGATTCTATTTATGTGGTTGTTGATCTGTTTTCAAAGATGGCTCATTTTATACCTTGTCGTAAAACCAATGATGCATCTCATGTTGTTGATTTGTTCTTTAGGGAGGTTGTACATTTGCATGGCATGCCTAATCGATTATTTCAAATCAAGATTCTAAATTTCTTAGCTACTTTGGAAAACATTGTAGAAAAAACTAGGAACACAATTGTTATTTTCTACTACTTGTCATCCACACACCGATGGTCAAAATCGAGGTAATTAATAGAACTTTAGGGGCATTGTTGCGTGCTATCATTAAAAAGAACATAAAATTCTTGAGAATATTGTCTACCGCATGTTGAGTTTGCATATAATAGGAGCATGCATTCTGCTACTAAATTTACACCATTTGAGGTTGTCTATGGTTTTAATCCGTTAACTGCGTTTGATTTAACCCTTTACCTATTGATGAGCGTGTGGATTTAGATGGGGCAAAGAAAGCTGAATTTGTTAAGGTGTTGTATGAGAAGATGCGCGTGAATATTGAGCGCAAGACTGAGCAATATGCAAGGCAAGCCAACAAAGGGCGCAAGGAAGTGGTGTTTGAACCCGACAATTGGATTTTGGTTCATATGCGCAAGGAGCGATTTCCCGAGCAGCGACATTCTAGATTATTACCGTGAGGGGATGGACCATTCATGGTGTTGGAAAGAGTTAACAATAACGCCTACAAGCTTTATCTTCTAGGTGAGTATGACGTTAGTGCTACATTTAATGTTTCTAATTTGACTCTTTTCGATGCAAGTAATGATTTGAGGGCAAATCCTTTGTATGGGGGAAGGAATGATGTGGACATCGAGCCATATCGAGGAGGAGGTCCTTAGAACCCGTTGTCTATTCCGATTGGTTCGATCACTCGAGCATGGGCCAAGCAATTCAAGCAAGCTGTTGGCATCATGGTTCATGATTCTTTGGCGTGGGGATGACTTAGATCAAATCTTGAAGAATTTTGGAAATCTTGGCGTGATCTTTGGTGTAGAGATGACCTTGGATCGAATCTTGAAGAATCTTGGAAATCTTGGCGTGATTTGATTATCTAGTCACCAAATATTTGACCAAGTCAATAAAATTATCTCATTGTTTAGGCATATTCTAGAATATGAAGTATTAGATTCCTAAATTGTAACCAAACTAAATTAGGGTTTTAGGGGCTGGTTTAGCCAAACTCTAAGGCTGGTTTTAGGGTTTGTGTGGCAGCTAGAAGACCTATATTAAGGGCTGGGGATATATTTTGTTTTGAGGGAATAAAAATTGAGAGGTTCTCTTTTATTGTTCTTTTAAGGACTTGATATTATCAGGGTTCTCTTGTGGTGGTCGATTCAACTTATCGAGCAAGATAGCGAATTCTTTCACTCGTGGCGTCTATAACGTTGGTTGGTTGACACGGGTTTGTTAACAAGTCACATTTATATCGAGGTTGCCAATCACAGGTTCGATTAGAGGTCAAGGTTCGTAATTTGCACCATTTGAGCCTTCGTAGAATGATCTTTCCGCAACGATTCACATAAGTAGTCTCTTGTATATATTTAGTTACACCCTTATTGCCTTTTCTCATGGATTGGAATTGCATCTTAAGAAAAGAGGAGTGAGCACTAGATTAAGAAGAGTATATGTCAGCTAGATAGGACCAAACTAATGCATAAGTTTTATGGTTGATGAATTTTGCTACTATGAGACTTGTCACTAAATTTAGGATCTAGCCAAAGGCTCTTTGATCTCGAATGTGCCAGGCTTTACAAGCGGGGTTGGAAGTGACTATGGTTTGGCCAATATTTTGTGGGTTTGGTTAAGAAAGGTGGATAGGTGGTGCTGGTTTGCTGCTATCTACCACATAAATTAGCCAAGGGCTTAAAAATATGGTAAGATCCATATGTGCCAAATCACATAATTTGTTCCGTCTAGGTGTTCTATGAAGGATGGAGAAAAGAGGAGACCATAGATAGCAACAACTGGAGTTGTGCATGTAATGGTATTGTAATGGAAGGGTGGGTTGTTGAACAATAGTTTGTTGAGGAGTGGAGGAATTTTAGTCACTCATATTTGGATGGATGGGCTTTCACCTTTATTTTGCTCTGATACCAAGACAGAATTAGAGACATAGAAAGAAAATAGAAAATAAAGAAGATGAGGGAATTGTATATTTTGATTTATGAATTGCATTTTACAATCAATGGTGACTCCTATATGTATACGTTTAAAAAGAATCTCTAGATATAAATATTGACAACAAAATTGGTAACTATGGGTGGAGATATTCTTACTGCGCTTTGATTTTGGTGCAAGTTGGAGATAATGTTATCAATCACGGATTGCTCGTCATGCAGATATTATTATTGTGTTATGATTTTGATGCAAGTGGGAATAGCTAGGTAGTAGTGGATTGGGTCAACACATTATATATTGCCATCCCTTTCGATCCTAATTTGTTGCCGCTAAAAGTTCAGCAAGCATGCCAACCTCAACTTCGTTCTAATCCCTCTTCCCAAGGTCCAGTACATGCAAACAAACCTGTTGTAGCATACTAACCCTTTTCCCGTTTACACTTAGTCCTACTTCTCATAGGATAAAAATCTTTGCCAAAAGCTTTGGATAAAGAGTAGAACTATGGGATTTAATATTCTTAATATGACCACGTAACCGGGTTAGTTGTAATGCAAAATGACAAATCAATCCAGTCAAAATTGCGACCTTAATTGATACGATAATTTCAACATGACAAACAAAATCGAATTAGTTAAAATGTGAAACAAACCGTACTTTTTCAGAAATCTGCGATGCTTCGCTAAGGGATGAGATCATAGAGCCAAGAAAAAAGTGATATTTTTGGATCTCAAATGATATGGTAGAAGCTGAATTCAATATGAGTTCTATTCCTGTTGTATCTTGTCTAGCACATTTCTATTTAGAAGAGGTTCAAACAAAGATAACACGCAAAAAACCCATCCTGAAAAAGTCACAACCGGATAATTCACAATGTCCGTGCTTGATCTATACGTTGATCAAGATCGCAAGAAAACGCTGAGAGAGAGAGAGAGAGAGAGAGAGAGAGAGAGAGTCAATCATCAAAGCTTCAATTCTCGATGATGCGCAATTGCGCATGCACACCTGCCCATTAGTGCTCGATGACTAGATTCCAAATCAAGTGGTTGGCCTTCTCGGGTATGGCCCTTACTAAAGAATCATGCAATTGCTTATGTGGCGGCAAGGACCTGTCGTCAATGGCCACGTGAAGCGGCTCGACTGGCTTTGATTGAGAGACAGGGTGGAGAGGTTGACTTTTTGACTGGGACATAGCCGAAAGGTTTGGTGCAGCATTAGAGCATTGGGTATTCTTTTTCGGGCGCGTCGGGAAACGTCAATGGGAAGCTCTTACACGGGAACATCATCAGGACCTCAGCAACTACGTTCACACAAGTGAGAAGCCATATGGGTGCCCTCTCTCTGGCGTCTCCTTTCTTCATGCTAAGTCAACATATGGCTTGACATGTCTAGCAAGAACACGAAATGATCACGGTTTCATGTTTTCCCTTTTATTCAAGAAGCTCACAACGTTAGGACAGTCGCAAACCATCGGTCAACGTGGTATCGGGATTTCATAGTATCAGAGTTCCAATTCGTCTTGGAAAAATAATGATATTATAGACTAACATGTGATTGTGTTACGTTTCACATGTAAAAAGTTGCTTATAAAAATGTTGATTAAGAGAGCTCCGAGAACCTCCATCTAATTGGGTTGACATCATCTGTCCCTTGAGGGTGTGTCAATCGGTATTGCTCATGCATGCTTAAGGTGATGGCGCGTGTCATGGACTTTTTGAAAATTAAGAAGACATGAGAAATGACAAACGTTGATTGAGATCGTACACGGTTGGGACCACACTAAAGGGATATCAACTGAGTGAACAATCATAGAAGTCGTTTCTTCTACGATACGTGCTCACTCAGCAAATTAATATGATTCCTTTCGTTGGTTATAAGCCGGGTTTGCTTATATCAGCTTGCACACAGTTAATACTGATCCACCTGCTTGGACAGATCAAAAGCATAGAATTCGTGCACAACCCAGAAGATGCTGTGAGGTAACTAGGTTGCGGTCGTGGGGTTGAAGTTGGAATGGGTGGATGATCTCTAGCACTTGAGTCAGCCCGTCTCTATAAAATGTGCTCGGAATCAACTCTCATGGAAATGGACTATGATATGGTTATATAATTATATTCTTTAATGCCTCACCAAGCTGATGTAAAGCTTGTTCGCATACAGAAGTAAGGTGGCCTCACTGGGTTAAATTATTAAATTTTCAGACATAAAAATATGAGTCTGGGCGTTTGAGGAGAGAGAGAGAGGGTGCGTTTGAGCTTTCAAGATATTCAACCCCGACGGAACTTCGCGATTTCGGAGTTACACAGGAAGAACCAGACATAAAGTCAAAAGCCAAGAGGGTTGACCACTGTGCCCTTCAAATGCAGGCGCACAGGCGCATGCCTAACGAGGGAGGAATTTTGTTATTGAAATGATTTTTCGGAAGATGGGAAACGTTGAAGATGTTGTTCTGCCTTTAAAAATCTTCATTAAATGCTTTGTTAGATTGGGATTTAGTTGACATTTTTTAGAAAAGAACTGTTCTAGCCAAAAGTCAAACGATACTTATCACTATTTAAACTGCACGAAAATCATTGACCGTATAATTCTCCCTCTTCTCCAAGTGATCAGTAGCGACTTCTTGACATAATAAACTATGTTTAGACAAACAATATCAACTTAATCTGAACCGCTTAATTATGAGCATGGAACAAAGGAGTTTTGAAGAGCTTTAACTAGGGGTGAGCATGATTTCAGGTTAGAATCTAAAACCTGAGAATTGGACCAGTAAGAACTTGTAATATCAAGGTTTCAAGGTATGCATGATAGATTCCAAGTTTCAAAAAAATAAGGAACTTATTTAAACTCATAGGTAAAAGGTTCTTAGTTGGAGGGACCTTGAGCTTGTAACTTGTAACCTGTGACATAGAATTTAGAACAAGTTTTAATGTTTTTCTTAATTCATGTCTTTATGCGATCTTGTGATATTCCATTCCGTTCGATGATTAGTGTATAATCTGAAAGCATTAGTCTGAACTTCCATTTTATGACTGAGACTTTTACTTTATTAATATTCATATTTTTCGTGTGTCTAAATTTAAATTATATTTAGTGAATTATAACATCAAGTGGTGATTATTAAATGTTTTAATTCACTACAATCGTTTAATTAATAATATAAGTGGAACCTAGGTAGACTTTGGAACTTGTGACGGGATAGGTTCTAGATTCTAGAGTATGCAGGGTAGGTTTTAAGTTCCAAAAAATAAGAAATCTATTTCAACAGGTAGATTTCAGGTTCCACCTGGAACCTGTACGAAACTTGTGACAGGGTAGGTTTTAGGTAGATTTTGAAACATGCGACAAGATAGCTTCCGTATAAATTTCACTTGAATTTTGGAACCACTCACTCCTAGGTTCAACCTTGCACGTATGGCAAGTTGTTTAACCTCGATAAAATTTATTTAGTATGAGATATATTAAAGAAAAAATGATCCTAGTATATTATGTTTATACATATACATATACATATACATATACATATACATATACATATATGTAGAACCATATGTATATGTGAATGTTTTTTCTTGTATGAGTAGGATTAAAGCTTATTCTTTAGCTATTGTTCGCACTCATATCATTACCTGTTCGTAAGACAAACGATTGACCAGTCAAATGGGATTTATAATAGTTTAATTTTGGAGAAGTGTTTAATCTGATTCTAGCACGTCCCAATAAATTATATTATCCGAAGTCGGGTACCACTCTTTGAGAGCCAAAGCGATGTGTCATGGTGATGCCAGACCCAAAGAAAGCAAAAATATAAATTTGTCTGATAAAAACTTGCCCTGTCAAGGCCTGTGCGCGTTCTTAAACATGAAAAGACAAGATGCGGACGTATTGCTCAAATGTCAAAAAGGGTTTTGGAGGTTCTTCGTTTTGCAAACCTAACTAGGATGGAAGCACACGTTTTCGTCTTCGTCCTTAGCTGTTTCTGATATAATTCCTCCTGTAACAATCAACCCTACATTGCCAGCCTTTGGTATTGTTTTTTCGTGTCTTAGTGTTGTCAGGACAGTCCATCCATTGATGTTGATGCTCTCACTTTCAAGAACTTAACGCCAACATCAGGGTTGCGTGTGACCGGATGAAATGAGTTGGTGCTCAGGGAGGCGTAGAGACACAACAACATCGTAAGAGAAGTAAAAAGAACGGTCTCGTATATATGTCAAATTTGGGAAATTGGTATATAAATGGATAAAGGAAGAAGTAAACAGGTTCTGAAAAGGAAGAAAACAGAAGCTCGGCTGTATTTATGGTCGTGTTAAATTTCATTCCTACTCTTTCTGCAGTTCAGACAACATTTTTGCGACTAATACTTTTCTTTATATTGATGGTTATTCTCCTAATATTTTATGACACGAACAAAAATTTAGGAAGATTCTGGCCGGCCGGCACCTTGTCTCCAGTAAACCACAAGTAAAACGAGAACCTGGCATCTGTGTATTAATTCACTCCATTCTAAAAAGATTCTTTGAGTTATTTGGCATAAAAAGGGAACAAAACAAGAAAAAAAAAGTTCATTTGCAAAGATAACAATGGTCCGGAAAGTCAATGCAATCAATGTCCTCTTTACACTTCGGAAAGACGCACAACATTGTCTCAACATTTACTTAATTGTTCTAGAATATTTGCAAAATGCAAATTAGCATCTTCAGCTCTTTTTTATTTTTTGGGAGCTGGTTATGGCCTTCTACTTCATGAGATGCGAAATCACAAAGTGGAAAGTTCGGATCAGACAGAGGACGTGATAATTAATCCAGTCAAATGCGTAACAAATCTGAGAACTGCAAGATTAGGTGACAACACTGAAGAGGACTTTCAAACAGCACTAATTCGATTTCAGATTGGGTTACAGGTGTTATTGTATAAGAACTTGCTTTTGAAGCAAGAAAACAGAAAAAAAAATTGCCTCCCAATGCATACATGGTGTGTGAAGAACAACAACAATTAGAGTTACAAATGACACGGGTTTGGCCCCCCGACAAAAAATTGCACACGGTGCGGTATTTATACTTCTTACCCTTTATTTTTCTTCGCTTGTATTAAAGAATGATCACTTATTTTGATGAGGACAAAAATAAATATTTTCTACGTATATGTGTGTCAAGTTCTTCTTTGTTCCATGTACTTGTGTATCCTCTCAAGCGCAACTTCTAGTGTGTGCTCACTCATGTTGGCAAAGCACACCCTAAACCAACCTGGCTCTGAGCAGTGGCATGATGAACCTGGAGATATGTTAAGCTTCAGTTCATGAAGCATGGTACTCCAGAGATCCAATTCACCTTCTCTTGTGGGCTTCTCAAGAAGAGGGCTCAAGTTCATCCAGCAAAACAGCCCGGCGTTGCCCTTTAGGCACTCAATCCCGGCACTCCTCAGGCCCTCGATGATCCTCTCATACCGCTTCCTCAGCCTGGTGCGGTTGACCTCAACGTAGTTCTTTGCGAACTTCTTGTCGGACAGCATGCAGGCAAGAAGGTGTTGCGTTTGAGAAGAGATCAGTGTGAAGCTGGACATCCGTCTCGCTGTGGTCACAACCTTGTCATTGTATGAGTAAATTGTGCCAACCCGAAAACCTGGGAGGCCAAGGTCCTTGGAGAGACTGTAAACAATGTGGACCTGCTCGGAGCCCTTGTATTCACGTGCCTTGAGGACCTCAGCGACGCTCACGAACTCAGAGGACGAGAAGACAGAGCCCGAGTAGATTTCATCGGAGACAAGGTGGATGTTCTTCCTCGTTATGAAGTCAAGGATGTCATCCAGGACTGACCGGCTGATGGTCACGCCCAACGGGTTTGAAGGGTTGGTGATCAAGACTCCTCTCACTCTGATGTTCATTGATTCTGCACGCTTGTAGGCTGCTTCGAGGGCTTGAGTTGTGATCTGGAAATTGTTCGAACTATCACAGACTACGGGCACAATATTCACACCGGTTCTCCACCTTAAGTCTCTGTCAAATCTGGAAAAAGAATTCCCAAATTAAAGGGCCTGGTTAGCTCATGGTTGGAGTGCATATTAATGTAAGCCATTGACTTAAGCCACTTTAGCATTAGAATATTAGTGAGTCGAAGAAGCTCATTTTTACCCAGGATAATAAGGAGTGGGGACCAGCAAAGCATCGCCGGGGTCGGCCAAAATGAAGGTCAATAGCTCATTAGCAGCGGTCGCTCCAGCGGTTAAGACTACTCGTCCAGGGTCGAATTTTGCCATCCCGCCTCGGATTTCCTCCATGAAACTTGCCATCGCCTGCAGAATTATTTAGCTGATTAATTCCTATTCTCACAGCTCAGCCACCTTGCTTTTTGCTGTTCCTAGGACTCGAGAGATTTTCAGTATGTACCTTTCGGAAAGTGAGAAGGCCATGGTAATCCTGAAACAAGGCATTCTCTCTAAACCCAGTAGCTCCTTTGCCCCAACAAGATGCCTCTGGATGCTTCTCCAAGTACTCTTCAAGCAAGTCAAATGAGACCTGTTTGAAAGAATCGTTAGCCGTATGAATTACACGTGAATTATACTACCATATCAGACAATTCAAAGTTCAAAAACCATGGATGGTCTCTTTGGTGCTGATGTATACTCACTTGGTTCTCAGCTAATCCCATTTGGATGACCCCAGAAGGATTGGTCGCCTCGTTGTAAGGGTTTTCGTCGTACGCTTTCCACCCGGCGAAGTACGGCGAGTTCTCGCCGTGCGTCTCAGAAACTGCGACTCTTGACAGCTGGACGGAGGGAGCAGCCTCAATCTCTTTTGCCATTCGTGATAAGCTGTTTAGATAATGATGCAACTTCACAAGTTGATGCGATCCTCTTTGGTGTGTCTTGAGAATAGGATGCAACTTTGTGTGAGAGAGATTGGAGAGGAAGAAAAGAGCACTGTTTTTGGAATGAAGAGGAACTCAAAAGTACCGCCCTCTATATAGGGAAGGGAAAGGGTTTGACCAGAGAAAAAGAGGATATTCTATCATTTTGCCTCACAGAAATTGGACGGGAGGAAAGAGAACAGGGAAAATAAATATTAATGATTGATTCTCTGGGCAAGCATGATCAAAGCTCATAAAGTTTCAATCTCAAGTGACAACTGTTCGGCTCCTGTCATCTTTTTTCAAGAATTTTCTTTTTAATTATTATTTCTCTCTCAAAATCACCCAGAGATCCAATTTCCAGAACCAGTTTTTTTCTTTTGGAACCAGTTAGGTGATTGATAAGGGTGTGGTGTTTAAAACATAATTACTTTATAATTAGAGGGAAATTACATAATGAATTTTTCTAAAAAGACACAGACTCAGTCTCTCCCTCCTCCCTTCCCCTTTGCCTCGTCCGCTAGTGGCGGAACGAGCTGGGGAGAGGGGAGCTGAGTGGAAAGGGCAGCGGCGGGCAGCCGCCTTCTTGTATGATTGATGCTGGGTGTAATTTTATACATATTATAGTTCTATAATATTCATATTAAAATTTTCTAGCTCATCCCTCTTGAGAAAGTACTGCAAATTTTTTGCCTTAAAAGGCTGTTGATTACTCTTTGGGCAGTTCCCTCTTCCCAATCTTTAATTTGTGAAACCATTGCTTGAAAAAATAAAAGAAAAAAATGTTAAAATTCCTCAAAAGCCCAAACCATGCATGAAGGTGTAACATTCTAAATGCCTAGTACAAGTGTATCAATATTTTTAAAGAGTGGTTGTGTTATGATAGATTGAGAAAGATGCCGGTAATTGCACAATATCATCAAGGTTCTCATTCTAACAATGTGGAGACAAACTAAAAGCTCTAGAAAGATATCACTGCCCCACCTCGATGCACATTAATTGTTGGGACTACACAACAGAAGTCCAATACCTTCACCTCAGGAGATCGCTAAAAGGGAGCCTTAATCTGAGCCCGTTAATATATCCAATTGGATGTACCTTCACTTAAAAGTTTAAGCCAATAAGTCATGAATCAACTAAGATATATTAATTACTCTAAACCACATCAATTCTCTGATCTAGGATTTTTCTAATACAATTCACTCACACGTGTATCCTAACATTAATTACCTCTTGGTTCTTTAACAAGATTTGTGGCATTTTAGGGTTTTACGTGTGGTTGATATTGTCAAGAACATTAAATAATATTTGGGTTTTCTTGGGTATGCATTGTTTTAATGATGCAATTTCATAGAAAAGATATATCTTTGATCTCGAATACCCTACTGGACCAAAAAAAAAAATTAAAAAAAATCCTCAATATCCTACGGACCTCATATGCATTACACATGTCCATAAATAGGTTAATGTGCAGAAGATGATGAAAATGGTTTTGTTGCATTATGAACACAAAGGCTTATGTCAGAATATTTGTCTCAGATTGTGCAGTTAGCGTGGATTCGATTTGCTGACCGACGGCAATAAACAACGTGATTTCAGAGCAAAAAAGGGTGAAGCTTGAATTAGAAAATTGAAGGAAAAAAGAAGATAAGAAATTAGATGCTTGTTCAAATCATGGAGGTGCTGCTCATGATCAAGAAAAGTTCCCTGTCCCAGAATTTCAACAGAAAGATTTGTGATGAATAGATTGCATTCTTTAACGAGAAGGAAGAAAACGATCACATGGCCTTGGGTCGAGTCTACATTGTGCACAGTATTGAGGACTAAACCAGAAAATAAAAATAAAAAAGAATAGAAGGAGAGAGAGACTAAGTAGCACCAACACCGATGCATGACATGCGATACGACACATCGACACGTCGTTTTTCAAAAATTAGAGAATTCCGATACATTGAGATATGTTGTATATTAAATGTATGTTTTTATATATACATAATAAACTATCACTTTTATGATTATTTCAATCAAATTAATTTGATTCAAATTCACAAATAAATAAATAATAAAAAAGCTCACAATGAATTTACATTTAAAACATTAATTTACCATTTATTAATATCATTTATTATTTCAATTTAACAAATTCAACTTCATTGCATAAAACTTAGAGGAATAAAAACAAGCAATTCACATTCCGAATTCATGTGTCAAATGTGTTGAAAGAAAAGAGAAAAAAAAATTAATGGGTGAATTATGTACCATCGAAAGTGAAAGTTAGAATAAAAGAGAATATTAGTTTTTTTCCATATTTATTATTTGTTTATATATATACATTTGACTCCTCATTTATTGAAAAATTTTAAAATTGACTACGTGTCGGAAATTTGCATTTCAAAATTCCAACTTGACGTTGAAGAGTGTCGAGAAAGTTGACCAGGTGTCAGATTTTCCAACACGTGTTGACTAAGTGTTGGAGAGTGTCCGAGAATATCAAACATGTGTCAGATTGTCTGAAATGACACGAAAGTTTCTAAAGAATGTCGGTACTTGAGAGACGGATCGGGATATTATAGGGTCTATTCATAAGAAAGTTTTGTAATAATTTGACTAGGAAGGACGAATTTACGTGAAACCTTATAAATTACAGTTTGTATCAACTAAAAATTGCACCGAGCATCACCGGTGTGCGGCAGGTTGCATCATTGGATACGTATTTGTACAGGACCAGCAGCGTCCGTCATCGGGTACGTAATTGTTAGAAGCGCATTTTTCTCTATATTAACTTTGATTCCATAACATCACTTAAACAAAAGTTGTTCCTTGGAAGAGCACCGACTGACGAGGTAACGGTCTGCACCAACAAACCGCTGAACTTCCTTCATTTTTTTTACCTCCCTTTTTTGAAAACTATGTTGTTGCGGTTAAAAGGTACAATTTTCTAATGCGGCCTGTTCTCCAATTGACAACAATGGACCACACATCTCTCTGGCTGGTCATTGAATTGGCCATCAAGAATATTAATAAAATATTAAACTCATGTCCCTCGAGCACCAGGGTTAACCTTAATAATCACAAATTTTTTATTACCAGCAAGAAGACTGGGAGGGGTCTCCATCGTGGTCAAAGGGGGTGATCCCTTTAAGAAAGCAAAAGCAAAAGCAAAACTTTCTACTAAATCATCTGATCAAAACAAGAAAAAACAAGATCAAGCCGTTATTAATTGCTCGGACTAGCCTGGAAACAACCCCACTTTGTATATTCGGGTTATGTCGGAATCGTGGGAA
This sequence comes from Eucalyptus marginata, assembly GCA_014182565.1. NCBI lineage: Eukaryota > Viridiplantae > Streptophyta > Magnoliopsida > Myrtales > Myrtaceae > Eucalyptus > Eucalyptus marginata. Next base: position 8,248,029 of record CM024587.1, on the reverse strand, counting down.
CCGGGTAGATTATCTGCCAAACCGGAGGATTATCGACTTATAACCTCGTGCATTAGACAAGCGTGTGCTTGCACAAATTGGGTTATGTGATTAGGTGCCCACAGCAATTAGTACCTTAATCACTTGGAGAAAAAAGAATTGGCTAAATTCTTAATTTTCTTCTACGTGGAATGGTGCCAACTGCTCAAAATGTTAGCATGCGAAGGAAGTACCCTAGAAACTGGTGAGGAGCTCAAAATCCCCATTAATTTATCTTTCCCCGCCTGCAACAAAACAAGAGTACAACTGGTGCTGGCCTTTTCAGTATCCCTTTCGAGTTAGACATTAGACCGAGTTTAAGAAATCGGTTTGTACTACGATGGTCGGGAAAATTTCGTAAGGGTTTTCAGACAGCTCACTGCGTCAACATCTGCTCTAGCAGAAGGGCCATCCTTGTCACACGCCTGCTCAGCATTCGCACTACAGAATCGGCTTCCGATTCTTTCCTGTGTCGTCTCACTCAGCCGTCTTAGCTTGCATTCTTTGCCTAATTTACGGGGGATTTGAATTAAGTGCAACATTAGTCGGTCAAAGACTGATTTTCGTTTTTTTTTTTTTTTTTTTTTGTGTGCTCATCTGGTGGCTTTTTGCATCACGCAAATAGAGACTGTTCTTCAATTAATAACATTAATTCGTACGGTCATATTAAAAAAAAAGAAGAAGACATGAACATGCGTAGAAAGAGCCATTGCGTGTAGGCCATGTAATCAAGCATTCCACAATTTTGTGATATTACTGAGATGAAGGCGTCAAGGCTAATTAGTTGTGGCCCTCACTGGTCAGGAATTTTCTTGGAAGATTTATTAGGGGTGATCGGTTCCCGGTTCCCGGTTCCCAAAAATTGGGAACCGGACCATCGATTCCGATCCAGTCTAACAAAATCGGCTCTACTTTTTTGCACTAAAGAGTGACCGTGCTCCGAACTGGCCCAATCAATCCAATTCAGCATTCAACAAAACTAATCACACATGTTTAAAACGTGCAATATATTCAAACTCCACTTGTGTGAATATCATTCACACTTTGTGGGTTTCACACTTAACCTTAACCATGAAGACCATGAACAATTTGGTTAAAAGATGTGCTTGGCTTAGGTTTTATAGACAATCTCTCTTTTGCTCTTTGAATGTTTAGTCGATGTGGGACTTTTGGAGGCTTGAAGTGCCTTGTGAGTCTCTTGGAATCTTAGTCCCACATCGAGTAGAAGATGAAACTAACAAGTAGATTTTCTCTATAAATAAAAGAGTAACAAGAAGAGTTTTAATGGTCTCTTGGCCACATAAGAGGTTGCTATATCAATTGCAATTTTGATTGTAATAATTTTTAATGTTTATATGTTTTATATGTTATATATATTTGGTCTAGTCAGTTCGATTCCCAGTGGGAATCGGACCGACCGGCCTCCGGTTCCAATATTATGAATCGGGAATCGGATCGCCGACCTTGGGAATTGCCCAAAGCTGGTGGGAACCGGCCGGCACCGCCCAAAGCCGGCCAATTCGGCGGTTCCCGCTGCACACCCCTAAGATTTATGACCAATTGAAAAACTGCCACGTTGGAATCTTTAGAATAATCATCCAATCACCCCCTAGAGGGCTAGAAAATATTTAAAATGACTTTAAGAATGGTGTATGGATTCTGCTCTTGGAGTAGGTCGGATACCAATCAACATAATCTAACTCTGACTTCACGTTATGGTATCTCATCTTACCTCAGAAGATACATGGCAGAACTCTATTATTTACATTGAAGACCACCAATGATTCTTTTTTTCACGTAAATAATGAATGATTCCATTATTATGTTCCTATATTTTAAATTGTAATATTTTTCTCAAATTCCCTTTGAACTTATTCCTTTCTAGGATTGGAATCTTCTTTCATTACTATCGACGGCACTAACCTAAAATGATATATTATTATCTTTTGTTTTTTTGTAGACTTTGCCACGAAAACCCCAAAATCTCTCCCTGATCGTCGTGCCCCGCAGTTATTTTTGCTCTCTTCTCGTTACCTCAAACTTGTCGTCCCAGCCCCTTCGTTGCCGCCCATCATAATGGTGGAGGAGGCAGTGGGAAGATTAAATCTAGAAGATGCAATTTTTATTATATTCATCCTTTATTTTTCTCGTAATTCAGGCGTACGAGCACGAGCATACGAAATCATAAGGTTAACTACCTAGAGGCTCACGGGACAACTTACTAGTCTCATGAACTAAATAATTTGGACATTTAGCCTATGTAGGTGATTATGACTCAGAGCAATTTGCACCCAGTTGATAGGAATCCTTTCAAGAGAGTGAATAAAAGATGTTAATGTTTTGACCATCCTAATCCATCTTTTTAATCTTACCACTCCCGATATAAGCTAGTGAAAAAGTAAATTCAGTAAAGTGAATAATCACTCTATCTATTGTTCTTTTGTATTCTTTTTTCTTTTTGCATTTTTCTTTGTGTATTTTTCATTTATTTCATGATCTATGGACAAGAGCGAAGAGTCCTGATCAACTCTCTAGCGGTGCATAAAATACAAATATGTGATTCACACTCGGTTGCTAAGATATGAATTTGTTGCTTCTAGTTGCCGATTTAGAAATTCTATGATGGCTCAACTAACTATGCCAACTTAGAGTTTAGATTTTCCTTTTCATACTATTAAGACATGATACTATTGTCATATAAGTCTCGTATCAATGTGACGTCATCACCTAATGATTTTTGCCAACAGGCAACGGGACGCGGACGAAAGATTTGAACAAACCCTTGGCTAAGATGCGAATAAAAGTTCTGGACATCAAACTGCATTCAAAAACTTTAATTACGCATCAGATCTTCCATTTTCTATCCTCCAAGTTTAAATAAATCTCGACGAGGAGAAAGCATCGAATTGCATAATCATAGAACTACTTGTTTTGAAGAGATTTTGACATTATGGTACTCACAATTCTGATTCATATTGTCATCTATCGATGCAGAATTTTCAAAATGATTTGTGAGGCAATCAAAGCCAGATTATATTATCTAGTCGAAATCGAAACATACTAGGATGAGGGCCCGAGCACAACACATTTCATGTTCAAGTCACAATACCTTCCATCCGCTTAGACTCATTTTAGGGGTCAGTGATGGAGTCTCACTTGACGTATGTGAACATAATGTTTTGCAATCATTGTGGTTTGCCTCGGTGGCCACCCTTCCAACATAGAAGGGAGAGGTGGTAGATTCAAATTCCTACCTTCTTAGGAGGGATTGAGATGGGGACGAATTAGTTTTAGTGGGTTTTGACTCCCACGCTCTGTAAGAAAGCAGAGCAAAAATCTGAGAGTAGAGTTAGAATAGGAATAGAATATGACTGACCAAAAAAAAAAAAAAAAGAACATAATGTTTTGCACTCATTTGTGAGACTTGGTCGAGCCGAAAATGTTTGATGCCTTGCTTTATTAAAAAAAAAAATAAAGAATTAAGGTCCATTCAAGAGGGTAATGTATTAGGATTTTAAGATTTGTGTAAATTAAAGCATGCAATATGGAGAATTTCTAATGTAACGTCACGACGTGTATGTCCTTGGTACGGACACGGTTGGAACAGTTCTTGCTAGGGCAAGGGTTGCCTTGCCCTAGCCATTTGAACAGGTAATAGATTCAATAATATCTTCTTTGTCTTGGAAATTTCCTAGCGGTCGATGTGAAGATTCTTAAATTTATATTTAAAAAGCACACATGAGCGTCCTTTGTTTCAACTATCTTTCATATTTGTATCATGGTTTATAAATTTCAGAATATAATTCTTGGACCTCCACAAAAAGCCTTTGACCACCAATCGCATTTCAGGCCCATTCACAATAATTATTACAATCATTTTACAATCACCTTCTTGGAAATGATGTTTCTAATAAATTCCCTTTTCTTTAAATTCTCTCTCTCTCTCTGCAACTTGTTCTTTTTGTTTTCTGCTTTTGTTTCCCTCTCCCTCATGATTAAAGGACCCAAAATGGCAAATCTTAAATATGCGCCAGGAATTGCCTTTTCTCGAGAAGAATCTTGCACACATCAATCATGTTGTCACTCCTACCTTTTGCATAGACCTAAAAATATGCTCATATGATTATGCAGATGTTCTAGTACGTGTCTACATTGTGAGATAAGTTTATCATATATACAATAAGAGTATACATGCGCTATATGCGTCGAGTTCTGAGGGCGGTGCTAGCCCATTTCGTATATCCCATTTTTCTATTTCGATAATGATCTACAATGGAGCTGCATGTTACTTAAAATTGTGATCCAAGGACATCCACATAGGCCTTGGGGATAAGATTACTTTGTCATACCTAATTCTTAATTTCTTTAGCGTTTGCGACTTAATTGGTACTTGTTTGTTTGTGTGTTTATTTTTCGTAGTTGGATATGTTTGATCTTGTTCTCCCCTTTCCTAATTTAATAATTGCAAAAATCCAGCTTTTCCCAACCATGCAAAACTTTCCACGCGCTCTATCAGTCCGCACCGGCCAGCTGACATTGGAACTCATGAAAAAGCGGTAAAATGTTTAATGTTGTGGTTCTTGAAGTCAGAGTGGGAGATCTCACGATTTTTCAAACGCATGCTTTGACAATCGGAAGAAAAACAATATACTTTTTAGAAGGGAGCTTAAAGTCGAGGCGTGACAAGGTAACTAATATTTAGCATCGCGGAATGGCCGGCCCCATCTTCTTACATTAAAATTGCAAATTGTTTCAGAAACAAATTTTCCATTCCAAACTTATTTATGAAAGATAAATCTGTTTGATAATGCAATTTCATTTTTTCAAAATAGAAATGAGAAGTAAATTTTTTCTTTTAATTTCTGGAACATAAATGAGAAATAATAACTTTTCTCATTACTTGTCCTCTCTACTAGTCGGCCACCCACCCGCTGTCTGCCATGGCTGTCCGCCGCCGCCGCCATCTATGGCCCTTTGAGAGGGAGAAATTTTGACAATTGGAAGAAAAATCATATACTTTTCAGAAGGGAGCTTAAAGTCGAGGCGTGACAAGGTAACTAATGTCACGGGAAAGAGTGAATTAGTTGCCATTTAGTATCGCGGAATGGCCGGCCATCTACTTACATTAGAATTGCAAATTCAACTTGTCACATGATATCATCCTTAATCGACCTAAGTCATATCCGAGGAATACTCTTACCTTGATAGCTAAGGGTGTGCATGACAATATAAATTTTTTATTTTAGAAATAATTTTTTATTCTAGACTTATTTCTGAAAGAGAAATCCGTTTGATGACGCAATTTCGTTTTTTCAAAACAAAAATGAGAAGTAAATTTTTATTTTATTTTTTGAACAGAAATGAGAAATAATTACTCTTCTCATCTCTCGTCCTCTCAACTAGTCGGCCACCCACCCACTATCTGTCATGGCTATCTATCGCCATCGCCATCTGTGGCCCTTCGAGAGGGAGAAATTTTGACAATTGGAAGAAAAACCATATACTTTTTAGAAGGGAGCTCAAAGTCGAGGCGTGACGAGGTAACTAATGTCATGGGAAAGAGTGAATTAGTTACCATTTAGCATCGCGAAATACCGGCCCCATCTTCTTTCATTAGAATTGCAAATTCAACTTGTCACATGATATCATCCTTAATCAACCTAGGTCATATCCGAGGAATAGTCTTACCTTGATAGCTAAGGGCATCCATAACAATGCAAAATTTTTGTTTCAGAAACAATTTTTCTATTCCAAACTTATTTCTGGAAGAGAAATCCATTTAATAACGCAATTTTGTTTTTTCAAAATAGAAATGAGAAGTAAATTTTTTTTTTTTTTTTTTTATTTCTGGAACATAATGAGAAATAATAACTCTTCTCATCACTTGTCTTCTCTACTAGTCAGCCACCCACTCATTGTCTGCCATGGCTATTCACCACCGCCGCCATCTGCCGCCCCTCGAGAGGGAGAAATTTTGACAATTGGAAGAAAAACCATATACTTTTCAGAAGGGAGCTTAAAGTCAAGGCATGACGAGGTAACTAATGTTACGGGAAAGAGTGAAGTAGTTACCATTTAGCATTGCGGAATAGCCGGCCCCATCTTCTTACATTAGAATTGCAAATTCAACTTGTCACATGATATCATCCTTAATCGACCTAAGTCATTTCCGAGGAATAGTCTTACCTTGATAGCTAAGGGCGTGCATGACAATGCAAAATTTTTATTTCAAAAATAAATTTTCTATTCCAAACTTATTTCTGGAAGAAAACCGTTTGATGACGCAATTTCATTTTTTCAAAACAAAAATGAGAAGTAATTTTTTTTTTTTTTTTATTTCTGGAATAGAAATGAGAAATAATAACTCTTCTCATCACTCGTCCTCTCTACTAGTTGGCCACCCACCTGCTATCTGTCGTGGCTGTTCGTCGCCGCCGCCATCTACCGCTCCTTGAGAGGGAAAAATTTTGTGTTGTTATCAAATGAAATTCTAGTCCGGAAACATAAGTTTTGCGTCGTTATCATACACGAATTTTTACTCAGAAACTCATCTAGGAATAAAAATAGAAAAATCGATTTTTCTTTTAAAAATCAAATTTTAGTTAGAATAATTATTATTTGTGCCCTAACTGGTTTCTAAAGATTTCTTGAAGTACTAAAAGATAGTAGATACAATTATCACGACGAGCTAATGCCGTCTTGGAAATTGAGAAAAAATGCATTTTCAAGTACGTTCAAGCTAACAAATCATGGATTATGAGACAATTAAGGATGTGTTTGATAACTATTATGTTCTCGAAAGCAATTTTCATTCAAAAATGGTTTTATGTGATTATGTTTCCTCGATGAGTTTTTGAGCATTTGAAGACATTTGGTAACTATCTAAAATTTTTATTTCCGGGATAGAAATGCATTTAATACAATCCTCAAATTCTTTTGTAACTTAGAATTTTTTAATAATTTTATTACATTTTTCTTTTATTCTTTTCCTTTTCTTCTTCTTCTTCTTCTTTTAGTCAGTCGCTAGCCTCAACCATAGCCGATGACTAGCCTTGCAAGGGGCCGATGACCTTTTGGCAAGGTCGTTGGCCATTGCTAAGGCCGATGACAAGTTAAAAGAAGAAGAAGAAAAAAAAGAAAAAAAGAAAATGTTTGATTCTAGATTGTTCCTGGGAATAAAGAAGCAATCTTTCTTTATTTCTTAATTCTATTCCAAATCTATTTTCTAGAATAAAAAAAATTACTAAACGGATTTCTGTGTTTTTTTTTATTCTGGAAAATAAAAGAATAAAATCAAACACTATTTGACATGTTAGGAGGTCCTAAGCATTTGACGATCATTCTTTTAGGTACAATATTGAATCAATATTTCACCCTAGCTTCACAAGTACCCGGTAACTCTTTTGTTAAAAAACTATCCCTACATAGAAACCCCTCTCGTCGAATTGAAAATTCAACTTGTCCTTGTGAGTCACCCTCCAAAAACATCACCTTCAAGGAACCAAACGATTCAAAGGGCCACTTCCAAATTCCATGAAAGTGCCCCTCGTCGCTTATCCTCCCTCCCCAAGTCATCGAAGAGATCACGAGATTTTGCGAGCGGATGCGTCGTAGTCGGTGGAATAAGTGAGTTGTTATGAAAAGTACACACTATGCGAACGCATAATGATTCCTATCATATTCAGAATTCCATCACATAATCTTCCTGGGCATGCTAGCTGTGAGCCTATTAAGAGGCAGCACACCCTTGAAAAGGCCATCTAAGGATAAACAATACACATTAAAATTAGATTCAAACTCATCAAACAAGCAAGAAATGATTAATTAAGCGACACTAACATAAGACATGAAGGCATCCTAGAAACTCATGAAAACAGCCCCTTTTGCTCATAGTGGATATGCCCAAGAAGTGTCCGAAGACCAAGCTCTGATCTCCTTATGGGTCAACTCTCGATCCAAAATGATGACGTGCTTGTCCAACCACTCGATGCGCATGTTGCTGGAGTGGTCAATTGCGTAAGGTTCCCCTCTTCCGCCGGTCCATGGAGAGAGAGCCCTAAAAGAATAATCACCGCTAAATTTGAAAAAAAATATATGAAAATGAACTCTTCCAATTACATTATCCATTGGAGTTTATTAGAAATTTCATTATGAATGACCTAATCCGCAAAATCGCATCTTGGTTTTCTTATTCACCAAACTCTTTCTTGACTAGTTCAAATCACGGTGCCTCGCTTGTTAGTAGAGAAGATGGGTTTTAAGATGTTTGAAGCGGAAATTAAACCTAACCTTGCGGCCCTCTATACCTATGAAGAAGCATATTGGACTAGGGTAATCTCCGCCGGCAAGGAGGTAAATTATGCCGATTCTTCTACCATTAAAAATTGGGAGAAAGTGACTAGAATAGAGATCGACCATGCGAGTTTTGACTTTGACCTGTTCGATTTTTTTGGGACATAATTTGGTATTTGGACTATGAAAGTCGGCATTGTCATTCCGTATGACATTGGGCCTTCTCAAGAGGCCCATGAACCATGACTATAAAAATTCACTATGGTCATGCCATTTTATGTAAAAGCCCGCTAAACGAATTTGGATTGTGAAAGGTGGAGTCCAAGTTTCCCCATTGTAGATGTGTCAAAACGGATGTCAGACCTATATTTAACCCATTTAAATGGGTCATATATAGGTTACTTACATTTCGAAATGGGTCATATATGAGCCATTTATATTTTAAAGAGACTAGTTAAATGGGTTTTAAATTGGTTAGATTTAAAAACCCACTTCCAACCCAACTTCCCCTTTAGCTTTATAAATATATATATATTTATAAAAATCAAAATTATAATCATTTTTTAATATTTTATCTTTCTTTTATTTTTTTTTTTTTTTTTATTTTTTTTTTTTTTTTTTTAACTTTCTTCTCCCTCCTTCCTTAGTTGGTGGTCGGCACGAAGACGGCTATCAACCAGCCGAGCGAGGCCGAAGCTCGCCTAGATCGGCGAGTCACGAGCTTGCCGCCATGTAGCACCGACACGGACATGCGACACGTGACACGACACAACACGCCAACACGTTATTTCTCAAAAAATAGAGAATTCTCACACGTTCCGACACGTTATATATTAAATATATATTTTTATATATAAATGCAAAAATAAATAATAAAAAGATCATAGAATTAATTTATACTAAAATTATTAATTCAACATTTGTTAATATCATTCATTTTTTTAATTTGACAAAGATTAAATAAGAAATTCAAAAATTGCAAACATAAAAGAGTAAATTTGAAGGAACATGTTATGTTTTTTTATACTTGTCGGAAATTAGTGAGATTTCTTATAGTTCCAGACAGAGTTCGAAGTTCATGATATAGACTGGCTTGGAGCTCCTCTACAAAACAAGGTTTGAGAAAAATGAAAATCTAAGACAAGAACTCTCGAAGTATGACCAAAAGAAAAGGAAATAACTAAATTCGCCATGGAAAATGTAAGAAATAACTCACAAGCTAATGACATAGACTAAAAGAGATAACTTATAGGCAACGCCTGTGAAAGGTGGAAAGAAGCAAAAAAAAAAAAATCACAACTTTAAGTCTGCGGGAGTGGCGGAGCGACGCCGGTAAGAAGAAGAGCATTCCATCATGACTTACGGGAATGTCAAAACTTATAAGTGAGAAACTTGAGAGTGAGAATTTTCTTCTTTCCCCTTCATTTTTGTTATTTTCATTATTTTTTCATATATTTATATTTTGACCCCTTAAGTATTGAAAATTGTTAAAATTGACCCCGTGCGTGTCGGAATCGTGTGTCGGAATTTCGAACTTGCGTGTCGGAGCGTGTCGAGAAGAGTTGACCACGTGTCGAATTTTCCAACACTCGTTGACCGCGTGTCGGAACGTGTTGGAGCGTGTTAGACACATGTCAGAGTGTCAGACACTAGGGGTGATCGGGTCCAAGGTGGGTAGGGTCTAAACCTGGACCCTTACCCGACCCTATTATAACCGGTTCCCCTTTTCTGGACCCTATACCCGACCCTTTTTGTATTGGACCCTGTACTGCTTTTCCGATCCGGTTCCAGGGTCAACCCTGTTTCCATTGGAACCTGTTTTGCAATTTCCCGATATCCTATACGACTTCGAATTTTATATTAATAAGCAAGAAAATAACGTAATCATCCTAATTTATATTGAAACATTAAGCACTGATAATAAATTAATACATTAACTTTTTGACTAAACGAAAAATTAAGGATCCATATGGCTAATTATAATAAATAAAATCATAACACAAAGAATTAGCAACAAACATTGCTCTAATATTAGTCTTATTTCCACAACTACTACATAAAGCTACTCATTTATGCAAGCATAACTCCTCCTATAAAGAAAAAATTAGGCAAGCCAATCCATGTAATACACAAGAATTTGGCGATGACAAACACCGTCCGTCCATTAGACGGTGCGAGAGGGAGCCGATGAGGGAGGGAAGCAAGTGAGGAAGAGGAATGACAAAGGAGGAGTGCCGTGCGTGTTTGAGAGAGCTAAGAGGAAAAATATCGTGTGATTGCGGGAGTAAGAATAGAAATCAGGAGAAAAAAAGGGTTTTTGACCTCTACTTACAAAACCGGTCCGGGAACCGATTTCCGAGTGGGTAATCATTCGGAACCTGTTCTCGGACCGGTTTAAACTGGTTCCGAATTTTGGGAACCGGTTCCCGGACCAGTTTCAATGGGACCGGTTCCCAACCCTGTTTTCCGAGTGGGCCGGTCTGGGAACTGGGTAAACCCGGTCCGGTTGCACACCCCTATCAGACACAACACGAAGGCTTCCAAAGAGTGTCGATACTTTTTAGATTGCCAGCCTTGGCTAAGCTTGGGCTCACTTGGATTTGGCAAGCCACAAGCTCACCGGCCATGACGAAGCTCAGGCCGGTCGCCATCGATAGAGGAACAAGGGGGAAGAAGAAGGAAGAGGAAGAAAAGAAAGAAAGAAAAAAAAAGAAAAGAAAATTAAAGAAAAAAAAAAGAAAAGAAATAATAATAAAAATCCAAATTTTTAATAATAATTAAAAATTTGATTTTTTTTAATATTTTGATAGATGGATATCCATATACATACCAGAGAAGTACTTTTAGAGGAAACTTGATGTTGTCTAGATCAAAATTCAATCAATATCGAAATAGAAATTCTAAACATTATAATGTAATTTTCAATTTGATAAATCACAATTAAGAAATTACGCATTCCCACATCCCAGAAGATTTGTTATAAGCAAATATTATTTTAATGTCAATCATTAACTAATCAAACTTTTTCTTATCAAGAATTTTTCAAAAGTATTTTAATTTAAGGTTTTTTTTTTACTTTTTTTTTATTTTATTTACTAATTTTTATTGTTTAATTTACTTTTTAAATTTGATGTGAAATTTTTATTCAAATAACATACACACACATATGTGTGTATGAAGAGCTTCAAGTGGATTAAATGGATGAGAGTGGGTTTTCCTAGATTGATTTAAATATTAATGTGTCTCGATAATATGGGTAGGATCGGGTATGAGTCAGGTATGGATTGGGTTGGGTATAGGTCGTCAAATTTACATTACATGAAAATGGGTCAATATGGGTCGAATCATTTTCGACTCAACCCAAACCTGACCTGACCCACCCATTTGATAACCCTACCCTATCGGCAATATAAATTTGGAACTTCCAACTTGTTGATTAAGTTGCAAAAAATAATTAGGTTCACTTCTTTAGACAAAAAAACTCTTTTTCACTCTTTGTCTATATGTTAGCAATAATTAGGCTCGCCTTTGCCTGTGGTTGGTTAGGCGAGCTTTGCCAAAGGCCAATGATGGTTGCCAAATCTGGCGACCCGCTAGAGGAGGAATGGAAGAAGAAAAGAGAAAGAGAAACAAAAAAAATAGAAAAATATATGTTGAAGTATTATTAAAAATTGTTCACGTTAGCACCAATCGAATCACGTAAGATAGGCGATGTACATGTCACCAGCCAAAATTGGCAGGATCGACTCAATTGGTAGATGAAAATGTTTATAACTCAATTGGCACAATTAAAAAGTTTAAAATCGAATTAGCAAAAGCACAATAGGTTTAGAATTTTTTAGACAAATTTTTCCCAAATTTGCAACTCACATTAATAAGTTCGTAAATTTTAGATAGAATTCCACCTATATGGAATTTGGACACCACCCCCGGTGGAGGGTACAATTGCTGTGGATATAAAGCTGTCTTGCAGTAGAAACTATGGCGAAAGAGCTCTTCTCGGAACGACTCTGAAATCTTCTGCTCTTAAAGGGCCTTATGCATTACATAACGATACAGTGGCTGGACATAAGAGACTATAAACTCAGAGGCTCGAGCATTGCTGTCTGACACTCGGGCATTACAGTTCCGTCTTCCGGGTCTCTGAAGGAAGGGGGGCCTCCTTCGAGGATCCGCTTACCAATTTCGAGTGCGAGTGGGTACCCTTGTCTTTGTCTTCCTCGCCGGAGTTTTTAGTGCTCGTCGATTCGTCCATCAAGTATGTGATCGTGCGGTGCGCTCCTGGCGTGCTCTGTAATGAAACGTAACCGGCGTGAAGTCTGGATACAGCAAAAGCATCGCGCATCGCGAACGACTTCAGGGCAGTGGGGAAATGATTACCTCGGTCGATGATTTCGCTTTCCTCTCCACGTCGGCCTCCTCAGATGGTTTGGGCATGAAAGCTTCTCCGGGAGTCCTATTCTGTTGCACGGCATTGGGGATAAATGCGTAAGATCCTATTCAAAAATCAGTTTGCAGATGCGTGCTCTAGTGCCATACGTATCTGAAATGTCCTTGTGATCTTATGATGCGTAACCACGTCGATAAGGCATTTGAAAAGCAGAGTGGTTCGTGCAAAGAGCAAGATAGTAAAGATGAGAAATAGGGGCATAGTATGCATCAGCCAACAAGAAACGATCCCTTCATATTGTTTGAGTTGCATCTATCTTCATAAGCCTAATTACCGAAAGTTTCTGCATTTTCAGGGAAAGTTATTCGAATATTGCTAATACCATGAAACTGAGTTCCACCAGCACGATGGAAATGTACCTTAGGAAGCGGAGGAGGTTCGGAATCGCATGCGTCAGTGACGTTTTTGCAGAGAAAATCGACCATTCCATCGGTTTGCGGGTTGGGTTCTTTTAGATAGCGGACATAAATATCACCAGCGTCCTTCATAACCTGCACTTTCCAGTTGAAGGAACGGTTTTAATGTAGATGTAGCGTCTACTGCAAATTAGAAGTGAAAGCACAAAGAATGCTTCAATGGCATGAAGTTCCACTGAGAGTAATCCAATTACTGAAGAGAACAGAGAAAGTTCATCCGGCCATTCTTCCGTCAATACTAAGGCGAGGCGCAAAGATCGCAGGGGACATATAAATCGATCAAGTTCGATGGACAAGATGCTACCGAAGTTTAGAATCCACATAAAACACTGACTTGAGTAATGAGTAGGGTAAGGCTCCAAAGTCTCACCTTTTCACAAGCTTTTTGCAGAGTCTTGCACTCAGAATTGCAATATCCTTCAGCATTTTGTTCTTCAAGCTGAAATAGAAGTAACAGACTTGAAAATAGTGTGGTTATGTACAAACCTCTCCGTCTATATGTATTGGCATGCAAAAAGAGTAGCACATCGACATTGTTCGCGCTTTATTTGTCTGTCGAACACTTGTAATGAAGCTCACGACTAAAACGAACCGACAAGAACATGCAAAAGCATAAAGAAAATGAAATGTGTGGGCTGGTATATCACTCTCTCCCTATGCAAATGAGGGATGACTTCAAGTTCTAACATGCAACATGCACCACCTAATACCATGTTCGGCATGCATGTGCCGACGACCAGCTCATAGCTCGGGCAATTGTGCACGCGCTTTTCGCTCAAGGTGCCGACAAGCCCCATGAAACAATCGAGCCTATTTCGCAGCAGCCTTGGTTCTCACTTCAAGGTGATTTCTCAGCAATGACGATGATGAATAATCTTGTCAATCTCCTCAGGTTAGCCCTAGTGCTAATCCACACGTATATGCTGATATCACAAAACTGAAACGTGCATATATATAGCAGAGTGATGAACACCAAGCATCTGCATTAACGGCTATACCTTTAACTTATCCCCTTTCTCAACAATATCAATCTTGCGAATCCAGACAGCTTCCTCCTTCTCCAAATTACAAAGGTTCTGGGCAATCTCATTTATCTCATCGTTCGTGATCTACCAATCACCAACAAAAATAAATAAATAAATAAATAAACCGTCAAAAATCAATCAAAAGCCAATCCAAACAAAAATCAAGTCCACCTCCGCATTCGTGAAGCAGCAACCCCAGCACTAGAAGAAACAAAGTCCGAACCTTTTTGGATGAGATCTGAGCTCGCTTGTTCTGCACCTGTCGATACAGCTGGGACGCGAACTTCTCGCAGACTTGGCACTTTATGTACTGGACGTCTTCCTCCCGGGCAACCGGAGCTGGTATGCTGGAGCACTCCGAGGCGGGCATCAAAGTCGATACGAGGATCAGGCATAGCAACGCTGCAGATGCAGCATTGTTCTTCGCCATCTCTCTCTCTCTCTCTCTTTCTCTGAAGAACTAAGAAGCAGCAGCTGTGAAACTTTTCGGATCGAATGAAGCTCCAGTCGAGTATAAAAGAAGAGCTGGACGGTGCTTTGACGTGTTTATTTCTCAGGTAAAATAATACGACTGCTCCAAATCTCCCGTCATTTTATATTTACCACATTGCATGTGTTTCACGACGCCATTGTCCTAGGACTTCTGCATTTTTTATTGCCTTCATCATCACTCCTACTGTAGATAATGACTTGTAATTAGCTACCTGCCGATCCATTATTGAATCCAAATGTCCCGCCAATTTATATTTACCCCATCGCATGCGTTTCACGACGCTATTGGCCTGGATTTCTGCATTTTTATTGCCTACATTAGATAATGACTTGCAATTACCTACCTGCCGGTGCATTATTGAATCTGCGTCGCAGAAATAATCAAAAAGAGAATGGGAAAAATCTTATCTCGGAGCTACCCAATTCTACAGGTTCTTCACCGACTCCATTGACTCCTGACCCTATTCACATCTGCATGCTACAGTTCTTCCGGGTCGAACAAGCGTTTCGTCGTCCATGTTCGACAGTTCTCTAGAAAACAGTGACTTGCTGATCCCATTTCATATTGTTCATAAAAATTAGATGGTCGGTTTCAGTGGGATGAAAACGAATCATTTTATGGGCGACACTAAATTTATGTATGAAGGAAACGTAGCTGAAGTCTCCGATCAGTAGAACAGCCATCGACGTCAAGATTAGAAAACCTCAGGAGGAGGTGCTCCCTCCTAATCTAACCTCGAGATGTCGGGTCATGGTACTTCTTAAAACGAAGTTTCGCGGGAGAAACGAGTCATGTTGCATTATCAATTCAAAACCACTGGGCTTGCTCTTGTTCTACACACCTGAAGTTCTGAACAACAATCCATTAGCTTATGCATCTGAATGTCCTTGTGAGGAAGTCCTTCAGCTACATCCGAGGTGTACTTTGTTCCTGTCAAAAGATTTTGAGGAGGTCCGGGAGGATCACACTTTCTAGAAATAGAAATTGGGGCTGCTTTGTTCCTATCCGGAGGGAGTCCAACGGCAGCGTGTGATAATACTAGCCATTAGCCAGCATGTGATGATACTTGCTTCTGTTCTACACATCTGAAGTTCTGAACAACAGTCCATTAGCTATATGCATCCGAATGTCCCTATGAGAAAGTCCTTTACTTACATCCGAGGTGTACTTTGTTCCTCTCCTCAGTTTTGTGTCACCTCCAGCTGGGCCCTACCTCTCCCTCTCTCTCTTAATTAATTTTAATCTCAACAAAGATAGACTTTCTCTCTCCCGTCCGCTCTCCCGTTCACTCTCCCCTTCGGAGCTTCACGCTGCTCTTTCTCTGACGTACGACGGAGCCCGCCATCCGACGAATCACGCCGTCACCGCGTCCTCCGCATTTGCATCCACATCTGTTCTGTTAAATTAATGTCTCAAACTTGGACTCTTTGGATTAGATTCATTCAAAGATTTTAATTTGTTTAAAATCTTTATTCTCATCCGAATGAGATCTGTTCAGATTTGTTATTTCTAGGTGTTAGCTCTTCGAAATAGTCCAAGAGTGCATTGGCGTATTGGACTCCAAGATTGACTTGCAAAAGTTTTGCTCTAAAGGACAAAAGATAGGCAGTTGGGCACACTTTGTTCTATTATTTAACTTTTGAGGTAAATACGACTTTATACAAAAAAAAAAAGAAGAAAAGGTTTCTTTTCTCACTATACCCGAATAGGGGTTGGATTTATTGAAGCAGTGGGGCCATGGTCAAAGTTGTTGACTCTAGGCACACATTAAAGCCAAACATAGATCTTCTTGAAAACCCAGGGAGCGCCGGAAGAGCCGCATGAAGAAGAGGCTGGTGTACGCGAGAAAAGACCAATGGTGCGTTTGGAAAGGCTTTTGGGGAAAGTCTTTGGGAAAATGCAAAGACCATTGAGTGAAATGTGTTTTCCAAAATGCAAATTGTGTTTGGTAAATTGTATTGTAAAAATCCTTTGTGAAGTAGCTTTGAGTGTAATAGTGTTTGGAAAAAAGAAGAGTTGGTTGGCCAAGAACAAGTAATCGCCGGTGACGAGCAAGTGGTCCGGCGAAGGGCGGGCCGTCCGGCAAGGGTCGCGGCGACCAGATGGGTCACGCAAAGGTCACGACCTCCGCGGAGGTCACCTGAAGATCACAGCCGACGACCAGATCTGCGTCGCGACCTCCACGAAGGTTGCCTGAAGGTCGCAGTCGGCGACCCATCTAGTCGTAGCTCGAAGGTCATGGCCGACGACCAGATCTGCAACCAAATGGGTCGCGCGAAGGTCGTGACCTCCGCGGAGGTCACCTAAAGGTCGCGACTGACGACCCATCTGGTCGCAGAGTGAAGGTCGCGGCCGGCAACTAGATCTGCAACCAAATGGGTCACGCGAAGGTCGCAACCTCCGTGGAGGTCGCCTGAAGGTCGCAACCGGCGACCACATCTGGTCGCGACCACATCTGGTCGCAACCAGAGCAACCAGGGTTGCGCGAAGGTCGTGACCGGTCGCGACCTTAGCGGAGGTCGCCTAAAGGTCACGCCCGGCGACCACATCTGGTCACGCGACTCTGAGGACGACGACCTCTCGATCGAAGTTCACGGCATGGCGGGCGCAACGGTCGTCGGTGACCGCTGCCCTTCGTCGGCAACCCCTCACGAAGAAGAAGATGGGCAAAACCGGAAAAATGAAAAGCCATCGAGGACAATTTGGGAAGAAAATTTTTTTATTTAAGCTTAAGCTCAGCATGCCGAGAAGGCTGAAAGCCCAAGGCAACCCCCCACCTACCTTGGGCTTTCAGCCTTGTGAAGGCAAACATTCCCCAAATGGAGTTTGAAAATTTTTTACCAAACACCCATAAATTAGCCCAAGGGGCTTTGGGTGTTCAAAGTGGCTTCTAAATGCCACTCCCAAACGCACCCCAATGCACTATGTTCTATTATGGGCATACTTAAAGGGCTTGAATATTAATAATTTTATACCGTGAGTTTATATTTTTTTTGTAAATACTTTGAGTTTGGACTTAAATCTAGATGTAAGAAATACTTAAGCATATGAGTAATTATAAATTTTGATTTTTCAATTATAGTGGATTATTTGTTACTAGCTCTCTCTGTGGATATATGTACCAATATTTAGACTGAATCACATAAATCTCTAGAGTCCTATTATTCCTTGTTTATTTCTCTGGTATTTTTCACATTGGCTTATTTGCAAGATCCTATCATTTCCATGTATTATATTATAACAGATGTTGTTATGAATGAAATTAATCAATGGATTTGACCATTGATATTTGAATTATGGGAATGGTTTAAATGAGTTTTTCTTGTAAGTATAAAACCTTCTTAAGAAGAAATAACTCAATAATGATTTGATATGTATATTAAAGAGTTCGATTATGAGTTTTTGATTGTGCTCTGTTATATATATATCTCCACTTACAAGATATGCATTACTCACTGAGCTATGGTTGTTCACTCCTCTTTTTCCAAACCTTTTCAGGATCCTTGGTTAGCGGCCAATAGAATGAGAAAGCTATCATGGAGACTTTTGGAAGCTGGACTTTTGAGTGGTTAGAGGTTGCATCCTTCGGGTGAAAGGATGGCCATGTCACTCCCTCATCCCTATAGGATTTGGAGCGTGACATCTTTTTCGTAATTTAGTCCATCAAATAAAATACACTTCCCACAACATTTCTCTAGTCAGTGTGCTTGTCAAGCATGGTCATAAACCAATCATATAATTTTCGTAATTCAGTTCATCCGATAGAAATATTTTTTCATGAAGCATTTATCATATCATTTCATAAACCAAATTCATAATTTGTTATGTATAACCTTTTATAATGTTTTTCATAAAATGTTTCTTTGATCATCTTAGAACCCATACCATAAATCAGTTCACAAAGCAATATATATATCATTTCACAATACCTTTCATAAAATCATTCTCAAATATTAAAATGTATTAATTGCCCAATCCAGACTTTTATGCAATAAACATGCTTTGATTACTTATATGATATTCAAATATTTATCTCTTTCAAGACATGAGTTTATAAATAGCACCATTCACCTAAATATACCTCAAACCAAATAATAAGGCTCACTCGATATAACAAAGTTGCATTCCTATCATATAAGCAAGAAATAACATCAAAATCAAGTAAAAGGGAAAATTCCAAATAAAGGCCCAAAGTGCACTCATTTTCTCAAATAAGGGCTAAAAGTAGACTTTATTTCAAACAAAGACATGAAATAGCTATATCAATCTTAAAAAAGGACCTAAAATGATTATATTTATTTCAAATAAAGGCTTAATCTCACCGATTTAGCGGCAGGCAAAAAATTTCAACTAACTAGAGGTATTTTCATTAAAACCCAATTTAAATTTAGATTATATTAGATTTTTTTAGTTTGACAATTAGATTAAAAAAAAACTTAAACTTATTAAAAAAAACGAGGCGAGAGGGCTCCTCTCGACTCTTTTCACCAACCCATCGTTGGTGGGGCGGTGATGCTAGCCAACAAGGTTGCCAGCACCTGGGTGAGGACCGACAACCCTAGCCGACTTGAGGCGAGGGCCAACATGCCCTTGCCAGAGAGGCAGGAGAGGAGGGCAACCCTCTCCCAGATTTAGGTGAGGGTCACCGACCCTTGCATAGGTGTTGGCAGCCTTCGCCCAACACCTCTAGACTTGGGGTGAGGTCTAAGGGCGCTAAGGTGAGGGCCATCAATGCTTGTGCAAGGGCTGATGACCTCACTCAGGCCAGGGCGAGGGCAAACGACCCTCGCCCAAATCCGGGATAAGGTCGCCACCCTCTCCTACCTCTAGCGAGGGCCTCACCATCGGTTGGTAAGGGTTGCCAGCTCTCGCTTAGGTGTCAGCGACCCCGTTGGCCATCGTCACCGCCCCGCCGACGATGGGGCAACGGCCACAAGCAAGAGGGAGCCCTCCCTCCTATCTTTATTATGTTTTTTTTTTTTTAAGTAATAGACAAAATTGCCCTTAGCCAATAGTGAGTTGAGGTTCTTTTTGAGACTAATATGGCCACTTTAGACCCTTATTTGAAACAAAATTCACTTTAGGTCTTTATTTAAGAAAATAAGAGCACTTTGGGCTCTTATTTGAAACAATATTCACTTTAAACTCTTATTTAAAAAAAGGAGAACACTTCAAGCCCTTATTTGAAATTTTCCCCAAGTAAAATGCTATCTTGACTATGGCTTAGCTAAACTAAGCTTAAACACTAATAAAATAACTCCCATGCATTAACAAATCACTCACCTAAAGTGATTACTCAAATCTAAATGCGACATGAAACTCGCTTGCGAAACCCTAAAATCTCACTTCGACAAAACTGTTGCTCTAAAATGACGCCCGTTAAAACCCACAGCTCTACAACGCCATAATCTACCATTCCTACAAAAACTCGAAGTTTCACAACATAAAAATTGGACTTCGCGGCTCAATTCCTACATAACTTTAAATTTTAGCTCTATTTCCAAAAACTATCTCGATTGGACGAACGAAGGATGCGAGTACTTATCGAGCGTGCAATACGTAGTTGATCCAGCTTGTTGAGATCTACATGGCAAAAACCCTACTTTTCTTCCTTCTTCTTTCTTTCTAAGTGCTCCTTTTTCTTTAAATAGCTGAAGTCCGCTTTGCTTCATTTGTTGACTTTTCAACTTGTTTTGTTTCCTTTTCCTTTCTTTTTTTTTTTCTTTTTTTTTTTGATAAAAACACCACTTCTTTGACCTAATCAAAGAGATATGGCCTAATATTACATTCTAACTTTCTTAAAAGAATTTCATCCTCAAAATTTAGACTTACCTTATCATTAAATAGGTGAGGATATTCACGTTTTGCTTCCTCCTCGAGCTCCCAATTGACTTTCTTATATGGTTTTGCCATTGAATTTAACGTAAGGGATAGTGTGTCATCATAACACTTGATCAGGTGGAACGACAATTGTATCACCCCTTGCAGTTTTTGGGGTGTGACACTAATCAGTTTTGCTCTTCTCCTGCTTGCAAGCCTTTAGAACCCTAATTTCTCCGATTAGTTGCATTGGAACGTGGCCCGATCGCGCGATGGTCCAATCGATTGAAGCCTCTCTTCCCATCCTGTTCAGGCGATTCCGTAACTTCCATTTTCTTCTGCTTCTTTGCCTGGGGTTTTCAATCATTGCGAATGGAAGGGCAAATCCCAAACGTGAACAAGTGGGTCGTCCTCTACACGGTTTACATCAACTCGAAGAAGATGATTCAGGGTAGGCGGATCTGCGAGGCAAAAGCATGCGAGAAGCCTACTTGCGTCGAGGTCAGGGACTACTGCAACTATCTCAAGCTCCATTTTGCCGTCGAGGTTGGCTTGATTGTGGCGGTCGCTGTTGATAAAGCTAGTATGAACGCCTAGATGGGGTGAATAAGTCTTTAAATAAAATCTTGACAAATAAATGTGGAATAAAATAAGTTGTTAGCAAAGTCTAAATAAAGATCAAAGTCTGTTATGCAAGTCACTAGACTTCTGAGATAACCTATAAAGCTGTAACAGACTTAAGTAAAATGAGTAAAGGGAAAAGAAGATTGTACACAAAATTTATAGTGGTTTGGTTTAGATTAAGCTTAATGTTTACTCTCCCACACTAACATCCTATTGGCTGAATTCCACTAGATAATCAATAAAAGGTTAAAGTCAAGTGCCGCTGCTTATACCCAATCACTTCTTCCTAAAGCTGGTGCTGCTTATACCCTAGTGGATACGACTCATTATATTACACCAAAGCACACACTAACATTGTCAATACCTCTCAAAAGATTACACAATTTATACTCACGAAAGACAAGTGTATATGATCAAAGTCCACTCAAACTTTGGAATTCTAGATTCTACGCTTCGTCTCTTCTTTGCTTCTCGGTCCTTGTCACCTTAGATACTCTTCCACTTCTAAACTAGTCATTAGGCAGTATCCAAAGGATCTTATTCCAATATACCCGTTGGACAAAACAGTATCAAGAAAATTTAGTAGCCGTTGAATAACAAAAGTAGAATCCCGGTTGATTCTAATTGCTCATACAAATAGAATTTTGGTTTTCATAAATAAAGTTTCTCCATTTAGAAAGTTATTGTTTTCATGATCCAATTGTCAATCAATTAGATTGAATCAATCAAATCTATCTTAATGTAGAATCCAAACCAGATCACTGGATGTTATATGTTTTGGGTTTGTGTCACATTTTGTCAAGTTGTTTCATTCTAAATTTGCTTCGTTCTAAACCTGCTATGTTCTGAACTTACTTCGTTCCAAACTTGTCACATTATGTATTTGTGTCATTCTGAATCTATCACGTTCTTTATCTGTCATGTTCTAGATCTGTTCCGTTTGAAGTATAGAATATTTTCATTGAAAGTCTGTGTCTTTTGATTCTTTCAAGTATAATCCTTGACAATGTCCTTTACACATTTTATCATTTGCATAGCGGCTTGTACATCTTTCATCTAGTTATTCAATTATTAGATACGCTAGTAGCATTTGGTTTATTTTATCATTTTCAAAACATCATAAGAGATTTCCTTAACAACCTCTTCTTTGCTTGGTTTCTTGTTCCCTCGGAAATGTTTTTGGCGTGATTCTGAGACGTCGGGATGGATTGTTGCAGAATGATAAGACGTGTCCACGAGATTTCATGCAGAGAGGGAGAGTGAGCGTTTGCCTCAAGAGGGAGGATGGGACTCCGTGCAATCCAGCCATACCTTCGGTAAGTTTGGTTAGCTTCTGCATTGGACCTGGACATAAGCTTGTCCGGAATTGGGGTTCGAACTTTTATTATATTTCCGAAGATCGGAACGATGAAGTTACTTGTGCTGGAGCTATGAATTTGTTCATTTTAAGAAGTGGTGAAGCTCATCACTGTTCCATGGTCAAGTTATGCGGAGTAGCATTTTGGTTGCATAAGACATTGAAGAAGAAGAGTTGTGTAGTACCTACTAGAATTGGAAAATCTAAATGCAGTGTGAAATCAACACCTTGCCCAATGGGCATCTTGTGATGGCCCCCTAGGGTATGCTCATTTGGATCTTTATTTTCTAATTTGTGGAGACATAGCCGGCATCTGTGCTGCCTTTTAACACAATTGGAGCCTGATGAAAGAAATGCATTTCTGATCACTCAACTTGTTGTCTAATTTAACTTCGACAGCTAAAGTTTAATTTGTTGCGCTATGATGAAGTGATTTAACTTCTTGTTTTTGTTACTGTAGCTATGATGGGAATCGAAGAATGATGGTCGAGCATTGACACGTGACAGCTGTTATTCCTGTTTGCTGGTTTCAGATTGTTGTTCCTACTTAGTTGACTGTCCTCGAAATAGAAGGCTTCGAGAACTGTAACCATGAGTTTTTCTTGCCGGGCTACAACTCTATCGAGAAATCATTTGACGAGGGTGAACTAGGTGTAAGAGATCTTGAAGCTTTTAATCGAGCCTTGTTGGGAAAATGATTTTGGACAACAATTGTAGCAAGAAGATTATTCCTATTTGGCGGTGAACACTTGATGTTTTAGTTACAGGTTTATATAGTTTATAGAGGCATATAAGCAATGTTGGGATGAACTCTGTGTTGTGGTTGGTGATGGATTGGAACCCAAATCAAATTCTGGCTGGGTGTTCGATAATTTTTTGTGGGATGGAAACCCTAAGGTCACAAGACCCAGGCGGCAATCGCCCGAGGTTGTGCGACCTTTGGCGTTGGTTGCTTGGGTCGTCAACCCTTGCCAACCCATTGCCTATCAAATATGGCCTTGCCGGCCGCTTTCATACAAAGAAGATGAATTGTGACAAAGAGGGGCAAAATCGAAAAACTAAAGGAATTTGTGAGGTAATTTTGGAAAGAATTTTTTTTTTTAATCCTAGTTTCATCATTCCAAAAATGCCACTTCAAAAGGTTGGATGTCCCAAATTCCCAAAGCCAACATTTGGCCGAAAACTATTTCAAAATACTTACCAAACACCTCAACATTTCCCAAAGGGGCTTTGCAAGCTAACATTCCCTTGGGAAAACTAAACCAAATGCACCATAAATTTGGAACTTCCAACTTATTAATTAAGTGGCAAAATAATTAGGTTCACTTGTTTAAAAAAATAAAATAAAATCCCTTTTCACTCTTTGTACGTATTTTAGCAATAATTAGGCGCACCCTCACCAGTGGCCAATGGGGTGAGCTTTGCTAGACACCAAGCCTAGCAACTGGCTAGAGGAAGGAAGGAAGAAAAAAAGAGAAAGAAAAAAAAAAGAAAAATATAATAAAAATTTTGAAAATTTATATAGTAAAATATTATTAAAAATTGTCAACGTCAACGTCGATAGTCGTCATTGTGAAACGTAAAAATGTTTATAACTCAATTAGCACAACTAAAAGGTTTATGACTGAATTATAAAAAATGAAATAGATTTAGAACTCTTTAGACAAAGTCACGACTTATTTTAGCAAGTTCATAATTTTCAGATAGGGTACAATAGCTATGGATATAGAGCTGTCTTACAGTAGAAGCTATGGCAAAAGACTCTTCATCTTGGAACGACTCTGAAGTCTCCTGCTCCTAAGGGCCTTATGCATTATAACGATACAGTGGCCGGACATAAAAGACTATAACCTCAAAGGCTCAAGCATTGCTGTCTGATACTCGGGCATTACAGTTCCGACTCGCGGGTCTCTGAATTTTCCTCTGAGTCTCCTGTAAACCATTTTCTTATTCCTCCAAGGAAGCTTTTGATATGCCTCCGAACACCCTGGAAAAAAAGATGGTTCAGCATAATGACTGTACATTGTATTTCTTGCGAGGGAAAAGGAACAAGGAAGGGGGCGGCCTCTTTTGAGGATTCACGTACCAATTTCGAGTGCCAGTGTGTACCCTCGTCATTGTCTTCCTCGCCGGAGTTTTTAGCGTTCGTTGATTCATTTGTTGAGTACATGTTCGTGCAGGGCGCTCCCGGCGTGCTCTGTAAGGAAACGTAACCGGTGTGTGAAGTCTGGATACAGCAAAAGCATCGCGCATCGCAAATGACCTCAGGGCGGTGGGGAAATGATTACCTCAGTCGATGATTTCGCGTTCCTCTCCACATCAGCCTCCTCCGATGGTTTCGGCATGAAAGCTTCTCCGGGAGTCCTATCCTGTCGCACGGCATTGGGGATAAATGCACAAGATCCTATTCGAGGATTGGTTTGCAGGTGCACACTCTAGTGCCATACGTATGTGAAATGTCCTCGTGATCTTATGACACGCAACGATGTGGACAGGACATTTGAAAAGCAGCAATGGTTCGTGTAAACAGCAAGAGTAAAGATGAGAAATAGGGGAATAGTATGTATCAGCCAACAAGAACCAATCCCTCCATATTGTTTGAGTTGCATCTCTCTTCATAAGCCTAACCACCGAAAGTTTGTGCATTTTCCGGGAAAGTTTATTCAAATATCACTGATACCATGAAACTGAGTTCCACCTGCACGATGGAAATGTACCTTAGGAAGTGGAGGGGGGTCGGAAATGCATGCGTCGGTGACATTTCCACAGAGAAAATCGACCATTCCATCAATTCGGGGGTTGGGTTTGTTTAGATACTCGAGATAAATATCATCAGACTCGTTCGTGACCTGCACTTTCCAGTTGAAGTAACAGTCTTAATGTGGATCTAGCGTCTGCTGCAAATCAGAAGTGAAAGCACAAAGAATGCGTCGATAGCATGTATTTCCACTGAGAATAATCCAATTAATGAAAAGAACAGAGAAAGTTCATCCAACCATTCTTCCGTTGATATTAAGGCGACGGGCAGAGAAAAAACTTACGTTCAAGATCACATAGGCCAAATAGGTTGATCCAGTTTGATTGACGAGATGCCACAGACGCTTAAAATTTACATGAAACAATGACTCGAGTGAGTAATGAGTCGGTAAGAGCACCAAAGTCTCACCTCTTCACAAGCTTTTTGCAGAGTCTTGCACTCGGAATTGCAATATCCTTCAGCATCTTGTTCTTCAAGCTGAAATAGGAGTGACCGAGTTGAAAATATTGTGGTTATGTACAAACCTCTTCATCTGTATGCATTGGCATGCAAAAAAGAGTAGTGCATCGACATTGTTCGCACTTTATTTGTCTGTCGAACGCTAGTGATGAAGGTCACGACTAAAAACAACCGACAAGAACATGTAAAAGCATAAAGAAAATGAAATGTGTGGGCCGTTATATCACTCTCTCTCTCTCTCTCACTCTATGCAGATGAGGGAATGACTTCAAGTTCTAACAACCTGAAGCCATGTTCATATGCATGTGCCAACGACCAGCTCATAGCTCGGGCAATTGTGGTTGCGCTTTTTCATTCAAGGTGCCGACAAGCCCCATGAAACAATGGAGCCTAGTTTGCAGCAGCCTTAGTTCTCATTTCAAGGAAATTTCTCGGCAATGACGATGAATAATATTGTTGATCTCCTAAGGTTAGTCCTAGTGCTAGTCCACTGTCCTCATGTATATGCTGATATCTGGAAAACCGAAACGTGCTTATAGAGCAGGGTGAAGAACACCGAGCATCTGCATTAACGGCTATACCTTTAACTTATCCCCTTGCTCAACAATATCAATCTTGCGAATCCAGACAGCTTCCTTCTTCTCCGAATTACAAAGGTTCTTGGCGATCTCAGTTATCTGCTCCTCCGTGATCCACCAATCACCCAAAAAAAAAAACCAAAAAACCAATCTAAAGCCGATCCGAACAAAAATCAAACCCTCCTCTGCATTCTGCGAAGCAGCCACCCCAGCACCAGAAGAAACAAAGTCCGTACCTCTTTGGGAGAGATCTCAGCTCGCTTGCTCTGCACCTGGCGATACAGCTGAGACGCAAGCTTCTCGCAGACTTGACACTTTATGTACTGGACGTCCTCCTCCCGGGCCACCGGAGCCGGTATGCTGGAGCATTCCGAGGTGGGTATCGAAGTCGACACGAGGATCAGGCATAGTACCAAGGCAGATGCAGCGTTGTTCTTCGCCATCTCTCTCTCTGAAGAACTAAGAAGCAGCAGCTGTGAAACTTTCCCGATCGAATGAAGCTCCAGTAGAGAATTAAAAAAAAAAAAAAAAGCTGGACGGTGCTTTCACGTGTTTATTTCTCAGGTAATCCAATACGATTGCTCCAAGTATCCCGCCATTTTATATTGACCCCATTGCATGTGTTTCACGACGCTATTGACCTGGAACTTCTGCATTTATTATTGCCTTCACCGCCGCTCCTACATTAGATAATGACTTGTACTTAGCTACCTGCCGGACCATTATTGAATCTGCGTCGCAGAAATAATCAAAAGAGAATGGGAAAAATCTTATCTCAGATACCCAACTCTACAGTTTCTTCATCGACTCCATTGACTCCTGACCCTTTCACATCTGCATGCTACAGTTCTCCCGGGTTTTACCATCGAACAAGCGTGTCGTCGTGCACGTTCGACAGTTCTTTAGAAAACACTGACTTGCTGATCCCATTTCATATTGTTCATAAAGATTACACGGTTGGTTTCAGTGGGGTGAAAATGAATTATTTCATGGGCGACGCTCAATTTATGTATGTGGGAAACGTAGCTGAAGTCTTCCATCAGTAGACCAGCCATCGATGTCAAGATTAGAAAGCCTCGGCAGGAGTTGCTCCCCACTAATCTAACCTCGAGATGTCGGGTCACGGTACTTCTTGATCATGGATTCAACAACTTTGAGGCACTTGCTTGCTCTACTTAATTCAGCCGCAATACTTAGACCCACTTAATGATATTGGTAATCTCATGAAGCTCGCTCCATCATGTGCACCATAGTTGAGGAAATTGTTCCAACATGGCAAGAAGAGGGCTCAGTGAAGCACAGCTTTAGGATGGAACGATTGTCTTGAGCCGACTACCCCACGCTTCTGTGCCCTGTCTCGTCTTTCAGGCCACGCTGTCCTATCCGCCCACCTGCCTGCCCACCCGCCCAAATTTAATGCCCACCTTTATCAACGCCCAACGACGTATCAAGGGCTTATATCCTGATGATGATGACTTTGGGGGAGTGTTTGAAGCATATGAGCATGCTGCATTTGATTCTATAGGCATGAGCACGTCAATGGAGCAAGTTTTCTTACCTTTTTGAAAGAGAGGGTAAAGAAGTTAGTACTATGAGTCTCAAAAAGGTGAAGTGGGTAAAGAAGTTAGTTCATGAGATGAGTCAAGTAAATAAACGTGAGTGGTTTGGCTTATGGTTAGGACAAAGACTAGTAAGGTCAAGTGGGCAAAGAAGTCAGTTCATGAGATGAGTCAAGTAAATAAACGTGAGTGGTTTGGCTTGTGGTTAGGAGAAAGACTAGTACTAGAAGTCTCAAAAAGACCAAGTGAGTTGGCTATGAAAGGATCTCGTTATTGCTGACAATAAAAAAAAAATAGATGTGAGAGCCCAAAAAAAAACGTTTTTAGAAAAAAAAAATTAGCAGTCATGCTGGTAACTTTAATGGATACTTATTCCAATCCTTCAAGGGGATTGTAGTATCAAAAAAAACTTTCTTTTTCAAGGGGGATTGTAGAGAGAAAAACTTTCTATAAAGACTTCCCAAAGAAAGCTCTAGTAGAGGATGTTTCTCAAGTGTTTGGATGGATACAAATGAGGGTCGGCCCCCTTATTTATACTAGTATCCCTCTCATTACAATCATTGATTGGCATTCAATCTAGTGGAGGAGATGCGACCACTTCTCCCTATCTTCCAACAACTACATTACCATTACTAAGAATGCTCTAGAACTCGGTACATTTACCGTATCATCCATGTCTGAGAATGCTTCGGAAACCTAGGCATTTGGTCAATCTTTGAGCATGGGAAATCTTAGACCGTGACTATATGATCACAATCGACTCTTTGAGGTCCTCTTCATTTGGAATGGCTGTGGGCAAATCTTTTTGCAGTGTTCTTGGACAACTCGATCTCCCAAATCTTTTTGCAGTGTTCTAGAACAACCCGATCTCCCAATTGCAAAATTTTACCTCGAAAAAACAAGAACAAAAGGAAATAACAAAGATTGAAGATTTCTTTTTAACATTCTTGCCACAAGCTCGCTGGTTCTAGACCCATAGTTCATTCCAATTGAAATGTTGCTCCTCTCGTCAAAGTTTGCGAAGCCCATGTGAGGAGGGAAAATTACCAAAAAAATTTAAATTTATTGCAATTGCGCAATTCAATCATAAACTTATTTTTTTGACCAATTGAAACATAAACATTTTACAATTATGTCAATTTAGTCATCCCAGCCAAAATTGGCCGACTAGTGTTGACGTTGCCACCGGCCGGTGCCAATGACAATTTTTTTGATAATATATTATTATTTTTTTTTTTTTTCCTTTTTATTTTTTTTCCTTTTTTTTTTTCTCCTTCCTCCTCCCTCCTCCTCTCTCCTTCTTCCTTTGGCTTCGACAACCGACTAAAGAGGAGGGCTGGCTAGTCGCCAAACCGAGGCGGCCGAGCGAGCTCTCCTCATCGTCATTGGGCAAGGGCAGCAAGGCGAGTCCTCGTCAAATTTGGTGAGGCCCCCTCGCCAAATCCAATGGGGGCTTACCTTGCTAGACCAAGGATGGCGAGGGCTCACCTCGCTAATGGCTAGGCGAGCTCGCTCTCACCCAACGACGGCCAGGCAAGCCCTCGCTAGATCCGACAGGGCTCGCCTCATTAGTGGCTGGGCCAGCGACGCCGAGGTGAGCTTGCCCGGCTAGCTAAGTCCAACGACCGACCAACCCTCGCCTCTGGCTGGTCGCCAAGCCCAAGGAAGAAGGAGGGAGAAGGAAGGAGGGAGAAAGGAAAAAAGTGTTAAAAAAAAAAGAAGATAAAAATTAATAAAATAATTTGAAAAAATAAAATATTATTAAAAAATTATCACCAAAAACCTGGTTAGCTAATTTTGGTCGAAATGATTGAACAAATATAATTGCAAAAGATTTAGAACTCAATTGACTAAAAATAAATTTATGACTGAATCGACATAATTATAATAAATTTATAATTTTTTTTATAATTTTCCCAACAGAGATGGCAATCCGAGAAACATGAGCTTCGCGATTGGTAAGATTTAATTCAAAGAACTGGAAAGATGACGAGCAAAGGCAATCGATGGTCGATATAATCCTACACCTACGAGAAAATACGCACTATTACCCGATGATTTGTTCCTGTTCGCCATAGGGAAAGAAGTGGCCTTTTCGCCTCTGTCACACCCAATAGCGAAGGCGCGCGAAGAGATGACAAAGACGATCATAAAGATAATTCGCCTTTCGCATTTCACCATTGTTTTAACCCCGACTCGAGGTCTCGACGAGCAGCAGTTATTTGTCAGGAACAGGAAAATTTTTGTTACCTGATCTGACCAGTTTGCTGCTGTGATTACAATGCGAAACTAGTGTGGCTTCTTCAATGGAGTTTTCTAAAAGAGAATGATGGGTCTGTTCTCTCAGGCAATGCATGCATGGTGATGATGGCGCCTTTTACGATTGGTAAAAAGATTTGTGCTATTCATGAAATCTTTTCAATAATTGGTTTTCCTCCCCTCTATTTGTAGATATAAACAAATTTACCCCCAACTGTTTTGCCCATACGCCCATCCTTTCATATAATATCTTCTTAAGATAAAGCTATACCTTTTCAAAAGTCCAATTAAGTTTTGAAATTTATAATAAAAATACAATTATATTCTCTGAAACTTTTAAAAGTAAAATCAACTAAGTTCCGTTTGGTTCGATTTTTTGGAAAAATAACCTTGGAAATACAAAGGCCTTTACAACTTAACGAATAGTTTAGTCAAATTCTTTCCCTGATTGTATATTTTAAAATTTTAGAGATTCGATCGTGCGTACGTGGCCGTCTCCTACGCGGACGCCTCTCATCCCGTGGCAATCGGCGACGTTTCGCCGGAGGCTGCGTCGGTCCGCGGCGGCGCCGCCGTTCCTCTCCCGTACTGACTAATCGGTCCTGCTCCCCTCCCGCGCGCGAACCTCTAGAGCCCTAAATTCTCCGATCGGTTGTGCCGGAGCGGTGGCCCGATCGATTGGACCCTCTCTTCCGGTCCCGTTCAGGCGATTCCGTAACTTCCGATTTCTTCTTCGTCTTCGCCTGGGGGCGTCTCTCGATCGTCGCGAATGGAAGGGCGAATCACGCCGGACGTGAAGAAGTGGGTCGTCCTCTACCCGGTCTACATCAACTCCAAGAAGACGATCGCCGAGGGCCGGCGGATCTGCGCGGAGAAGGCGTGCGAGAGCCCCACGTGCGCCGAGATCGGGGACTGCTGCAGCTACCTCAAGCTCAATTTTGCCGTCGAGGTTCGTTCGGTCGCGGCTGGCGGGCCGGCCGCCGCTTCTTCCGCCTCGTTTCTTGTTCCGTTATTACGCTTAACGAATGTTGTTTGGTGTGATTTTGAGACGTGCGGGATGGATTTGTTGCAGAACGATAAGGCGTATCCGCGAGATTTCATGCAGAGAGGGAGAGTGAGGGTTTGCCTCAAGAAGGAGGATGGGACTCCGTGCAATCCAGCCATACCTTCCAGTAAGTTCGATTAGCTTCTGCATTGGACCTGGACATGAGCTTATCCGGAATTCGGGTTCGAAAAATTTTGTTTTTTTTTTTTTTCGAAGATCGGAATGATGAAGATAATTGTGCTGGAACTGTGACTCTTTTTGTCTTTCGGCTCTGTGGAATTTGTTAATTTTAAGAAGTGGTGAAGCTCGTCACTGGTCCATGGTGAAGTTATGAGGAGTAGGATATTGGTTGCATAAGACATTGAAGAAGAAGAGTTGTGTAGTACCTGCTAGAGTCGGAAAATCTAAATGCAGTGTAAATTCAACACCTTGCGCAAAGGACATTGTGTGATATCCTTCTAAGGCATGCTCATTTGGATCTTTATTTCTAATTTGTTAAGATATGGCCGGCACCTATGCTGGCCTTTTAAGCAATTGGAGCCTGATATAAAAAAATGCATTAATGATCACTCAACTTGTCATCTAATTTAACTTCGACAGCTAAAGTTTAATTTGTTGCTCTATGATGAAGTGACTAAACTTTGTTTTTGTTCCGGTAGCTTACTTCCCTATATGATGGGAATCATGGGCTAAGTAAATCAATTGATAGGTTTGGTAATCCTATTGAAAAAACCAGTGTAAGTGAAGATCCGGTTAGAAACGATACGGATAAAAAGATTCATAGTTGGAGTGAAAGTTCTAGTTACAGTAATGCTACTCATTTAGTGGGCGTCAGGGACGTTCGTAATTTTATCTCTGATGACACCTTTTTAGTTAGAGATAGTAATAGGAATATTTATTCCATATATTTTGATATTACTAATCAAATTTTTGAGATTGACAATGATCCTTCTTTACTGAGTGAACGAGAAAGTTCTTTTTTTAGTTATCAGACTTATGCTTATCTAAAGAATGGATCTAAGAATGATGATCCGCCTTGTGATCGTTCCATGTATAATACTTAAGAGAGGTCAAATGATACGTCATCAAATGATTGTAGAAGGAAGGCGGTAGTTTATAGAAAAAAAAGAATGAAGAATGACAAAGAAGGAGAAATTCAAATAAAAAAGAAAAGTAAAGGGGTTGGATCAGGAATCCAATTTTGCATTTGGTATGGATGAAAGATCTTCCTATATTATACTATTCAATTCTCGACGATGAGTTGATTTGATAGCTCAGATATTGTTATTCATGATATTGAATAATGATCACATGACAGCTGTCATTCCTGTTTACTGGTGTCAGATTGTTGTTCCCACTTAGTTGACTGTCCTTGAAACGGTAGGCTTCAAGAACTGTAACCATGAGTTTTTCTTTCTGGGCTACAACTCTATCTAGAAATTTTTTGACGAGGATGAACTAGGTGTAAGAGATCTTGAAGCTCCTTGTTGGGAAAATGATTTTGGACAACAATTGTAGCAAGAAGATTATTCCTATTCGGCGGTGAACATTTAATGTCTTGAGTTACAGGTTTTTATAGTTTATGAGGCATATAAACGATGTTGGGATGAACTCTGTGTTGTGTTCGGTGATGGACTGGAACCCAAATCAAATTCTGGCTTGGTGTTAGACAATTTTTTGTGGAATAGAAACCCCTTGACATGGGTTTTCAGAATCTTTACCCTATTTCTCACCGAAAAGGCTCATCAATTTCAAGTTACTGCAATAAAATTGAGGTTGAATCTCATTCTATGGCTATTTATTCTTGACAGAACACTTGCTTTCCATTAAAGCAAATTGGAAAGGTTAAAGCTCCATCTAGAGTTACTTTCTTTGCATGGTCAGCATCCCCAATTTTTATAACTGAGAACTTTAAAAGTTATGATCTCATTTTCTTGAATTGTTAGTGCATATGCAAGTAGATTTCTAAATTTGTGAATTTTCTGATGAGTTCACGGTGAAGTAAGCCTTAGTAGTACTGTTCTCTTCTGATGAAGGCGGAAGTCTGTGTTTGGTAATGCCAAACTCTTTCAATGAGCCTCTTAGTAATTGGAAGGGGTACAATGGATTCACAAAGGAAAAGAAAGTCTTTTACTAGCTTTTGTTTTAGACTTCTTAGCTTCTTCTGCGGATATCCGGCTCTTGTTTCTACCTTATCTTCTGTATACTTTCTCTATGGTTGGATAATGTATCTGCTTTTATCTATAGATTTCATTACTCATTGGAAAGGAGTTTCTGACTAAAAATCTGTATATTTTGAGTTTTTTAAGTAGTTAACATTGGGCTCGTAATTTTATATACCCATTCAGCTTGTATAGTACCACTAACATCCGGTCATATTAGATGATGCACTTGATCTGATGGTTGGCTGCTGGGGGAAAAGGACATAATGTTAAATAAATTGGATTTTGTTCATGTTTTTTATCTTTTGGTGTTCTCTGGGAGAAGGACTTTGCATTACTTTGGTCTTAGTGCAAATGAGGCCTTTTCTTAGATCTTTCAGGGACTTGTTCAGCTAATCTGATATTTAAGTCATGGGTTTTTCAAACTGTTCTTGAAACATGATGAGAAGATATATCTCCATTTAGTGAAATCATTGTCCTCTGCATGGAAGAGATCACAATAAGCTGAATCTACACACCGTCACATAGCTCCGCATCACTAGTGCCTGCAAGTTGCTCTAGCTGTTGACATGGATTTAAAGCAGGAGTAGTTTATATTAGCCACAGCCAAATGTATGTCTTGTTGAGGGTTTATTGCTGTGATGCCTACTGATTCAGTTTTTTGAGGAAGTTTTAATTTCCTAAAAGAGAAGGTCCTGGTTGTTGCTGGTTTTAGTCTTGGAGATTCTTATTCATGGTTATAGTGCAGATTTCGTAACTTTGAACAATGTGTTGCAGGAAAACAGCTTATGCTTTATGTTGCAGAGTTGGTTCCAAGACATCCTGGACGGACCAAGAAGCAAGAGCCCACGTCCACCACAAGTACTGGAGCTTTGAAATCCAGCAAGGGCGGGAAAAAGAAGAGATAGTGAAACGTTGTTGCGAATGCATTCACAGTTGTAGTTCAAACATTAGTGAATTTGGCAGAGGCTTTTCTTCTTTAATTCGAACGTTTCAGTTTGTGATTGTGAAATAAAATGGTATGAATATCAGAGAAATGAAGGTGTTGCAAAAGCATCTCGATATGCTGAAGGTGCGGCGAAAGCATATCTCGGTATGTCGAAGGTGTTGGTAAGCTTAGGCACCAAAATGGAAGTACGTCGTGACAAAAGTCCAAAAGTACTGTTCCACGTGAGCTTTCACCAAAAAATTAGTGCACTTTTCTTTTTCTTCTTGTGTCCTGTGACTTTGTCACAAATGCACTGATGGATTTAAATGGCTTTATTCCTCGGTAAAATAAATGTATTTAGTATTCTGAGAAATACAGGCTCGAAAAAGTTTTGAAAGATGCTGAAATGAAAGACTGTTTTATCTCGACAAACTCTAAATGAAGCATGGGCTGCTCCCAACTTCATCCTGATCTCTGCCTGCAAAGCTCTTTGGAATAGGGGAGATGAACTCGCAAGCACTTAAAACATCTAGTGATTATTAGAGGTGAGCGTGATTCTAAGGTAAAATCGGAAACCCGAAAACCAGATTGATAGGAACTAGTTTGACTCCAAGTTTTAAAAATTAAAGGGAATCTGTTTTGACGGATAGATTTTAAATTTCAGATGGAGAATCTAGAAAGAGTTTGTGTTTTTCTTATTTTATATCTCCGTGTGATCGCGCAACATTTATGTCATATATAATCTAAAATCACTAAACTAAGCCTTGATTTCCAACGATAGTCATGATTGAAATTTTTACTTTATTAATATTTCATAATTTTCGTATGTTTAAATATGAGTTATGATTACTAAATTGTATAATCTCTACAATCATTCGATTAAAAAAGAGGTGAAACCTAGGTATATCCCGAAATATCTAATAAGGTAAGTTTCAGATTTCAAAAATTAAAAAACATGTTCCGACCGGTAGATTCAACGTTCCAAGTGGAAACTAGACGAGACCTAAAACTGCTCACCTCTAGTAATTATATCTTTAGACAAGAAGGCCTTTCTACAGTGTATAGCTGTGCATACATAATGTGTTGCTCTAACAACTAAGGGAGTTGATTTTTCGGCAGAAGCATACTTCATGACCCTTGATTATTTGAAGATGATGTGGAGAAGGATTGATTTCTTGCGTTCTATTCTTGAGAGGGGGTGCAGTTTCGTCTTCGCGGTATGGGAATAATATCCATCTCTTTTCTGATATACGTTTTACCTGAAGATATTTGATTCTTGATTGGGGCAACACAAATTACTGATTATTTTGGGCTAGTTTGTTGATGGATGAAAGAGAGAGAGAGAGAGAGACCACAATCACTATGCATCAAGAAAAATGGTATTTGTGCTTGAATTGTTAAGAAGCAATTTTACTTGTGCTGTATTAGGCTGTAGCATACATTCGGACGTGAGAACTAGTTCACTTTTTAATTGTATTGTTCCGCCTAATTCATATGCTACAAGCCACTTTGTTAATATACAATCTCCAGATGCCATGCTCAACATAGCTTCCCTTTTAAAAAAGAGAACCATTCTTCTCACTTTTGAAAGTGTTTTTGACGAAATATATTTCTTTTTACTAGTTTATTTTTTTGTGAACGGAATGCCAAAAATTTCAAAAAAAAAAATTCTTGAAAGTTGTTTTCCGTAAAACAAATGAAATCTAAGAATTAAAAAATATTTTGATAAAATTAGTTATAAGCAAATAAAATATGTTATTATAATCTCAATCATTATCTTCTTATTTTTATTAATTTTTGTATCAGGTATTTTTTTTTAAATTACAATTTTTTTTCATTTTCCTTGAAAAATCAAGATGCGTTGGAATTTTACCCTAGAAAAATCACAAAATGAAAATTTAGGGGGATTATATATCAATTGAAATTCTGAGAGGAAGCGTGCACCACTCCGAAAGATATAAGGGAGACTTGTGTAATTCCTTTCCTAGAGCAATTACATAAGACGTTTGCTAACATTTCAGAGTAATTCTTCTGTAATCTATCGAGGAGCTCTAAAAGCATAAAGATGTCCAAGATTAAAGAGGCTGTCGAAACAAGATCAAAATCCCGCATTTTGTTCCATGTTAGTACTGAAGGAAACCGAAGCAATTTACCGGGAGAAAAAAGAAACGCCTGCCGCGCTCTCAACCACTTGGAACAACTCGAATCTTCAGCTCTGAAGGGCCTTGTACATCATATACTGAATACTGATACAGCGGCCGGAGATGAAGATTTATACCCTCAAGGCTCAAAGTATTGCTTTCTTCAAATGTCTGACATCTGGGCATTAAAGTTCTGACTTGCCGGTCTTTGAATTTTTCTTCGAGTCTGGTTTTGTAATTCCTTTCCACCATTTTTGTAATCGGAAGGAGACTTTGTCTGCATGTCTCTTCATTGCTTCCCCAGTAGTTTTGATGCCTTCTGTTAGTTTCTGCTTCCAATCACCCTTTCTGCTCTCCTTGTCTCTCAAAACTTTTCCCTGGAAAAGAGATGGTTCGAGATAATAAGCATAAATATCATCTTTCTTGTGGTGCGAAACGAAGGGGACTCGTTCGAAGATCCGCATACCAATTTTGAGGGGAAGTGTGGATCCTCGTCTTCATCTTCTTCATCATCGTCTTCCTCACCTAAGTTTTTCATGTTCATCAATTCGTCCCTGAGTACATCTTCATGCTGGGTGCTCCCGGCATACCCTGTAAAGAACATAACCGGTATAAAGTCTGACTATAGTAAAAGGGTAACATTGCCTATGACTTCAGGATTGTGGAAAATAATTACCTCCATCGATCTCAACATCTTCTCCATTTCAGCATCCTTAGTTGGTTTGGGCATAAAAGCTTCTCCAGGAATCCTATCCTATTGCACAATATTGGGGATGAATGTGTTAAATCCTATTCAAGGATCCATTTGCAAACCAAACCAGACGTCCTATGTTTTGCAACTCCAAGAGAGTAATACTGATTAATGATGACTGTTTGAGAGGAGAATCGAGTAAATGTGCACTCTAGAAGTACATACAAGATTATTCAAATATTGCCAACTCCATTGCTTTCTCACTACTTAAATGTTGTCAATCTCAACCATATATGGCCATAGATTCCCATCCCACCTTATTCCTAAACTTCTTGGTCTCCACATGATGGGGCTATAACTTAAGAACAATCTCATGCCACATCGTCCTTGGGGAGCAGAAAAATTGCACAAGAATGATGATCATTCACTTTATTAAAATCACCATGCCATTTTTTACGAATATTTATCGAATATATGAGAATGTGGTTTTTCAGTTATGTACCATAGATTTAGCTCCACTGCTTCTCTGCACTAAACTAACATATGTGAGACTGGACTCTCTGAAACTTCAGTGACATTCATATTGAAAGGTCTGAATTATCTATGTGATTTATCAAACAGAGGTAGAACATGATGTCAACACGATATTGTTTCATTTGCTAAGCCAGAAGATTAACACAGAAAGCAAGAGACAATAGAGAGACAATAGAGTAAAACATCGAGCATACTTTGTTCAAATAGCTAAATCCATGAAATTGAGTCCTAAAAGCAAGATAAAAAAAGTACCTTAGGAAGTGGAGGTGGCTTGGAACTGCATGCTCTACTAAGGTCTTTACAGAGAAAATCAACCAGTGAATCTAATTGGGGCTTGAGTTATATAAATACTCAGCAACATCAGTATCAGAGTAACCCATGACCTGCATTTTCCAGTTGAGGGAACAATTTTAATGTTGGTCTAGCGTCTAGTGCAATTCAGAAGTGAAAGCACCAAATATGCTTCAATAGCATGAATTTCCACTCAGGGTAATCCCATTAATGAAAAGAACAAAGGAAGTTTATCCAGCTATCTTCCATCAATATGAAAGGCAAGGGACAGGGAAACAATTTTTCTGCAAGATCACATTAGCCAAACAGGTCGATCGAGTTTGATTGACAAGATGCCACCAAAGCGAGGATCCTTATGAAAAAACAACTTGAGTAATGAGTAGGTAGAGCACAAAAGTCTAACCTCTTGACAAGCTCTTTCGATAGTCTTGCACTCAGAATTGCATATCCCTTCAGTATCTTGGTCTACAAGCTGAAATAGAAGAAACAGAGATGAACTTATGCACAACACTCTCTCCATCGACATATTGGCATGCAAAGAAAGAAGCACATCAACATTGTTTGCACCATATTTGTTCATCGAACTACCCACATATATGTATAAGCTTGCAACTAAAACAGACTCGCAAGAACATAGAAAAGCATTGAGGTAATAAATTGCGTCGACTGTCATGTCCCTTACTCTCTATGCCAATGACAGGATGACTTCTAGCTCTAACATGCAACATCCACCACCTTCTAAATTGTTCAAATTACAGTTAATCCCGCTTCGCACCTATACGTGTACCACCAACAACCAAAGAACTCGGCCATTCGGCCATTTGTGCACGCATTTTTTTCCTCAAGGTGCCAACAAGCACTAATATCTCAGGAATGACAACAAATGATCCTGTCAATCTCCTTAGGTTAGTCCTAGTGCTATTCCAGCGTCCACATGCATATGCCTCATACCTTATGCTGAAACGTGCATAAATAGCAGAATGAGGGACACCAAGTATCCGCATTAACGACCGTACCTCCAATTTATCCCCTTGCTCGACGATATCAATCTTGAGCATCCAATCAGCTTCCTCCTTCTTCAAATTACAGATGTTCTCGGCGATCTCAATCACTTCATACTCCGAGATCTACCAATCACCAACCACCAAAAAAAATCAATCGAATGCCAATCCGAACAAAAAAAAAAAAAAAGAAAAAGACCCGCCTCCGGATTCCCGCGAAGCAGCAGCAACGCCGAGCACCAGAACGAACAAAGTCCGTACCTTTTTGGGAGCGATCTGGGCTTGCTTCTTCTGCACCTGGCGGTACAGCTGGGACGCGAGCTTCTCGCAGACCTGGCACCTTATGAACGGGACGTCCTCCTTCCGGGCGGCCGAAGCCGGTTTCTTGACGCCCTCCGCGGCGGGCAACCACGTCCACGCGAGGACCAACAGGCACAGCACCGCGGTCGATGCGGCGTGGATTCTCGCCATGTCGCTCTCCGAGGAATACGGAAGGCGGCGGCAGCGGCCCTGAGATTCTCCCGATTCGACGAAGAAGCTCGGGTCGAGCGAAAGGGAAGAGCTTGATGGTGTTATGCGAGTGAGCGTGGAAGTGACGGGGAACGAGAACGCGCGACCAACCGTAGGTTCGGAGAAATTGGGGTTGACGTGTTCCGCTGCTTCTGATTGGCCACCTCGAGTCTACTTGGCATCGGGACGGGACCCACCCTTTTTATAATAAAAAATTTTCCTTTTCCTTTTTGGCGCAAGAAAAATCATTACTTTGTATTATGTGTTTGGTAACTATTTTATCTTCGGGAATAATTTCTATTCCAAAATAGTATTTTCTTATCCTATCCTTAAACGAGATTCTAAACATTCGAACACATTTGATAACCATACAAAATTTTTATTCCGATTCTTGAAATAGAAAAAAAAACTAGAATGCATTTTATGCTACTCAAATTTTTTTGTGACTTAATTTTTTTTTCTTTTGTTTTCTTTTTTCCCTCTCTTCTTCTTCCTCCTCTAGTTGGTCGCCGCCTTAGTGATTGCAACCAGCTAGAGACGAGAGCCAACAACCTCCCTGGCCTCAGGGATCCTTGCCAGATTAGAGCGAGGTCAGCCAATCAATGACCAATTAGAAGAGGAAGAAGAAGAAAAAAAGAAAAAAAATGACCTAGTTTAGAAATTGGTCGAAAGAATAAAAAAGTAACTTTTTTCTACTTCTTATTTCCATTTAGAAATAAAAAATTAGCTCACATGATCAAATAGATTTCTATTCATTATTTGTTCCACGGAACAAAAGAGCAAAAAAAAAGTCAAGAATTAACCAATTATCAAATAGCGTCTCATAATCTTCTTCATTAGACATTCGTTGGAGCACTTGCGCATGATGTGTTCAACAAAATTTCCTAAAGAAGCAAGAAACATGCGATACTAAGGGTCTTTTTGGTAACCATCCAAACAATATTTATTTCTATTCTTTTATTCCCAGGAGTAGTTTTGGAACAGAATTGCGTTTGGTAAAATTTTTGTTTACGGAAATAGATTTGGAGTAGAATCAAGAATAAAAAAAAGTTGATTCTTTATTCCCGGGAACAATTCTAGAATCAAATCTACCTATTTTTTTTTATTTTTCCTCCTCTTTCTTCTTGTTCTTCTTCCATCTCTCTTGTTCTTCAAGTGCTGATGCCGTCGCCATTGCCGTCCACCGCCGCCGGTCGCCGGCAAGCTCGCCAGAGGCTTGCCCAGCCACTGGCGAGGCCTAGCAAGCTTGCCGGTGGCCAGGTGGGCCTCGCCCAAGCCTCCCTCGACCACCGGCGAGCCTCGCCCAACTATCGGCGAGGCTTGGCCAACGAGGCACGGCCTCGTCGAGGGCCAGTGACACTCCGGTGAGGTCGCCGGCCACCTTGAAGAAGAAGAAGAAGAAGGGGAGAAAGAAAGGAAAAAAATTAAAAAAAAAAATTATTTAAAAAATGATTTAAAGTAGGAATTGAAATTTTGCCATATATAGAATACATATTTAATTTTTATTTTAATTTATTATTTAGTATTTATAATTATAGTTTATACTATAGTTTATTATTTACTATTTAATAAAAATTTGATTAGTTAATATTTTTATTATTTAGTATAAATATAATTAATCAATAGAATTTCTATGATTTGATAAAATTTTAAAATGGAATAGAATTCTAAATTCGAATTCTTTTGAAATTGAAAATATAATATGATTTCTTCACTCATAAGAAGATAATTATATTTGTGAGTGGTCCATAAGAATTCAATATCAAATTTACACTCATCTAAAAAGGTAAATGAAAAAGAATTGAAATAGAAATTTTATGTAGTTACCAAACGCATTTATGTTCTTTTTCTATTCTAGAATCAGAAATTTTGTGTAGTTACCAAACGCATTCTTTTGCTCATAAATTGTTCCGAGAACAAAATAAAAAAGAATCATTTTTTATCGAAATTGTTCCTTAACAAAATGGTTACCAAACACGCCCTAAGTGTTGTAAAAGGTGTGTTACCTCTTTTCGGTAACTTTTGTGACCAGCAGGATTAGAAGAAATTTGGGTTACATGTTTTGTTGATTTTAATTGGCCATTGTAGGTCTACTTGTCATAGGGACGAGATCCCCCATTTTTATAATTGACATAGAGGGATTATATTACGAAAAAACCTTAAACTAGTACATTTATAACAAATATATTTCAAACCAATACACTTGTGATAAATTTATCCTCCCTTAGTTTTCAATAAAATTTATTGTTAAATTGCTAAATGAGATGACACATAGAAGGATCAATTCCCAATCCGATCTGATTCCATGGAATTGGACCGAGAGGACAAATTCCTAAAATTGGGAATCGGGGATCGAATCGGTTGGTCTTAAGATCGGAAACTGGATCGGATCACTGTTGGTCCGATCCAATAAAACCGGTCACTTTTTTTTTCCCTATATTTGATGCCTTATATCATAAAGAAAAAAAGCTGGTCACTTGTATTTTTGAAGAAGTTTAAAAGAAGAAGAAGAAGAAGAAGAAGAAGAAGAAGAAGAAGAAGAAGAAGAAGAAGAAGAAGAAGATGATGATGATGATGATGATGATGATGTATTTGGCCTAGTCCGAATCCCCCTTAGAATCAAGAGGACCGAAGACTAGATCAACACTCTCTGGCCTAGCCAAACCCCCAACTAGTTCGGTCAAGAGGACCGAGATGATTTGGCCTAGATCAACACACTCTATGAAGAAGAAGAAGAAGAAGAAGAAGAAGAAGAAGATGATGATGATGATGATGTATTTGGCCTAGTCCAAATCCCCCTTAGAATCAAGAGGACCGAAGACTAGATCAACACTCTCTGGAGCCAAACCCACCAACTAGTTTGGTCCGATGTGGACGGTCCGGATGTATTTGGCCTAGTGAGGACCGAAGACTAGATCAACACTCTCTGGAGCCAAACCCGCCAACTAGTTCGGTCCGGTGTGGACGCAAACCAGCCAACTAGTTCGGTCCGATGTGGACGGTCCAAATGTATTTGGCCTAGTCCCAATCGCCCTTAGAATCAAGAGGACCGAAGACTAGATCAACACTCTTTGGAGCCAAACCCGCCAACTAGTTCGGTCCGATGTGGACGGTCCGGATGTATTTGGCCTAGTCCCAATCCCCCTTAGAATCAAGAGGACCGAAGACTAGATCAACACTCTCTGGAGCCAAACCCGCCAACTAGTTCGGTCCGATGTGGACGGTCCGGATGTATTTGGCCTAGTCTGAATCCCCCTTAGAATCAAGAGGACCGAAGACTATATCAACACTCTCTGGAGTCAAACCCGCCAACCGGTTCGGTCCGATGTGGACGGTCCGGATGTATTTGGCCTAGTCCCAATCCCCCTTAGAATCAAGAGGACCGAAGACTAGATCAACACTCTTTGGAGCCAAACCCGCCAACTGGTTCACCCGATGTGAACGGTCCGGATTTTTGCATTCCCTTAGTCCCAATCCCCCTAGAATCAAGAGGACCAATTTAGACTAGATCAACACTCTTTCGTTTGTCAAACCCGCCAACTGTACTCGTGATAGTAAGATCCGATTTTTCAAAACATTCCCTAATTTAATAACATATGGCAATTAACAAGTGCACCAATTTAAGGTTTTATCTTTTGTTTGTCACAAATGTACTCGTAATAGTAAGTGATTTTTCAAAACATTAATCTAATTTAATGAAAATTAATGGAGAATAAATTTGTCATAAATATACAAGTTTATGGTTTTTTTAATCAAAAAGTCAATTTTGGGTAAATTTATCAAAAGTGTACCAATTTAGAATTTTTGATAATCAAAAAATTATTTTGAGGTAAATTTGTCATAGAATACATTTTTTTTGTGGTAATAACCCTTAACATAAACATGCAAAATTGAAAAATTGTGAACGCAAAAAATTCTATTATTTGGCGCAAGAAAAATCATTACTTGTGTTTCCCTTCTACTCTCCATCAGGCACTTCTTGCAGATACAAAATCAATAAGAGAAGGTGGTCAGAAAAACTTATTAGATACCATGACTCTGGTATCTAATAAGTTCTACCTACTTATGCATAATCTGTTCGACAAAATGTCCCAGTGAAGAAAGAAACATGCGTTACTAAACGTTGTTAAAGGTGTTATTTCTTTTCAGTAACTTTTGCGAGGCTTCTTCGTCGAAACTTAATGACCAGGGCAGTCCGATGGCAGTGCAGGCTCAGGGTATCGCAAAGTTTGCTTGGT
The DNA here is from genome assembly GCA_014182565.1 of Eucalyptus marginata. Taxonomy (NCBI): domain Eukaryota; kingdom Viridiplantae; phylum Streptophyta; class Magnoliopsida; order Myrtales; family Myrtaceae; genus Eucalyptus; species Eucalyptus marginata. The sequence continues at coordinate 8,204,380 of CM024587.1, read as the reverse complement.
CAGCTGGATTTTTGGGCCACAAGGTGAGTTCGACCTGGTCAAAGGGTGTAAGAGTAATGGAGAAAAGCTTCATATAGGTTCGTGGCCAATAAGATTCACGTTTACTCTGTATCTCTTGCATTCTTTGTGATTCTTGATTCGTTGTTTGACTCTGTGTCCTTGAGGCTGCTTAAATTTAGAGCAGAATGCTAATAGAATGATTAGATATCCAATCGAAGTATCAACCGTCACTGCAATTGCTTTGCGTATAGGTTGAGCGATGTGTTACTTTGAGACAGGACCTCACTCCGAATCAGAGTCCAATACATCAACACTTTTCCACTTTCTGATGCTCCTGTTATTGGAAATTTAAGATTGAGATGCAAAAGGGATATTAAGATGGTCTGAACAATACAATGATCAATGTCAAATTACCAAACATAATATAATGATCAATGTCAAACTAAGGGTAAGTTCTTGTGTGTATAATTTTTCACATACTATCTCAAGAACCTAATTGTTGTTTAGAGCACGGTATTTAGCAGTGCAATAACATAAGTTTTCAGCATGTAATTGCGTCACAGCATTGCTTTGTTTCTCTCTGTTTTCAGTCAATAGGGTGCATTCATTCATTGCTCTAAACACTGCGACTGTTCATCGTGGCTTCACATCACTACGGACTTGTTTTAAATCCAGCAGGGAGGGGGGAGAAAAGGGATTTCAGAGTCCAAAATTCCAATTACATTTTAGATCTGCAACTTTTAGCAGCTCGAGTTGTGCTCTGGTATGCCAATCCTGCACTATCTCCACGAGGAGCGTTGATAGGTTATAAGTTACGGGCGGCACCCTAATTCATTGTCAATTCAAATATTATACTAGTGGATATTCATAACTCATAACCAATCAAACACATGATTGCAGAAAACTCCCTTTAACCATGGATGGAGTAAGATTAACAGATGGCGATTGCGGATGACAATTTTCTGGAGGCAAAGCGTAATTAATCCTTTAAAATTCTGGTTGAACTTTGCAATGCGGACCAGCTAATCAGCTGGATCTCGTGAGAATCTGCAGAATGTGATGATGAATTCATCAAGACGACATGAGAACGAGCTAAAAAGTGATGCTGGTGCATGACTGCATTGACTGGGTCGATGCTTCAGATGGTGTATAAAAGATTCTGGGTAGGACATGAACCTGAACGCATGCAGACATAAATTGGTTCTGTCAACTTCACCTGCAACTTTCTTGCTGGCAGATTAATCTACTAAAGGGCTGGTTTTGAAACCATTTAACAATTAAATTTGCATATCTTGCTTGGTGGGCTCATTGGATGATTAGTGGTCGGCTCATACTTCTTGATGGGTAGTTACACATTTGTTTTTGCACTAACAAAAGCATACCAAATGAATGATTCCGCAAGTATAATCAAACTTGGTCTGTATCAATCACATATATCGTTTTATAAAAATAAATAATTAACAACAAAAAGAAAGTATTTGCCGTCTAGGAAAATATGTAGACATAAATAGTTGACATTTCTCATTAACTAATTATTTCGAGCAATGCTAGAATCATTTTTAAGAGAATATTTTTCAAATTATTCGTTTCCCTCTAAATAAACCGAATCAGCTTTTTCTTAAATTTCAAGAAGTGAAATGCAAGTAGGTGGGAGCCGACTGCTTTCTTAATGTCCGGAGGAAAAAAAAAAAAAAAAAGAAAAAACGAAATTAGGGGCATATTCTTTGGTATCCTCCCAAACTTTATTAATATATTCGATTCCGATTTCAATTCCAATATTTTTAACAAACTCATTTAATGATCTTAAATTTGGAATATGAAATTATTTATTTGTTCACTCTCTAAGTGTTGACAAGTTCTACCTAAGCTTGTTTATTCCTTCATGCTATATTTTAAAGAAAATGACACAAATGATAATTGAATTTTGATTTAATGTACAATACAATCACTAAACTTTTAATTTATTCAACATGGTCAATGAATTCTAACCAAATATATAATATCATTTCTAAAATTTTAATATATTCGATATAGATCCATAAATTATTGGTAAATATTAATATAATCCCCAAACTATATAAAAATATTTAATGTTATTCTTTCGTGAATTCAAGTTCACGAAATCCACTATGTAGCTTCCCATCCGTATAATTTGAATAGTGGGGAAAAAAAGTTACACGTAGATTATCCAAATAAGATATTCATTTCTAATCAAATAAAAAAATTTCCACATGGAATATTTAAAGCCTAGAATTTGTTTCCTTCATTTTTCTAAAGTAGATAAATAAAAGGACTTATATATTGACTCATCATTATAAAAGTTCAACTCAGTTTATAATGATAGGCATCATCAAAGTATTGTCATTTAAGCAAATGAAATAGCTATATTAAACATTTATCAATAATTCAGAAATCATATCAAGCCAATTAAAAGTTTAGGAACGATATAACATATTGAGCCGAATCTCGAGACGGCATTATTTAGAATTAAAAAAATTCAGGACGGCGAAAGTCGATGTTATAATCTCCTATCTTTAATTGAGTCATATGAAAGGCAAGCAAGACTCCCATTTTGGGGAGCGTTGCTTTAGGCCCAATCAAGATCTGTGGAGTGTCATGAGTGAGAATAAAGGGAAGTGGACCACCTCGAAAGGCATCCAATGACAGATGTACAAATCAAGGCAGCAATCCAACGACTCAATTAACCAATAAGAATAAAAATATGGTGAGAAAAGGGAAAAGACAACTGCCTTAAGTCAAACTAATGATGGGACATGCCCGCTCCATCATTTGCTCCAGTCAAAAGTTGTACAGAAACCAATATACCTGAAAAAAAAAATTTAAAAAAAAAAAAAACCAACAACTCACAGCTAAATCGACCCATAAATAAAGACCTCTTTTTCTTTCAACTAAGGAAAATGCAACACTGCTAATGGAATTCTTTGTACCTACTATTTGTTGAGAGACTTGGGAGGTCATTAATTGGAGGCATTAAATGTCTTTCCAATCATGTCAATTCAATAAATTCTCAAGACATAAGTCTGAAAATGAGGATTTTATTTTTTCTTTATCAGACAACGAGCTCAATTTCGTTTTCCCGATTTGCCTTGCAGAGCTCGAGCTCCCCGCCGAATGAAAGAAAGTAGGGGGGACCAGATTCATTGTAGTGTTGGAATTGGAAAGCAAATAAAGCTAAATAAACCATCTTTAACAAAAATTATGTGAAGTCACTAAAGGCAATTCTTTGGCAATTTAATTCATAAGAGGAAGGGGAGAGATTTTCTCCTTCTGTTTGAAAGGGAGCGACAGAGCAAGAAAAGATTTTTGACCAGTGGTCAACCGCCTAATTTTTCCCTTAATCGGTTTGCTTCGTATTCCCCCGAAACAGACTGTATATTCAGGAACCGAGATGCGTGGGGGGAAGAAACCGAAAACAGCGTACCTCCGAATTTGACGAGAAAGAAAAAGGAAAAGGAGACGACAGTTGAAAACTCTCACGAGGGTGGGTGGCGGGTGCTGTAATTTCGGTCAGCATCGAGGTCAAATTGAGCGTCGGTGGAGGAAGGGACGCACGGAATCGCGGGTTAAATTCTCTGCAGCATCTCTGGAGAGAGGAGAGAGGAGAGAGAGAGGAAGAGAGAGAAGGGAGACAGAGAGATGGAGGGTGCATAAAGTCGTTGAAGAGAAGGCGAAAATTTTTCTTTGGAGGAGAACACTTTGTACCCAGAGAGAGAGGGAGAGGGAGAGGGGGAGAGGGGGAGGAGAGGGATTCGTTGGTGGGTTCTTGGGGTTGAACAGGGACAGAAGGAGCGAGCGAGGGGCCTCCCGGGGTCATGGGAGGGTCGAACGAATCCGTCTCCGTCGATGCAGAGAAGATCCATCTCGGTGGAAAGGTACCGTCTTTGTCCCGAATTCGCAGGCGTTTCGCAAATGGGTGTTCTCGATTTCGGTCTGCCGTCGAATCCTGCATTTCCCTCCTCCGGAATCTTCACGATGATGAGTCCTCGTGCGCCGCTTCGGATGTTTCTGTTCTTTCTTTCTTGTGGGTAGCGCGAGCTCTGTCGAAAGGCGAGACCTTTGGGGCTGCATCTGGAATTTGCTGGTCTTTGGCCATGTTTTGGTTGCTAATTGTGGTGGGAGATGAACAAAGGCTGGGACTTTTTTGTCGTTTTAACGCTTTGTTAGCAGAATGAGGGAGAAAAAGTCCACGCTTAGTTAGCTCGTTCCTTTTCTGTTCTTTCTTTCTTGCCTCAAGTCGTGAAATTGAAGCAATACTCTGCGTTTCTTCCGATTTCGCCGATTAGAATGGAGGGCTTCTTTGTTCGTAGATTTACATTTGGATTCTATTTTTCCAATTGTGTTGGTATTTTTCTCATATGCTTTGATCGATGTTGATATCTGCCATAGCCATTTCGGAGCTTGCTTCTGATCTGATTCTGGACCTGTTTTTTCTTCCTCTTTTCATTGGTGATTCTTTTTGCATTAGTACCATTGAACATTCTCTTTTATGCTAAAGCGGTCTATTTTGGATGCCTTAATTATATTTGGACTGTATGTTCCTTGATCGACTGGTATGATGATGTGCGTTAATGGTCTATCGGGCGTTGCTGTTGTGCTTTGATCTATGGGATACCTTGCTTAATGTTTGATGATTTCCATGTGGATTATCTGATATCTTTGTTTTTCTAATTCAGTCATTGTGAGTTGCAGCCCGAAGCAATGCTCTCCTTGTCTTATAATGTCCTTGTTTTTTCTGAATCATCATAGAATGTCTTTTATTGTGTTGTCTTTCTCACTACCAATGATTGAAATTTACAACTACGATTTTGTGCCAGCTGTTTCTTCTACGTTTTTTTGTGGATGCGATCTACCATATAATTGCATGTACTATGTAGGGAGCCCTTCTATATAGGGCTGGCAAAATGGAAAAAGCGATTTGTTTCTTACTTGAGGATTTCACATCAGTGTGGTGCGCTGACTTAAAGATATTTACTGTGGTTAATTTATTGATTCCAGAACATGAAATGCTGGTGGTCGAACATTTTTTGCAGTCATGCTAAACAGAATTGACCTTTGTCTGTCATTGAACAATTCCTCTACAAACTTTTGTTTGGTTCTATAACTGATAATGGTTTATTTATGTCTGACTCTGAATATTTCTGGCAATTTTATTTGTCTTTTACCAGGAACATCTTATTCGAACTGTTTCCGGTTCAGTCTCTGTTATAGTATATGGAGATCCAGATAAGCCAGCATTAATCACCTATCCAGATTTAGCTCTTAATTGTAAGTGCTATTTAGTCGATGTGTTTTTCCTTGTTTCATTTGTTCTACTCTAAACATTATCTTACCTCTTATAGAAAATTAGCCCCATTAGTCAAGTGTCAAGAATAAAAATGAAGTGCTGCTTTAGTTTCCCAATGCTTGTTATCTACGTAACATTTTGGTCTGAATGCACCCATAATACAGGTGCAGCACATAGATGTTCGTGTCTTATTATCGTGCTAATGTTCTTTCTCCGTTCTTCTTGAATGGATCGTTCATTTTCTTATCTATTAATTCTAGTGAATTTGTTAGGTACCTTGTAAGTTTTAAGATATCACCATTTTTAGTGCAACGTCCAGGGTAAATTTTGTTGCAGAAGTTTTCCTGAGTTCATTATACTTTTGCTTCTATTTTCTTCTTATGTAGTCATTTTCAGAAGGTGATTATGTGCAATCTTTGAAATTTCTCTTCTCCTAATAAGCTTGTGTTTTCCTGGATTTTTTGCATCAGATATGTCCTGTTTCCAAGGATTGTTCTTTTGTCCTGAAGCAGCTTCTTTGCTTCTCCACAACTTTTGTATCTATCACATAAGCCCTCCTGGACACGAGGTCTGTTAATTTATTGATTTGGGAGATGAAATGTTCATTATGTAACTTCATTTTGCCCTATCTATATAGGTGTTGTACTGAATTTCTTAGTGCCATTATTAACGTAATTCCTTCATTTGGACTTCCACAAGTGTTCTTGCAGTTGGGAGCCGCTACAATTTGTCCAGATGATCCTGTACCTTCTCTCGATGGTTTAGCTGATCAGATTATCGAGATCCTAAATTATTTTAGGTAATTATTGGTGACAGTCTTTGCTGCTTTCATTCTATCTTAATAGTGGAAAACGGAATAATCTCTTAGTCTTTGGGGTAGGTGAATATTTGTTAGCATGCGTAGTTATTGCTAGTTACAGTCAGAGACATAGAAGGGTATTTCCGGGCTATGTCCTGTTATTCTTTTTAGCATATTTTCCTTCTGTATTTATGATTTTGTTGTTGATCAAAGCTTATCTCATCATTAGGCTCGGTGCAGTTATGTGCATGGGGGTCACTGCTGGTGCTTACATCCTCACCTTATTTGCTGTACGTATTCCCATGAAAGTAATTACAAGGAACTCCAACACATATGGTGCTTATAGACTTTCTTTTGTATTGCAGATGAAATATAGGGAGCGTGTTCTTGGGCTAATATTAGTATCACCTTTATGCAGAGCTCCTTCTTGGAGTGAATGGTTCTACAATAAGGTCCCATTAAAACCTTCTGCTTATTGTAGTTTCAGGATGTTAGGTAGTTCCTGGAACTAAAAAGCTACTTATGATTTTTTAGGTTATGACAAACCTGCTATATTATTACGGCATGTGTGGATTGGTGACGGAGTACTTGCTCCAGCGGTATTTCAGCAAGGTGTTATGATATTTTAATCTTTTTTCTAGTATTATTTCATGTTGAGTCGTAAATAGGCTTTTTCCTGGTCTACTGAAAGCAAAATTTCTAAATCATTACAGGAAGTTCGAGGTAGCAGTGAAGTTCCAGAATCAGACATAGTTAGAGCTTGTAGAAAAGTAGAGTTCTTTAACCGTTTCCCATCTCTCTCTCTCTCTCTCTTTCTCTTAAGCACACATGATGTATTCTTAGCCATAATTTTTCATGTTTATGTTCTTCAGTTGCTTGATGAAAGGCAAAGTGCAAATGTTTTGAGGTTTCTGGAGGCAATTAACAGGTAAAAGCAGGAATCTTTTTTTGTTGCTTATGACGGAATATTTTGGCATGTCTGCCATTTATTTCCCTTTAAATTATTTCCTTGCGTAATCCAAGCATCCCTTTCAACTACTTTCAGAAGACGTGATATTACTGGTGGATTGAAGAGACTGAGATGCCGAACTCTGATATTTGTCGGCGAGCATTCTACTTTTCACTCTGAGGCTATCCATATGATGTCAAAGCTGGATAGGAGATACAGTGCCCTAGTTGAGGTACTTCTGTTCTCCGTTCGCCTGCATAAGAATTTTCATGAAGCCCTCACTCTTCTTTTTTCAGTCGTTCTCCGTGCGAGGAAATTGTGGATGGTCAAATGCCCTTATTAACGAGTGTAATTTCAAAACTGGTGTGCAGGTCCAGGCTTGTGGATCAATGGTGACAGAAGAGCAGCCACATGCAATGCTGATCCCCATGGAGTACTTCCTCATGGGGTACGGATTGTACAGGCCGTGCCAGTTCAGCGACAGCCCGAGGAGCCCTCTCAGCCCGTCTTGCATCTCTCCCGATCTCCTCTCTCCCGAGAGCATGGGCTTGAAGCTTAAACCGATAAAGACTCGGGTTGCTCTCGGGAGTCGGATTGAATCAACTGGGGTAGGATCGGATCAAAGTTAGAGTTTTGTTTCTTCTTTTTTCTTCCAATCATCGCTCGCTCGGTATTTTTTCTTCTTGTTTCTTTGATTTTTGATTGGTTCGGGGTGGGGGGGAAGGGTACAAAGCTCAGTTGGGGAGGGAGAGGGCAATGTAGATAGTGGTGGAGGAGGTTTAGGGCAAAACACACAATTCATTCATTTGTAGAGTCAATCATAAAGGAACATGAGCATTGAGCTGTCTAAATGATTCAGAACTTTCATATTCATTTACGACAAGAAGCAATAAATTATAGAATGGAACTCTCTCTCTCTCTCTCTCTCTCTCTCTCTCTCTCTCTCTAGAGGAGTAGGGCATGTTGGAATTCAGAGATTATGCATGAACGGTCCATTCATGCATGTGCATAGGTTGACTCTCTTGAATGGAGTTGCTTTTGATGATTTCAGCCTGGTAGGCTTGCGGTGGTCCAATGGTCCAAAGAAAGTACGTAAACTGGAGGGAATCCGGACCGTGAAAAATGGTGGTCGATTTCACGTGGAGCTCGCCATGATTGATGGTCCAAATTGAGTTTAGTATATATATTAGATTCATAAAATACTTCATCTCTAGTCAAAAATTATAATCCTTTTTATTGAAAGGAAGGCTGAAAGTATGTATCGAAGTGCGGAAGATTAATGCTCTATTCGTTTTCTGAAAAATAATTATTAGGTTTGAAATTTTCCGGCGTTGATTTCACGAAAAATATAACTGGTCAATCAAAGCATCTTTTGCCAATGGAGAAAACTCCTTCAAAGATGGAGAAAATGTTTTCCCCTTTCTAGAAATGGGAAAACAATTGCCACTATTCTCTCTTTCACCACTTGTATTAATTATTTTATTTTTCATTCTATTTTATTTTTTTAATTCGAAATATTATTTTTTCCCTTTTTCTTTTTTCTTCTTTTTTGGTTGGTCGCTAACCACGGCGATGGCTGGCGACTGGCCATTGACGAGTCAAGCATCACCATAGGATGGCAAGGTTCGAGCCTTGCAAATCGGTGATGCTCAAGTGTCACCGAAGGCGATAATACTCTAGCCTCGTAAATCGGCAATCCTCAAGCATCACCAGAGGGCCACAAGGCTCGGGCCTCACCAGATTGGTGACGCTTGAGCCTCGCCAAAGGGCGGGCCGAAGGGTGGCGAGGCTTGAGCCCCACCTTATGGCGAAGCTTGTTGGCCATCACCAAGGCTAACAACGAACTAAGGAAAATAAAAAGAAGAAAAGAAAAATAAATAAAAAGAAAAATATAAAATATAAAATAATTAAAAATTCAAATATTTTAAAAATTAAAACAAAATAAAAATAACAGAATATTAAAAAATAAAAATAAAAACGATCAAAAAAGTGCACAGAGGAAAATCAAATCAAATACCGAACGGTGAAAAATATTTTATACCTCATTTTCAGGTTTTAGTTGAACACTAGAAAATGACTTATTGAAATCTATTTTCCAAAAATGCTACATTTTTCTATGAAAAGAACAAGCCTTAATTTCCCTCGTGAAATTTCAACCAGTTCAATCTTAAATCGAGAACCGACCAAAAAAATAATAATAATCTTAAATCGAGAATGAAAATGGTTAAAGAGAGAGTTCCCTTGCTTCTCCTCAATTTGTCTTATGAACATTTTCGCACAATAAGACTTTAGACCTAAGTTATTACTATTTCTTTTTCTGCCTTTGTGTTAAGCTCCTCGATTTTTCTATTAATGATTCGGGAAATTTTATTTTTTGAATTTGATTTGACCCATTAAGTGCATTTTTCAAAACTAATCAATTGATAGGTTTGTTGCAACTTATCCCTTCAAATTTTCAAAACAAAGAAAAATCTTAAGTTTCAAAAAATTACGAAAAAATATCTCAAAAAGATTATGATGTTTTGCATTACATAAAAGTCAAATAGTGAAAGAAGTGATATTTGAGAAAAGTTGAATACTTGAAAATAAAAGTCCATCCAGATTGACTTTGGAGAAAGGAGATCAAATCTTCTTTTTTTCTTTTTTCTTTTTTGCCACAAGTATATTTTTCTCTTCGAATAGCTGTCCAGCAGAATATGAAGTGTCTGGCTTTCCAGAAAAGTAAGGTCTTTCTGTAACAATTATTTAATAAACCCATTAAATGTGCTTAAATGAATTCATTATATCCACCAGTTAGATTTGGTGGGACCAATCATTTTCCCATTTCCAATTTCAATTTAATACATTTTACTAAGATCATGGAAGAATTTATTATCCTTACCATCTTAAATGGACCCACTATCTTTCTCGATGTCCATGTAAATAAAAATGATTGGAAAATTTTATATATATGGAGGGACTAAAATCAATATAGAATTTTTCGACAATTTAATTCCAAAGGAAAGAGAACATTTTCATTTTCATTTTTAAAACTGAGTATTTTCTCTCTCATGCTAAACGCACTTATAAGCTCTAAAGCCTACTTCAAAATTTTCTTAAAATATCACAATCTTTCAAGCAATATAAAAGAAAGCTTGCTTGCAATAAAAACAATGCAACCAGTCAAATATGAAACAACTTCCTTCCATTCTTGCATAATTAAATTACCATACTCATCCTACATGTCTCATTGGACGTCTGCAGGGTAGTGTCATCCTTGTTCTACGTGCAAAGAGGTCAGACAATTTTTCAGACGTTTGAAGGTTGTGAGTCGAAATTCTAGACATGAAATGTTGTCGATAATAAAAAGCGACAGCTTATATCCAGTAGGCAGTCTGAAATTAAATGTTTTCATCAACTCTTGGTCAAAATCAGGAATATCCATGTTTATTCGACTCCTTTTTTTCTGCCTTTTTTCTTCTCGGTAGATTAACGACGGGCTAAAACCATCAGTAGTTCAAGATTTCTCGTGTCATTACCAGAGACTCGCTCAGAGCCTTTGACATGCCCCACGGTTCGATGACTAGACTCGCATCCCGTCCCCCATACGAAGGTCAACTTCGAAGTTCGCACGCGTTGCCCCTTTTCGATAGCTCCGCGGGCTTTGCGGAGCTTGATTTTAAAAGCCCAGGTGACTTCACAGCTGATGCAGAATGGGCAGCGCGATGCAGGGTGAGCTGAAGGCATTTCAAAGCTATAGAATCGTCTGCTACTTTGCGTGAAAAAATGCCTTTCGTGCGTCGACAATTTGGCAGTGCGAAGGTAAAAAAAGCCGGCCCAAAACCTACTTTTTCGAGGGAGAACGATCGGTGTCATGTCAGCAATGCATAAAAAAGCAAACCCAATCTCTAATTTCAGCAATTCAATACTACAAATCAACTCGAAAGTTGAATGTAACACGCAATCGGCAAGTTCAAGGGCGCCCAATTGTATATCCCACATCACACGAGAAGAGTCGAACCTGATTCTCGCGGTCGATTTTTTAATGACTCATCGGCAACCCAAAGCAGGACAATAGTAATTTAAAGCCGGCGAATCGGTACAAGGAGTTGACGGTATACATACACACACGGATGCGATTCCAAGGCTCACGACAAGATCCGCAATGTTCCTTAGCCAACATAAACAGACACGACAGTTCAAGCGGTGGCATGGCGAGCAACATTCGCACCATCATCCGAACTGAACCATCACGCACACAAAAAGAAGAACTGGCGTGTTAAATTATATAACCTGACCACTCGGAGATGAAGGAAGTGTGATCCATGGACTCTCCAGGAACCTCCTCGTGCTCCTTTGGCTTCTCCTTTCCGCCCACCAGCCTCGCCGGGTTCCCCACTGCAGTTGTCCTAGGCGGCACGTTGATCAGCACGACCGATCCAGCCCCAATCTTCGCTCCCTCTCCGATCTTCACGTTCCCTAGTATCGTCGCGCCCGCTCCAATCAGGACCCCATCCCCGATCTTAGGATGCCTATCGCCACCTGCCTTGCCTGTTCCGCCGAGCGTAACATGATGCAGAATGGACACGTTGTTCCCAATCACGGCCGTCTCGCCGACCACCACTCCTGTCGCGTGATCGAACAAGACCCCTTTACCGATTTTAGCAGCCGGGTGTATGTCGACAGCAAAGACATCGGATATCCGAGACTGAAGCGCAAGTGCCAGCGGCCGACGCGACTGACTCCACAGTTTATGCGCCACTCGTTGCGCCTAGTAGGAGAAGACAGCAGCAACATCAGCACCCTCAGCGTCTAACCTCTCTAAATCAACTATCAGAACAAGCCCAGAACTCAAGCCGCAGGCAAAAGATTAGCAAAATCATTTCTCATCGCCTTCCAACAAGCTAAAAATCCGAGCTTGCACGAACAGAAACAACAATGGAAGGAAATAGGATGTGGGTACAGCTCCTAATACAATACCCCAACGCACCCTTTCCCTCTCTTCAAACGCAGAACCTCATCGGGTATCTGCAAGTCGAATTCCAGTCGCATCAATCAAGAAGACCCTATTCGACATACCCAACGAAAGATAGCTTAGCCCAATTATCGCCTGGCGTTGACTTGTACACGAGAAAGAGAAACTAAAATTGAACTTTGAATATTCTAATCCTACAATCCAGGTCACTCCCTCTCCTCACTATTCCAAACCGGAGATTTCCCCGAATAGAAAAAAGACAAAAAATCGGAATCAGATTGATCTCGTAAATCACGCTCGAGAAGCAGTGCAGGAAAATCATCGGCCTCAATCAAACGACACACGAATTGCGGAGACGGCGAAATCGCGATCGATGCGGGGGGGGGGGGTGGGGGGTGGGGGCGGGGGGCGATCCCTAACCTGGCACGCGAGGAAGCCCTTGTAATTGAGGAGGCAGTGGGAGAAGGAGACGCAGGCGGGGTCGCGGGCGCGGGCGGCGCGGAGGTCGGCGACGGTGGCGGCGCGGAGGGCGTGGTCGGAGGAGAAGGCGTTGAGGAAGAGGTCGTAGAGGAGGGTGGAGAGGAGGGTGGAGGAGCAGAGCTTGTTGCCGAGGTGGAAGGAGATGGACCGCGCGAGGGAGGAGTGGGAGAGCACCGTCGAGAAGAGGAAGCTCGCCAGCGCCGGCTCCGACTCCGCGTCGCGCCGGGCCTCCGCCTTTATCTGTGTCCACACGAACTCCTCCTCCTCCCTCTCGTAGTCCGACGGCTGCTGCGGCGGCGGCGGCTGGGCGGCCGCCGCCGTCTGCGGACGGAGCTCGCTGGCCGGCATGGCGGTGGCGGTGGCGCGGCGCGGAGGGCTTGAGGATTTTGTGGGAGAGAATCGAGGGAACGGCGTCAGGCGTCGGCCGCTCTTTAATGGATTTGGCTTCCTGATGATGTGGAGGCCTGAAGCAAACATAAATGTGTATATATATACATACATATATATAATATACATACATACATATATATAATATATACATATATATATATATATACACATACATACATATATATAAATATATATATTTTCAGTCCACTCGGAAATGTAAATTCTTCATTGCATACGCACATAAATGGTAATAAAAATCTCGATAGAGAAAAAATGATCAATACAACAAAAATTTCGATATAAATTTACTCTAAATTAATTTTTAACTCTCAAAAATCTTAAATTGATATACTTATGATAAATTTACCTTCCATTAATCTCCGTTAAATTTTACCGTCAAATTACTAATTTGGATTACACATGGTAATTGATGAGTATATTAATTTAAGTATATTGGTTTATAGTTTTTTATGTTAAATTTTACCGTCAAATTTTTTTTTTTTTTTCCCGTTAATCTAATCCTACTCTAACACTTACTCGACTTTTCGTTCGCTCCTTCGCAGGATGTGAGCCGAAACCCACTTCAAATGAAATCGTCTCACCCTGTGCCCTCGGTGGGGATTTGACCTCCAACCTCCCCTTCAAGATGGAAGGGTGGCCAATTTGACCGTCAAATTTGTTACAAATATACAAATTTGGAGGTTTTGTAGTTGAAAAATTAATTTGGAAAAAAATTGTCATGAATCTATCAATTTATGGAGTTATTAGTGATATTAATCAATAAAAAAATAGCTATATATTTTTTTTTTTAAGGATCAAACGTTTAATCATCTCGAAAGTCCCATAAATTGAATGATTGAACATTTAAAAAAAGTTATCGCGTCGGAATCAAGCGTTTAAAATATAAGATGCTCCACTGCCCCTCTCCTAAAGGACTAAAACTAAATTGGAGATTCGAGCGTTATTGACCTTTCCTTATGTGCATAATCATATTAACAGAGATTGTCTGGGGTGAAATTTGAATGCTGGATGTAGTTATTTATAACCGGTTGCACATCAAAGCCAATGTCTAGTTCTAAAAGGGTTAATGAAAAGATGATTCGAGGGCACGGACGTCAAAACCGACTATTTGAAGAGCCGAGAAATACCCTACCAAGTCTCGTGAAACTAGCAATGTCGAAATCCTTAGACATGTGCAGATGGTCTTGATCGAGAGCAGTTCGAATGTAACCCGAAAAAATTCGTGATTAATTGATGGGATTCAAATGAGTAACTCCTTTTAAGTTGGAAATCCCTCCGATATCTAACCAGCTACTCCAATGCTAGAGGGTTAAGAGAATTTGATCCTTTGTTGTTTACTTTTTCTGTAGCGCTATAAAACTAAGATAAACTCAATTGGCTACATTTCTTATTTGATCCATGACTGGTGTCGAGGCACGCGTCAAGTGTGTGCACAATCACGAGTGGGCCAAGTGATGGTCACTTGGCTAGATTTCTTATCTGCATTTCTTATCTGCATTGATAGTTACAAAATATATGTGAGTTAGTTGTCGGTCCTATATCCCCTTGTATGGGTATTTTAGCCACAGGTTCTATAGCGGGACCACGAGCAATGACAAGAAATGTACACCGTGGGTCTATCCGAAAAAAAAAAATGTTGGGATAGAATGTTATTGCATCCCTCATCCAAGTCTCTTTCAAAATATATGTATTTTTTTGTTGCTAACAGATAATAATGAAAATGCTTGGTAATCTCTCCCGTTCTATAGTGGCTTCGCAGCTCCTAATAATAACAATAATATATATATATTCTCTACGATTGAAGTGTAACTCCATGTCAAGTAAATATGTAAATGATGATATCCTTTAATTGCGCGACACAAAATTAAAATTGAAAATCAGCTGTCTAGTCAGCTGAGCATAGCCCATAGTATTTCGACAAAAAAAAAAAAAAATCATAGCCCATGGTATCACTCACGGGGGTGGAATGTGATAAAACTAATTGAGTAAGAGGGAATTTTAATATTTATTTAAAAAAATTATGGCTTCTTCACTTTCTTTGATGCCATTATTATTATTATTATTATTATTATTTTTTTTTTTTTTGGGTGGTGTAGCAGAAGATCAGTTCATCTTCCTCCTTGACCACAAATAAACATCGTCCATTTTAGGAAGCTTCAAAATATATACACAATTCGACCCAAAAAAAAAAAAAAAAAACAATCGAGTTTCCCGACTGCCTGCATTTTCCAATTTAAACAATCTCAACTCACGTCGCGAGCATGTCGTCGTCTTAAGAAATTTCCAGGGTTTTTTTTTTCTTTTTAAATGAAATCGCACAAAGAGTAATTGTCGCATTTTAGTAGCGAAGTGTGGATAACTTATGGACTATGAAGTATCGACACTCTCTGGAGCTTCATGCCTATCGGGCACTCGATACATATCCAATACATGTCCGATGCTCGATTAACACGTGTCGAAAAATCCGATACCTAGTTAACTCTCTCGATACTTTTCGATATTTGAGTCCGAAATCCCAACATATGAATTTGAAATTCTAACATATAATTCCGACATGCACAAGATCAATTTTAATTTTTTTATTAAATTAGTGATCAAAATGTAAATATTTAAAAATAATAATAATAATAATAATAATAATAATAATAAATAAGAAAAAATAAATTTAAATAAATAAAATAAAATAAAATAAATAAGGAAATAAGTATTCTTTTCTCTTCTAACGCACTCGACATGTGAGTCCAAAATTTGAATTACTTATTATTTTTTCTTCCAAGTTTTATGGATTATTGGAATGTAATTGAATTTGTCAAATTGAAATAATGAATAATATTAACAAATCATAGATTAATGTTTTTAGTGTGAATTCATTATTTTCTTCTTTATTATTTATTTATTTGTGAATTTGAATCAGATTAATTTGATTCAAATAATCATAAAAATGATAATTTATTATATAAATATATATTTAATATACAACGTATCCCAACGTGTTGGAATTTTTTATTTTTTGATAAACAACGTGTTGTCATATTGTGTCATATCTTGTCGCCTATCGCTTGGTAGTGTCGGTGCTATTTAGCTTATAGATGTGCTATGATGCTAGTGACGAGTTACATCGAGCGTATTGAGAAGTGTACAAAGGAGTCTAGATTGTGCAATTTCATAAATGCGAAGTGTTGTCTGCTAACGTAATCGCTTACGTTACCCGGGGAACACGAGCTTTTTGAGGTCCCCCCGAAAGGAAGAGAGGTTCAAATTGAGAGACATGTTTCAGAAGAAACACATTATTATCTTTCGTCCTAATCAAGGTGGCTATTACTATTAGTAACTTTAAAGTGTTTCGCCCGTGATTCTCGAATCTCTTGACATTGTCAATGGAGTTGTCGTGCTTAGCTCGTCATTCTTGGATCTTCAGATATCTAGTATCTTAAAGTAATTAAATATTAAATCATATCTTCATCAAACAGCTTCAGTTTCGAAATGATCTTACATGACATTTTGCATGGTATCTGACGCATATTTTGCATGGTATCTGATGCATATTCCATGAGTTTTCAAACATTTTCACTCTTTAAACTAAGGATCCGTTCGTTTCGCGAAAAATGAACCATTTTCGGAAAATATTTTTCCGTAAGTTATTTTCAAGAAAATGACAATATTTTCTGTATTCGGCTAAAACCCGAAAATGTTTGAAAATATTTTCCTGTGTTCTAGTAAGGAAAATATTTTCCGCTTACCAGATTGACGAGCGCGAACGTCAAGCTCGAGGCTCACCCGCATTGACAAGCGCAAGTTTGAGATCGACGAACTTGAGGCTCACTTTGGCCCGACGACTAGCCAAGAAAAAGAAGATGGAAAACCAAAAACAAAAAGAAAAATAAAAAGGAAATTAAAAATAATTCGAATTAAAAAAAAAAAAAAAAGAAAATTAAAAATAATTCGAATGATAAAAGAAAAGAAGAAAAGAAAGGGGAGGGAGGAAGTCGGGATTTGTAGAGGTGTAAGATAAGAGATTAAGTGAGGAAAATATTTTCCACTTTTCAAAAGGAAAATATTTTCCCTACTTTAAGACTTTTTTCTTTCTTTGGAAAACATTTTCCTCGCGAATTCATTTTCCATGAAACGAACGACGAAAAAATCCTAAAACGTTTTTAGAAAATTATTTTCCGCGAAACGAACGGACCCTGGGTGAATGAAGAATGATCGCTCGCACATTTTGCGAGACTCGACCACGAGAGGACGCCGCGTTTTGGCCATATCTTGGTGGCAAAGTACACGCGCATCCACCCTTCTCTGCAGGTGCAACGCACCGTGAAGGTTGAACGATGTCCGGACTTGAGATCCGTAAACAAGATGGACTTTGCTACCTCAAAATTTACCCTCTCTCTCTCCCCCTCGCACGTTTGACATGTACAGACTCGTCCCGACCATGATTAGCAGTCCGATGCCGCCTTTCTTCGTGCGAGGTGTTCCGTCTTGGTCGCGTGCGAGGTCCAACAGATGAAAAGGACAGCGAAGTAACCCGTCATCGTTTATTGCATGATGAAGTTCTGAGAGGGGCTGATTTCTGTCTATGCCATAATCAATGTTGTTAATCCTAATCTTTCGCCGTATGGACCATTGGAGATGAAAGTTCAGTCCGCACTTGATGGTGTCGACACTTAAATATTCAAATAAAGATCTTCTCACTCTATTCATAAGGAAAAATAGAGATCAAACTCGTCGATATCGAGAGAGTCAGATGTCTAAACAAAATATTAATTGCGCATATTATCGCATTCCTTATTGCATCAAGATATTAGGGACATTTAAATTTAGGAATAGCATTTAGAGCTCGACAGATGGTTCAACATGCGAGGGGAACTCAAAGACCTCAAAAACTTATTTTTCTAGGGTTAATATTAGGGGTGGCTGTGTCCAGGTGGGCGATTCAGCCTCCCACTCAAATCGAGAACCATCCACCGAAGACCAATTCTGAAAAATTGAAACAAGGATTCGCTTGTTAGTTCCATGATTCATCGGAACTGACTCGGTTTGTCCGGTTCCTCGACTACCTTGGATTTCATCCACCAATGCAAGAAAGGCATGGTCCACGAGTTTCAATCGCCACAAATGTAATCAATGTCTTCCATGAGAGATTCCCGCAACCCTCTCCAAAAACACCTAAAATTGTGAGTTTCATTTGGAACCGGTGCAAGACTTGTCAATTTCATTTGGATCGCACTACGGATGGTAAGAGACCATGCCATAGTTTGATTCTACTGCTTGGCTTGTTCTTCACCAAGATTTACCCGCCGGACCTCCCTCCATGTTCAGTGATTTTCCCACCGTCGCCCGAAGGCGAAACGCCACCGTCTCTCCGCCGGCGAACCTCCGAGACATCACCGGGACTCGCCGCCGACTTGGGCTGCTCCGTTCCGTCATCGCCTGTCGCCGCCGCCTCTGCGGATGCTCTCGTGCCCATGGAGCGGGCGCCGTTCGGTCGGACCGACTCAGCGTCTCGTGGTCCTCGACACCGACTCGTCCCGTTCCTATCCCCACCAGGTCGTGTTTCTTTTCCAATTTAAGATTTAGGGTCGATTGCGTGTTCAGATTTTTTTATTTTTTTTGCATTGATTTGTTTTCTATGTTATGGATTCGTGCATTTTCTCGAACGGAGCCGTAGAAAGTCGTAGAATTTGATTTTGCATCTCGTTAAGTCACTCTAGTTCGTATCGTCAGATGTGATTGTATTTGCATGTAGATCGAATTATCAATTAATTGCAATATCTTCGCATTTATATCCTTAGGTCTATATCATAAACTCGAAAGGGTAGAAAAATCACACCTTACATGTTAGTAACTTTGAATTGCATCTTCGTTAAAAAACAAGAAAACCCCAAAAACAAGTCTAGGCAAGCATATAGGGAAATTTGCAAATTTCATGTATGAGGAATCCGGATCTCCGCCCATATGACACGTTGTTCTATCAAGAATGAATGCTAATAATAATTTTGATTGCTCTTACTTGAATCCTGATATTTCGTGTGTATTATCAATTTATCACATGTCTCCATAGATGTTCTTGATATGAAACATTGAACATGCTTTTTTTTTTAACTGCGTCTAGGTTATTAATTATAGTCAAAATTGCATTTTTTTTTTTTTCATATTATTAGTGTTCATCATGTAGCACTTTAGTCTATACTAATAGAAGGTCTTTTCATACCTAGGATTTAATTCAGGGCATGTTTTCAGGGCTAGTTTCATTCGCGTGTCGCAAGTCGTTTCGAGAGTTATATGTCCTTAGAATCTAAGTTTGATTTTCGTGATTTTCAGCCATATAATCGTTGTAGGAGGCTAACTTTGAAATAGCTAAGAGAATTAAATGAAGAAAATCCAACAAAGTTCTAGATTAGGTTGCGAGTTAGATAGTTTTGCATCATAGCAATAAAATGAGTTAATTAGATTATTCTTGCGTAGTCATTCGTGTCTTAGGCGGCTAATATAGGCCATGCGTAGATTGTATCGTTGCGTCTTCACCTTTTGATTCCTAGTGCGGAGGGCCACGTCCCAAGGCTTGATAATGAGCTTCGCTTAAGCTTGCTTGGCGCATTTTCAGGTTTTTTTTTTCTTTATTTGCAACTTATTTACTCCATTGATCACGGGGTGTCATCTTTATTATTTGCGCACAACGCATGATCACTTTCACCTATTAGTGATTTAGGTATAAGACTCATGAAAAAATAGTATGCAAAAAGGTTACGTAAAAATAAAAGGTACCTGCTAGTCTAATCTCCATATTCAGAATTTGTGATTCGTAGAAGTAAGGTAGACTTCCACATCTTACTTGTTTGATTTCTAATCACTCCATAAAAAATTAGTGGCGACTTCAAGTTTTGTTATTGCATTATTTAATCGAGAATCCAAGTTTCAATTGGAAAGGCTTGGGAGAGCTCACGCTAAGTAGGAGCATTCCTAACCTTCATCTTACTTGTTTGATTTCTAATCACCCCATAAAAAATAAGCGGCAACTTCAAGTTTTGTTTTATTGCATTATTTAATCGAGAATTTAAGTTTCAATTAGAAAGGCTCGGGAGAGCTCATGAGCTCATGCTGAGTAGAGCATTCCTAGCCTTCATCCTCTCTTGACAATCTATTAAATTTCTCTCAGTGGTTCACCTCGAGAAATACTGCAATAACAAGTGACAGGAGTTACAACAGCATAACATGTAAAATCATACAGAAGTTGATCATCTGTTTTGATGAATAACTGATGGACATTCCCGGTCCCCGATCAATACAACGAAAACTTCCAATATAAATTTATTAAATTAATTTTTAATTATTAAAAATCTTAAATTGATACACTTATGATAAATTTACCATCCATTAATTTTCTGTTAAATTTTACCGTCAAATTATTAATTTGGGTTACACATGGCAATTGACGAGTATATTAATTTAAGTATATTGGTTTCTAGTTTTTTATGTTAAATTTTACCGTCAAATTTGTTACAAATGTACAAATTTGGAGGTTTTTGTGGTTGAAAAATTAATTTGGAAAAAAATTATAATAAATGTATCAATTTATGGAGTTTTTAGTGATATTAACCAATAAAAAAATAGCTATAATTTTTTTTTTTTTTTCTTTAGGATCAAACGTTTAATCATCTTGAAAGTCCCATAAATTGATTAATTGAACATTTAAAAAAAAGTTATCGCGTCGGAATCAAGCGTTTAAAATATAAGATGCTCCACTACCCCTCTCCTAAAGGACTAAAACTAAATTGGAGATTCGAGTGTTATTGACCTTTCCTTATGTGCATAATCATATTAACAGAGATTGCCTTTGAAATTTGAATGCTGGATGTTTATTTATAACTGGTCGCACATCAAAGCCAATGTCTAGTTCTAAAAGGGTTAATGAAAAGATGATTCAAGGGCACGGATGTAAAAGCCGACTATTTGAAGAGCCGAGAAATACCCTACCAAGTCTCGTGAACTAGTCATGTCGAAATCCTTAGACATGTGCAAATGGTCTTGATTGAGAGCAGTTCGCAACATAACCCGAAAAAATTCATGGTTAATTGATGGGATTCGAATGAGTAACTCCTTTTAAGTTGGAAATCCCTCTGATATCTAA
Source organism: Eucalyptus marginata (assembly GCA_014182565.1). Classification (NCBI taxonomy): domain Eukaryota; kingdom Viridiplantae; phylum Streptophyta; class Magnoliopsida; order Myrtales; family Myrtaceae; genus Eucalyptus; species Eucalyptus marginata. The sequence continues at coordinate 8,183,354 of CM024587.1, read as the reverse complement.
CCAACTACACCAATGCTAGAGGGTTAAAAGAATTTGATCCTCTATTGTTTACTTTTTCTGTAGCACTATAAAACTAAGATAAACTCAATTGGCTACATTTCTTATTTGATCCATGACTGGTGTCGAGGCACGCATCAAGTGTGTGCACAATCACGAGTGGGCCAAGTGATGGTCACTTGGCTAGATTTCTTATTTGCATTGAATAGTTACAAAAATATGTGAGTCAGCTGTCGGCCCTATATCCCCTTGTATGGGTATTTTAGCCATAGGTTCTATAGCAGGACCACGAGCAATGACAAGAAATGTACGCCGTGGGTCTATCCCCAAAAAAAAAAAGTTGGGATAGAATGTTATTGCATCCCTCATCCAAGTCTCTTTTGTTGCTAATAGATAATAATGAAAATGCTTGGTAATCTCTCCCGTTCTGTAGTGGCTTCGCAGCTCCTAATAATATATATTTTATTTCTCTACGATTGAAGTGTTACTCCATGTCAGGTAAATATGTAAATGATGATATCCTTTAATTGCGTGACACAAAAATTAAAATTGAAAATCAGCTGTCTAGTCAGCTGAGCATAGCCCATAGTATTTCGACAAAAAAAAAAAAAAATCATAGCCCATGGTATCTTAAAAAATCCACTCACGGGGGTGGAATGTGATAAAACTAATTGAGTAAGAGGGAATTTTAATATTTATTTTAAAAAAAGTTTATGGCTTCTTCACTTTCTTTGATGCCATTATTATTAATATTAATATTTTTATTTTTTTTGCTTTTTTGTGGTGTAGCAGAAGATCAATTCATCTTCCTCCATGACCACAAATAAACATCGTCCATTTTAGGAAGCTTCAAAATATATACACAATTCGAGTTTCCCGACTGCGTGCATTTTCCAATTTAAACAATCTCAACTCACGTCGCGAGCATCGTCGTCGTCTTAAGAAATTTCGAGGGTTTTTTTTTTCTTTTTAAATGAAATTGCAGAAAAAGTAATTGTCGCATTTCAGTAGCGAAGTGCGCATAACTTATGGACTATGAAGTATCGACGCTCTCTTGGAGTCTTCATGTCTATCGGGCACTCGATACATGTTTAATACATGTCCGATGCTCAATCAACACGTGTCAAAAAATCCGATACCTAGTTAACTCTCTCGATACTTTCCGATATTTGAGTCTAAAATCCCAACATGCAAATTTGGAATTCTAACATATAATTCCGACATGCACAAGATCAATTTTAATTTTTTTTTACTAAATTAGTGATCAAAATGTAAATATTTAAAAATAATAATAATAATAATAATAATAATAATAATAATAATAATAATAAATAAATAAATAAATAAATAAATAAAATAAAATAAAATAAATAAGGAAATAAGAAAAATTAGTATTCTTTTCTCTTCTAACGCACTCGACATGTGAGTCCAAAATTTGAATTACTTGTTATTTTTTTTTTCAAGTTTTATGGATTATTATAATGTAATTGAATTTGTTAAATTGAAATAACGAATAATATTAACAAATCATAGATTAATGTTTTTAGTGTGTTTATTTATTTTTATTTATTTGAATTTGAATCGATTAATTTGATTCAAATAATCATAAAAATTATAATTTATTATATATAAATATATATTTAATATACAACGTATCGAATTTTCTATTTTTTGAGAAACAACGTGCCGTCATATTGTGTCGTATCTTGTCGCCTATCGCTTGATAGTGTCGGTGCTATTTAGCTTATAGACGTGCTATGATGCTAGTGACGAGTTACATCGAGCATATTGAGAAGTGTCCAAAGGAGTCTAGATTGTGCAATTTCATAAATGCGAAGTGTTGTCTGCTAACGTAATCGCTTACGTTACTCGGGGAACACGAGCTTTCTAGGTCCCCCCAAAAGGAAGAGATTCGAAAGACATGTTTAAGAAGAAACACATTATTATCTTTTGTCCTAATCAAGGTGGCTATTACTATTAGTAACTTTAAAGTGTTCCGCTCGTGATTCTCGAATCTCTTGACATTGTCAATGGAGTTGTCGTGCTTAGGTCGTCATTCTTGGATCTTCAGATATCGAGTATCTTAAAGTAATTAAATATTAAATCATATTTTCATCGAACAATTTCAATTTTGAAATGATCTCACATGACTAGCAGGTGCAATGCACCGTGAAGGGAGAACGATGTCCGGACTTGAGATCCGTGAACAAGATGGACTTTGCTACCTCAAAATTTACCCTCTCTCTCCCCCTCGTACGTTTGACATGTACAGACTCGTCCCGACCATGATTAGCAGTCCGATGCCACCTTTCTTCGTGCGAGGTGTTCCGTCTTGGTCGCGTGCGAGGTCCAACAGATGAAAAGGACAGCGAAGTAACCCGTCATCGTTCATCGCATGATGAAGTTCTGAGAAGGGCTGATTTCTGTCTATGCCATAATCAATGTTGTTAATCCTAATCTTTCGCGGTATGGACCATTGGAGATGAAAGTTCAGTCGGCACTTGATGGAGTCGACACCTAAATATTCATATAAAGATCTTCTCACTCTATTCATAAGGAAAATAGAGATCAAACTCGTCAATATCAAGAGGGTCAGATCCCTAAACAAAATATTAATTGTGCACATTATCGCATTCCTTATTGCATCAAGATATTAGGGACATTTAAATTTAGGAATAGCATTTAGAGCTCGACAAATGGTTCAACATGCGAGGGGAACTCAAAGACCTCAAAAAAACTTATTTTTCTAGGGTTAATATTAGGGGTGAGCATGATCCGGGTGGACAGTTCCCACCTTGAAATCGAGAATCATCCACTGAAGACCAATTCTGAAAAATTGAAACAAGGATTCGCTTGTTAGTTCCATTGATTCATCTGAGAACTAGACCGCCGGTTTGGTCCGGTTCCTCCATTACCTTGGATTTCATCCACCAATGCAAGAAAGGCATGGTCCACGCAGTTTCAATCGCCACAAATGTAATTAGTGTCTTCCATGAGAGATTCCTGTAACCCTCTCCAAAAACACCTAAAATTGTGAGTTTCATTTGGAACTGGTGCAAGACTTGTCAATTTCATTTGGATCGCACCACGGATGGTGAGAGACCATGCCATAGTTTGATTCTACTGCTTGGCTTCGCCAAGATTTACCCGACAACTAGGGGATGTATTAATAGGTTGACATGATAGGGGCTAAAGTAGTTTGACAGAGTAAGTATATCTACTTCTAATTACTAGGAAAGTAAACGTGAATCCATCACCTTTATAAAAGGATAGTGTACTAGAAAAAATTAATTTGAATACAGTAAATAAATGTGTTGATCCAACTAAACAATGTTGAGCTTCAATAAGCATTACAACTTCAGAGCAGCTACACACACACCCCAATGTGGGTGGGTGGGGAACAGACCAATATTCACTAGTTCTAGTAAATTAGAACTGGAGACTACACCGATCCCCATGAGAATAGTCGATTCTGGGCCAATGAGGTCTGGTTGTTTCTTGTGCACACCCCTAGTTAATACCATAAAAAAAAATTCAAATTAATACACATGTAATAAATTTACCCAAAAATAATTTTTTGACCGGTACATTCATGACAATTTTACCATCTATTTATTTTTGCATAAAAACCACAAACTACTACACTTGTTGCAAACGAAGGGTAAAATTCCAAATTAATACATTCATAAATTATTACGTATTATCCAACTCAGTAATTAGACGGTAAAATTTAACAAAACTAATCGACGGTAAATTGTGTACCAATTTTAGGTTTTTAGTAGTTAAAAAATTAATTTAAAATAAACTTATTATAAATTTATCAATTTGAGATTTTTCATGATATTAATTATATTTTCTTAAATCAATTTCCGGGCGGGCATGCGCTTTACATAATTTCGGCCTCTCTTTTTCCTTGCGCTCGCATTGACCGACAATTGCAACAAAATTGCAAAGGCGAGGAAAATTCGCAGATCATTTCAATCTTTCGAGACTCGATTTCCGCGGAAAAATTGATTGGAATCTCATCCGGTGGATTCGGGAGCGATACGGTGGAGACTCGAAAAAGGAAAACATAGAGAAAGATGGGTGGGGGGAGAACGAACATTTCCAAGAACGAGAGCGGCAGTCACGGAATGAAGAATAGAGATTCTCGACGGACGCGGATGGATGATGGATTCTATAATCCCAAATGCTCCGCCGGACCTCCCTCCATGTTCAGTGATTTTCCCACCGTCGCCGAAGGCGAAACGCCACCATCTCTCTCGGCCAATTCCGCTTCGCTAAACCATGAGAGTGCACCGCCGGTGAACCTCCGAGACATCACCGGGACTCGCCGCCAACTCGGGCTGGTCCGTTCCGTCGTCGCCTGTCGCCACCGCCGTCGTAAAGGCTGTCGCCGCCGCCTCTGTGGATGCTCTCGTGCCGATGGAGCGGGCGCCGTTCGGTCGGACCGACTCGCGTCTCGTGGTCCTCGACAGTCGACACCGACTCGTCTCGTCCCTATCCCCACCAGGTCGTGTTTCTTTTCCATTTTAAGATTTAGGGTCGATCGCATGTTCAGATTTTTTTTTTTTTTTTTTTTTTTTGCCATTAATTTGTTTTCTATGTTCTGGATTCGTGCATTTTCTCGAACGGAGCCGTAGAAAGTCAGTAGAATTTGATTTTGCATCTCGTTAAGTCACTCTAGTTCGTATCGTCAAATGTGATTGCATTTGTATTTAGATCGAATTATCAATTAATTGCAATATCTTCACATTTATATCCTTAGGTCTATATTATAAACTCGAAAGGATAGAAAAATCACAGCTTACATGTTAAGTAACTTTGAATTGCATCTTCGTTAAAAAACAAGAAAACCCCAAAAACAAGTCTAGGCGAGCATATAGGGAAATTTGCAAATTCCATGTATGAGGAATCGAGATCTCCGCCTATATGAGTGTGTTGTTATATCAAGAATGAATGCTAATAATAATTTTGATTGCTCTTACTTGAATCCTGATATTTCGTGTGTATTATTGCATGTCTTTATAGATGTTCTTGATATGAAGCATTGAACATGCTTTTTTCAACTGCATCTAGGTTATTAATAATAGTCAAGATTGCATTTTTTGTTTTTATATATATTATTAGCGTTCATCATGTAGCACTTTAGTCTATACATAATAGAAGGTCTTTTCATACCTAGGATTTAATTCAGGGCATGTTTTCAGGGCTAGTTTCATTCGCGTGTCGCAAGTCGTTTCGAGAGTTATATGTCCTTAAAATCTAAATTTGATTTTCATGATTTTCAGCCATATAATCGTTGTAGGAGGCTAACTTTGAAATAGCTAAGAGAATTAAATGAAGAAAATCCAACAGAGTTAGATAGTTTTGCATCATAGTAATAAAATGCGTTAATTAGATTATTCTTGCGCAGTCATTCGTGTCTTAGGCGGCTAATATAGGCCATGCATAGATTGTATCGTTGCGTCTTCACCTTTTGATTCCTAGTGCGTAGGGCCACGTCCCAAGGCTTGATAATGAGCTTCGCTTAAGCTTGCTTGGCGCATTTTCAGGTTTTTTTTTCCTTTATTTGCAATTTATTTACTCCATTGATCATGGGGTGTCATCTTCATTATTTGCGCACCACGCATGACCACTTTCACCTGTTAGTGATTTAGGTATAATACTCACGAAAAAATAGTATGCAAAAAGGTTACATAAAAAGAAAAGGTACCCGCTAGTCTAATCTCCATATTCAGAATTTGTGATTCGTAGAAGTAAGGTAGACTTCCACGTCTTACTTGTTTGATTTCTAATCACCCCATAAAAAATTAGTGGCGACTTCAAGCTTTGTTTTATTGCATTATTTAATCGAGAATCCAAGTTTCAATCGAAAAGGCTTGGGAGAGCTCACGCTAAGTAGGAGCATTCTTAGCCTTCATCTTACTTGTTTGATTTCTAATCACTCCATAAAAATAAGTGGTGACTTCAAGTTTTGTTTTATTGCATTATTTAATTGAGAATTTAAGTTTCAATCAGAAAGGCTCGGGAGAGCTCATGAGCTCATGCTGAGTAGAGCATTCCTAGCCTTCATCCTCTCTTGACAATCTATTAAATTTCTCTCAGTTCACCTCGAGAAATACTGCAATAACTAGTGACAGGAGTTACAACAGCATAACATGTAAAATCATACAGAAGTTGACCTTCTGTTTTGATGAATAACTGATGGACATTCCCGGTCCCCAATCTGTGCAGATTATCTAGAAGAAGAGCCATGTATGAGAACCAATATCTATACACTTCAATCATCCTCCAGAATGACAGAAGGAGTCAAAACAGAAAAAGCACCACTTCCTTAAATGGGATTCCTTGCGTTTGGAACTACTGTATCACTAAGCTCTCCGAATAAACAAAGGTTAAGTACTTTGCGAGCCTACGCTTCTCACAATTCTGTTCTACATTGTGATGGTTTACCTCAAGAGCATTAACTTAGTTTCGCCCCATCAACAGAAGCAAGCCGTTGGTTTAACTCTCCCGGTGCCGTTGTCTGTTCTCTATGTTATAATTTAGTGACTCGCAGCATTTTGCATTGTCTTCAGCTGCCAGCATGTTTCTTTTCATCTAACCCTCATCCCTTTGTGATGCTCACACCAAACCCTTCCTTGAACAGGTCTCCTTGTGCAGAACATGCCATCACCAAAATCCACTCCACATACGGTACCATAGTTGTTTTTGATGTCCACCTGCTGTGGGAAAACTTCTACGATGTTTCCCAGTTCATGTATCTTAGCTGTATGATCCCACGATGTCCTTGTCAGCTTATCGTGAATGCCATTGGATGATCCTCTTCTGCTCGATACAGAATCTGACGCTTGAATCCTCATCCCCTTGTGCTGGCCACATCTTTTCCGCCCTTGTAATGGTGGTTTTGTACAGGGAAAGCCATCTTCCAAGATGACCCCACAAATAGGAGAGCTCTCAATAGATGGGCAGGTACCCGAAATTGCAATGCCATTAGCATGAGATTCACTTATAACTAGTCTAGGCTGCGATTCAGCTGTATGATCCCATGACATCCTTGTCGGCTTATTGTGAATGCCATTGGATGCTCCTCTTCTGCTTGATACAGTATCTGATGCTTGAATCCTCATTCCCTTGTGCTCGTCACATCTTTTCCGCCCTTGTACTGGTGGTTTTGTACAGGGAAAGCCATCTTCCAAGACGACCCCACAAATAGGAGAGCTCTCAATAGATGGGCATTTACCCGAAATAACAGTGTCATTAGCATGGGATTCACTTATAACTAATCTAGGCCACGATTCAGCCGTATGATCCTGCAACGTCACTGTCGGCTTATCGTGAATGCCATTGGATGCTCCTTTTCTGCTCGATACAGAATTTGACACTTGAATCCTCATCCCCTTATGCTCGCCACATCTTTTCCTTCCTTGTACTGGTGGTTTTGTACAGGGAAAGCCATCTTCTGAGACGACCCCACAAATAGGAGAGAAGCTCTCATTAGCTGGGGAGGTACCCAAAATCGCAGTGTCATTAGCATGGGATTCACTTATAACTAGTCTAGGCCGCGATTTGCTAAACTTGAAAATTCTGTTCAAGGAATTGCTGCTTTCTCCTCCAGACTGGGGAAAGGAATCTTTCTCTGAAAGCAGCTTTCCATTGATTCTAATGCCCACTTGCCTGGGGCGGATAGGAAGAAGCTTCCTCGCAATGCCAGAAATGCAGTATGTGCTTGAAGCGATTTCGTCAAGTTTCTGAAAGATATCACCGGGCCGGCGTGAACCATTACTGCCTTTGTTCCATGCATAATCAAATGTGTTCAGAAGTGAAAGTTCTGTTCTCTGAGCATCTCCCTTATTATTCAGCTGCAAATATCCAATAATTAAATATGAAGGATAATTTTAGAATATCAAATTAAAGAGGCAAGAGTTTACCCAAAAAAACTGCTTTGCTGCACACTGCTGTAAATTCTATGGGTGGTTCCTTCTCAATGGTTCTCTAAACTATCTAAATCTCATATCAACTTCCTTATTGATGAAGACAGCATTACCCTACCTTCACCATGATACAGACTGCAAGTTCTTATGGCAGAGCATGAGGAGATTTTTCATCAATATGATGATGGGGATGGACTATATTCCAAGGATGAACATTGACTCAGACTTTCCACATGGGATGTATATTTCATTTGGATGTATTTATCCAAGTTATCTAGCACAGCCATTTCGAAGAACCAAAAGCTCAGAAAACTCCAACATTGAGCATACTTTTGTTCAGAACTCACACTTCAGCTCATGAGAGAGAGTGAATAAGTCAATAATATTGTAGATTCTTCCGCATGGCCTGCACTATACTAGCATCCAAATTCAATGCTTCCCCATAAGATGACGACATTTTCCTACGGCTTGCAAATGCAGACAGGTTTAGCAAGCATACTACTGGGCAATCAGAACAATTCAACTGCCGCAGTTGATTAAGAAACGTACCGAAGCCCATCGGAACACGATGGGGTAGCCTCTTGACAATACTTCCTCAAACAACCCGAGCTGTTTGGTGGGACAGGATGTCTTGTAGTCAATTTCACAAGCAGCTGACGAGCACTTGCCCAAGTGAGCACCCGACCGACCATATTGCTGGAGTCTGGTCCTGACACAGTCTGCCTTCCCAAGGTAAACCACGACTACATATCGCGGGTCGAGCTTGGTGATCTCACGCCCCAATTTGGCATGAGAAGCGGCTACGCCGAGCTCATATATCCCCGGCCCCGGGCTTTTCGGGAGGTTATGGACCCGGTACCTGGCAGCACCTTCCTTCCCCAATGAATAATCTTCCCAATCAGTAGGTCCTACGATCACCTAAGGACAAAAATCGCGCCACGATATCAAGAATTCAAGATCAATTCATCACAAACATGACAACCAACCCTTACGAATCTCCTCCACCCAATTCGACCTCCACAGATGCCAAAGAGTCGCATTGCGAAGTAACACTAACCTCAACCAAAAGCGCTTCGATCAAACACCTCCATCATAAAAATTCAACTACTCGGAAACGAAAAATTTACAATCCTAACGCACGAACCCATGTTCAGAAATTGATGACCTACGAATGAGAAATTTTGTTTCGGGCAAATCGAAAGGACGATACCTTCCAAGTGGAGAACGCGGAGTCGTGCTTGGTTCGTTCGCAGTCTTCCCTCCTCAACCTGGCGACGACGACAACGTTCGGATCGCCGCCTTCCATTCAAACTCGCGGAGTCGTACGTTAAGGACCGGACCAAGCAAAGCATCCTAAGCTAGAGAGAGCGCACTTCAGACAAATTTAATGTAGTGACCACTTTGACCTCGTGGCGCGGGAATAATTACCGGTCGGGCCCTCGAGGAGGAGGGCTCAAGCCCAGTTCGTCATTTTCGGCCATGGAGATGAGTCCAGTGGGCTTCTCTCTATGGACAGGCATCGCGGGAGTCAAGCCTGGGGGTGGGTGGGATCCCACTTGGCGTTAGCCTCTCCCCCAGCGGGTAGACCCCTACGTTTTACGCCCGTAGGGGAACACTCCAAGGTCCTTAGGCTGGACCATCCATCTCTTCAAATTAGGGCATGCAAAAGAACCAAAATCGCCCTGGACCGCTTGAAACCCAGGCCTAACCACTCTCTCTCTCTCTCCATCTCTTCAAATTAGGGGCATGAATCGCTCGGATCTCTTGGAACCAGACTAGAACCAACGGTTCTCAAGAGAAACGATTTGATTCTCGATTTCAATTTAGTGAAATCGAAGGGTATCGATCCTATTCCCGATTCTAAGTACGGAACCACTCACCCACCTATCGAGACTGAACTGGTAATATATAAATATATATTTAATTTTTAAGAAAAAATTTAAGAGAAATGAAAACCCTAAAATCCCTCATCTAAAACTCAACAATCATTAATTGAGTACTCGTCTTGTCTTACTCTCATGTCATATGAGTCGTCTCTCTATATCTCACCCACGTCATTGACTCCCAAACTCAATGTCCATCGACTCACGGCAACAACTCTCAACTTTTAATATAAGTCCAATCTTTTTACTAATCTTGTAATTAATAACAGGAAAGGTTTTTTTTTTTTTTTTTTGCTTTATTTTGGTTTGTCGGAAAATGTTGCACTGAGTATGTCAAGCTTGATGGGACCAATTCTATGGACCCATCCAGAAACCAAATTAGATCGATGATCCGATTCTTCAATCCACAATCAATACAGGTTCCCGATTCCATTTTTCGAACCGATCTTTATTAGGCAGTTTCTAATTTTGATATAGAAATCACCCATCCGGACCATATTCATTCTTATCTCAGACCTTGCTTTTTCACGAGATGGAATCTTACCTTGCTTTCTTTCGGAGCACGCCCGTGGAAAAAGCGCACCCACCTTACTGTTCGCGAGGCTCGCTAACGACAGAATTCGCACCAGCTCTTGGCGGATAATGGCCATCCGGGCCAAAGCAAAATATCAACTCTACACTTTCGCCAGAACACGTTCCATCGCCACCACCATCATCATCCCCATCATCTCGTTCTCGTTTCGTGCAAAAATCTCCCTTTCCCCGCATTGCGTGCACGTGCACGCTCCTCTTTGCGGCCTTCGACCAGGACCGCCCCTTGCCGCCTCGTTGCGTTCGTGCTTTGTCGCTTTCTATCCTCAAACCTTTTTCTTTTCCATGCATGATTGCAAAGGGTGCATCAAAGTTCTCTCCCTCCTTTCTTTTCACCATGCAATATGCAGTAAAGGGTCTGTTCGCTTTCACCTCAAAGCATCTTTTTTTTCTTTCTTCTGTATCTTTGCCATCCTGAGATTAATAAGATTTGGCTCGGCATCTTATATTATAAGCGCTCGAACTCGAGTCTTATGTTTCGAACGACAATATCAAGTAGCCAATTCATGCTCAAAGGCTGAAAAGTCTTTGTAAACTCAATGAGCAGGTGAGTCAACTCGGGATGCCCATGCGAAAAAATGGAATCTTTGAAGGAGCGCAAGAGCATCTACCAGAGACTTCATGTGCATTTGGATGAAAGAAGACTTTTCTTGGACTTTATGTCTTTTCTGCTTCCGTCCATCACTCACCTAAACCGTCGCCTAATACTTTTGAAACTTCCAGCTTCGGCCCCCCCCGAAAATCAATAGAAAAAAAGGAAGGGAAATAGAAAAAGCTAGCCCTCAATCAGTCACGTTTATATGGCCCAGCCAGAGGGAAGAGTACAAAAACTAGGGTTTCCCTTTCGTGATGCACGTTGCTGTTAGTTGCTCTCCATCTGATATTCTGTATCCATTCGGCACGCCGAAAACAGCCATGTGACCTAACCGCGAATTGACCTCGTAACAAGGATGTTCGCGCTCTTTCAACTTGGAAATCGATGGTCGCGGGTTCGATTCTCGTCGTGAAGAACTCGGATCTAAGCAAAGGGTCACGGCGGTTCCTCTGGATAGCCAGTCCATCAAGATCGTGCCTCGAGTTATGAATGAATAACATCCGTTGCCAATCAATGGAGCCGGGTAGAAAAGGACAGAATAACAGCAACCTTACATGACAATGATGATAGAGGCCAAGGATACGGACAATCATAAAATAGGAGGAGGTCGGCGCCATTAAAATTGCACACTCAAATCGATGTTTTGGTCGCTCCATTTCTTAATCACGAGGCTTCTAATTGATTAATGCCCTATATTCGCTAACACCTTACAGCCAAAGCATTAGGGCGGGAGTCGATGGGACTTGTCGGACCGCGAAATTCAACTCTTCTATTGACAAATTTCTCAGCAATTGCACTGTGCAACTTTTCTTTTCATCGAGAAGAAAAATGGGGCTGTCGATTGTTAAAAAGATACTCGACCGAACTCGAATGGAGAGATTTGAGCTTCTAATATTCCCGTCACGTCGAGCTAAAGATGATAGTGAAGCGTATCGGCTTAACCTAGTACGGTTCTTGCCCTAACAAAAACTGATGAAAAACTAAGAGATGAGATCCATCAAGATGTCCAAAAGGGTCCAGTGGCAACAAAAATCAGACTTTACTCCAAATTTTTCTATCGTAGTTGGGGTCAGTTCGGTTTGTAAAATCTTAAGAAGACTAGAGACAAGCTCCAATATATGTCAGAAAATATATACGGAGCCCTCCAAAAAAACCCTGAATTCACTTTGGTAATGTGCCGAAGTCAAAGTGTTTGTTGTTCGGATCAACAGATATTCAGACTTTAGTCAGAAGATTTTCTCTCTCTATGAATATATGTATGTACACAACGACAGCTAGTTGAGAATGAGGATCCTAGGGTTCTTGTAGCTTTCCTACTTTCCAGCTATCATATTGAAATCATAGGCGAACTTAGAATAATGTACCTGCGGCCCACTCTGTTGCATTATAGATCATGTCCCATTGAAAATGACTAGGATGAATTTCTTTGTCATTTCGTTGATTGATTCTGATCCAATCAGACTGTTCAAGCGCGGTACATCAAGGATCGCATTTGCTTCTACAATTCGAGGAAGTGTGTTGTTGTCAAGGCACCCTATGCTTCTTCAAATTCGAAAGATTTGTTTACTATTCATTGTCGTTGAAAAAAGTAATTCCAACAAGTGACGACAACAATTAAATCAACTGAAATATATTTAGAAAATAGTAAGATTTGAAATCGGCATGTTTGTCTAGATCAGAACTCGACAAGCGAAAAGGTTGTCGAAATCCAAAATTCAAAAAGGGATATCTTAAATAAGTACCTTATCGATAGATGATGATTAGTAGCAAAAATGTTCGTTTTGGGGCCAAAAATTCAATACCGTAAAAGATGTAAACTCCCCTATTAAGAGAGGGTACCTTGTTGAATAGGTTTCTATAATGTTCTTGAGTAGCCAAACATAGGGAAAAGCAAAGGAAAGCCAACAATAATTGATCGAAGATATATCAGCCTGTTTCAAATTCTTGATTTCTTTTTTTTCCACCAACTTCGCGTTTGACTTGGGAATTAGGCAGTAAGCGACTTGACATATCTTTCAATGTCTTGCATCGCAATTTGCTCTCATTGCCATGGGGAGTTACCATTGATTTTGCGCTTAACCTCTTACGTTTTCCAGAGATTCGACATTGCGATCTACAAAAGTAGGTGTTCCACTCGGAAAGATCCCTTATTTAACATGTGCCACTTCATTAAGTTAACCGAATAACTCATGTTTAGTTTCACTTTTTCTAGGTATTGAACATATCATGTGATGGCACCAGAATTGAAATGAATTTCTCCTAAATGGGAAATGATTATAAGCAAAGATAAAAAGTTGGTAAGAAATGCATATCGGTATACAAGGAAAAAAACACTCAACTTTATCCTTAGAAAGAGGGGACATCAAACAAGCACAAGAAAGAAGATGGAAGGTGGGTAGGCCTAGGCAGAGGCAAAGGTCTCACTGGCCAATGAACACTGCTTGATGTCCTCAACGATGATGATGAGAAAATGTTAGGATAAAGATGTTGAAGTACGACAAGCAGTTCCCCACGCACAGAATTCGATCGTCCCCACTTTAACATAATCGAAGATCATTAAGCATGTCCCTCGGACAGTGAAGACCGATTTCTAGACATTTGCAAAACACTGTAAAGTTCATATTTTTATGGGATTATTTTATTTGGGTGTTTCCCCATCCATCGCATTCATCTCTGCCTTTGCTTTCCTTCCTCCTTTCTTCCTTCTCCTTTTCTTTTGCTTTTTCCACATTTGCTTTTTGGGGATCGGGGGGTGTCGTTATTCGTGATTGGAACGGAGGGGTGGTTGTTTTCTTTCGCTTTGGTTTGTTTCTTTGGGGCTTTTCTATTTTGGCGCTACTTTATTAGGATCTGATGTGCAGGGCCGTGTCAAAACGAACAGCTTCAAAACGAAGCTCTTGCTCTTTGCTTTCCCTTCTTTCGCTCTGCTCTGCTTTAGCTGAAACCGTAAAGCGTGTTCTTACATGAGAAAAATGTTGGACCAAGTTTGATTGAGAGAGAGAGAGAGAGAGAGAGAGAGTATGTTGTTTCACATGTACTTTGTTAAAGGAGAGATGGGAAATAAAAGAGAGAAGCAGGTGATCAGATTCATGTAGATGAGAAGGAAAGTGTCTTGAAGTGCACGTCCTCCTCAGGCTCTTTTTCTCTCTTTCAGCTTTCCGTTTGGGCGTAGCAGAGAACAGCCATCGTCTTGGGGGTCCATCGCTGTTTTTTGTTACAGTGATCAGTCGATCTTTTTCTTGGTCGCTTAAAAGCTGGACCAAAGAAGACTTGAGATGGGTTTTTGGTATAAGTGCTGACGAGCAATAATTACTGTTGTGCGGAGAAATAATTCAGATCCTTTTGGAGAGGTTTGAGTATGAAAGAGAGGGGCTCTTCAGATGGAGTTGGGAATGGAAAGGTGGTGGTTGTTGCCGTGAAAGCCTCAAGGGAAATACCAAGAGCTGCATTGGCGTGGACTTTGACTCATGTTGCTCAACCTGGGGATTGCATCAAGCTGCTTGTGGTCATATCTCAGTCCTCAAGTAAACTCAGATTCCCTTGTTTTTCCCTCTTTCGTTCTTCCTTTTTGTATGTTTCAATTCGTTTGCTCCTATGTTGAAAGAGGGGATTTTTCTTTCGCACAAGGGAGGTGGAATAGATGTGAACCTGTGATTTTGGTTCGTGGGATTTCACATGATTCCTGTTTCCATGTATGCATGTTGTGTATTCCCCTGTTTTCTTTGCTGCTGAGTTGGGCAACTAGTGTGAGAACCTGATCTTCGTCAGAAAACGTTATCTTTACCTGCCATGAAGCATCATATTAAGTTCGATTGTCTGTAGAGATCTCTCGGTTTTTCACAACGATGCAGTCTCTCATAAGTTTCTCTTCGACAAGAGGTGAGTCTGAGGAAGAACACAATCGAATTGTTATCTCGGGGAGGCCGAACTTTTTAATAAAACTGAATTTGCTGTCTTGTGGACTCCTTTTCGATTGATCTTCTTCTTCTTTTTTTCTCTCTTTTGGCTCGAGGTTTCAGTTCTGTAGCACTGCGATGATTGGAATTGAGGTAATCTTTGCGACTGACGTACCCGGTGTTATTCCTTTGCCAGGTAAAAAGATGTGGATGTTTTCGAAGTTTGCAAGTGACTGCACCACAGGTAATAACCGGTCTATCTCAGAGATCAGTTTGGATGAGAAGGACGACATTGCAAATTCATGCTCTGAAATGATGTATGGACTCCACAATGTCTATGACCCAGACAAGGTCGGTACATTTGTCTCCCACTCTTTGCATCTGTCCATTTAACCTTTCAGATTCCATTTATTCAATCTTGTTGCTCTTCTTGACAGGTCAAGGTTCGGCTGAAAATTGTTTCCAGCACGCCATGTGGAGTGGTTGCTGCTGAAGCCAAAAGAGTACATTCAAACTGGGTTATATTGGATAAGTAATGGTTGCCTATGGTCAATTAAGGAACTGATACATAGCTGCTGATGTGGCAAAGCTGTTTTTTTTCTTAATCGCACTTCTAATACCTATTTTCCATCGACTTGTTTGATGAAGTGATCTGTTGCAATTGTATGGCAGGCGGCTGAAACATGAGAAACGGGTCTGCATTGATGAACTGCAGTGCAATCTAGTGGTCATGGACCGATCTAAAGCAAAGGTCCTTCGTCTCAATTTGATTGGATCACCAGGGCTTGATCCAGAAACATCTCCTTTGTCCTTGTTTGATATCGATGTATCTCATGTGGATGCTAGTTTTGAGTGTGAAAATATGACCAGAGGGCCACTTGTGACTCCTGCAAGTAGTCCAGAACATGAGTCACCGTCAACCACAACTGACATTGGAACTTCATCTATATCAAGTTCAGATCAAGGGAACTCCCCATTTCTCCTCTCTGAAGTCCACAGAAAACTACAGAATGAGTACATAGGTAAAATTGAAGTGAAACGGAATTTTGAATATTCTGACTCTGATGTAGAAAGTGAAAAGATGGGTCCTCCTGCCATGTCATGGTTGGAAGATACTGTCAACCCTTTGGAGGATAAATCACTGAAGCCCGACGATAAAGCTTTCTTTAGCAACTATGAATCTTTGATGGATCAAATTTCTAATTTGGAGAGAGACCCTGATAGGGGAATCAATTTTAAGCTTGACATGGACATAAGCAGAAGCGTTAGGGAAGCAATTTCATTGTCCAGAAATGCACCTCCTACTCCTCCTCCACTATGCTCAGTGTGTCGACACAAGGCACCTGTTTTTGGGAATCCTCCGAGGTGGTTCTCTTACACTGAGTTGGAACTTGCTACTGGTGCATTTTCTCGAGCAAATTTTCTGGCTGAAGGTGGATATGGTTCTGTCCATCGAGGGGTTTTACCTGATGGCCAGGTCATTGCCGTGAAACAGCACAAGTCAGCAAGTTCACAGGGTGATGTAGAATTTTGTGCAGAAGTCGAGGTTTTGAGCTGTGCCCAGCATCGCAATCTTGTCACATTGATTGGGTTCTGTGTTGAGGATGGAAGAAGGCTGCTGGTTTATGAGTATATTTGCAATGGCTCTTTGGATTCACATCTTTACGGTACATGTTCTTCTGTCACTGATGTTCTATTTGAAATTTGAAAGCAGAAGCAGTAGGATGAGAATAGAGAGATAATGGTGACTATTCACCAAATACAAAACGTGCTTGTAAAATATGTGTGTAAGTTGATGTTGGATCCACAGTCATGTCCTTAATTTGGAAGTTTTTGTTGTTTTTGTTTTTTTTCCCAGGACGTGATCGGGACCCTTTATTATGGTGCGCACGACAAAAAATTGCAGTTGGAGCAGCTCGAGGGTTGAGGTACCTTCATGAAGAATGCAGAGTGGGTTGCATTGTACACCGTGATTTGCGGCCTAACAATATTCTTCTCACGCATGACTTTGAACCATTGGTATGACATGCTGTAACTGCATATAGTTAGTAGTCCTTCATATGGTTATTAATCTCGTTTGTCTCTGGCCAATTCTGTCAATTAGCACTTCTGGCTTCATCTGCTTAATAACATTCATTTGATATCATCTCCAACTGCTTTGGTTGCATACCTTAGAGCTGATTCTCATCGCTGGATGTTAGGTTGGAGATTTCGGACTTGCGAGATGGCAACCCGATGGAGACATGGGAGTAGAAACAAGAGTGATAGGAACATTCGGGTACTTTCATGTTCTCTCTTGAGCTGCGTTTCCCATCACGCACAATAATCAAAATCTAACATGGATAAGCTGCCATTATTTAGGTACTTGGCTCCAGAATACGCTCAAAGTGGTCAAATCACTGAAAAAGCTGATGTATATTCATTCGGTGTGGTGCTCGTAGAGCTTGTTACAGGACGAAAGGCAATGGATATAAAACGTCCCAAGGGTCAGCAATGTCTCACTGAATGGGTATGGTTCAGAAAACTTACAAACACCACGTTCTTCCAAAGAAATGATTTCATCTTCAATTATATGCGGGCGATTTTTCTCATCGTTCAGTTTTGGTGCAGGCACGGCCATTACTAGAAAGACGTTCAATCAGTGAATTGATTGACCCGAATTTGAACAATTGCTACTCAGAGCAAGAGGTTCATCGAATGCTGAAGTGTGCTTCGTTGTGCATCCGGCGGGATCCTCAATTAAGGCCTCGCATGTCTCAGGTTGTGTACATCTCAACTTGTTTTCAAAAGTGTGTGAATTTACTGCTAGAACTGAGTTTTCTACAATCTCTTTGGCAGCGATAGTAAAGCACAAATGGAATGTCTATCTTTAACTGTAAAAAGACATGCACTTGTGCCTAATTATGTGATGCATATTTCTTAACACATGCATGCTTGAATGAACTTTTTGGCAAGTTTTCTTGGGCCTTTTAGGCGTATAGTGCTCTTTCTGCTTTCGAAATATTCACTGGCACAAGCTTTAGGCAATGATGATTTTCAGCTCTTCTACTACCTGCTCATTGCCCCTTTGCCTTTGCTTTAGGTACTACGTATGTTAGAGAGCGATACTACATTGAACTAGACAGAGAAGCAACAATAATCGCTCGTTGAATCAAAAATATGAATGGAGCATGCACGTCAGCATGTGGATGGTAACTAATGGTGACGCTAGTATAACAGTGCCTCAGATATGGGTATTGGAACCAAGGTACTAAGCATTCAATCTGACAAATGGAAGGCGAAAGTCCTCATTTTCAGAAGCATTTGTAGAATGTCATATTTGGGGTTTGTCAAACCAAGAGGCAGATGGAATACCAGGAAATTTTCTTCAATTACATTTGCAACAGGAATGCGAACTGCCAAGAGATGGTTGATGTGGAAACTCTCGTAAGAAAGCACTACTTGTCAGTGTTCATTCAAAAGAAGCAGAATGGGATGCTCCCATGTATTTGCAGCTTGAGTTCTTTCTTCAGCTATCTAAATTGGAATGTGATTGCTTTTTAGCACTTCTGTATGAGCTTTATCTGGCATATATTCTGAGGAAGTAGGCCCCTGAAACTCGAGGCCTGCTTCTCGACACGCTCTAGGAAGATCTTTTCAGACAGCAGTAGTTGCCTGGAAGGAACTACCTTGGCGACGAATTACTTCAGAATCAGCTCAGGAGCTTCTTTTTCTGGACTTACGTGATCTGCCAGGATCTTTTCCCGTATGTTGCGTGTACAGTGACTGGAAGGAGTGGCTCACATGACCGGGTTGTGCGAAGTGTACCCTGTGAACCAGCCAAGCGAATGCAGGAAGCTTCTTGCTGAGTAGGAGGCTTTGTCATTTTCTTGAAGCTCCTTGTATTTTAGAGTAGAATGAGTAGCTTGTATCTTCTCCTTTGCTGAATTTTTCACTGGAATGACATTTTCACAATGGTTCAATGAATTTTGAGGTTGAAAATGACTGACTTTTTAAGAGCTTAAACCGACGCGATAAAACAGACACGGAGCTTAAGTAAAAGCACTGTGAATTGTAAAGTTAAAACGACAACCTCGGAGGTTCTCCAGTTCGACTCAAAAGACAAGATTTTGAACTCAGAAGCAAGAGGAATCCTTTCAATGACTCGTACCCAGAATCAATCCACAACAAAAGTTGACAAAAATGATCATGCCTAATCTTGGCAACCGAGAGATTGTAGCATCCAACTGGGTCAACTCGAAAGACAAAAAGATGCGATTTTTTTCCCTTTGTGGGTCGAAGGACCAGTCGTAGAATGCCTCCATCACCCATCCGACCACCGTCATTTTGGTCTTTCGCCATTATCGCCACTCCAGCTGCGATCGGCCCCGTCCGCAGAATAGCGATGGAATTCAGGGAAGTTACCCGAGCCCATTTACGCTTCCACCACGACGGGCCATTGGGTCCACAGGTCTACTGAGCGCAACCCACTATAAACGTGGTACGTCCGAGCATTTGTCCGAAGCGGAGTTTGAAATTTCAACGCGAGAATCTCCCTGTCGCCGCCGAAGCTGAGCTCCAGAGCCATGAGCCTGCTCCTCAGGGTGCGCAGCACTGTTGCGTCTCTTCATCGCTTCTCCAGAGCCCTCTCGAGTATCTACCTCGTTCCTCTCTCTCTCTCCTGCTTCGTACTCGCGAGCTCTTTTAATTCGAATGGCTTCTCATATTTGTGGATGTTTTGCTTACTTTATGCAGGCGTTTCGGTTTCAGAGCACAAAATGGTGGAACCTGTGCTCGAGACAGATCCGTGCTCCATTCACCCGGCTGCGGTCGTCCACCCAAACGCTGTTATCGGCGAGGTACCTTGATGCTTCTCAAGAACATGCTCTTTTGGCTTGTATCGTGTGATCATCTTGATGGGTATTAGGCTGGGGAGGGGAAAAAAAGGAAAAGGATGTTTCTTGTATAGAAGTTGCTTCTGGGTTGAGATTGTATGGAACAATTTGTCAGGCACATGTCGCTTTGTGTGACTCCATTTGTTTGAGCAAGTCTTGTCTTTATAAAACCCCTGTTCCTGGAGAGGGTCGTTCTCGTTTTGATCATTCCCATGTCGTGATTTCAGGGTGTTTCAATCGGTCCTTTTTGCACCGTGGGGGCTTCAGCTAAGCTCGGCAACCAATGTCGCTTATACCCGGGAAGCCATGTATTCGGCAACACTGTCTTGGGTGAACATTGTGTGCTCTTGACGTGAGTTCTAACTTTTACATAGGTTGGAAGCTTATGTGCGAGTTATGTGAAAGGCACTCTCCTAGTTACATGTATATTCTGAATTGCGTCAGGCAGTGGTGCTGTGGTTGGTGATGATCTTCCGGGGCAAACAGTAATTGGATGCAATAACACAATTGGTTATCATGCTGTGCTTGGTGTGAAATGCCAAGACTTGAAGTACAAGGTAATAGCAGTTTCTCATGTGATAGATAATGTATTGATTGTGACATAATCATAAGACACATGTCATATGGCATTATTAGGTAGTAGATCAAGTTTTGGACCTGGTAGTTCTACTAAAATCTTCCATAAGCATATCAATTCCATTATTTTTGCAGTACATGTATAATTCTAGGCTGTTGACTATTGTCTCAGTTTCTTTGGCATCAAAGAGCCACTTCTAGGTTCAAATTTTAATCAAGCAAGCTGTTTCTAGGTTTTCATTTCCTTTGATCTTGTACTGTGGCAGTAATTAGAATAGAGATCTAGTTTATGGATGACCTTGGTTTGGGATAGTTTCACTCCACAAGAGTAGGCACAGAGCATTTAATTGAAAATTGCACGGATAAATATTTGACCTGGACATTGTAATTCCATGTTATTGTTTTCTGGCAGTGTAAACAATACTTATTGTTTTTCATGTTTTAGGTTTCACATTATGCATCTGATTGAAGTAAGTATCATAAGATTGACTTGGTGGCATCCAAGCTAGAAACACTAGCTAGACTAGTATTACTTAAAGAAGTTTTTTTCTCTTTTTTTCTTTTTTGGCTTCATTGACATCTTGTTAGTTGATAGTAGTGGAAGCCAATGTTTCTGCTGCCATGGTCCAAATGTGAAGATCAATGCTGGGTTTCGTAAAATCATTTGTCTAATTGCTCGACATTATTCTTCTTTTGGTGTGGCTTTAGACAGGGGATGAATGTTTCCTTCACATTGGGGACAACAATGAGATCAGAGAATATGCCTCCATCCACCGATCTTCAAAATCAAGTGATAGAACTGTACTACTCTTGCTAATAACTTGCATTACAAATTATGGAGCCTTAGATGCTTACCTTGTATTTTAACCCTTACTTGCGTTTTCACCAGGTAATTGGCGATAACAATCTTATCATGGGGTCTTGTCACATTGCACATGATTGCAAAATTGGGAACAATAACATCTTTGCAAATAACACTCTTCTGGCTGGCCATGTAGTAGTAGAGGTAAGTTGCAAGCTTTTCTTTTCTCAAAGTTTGAGTAACTTGTCATCGTCATCTATATTATCTCGTGACTGCAACATCCATCCTGAATTTATTGAAGCAATTGCAAATGTAGGATTATGTTCGTACTGCGGGCGCCATAGTAATTCATCAGTTCTGCCATGTTGGCTCATTTGCTTTCATTGGTGGTGGTTCTGCGGTATGTCATTTTCCCAAAGTCATTAGGTTCTCGAGCAGTTTGTTTTGCTTTTATTTAGTCAGAATGCTTTATACGCCATTGCCTTCAAAACACAAGAATAGAGCTATGAACTGTTTCATATCTATGCTACGTTGCTTGAGTCAATACACTTGTATACTATGCTGTCTAAACCTCATCATCCAAAATTGCTTCTGCATGTCCATAGATTTCACAAGATGTACCCAAATACATGATGGTAACAGGAGAAAGAGCTGAACTTCGAGGTTTAAATCTTGAAGGTCTTCGGCGACATGGATTCACGACCACAGAGGTTGGCATGAAATGCAGTTTCTTTTACATCTTCTAAAGGTCCTAGATTAAGTGGGTGAAAGATTGATTTATGGTCTAGTGATGATATCATTCATTTACAATTCTGAGTGAAGACCATGTAAGACAGAAGTACTCAGTGGCATGTGATGTTACTTTAAACTGTGTGAGAAGGTTTTTGTTTTTGTTTTTTTTTTTTTTTTTTTTGGTGGGGGGGGGTTGAAGAGAACATGTAAAATGAACTGACAAACTGTCACACAAAAAGTGGCTGGCATTATGGAAACATGCTAACTCGTTTTAAGTGGAGAGTGAGACTACGATTAGCTCAAATGCATCTTTTGGAGAACAACAATTGGTAAAAGTTGAGATATCTGATCAAATTGAATACTTTGTCATAGTTGTTGCCTAAATGACATACCTGTCTATGTGGTCTTTCTGCTGCAATGCAACATCTGTAAACACTTGGATGTGGATTTGTGATTCGTGATTGATTGATCTAGATGAGGAGCCTAAGGACAGCTTATCAGAGGATATTCATGCCATCAGATGCCAGTTCTGGGGGTTTCGAGGAACGTCTTGCTGAATTGGTACTCAACACCACGAAGTATATTGGCTTAAATTATAGTGAACTTGAAATACTCATAGTGGGGTTAAATCTACTCTGCAGGAACAAAATGAAGTATTGGCACAAGTTTCTTCTGTACGGTCTATGGTGCAGTCCATTCGTGATTGTTTTGCTGAAAATCGCCGTGGAATATGCAAGTTCAGGCACTGGAATGGCTGATTAGCTATGTTACAGTTGGGTAAATGTCTTCATTCTAGACATAAGTCACTTTACATTTTGATGTTCTTTGTTAATTTCTTTTTGCTGATTTAGTTATACAGTAATGCGACAGTATTGTTATTTGTATCTTTGTCTG
The DNA here is from genome assembly GCA_014182565.1 of Eucalyptus marginata. NCBI lineage: Eukaryota > Viridiplantae > Streptophyta > Magnoliopsida > Myrtales > Myrtaceae > Eucalyptus > Eucalyptus marginata. Next base: position 8,160,577 of record CM024587.1, on the reverse strand, counting down.
GCTTCTGAAATTGTGGAATCATCAGTGGAGATTCAATGCAAAAAAATAGTAGATGTTACCCGATTTTTTTCCTTATTTCTATCGAATACTTGTTTCCTACATGCAGCTTTTCTTTTGGACTGAGGCAATTGTATTGTACACATTCGCTTGACTCTTGCATGAAGCTCCTTAAACTCATTTGAAACCAATTTGTGCAGCTTCATAGTGATCATTCGTGAAGCAGTCACCATGAGGAGCAAGAGAACCCTCAATTTTGGCTGGAACTGAGCCCACAGCATTGGGTGAATCATGTAATAGGACTCGAGAGTAAGTTTCTTCAACTTTGTAGGTGAGTCAAATTCAAAGAGTTTTTCTTTTTTACTTCTCAATATCATGATGTTGGATTGCAATACAGCTATATTCCAGTGTTGTTCATCTGTGGATTGGTTTACCACAGTTGAAAAAAAAAACTGTGGAATCATTTTAATTAATTTATATGGTTCTTGATCATTGGTTGTACTGTTTATTCTGAATGCACAGCCAAAAGCCACTCTTTCTTTCAGTGCTTCATGGCGTAACAGCTTATGTTTATGAAAGTCATGGAATTGTCGGCTTATTGGAGAACTGTTTAGAGTTTTGATGAAATTTGATGACAATAACAGCTACTACTCATGTGTTTTGACTGGTTATGCAAGAAAGCACTTGAATCATTATTCTTGCTTTGGTTTGAGTCAAAAAAACTGTGGACATCTCCCTCTCTATTGTTACTCTTGCAGGACGGTTCTGATATAAGTAGAGAACTTCTAGCCTTCTAACTGCAGGACATAATCTGGTAATTCATGTCTATGTGTTTGGAGTAACTGTGATAGGAAGGGGTATTGTTAGTACAACTTAGGTGGTATTGCTAGGAACTTCATCCCCACTTCAAGCATAAAATTTAAACCCCTTTTATTCTCATTTTATATCTTTTGTTGTCTGCCCTATAATCAACCAGGGCCTATCACCTACATAATGTATCGCTATGGAACTTTGTATTGTTGAGAAAGCTATTAGCCCATCTGCTAATCATTGTATTTCTTTGAAATGTGGATGTCCATAAACCATAGGTCTCTGCTTTAATATGTTAGAATGAGGATTACTTCTTGTACTTACATCATTCTTATATCTTTGACAGCGAGTGTTTACATTCTTTCTCACATCTGCTCAACTCTAAGGTGCAGTCATTCTGTGAAGCAAGACATGAAGTTAAGTTCCTGCCAAAGAGGAATTAGCTGGAATTATCATGAGCAAATGGACTTGAACTTGTACAGCAACTTCATTTTTTGTACTCATAGTCTCTTCAAATTCGTTGCCTATTATTATACATTCAACTCTCTCCTCTATGCTCTCTGTTCTTTTTAGCATTTGAGGCTTGAGCTGTCGTTTCCAGGAATAATGCTAGAAACTGTCCTGTACTTTAACATGCTAAGATAAGAATATGTATTGTTATGATAAGAGATACACACACACACACACACACACACACACAGATGTTTTGCTATTAGCATGGCTATTGTTTATCATGTGTCGACCTCAGCTATGACATGCCTTGAAAAGGCAAGCTTTTTCCTCTCCCATTTCATTTTACTTCGCTGGTTGAGACAAAAATGCCAAATGCTCCGAACCAAATGTCTAGCGCCTTTTGTCATTAACATGCTCGGTTCTTATGTTGTCACCCGCTGGAGCTTGTCGACAAGGTTGTGCTGGCCTGATTGCAAAGAGTCGCCGACGTTATAGTCCGACAGAAGCTAAAAGAACGAATTTTTAAGCCTCGAACAATTTTTGCACCCCCTTCTTCTTCTCGCTTGTCCATTATTCTCCCTTTTGTTCCTATATGTGCTGTTGAGGAAGTAAGTAGTGATGCAATGCGCGGCATATAGTTTTCAGCAACAATTATTGTACATGTCCAATGTTATATTCAGTGAGATGGCGACTTTGTTTCTGCAAATTAGCAGAACCAGCATTGCCTGAAACGCCCACAAACGCGTTTGCTTAATGACCAGGATGACCATTTTAAATTTTAATCAGACCATACTAAATATTTGTATCGGTTTCGTTTAGTAATATTTGCTCGTCCTTATTTAAAGACTCAAGATTTTGATATAAAGTGATTTTACTTAATCTTTCAAACGTCTGTTTCTAGCATGCACACGATGCGTGTGCACATTGTCACGTAGATGCTCACTTGCTATTTTATAGTAAGCATTGATTAGGAGTTAGCAGTTGAAATTGCTACCTCCCTCCATTCTTAATTTCCGTTTTTCAGCACGAACTCTTTTTTTAATTGGGGCATCCAAGCAGGTAATCATACAGAGGAAGAGAGAGCCAACCGCCCAACGAACATTTATAATTGTTGATTTGAGGCTGGACCGCATTGGGTGTTCCCTTCCCTCATTCGGAATGTGGATTGGTCAATGCTAAAATATGCTTTGCATAGTTCTGATAGGGTGCTCCCATCAAAATTTTTTCTTTTCCAAAACAAATTCATATGAAGTAAGAAAAAAAAAATGAATTAGGTATAGTAATATCTTTACTAATGTCTTCACCTATGATTTACCCATATAAATTATGTATTTCTTGGTGAGAGATAGCTCTTTAGAAAATTAAACTTTCTGCTTTCTTTAATTTTTTGTCTGTTCATTGTGATAAATAATTGTGCTTTCCAAACTGTAGGTGCAGAGAAGATTCCATGGATAAGCAATGCCAAATATCTCAATGTTGAAAAGCAAGTGTCAAGTCATTTGTAGCTCAAAAACAGTTGGGATATGAATATATATCCTCCCACTTGGCATCCATGATCATTGGATATAAAAAATCTCTCCATAAGTTGGCCATTTATATATAAAAGTGAAAGCACCAAGACAAAAGAAAATGACCTAGTTGGGTTAAAAAATGAAATAATTGTTCCACCATATTATGTCACTGTCTCCATCTGCGTAAGTTTCGAGGGCCACTTTTGTTTTATCCTCTTTGCTTGCTTTTTATGGGGAAAGGAATATACACAATGGCCTCATTTACGCACAACACATTAATTAATTTTTTTTTTTTTTTTACCATAAGTAATCCAATTTGGATTGACATGACAGAGTATCTTTTGCTAATGTCACTGCTTAGGTCACACTAACTATGGATTTTGAATGATGTGGAATGCTTCAAGTGATAAAGGAATGAGAAGAGAATATCCGTCCATAAAGAATTCGAACTGTGTCCTATGAATTGCCATGAACAACTGAGCATAATGACCTACTGAGCATACTAAGAACCAATTGTCAAAACAAAGAAAAAAGCCTAGAAGAAAAGGATTTGCTTTGGATAATATATGATTGATAGAAATATATATTGGAATTATGTCATTCTACAAAAAAGGTCAACGATAGGAAATAATAATCTGTCATTCAAGGCATATTATAAAATGTTTATTCTATTCCGTCAATGTACAAATCCTCAAAAGTCTAATATAAAGTAGGCTTGAACAACCGAACCGATTCAATCTCAGTTGAAAACAAATTCACCTAGGGATCAGGCAGTTTCTTCACAAAACAGGAAATTGGCCTTAACCAATTTAGTTCTCAATTATCAAGAATTGGTCTTTAGCTTTTTGTTATTAGACATTGTTCAAGAAACAAGAGAGATATGTTGGAAATGGGTTTGGAACTTGGAAGACTGGGAAATCCATCCAATCCCTTGACCATTATATCACAGTTTGTACCCATGGTATTTTTTTTCCTAAATGATAGTTGTATTACTTAAAATTAGGTCTGATTTTCCCAAAAACCAATTCTGACGGGGTAGCTTTCCTAGTCCTTGGGTTAAAACCTATCCTCTTTATAACCCACCAACCCTAACTTGAAGTCCGATTAATTTACGAATACATATGGATCATGTGATCATACTTTAATTATTGTTTTTTTTTTTTTTGGGTCCATTTTCTAGTATAAACTTGTGACCGCCGCTACTTACTATCTAATCCTTATGTCTTCGGCCAGATTTATTCAACCTCATTGGGCCCACTTATAATTAACTAGGGCTTTCTTCCGAAGAGAAAATAATAAAAATACAGGTTCAACTAACTTCGATGTTGAAAAACATCATGTGGTGAAAGGCTCTTTTTCTTACCTGTACCACTGGGTTGAACGGTTGTAACGTGACGGATAATGACAATACTATTGTACGATGATTCGAATTCCGAGGAAAAGGTAAGAGTTTGTTGATCAACGTGGACTTTCAATGTTTTATTTTGCCAGGGTCTTTTTCATTTCACTTTTTTTGCAAGTCATCCGAGGCCAACAACCTATTCCGAACGATAGGGAGACGATTCATTTTGACCTTCTGCCCGCCATCATTTATCTTTACAATGGAAAACCCCGCAAAAATATATATATATTTCGCTATAAATTTAGTGTTTGCTTGATTCACCAACAAAAGTAATATCCATGCAACAAATTTCAAGTGCATTCGCTTGATCTCCTTTAATGGCTTTATTTAGAATAATTTGATGTTCTAAATAGCTTATTTAATTTGGAGAACCAAATTTGCCTGTGGCATATATGCTGCAAAATAGGTCCTCAACCGACGAGTCTTTCCAACCTTAAATTTCTAATATTCAGATTCTACAACACTCAATCGAGTTTAAAGGAGGAGAATATCCATCATTTTAACATTTTCTTAGAAATGATAATGGAATCTAGTAAAGCAATTGAAAGGTGATTCTTTTGGAGCTAGCTCGAGAGGCTTCCTGCCAATCAATTAGCAATATGCAATTAGCTAGGGGAATTTCCTAGGAGGCTTGGATACCTATTGTTAAGATTTTGTCCTTGGACATGAAGCCATTCCTAGAAACACATTGGCCTGTACTAAGCCAAAAAATTATTAACGTATAGTTAAGAACACGATTGGTGCAATGAAGTGATTGCAAGAATATGAGGAAGCAAAATGTCCTTTTGAATCTAGATTATTCCAAGCTCTTATTGGTGTTAGATATGCTCAATACTTTTGAGACATGCTCAATAGTGTCGTCAAAATCAAATCGAAGATCGAACTGGATCCTCAAATGGTGCGGACTCAAATCAATTTCGAATGGCCGAGAAAGACCTGATCGGGAATCGGGTTATTCCTCGAATTAATCCAGCCGGTCTGGCTCATTTTCCAAACTCCTGCATTTCCAAAAATAAGAGCAAGAGGAAGATACTATCATTAGAAAGATACCCCCATAAAGAAAAAGACACTGATAAGATGAGAGAGACATGAGAAATGAGTGAGATGTTTACTTATTCCCGTCTTTTGTAGCATAATTTGAGGAAAAATATCCAACCTTAAAAATAAACAATGTCCGTCCAATCATCCCTCGTGGAGTGCATCTCATTTCTTGTAAACCCCACGCTCCCTTCTCATCTTATATACCTCTCCACCATCCACCCACCAAGCCCCATCACTCATCGCCCCCCGTTCTCTCTCCCTCTCTCTCTCCCTCTCTCTCCCCCTAACATTTCTGGTCCTCTTCTTTGTCTGGACAAGAGATGGGAAGGAAAGTGCTCTCGTTGTGGGAACATGGGCCATAACTCGAGGACTTGCACAACTTTCATGGGGGCAGCAAGTGCTTGTGGGCTCAAGCTCTTCGGCGTTCAGCTTGACCTGTCTTCTTCTTCTCCTCCTTCATCATCAGCATCCAGTAGTTCTGCTCATCCTTATTCACTCGTCATGAAGAAGAGCCTCAGCATGGATCATCTGTCTTCTTCCTCGGCCTCCTCCTCGTCTCCATCTTCATCTCTGTCCTCACCAGGAGTTCTTGCCAATGAACACTGCAATAAGACCTCCCTCGGATATCTCTCTGATGGCCTCGCCGCTAGATCCCAGGAGAAAAGGAAAGGTGAGGGCTTGGAACCTCAGTTGTTTTTGAAATCCTAATAGAGTTATAATTTTAAATTTTTGAGGGAAAACACGTCGTTTTCTAATCTCATTATTAGCATCTCAACTGGTGTATCGTGAGTTCTTTTTATTAGCATCTCAACTGGTGTTGTCGGATGATTGAACTGTTAGGAGTTCCATGGACGGAAGAAGAGCATCGGACATTCTTAATTGGGCTAGAGAAGATGGGGAAAGGCGATTGGAGAGGCATCTCCAGGAACTACGTGACCACGAGAACCCCAACCCAAGTCGCGAGTCATGCGCAAAAATACTTTCTCCGGCAGGCCAGTCTTAATAAGAAGAAGCGGCGGTCCAGCCTCTTCGACATGGTTAGTTTTCGGTAACCATGTCACAAATCCATACGTTAATTCGTCACCAAAAGAAAACTCAAAGTCTTTTCAAAAGCCTCACGATTCGGAGAATGATAACTAAACTGTTCGCTTGTGGTGTGGCAGATGGGAAGATGTTCTACTCTTCGCGAGCAAAGCGAACGACAGCGCTTGATCAGAACAAAGAGCTCTCTTCGATATGAAGTGGTGCCTCTTCTTGCAATGAGCACCTTCAAGCCTGGCGATGGAGAGAGGGGTCGTGAGCCACATGATTCGATTTCAAGACCTCCTTCGCTCCGTGATTTGACCAATCCCTTGGAGCTGAAACCATCACCAATAAACCCCATAAAGAATCCATCACTGTCTCATGCAGCACCTGACCTAGAGCTCACACTGGCTGCTCCAATGCCATTGGACCAAAATGAAACCTCACCTTCCTCTCTTTTCATTGGATCCATTAGCGTGACCTAACCTAACAAACAACATGCATATACTATTCCTGGAAATATGCATGTGCTGTCTCTCATCTCTCATCTCTCTCGAGTCTCATTGGATCAAGAAGATCAACTGTGCAAATGTTTCTCGTGCTACGAATACTTCGTTTTTTTCTTCTTAATGATAGAGGATGTTATTAGTGGAGAAGCAGAGATCTAGAGGGTGATCAGCACTGTCTTTGAACGTTTGATTGGATCTTGCGTCCATGACTTAGACATGAGTTTTGTAGTTCACACCTTAATCTGAGCTTCTCCGATCGGTTTCTACAGATAATTTTTAGGAATTTACAGCAGCAGCATCGATAACAAAAGATCCTCCTCGTGAACACAACGACATCTGTCGCCAGGATCGTTGACGGTTAGTTATTAAGTCCACCATTCGTGCGACAATAAGATTAGACAAGCTTTGTTAGATCCGTGCTTAAAGATTCGCACCATAAATAGATGATTCAAAGTACCCTCGAAAAACCGGATAAATGTAATTCTTTTTGACCGACTATTCACGTGCCGCAATTTGCTATTGCATTTCCATACCGTCCGTATGCTCATGTCTCAAAATAAAATCTTGTTTAACGCAGACTAATCTCAAGGGACGACACGTGTCTATACGAACACTCCATAATATTTATCCGAATCAATCTTTTCAGATAAGATTTTACTCAAAATGGGTGCGCACTTAAAGCGATTGGTCCCATCACGGGTTAAAATTAGGGTTTCCAAGATCCAAAAGAAGAGAGACAGCAACCTATGCTCTCATCTCCGACTCACACCAAAAGTCACGAGAAGACCCATCTTTTTTTTCTGGGAGAGAGCAATTATTAGACCCTTGCCGTTTCCATTTTCGCTTGCTGCCAATCCAAATTTAGAAGCATCAACGAAAGGACCAGTGCACTTTTTCAAGAAAAGACACGTACCTACGTACGACACGAACCCCAGTAAATTACATGATACGTAATATAATACGTGCAGAGAGGCCAATAACAGAAGGGACAAAAGAAAAATAGTTGTTGTCGAAGTATAAAAGCTTGGACCACTTCGATCTTTCAAATCGACAGCGGTGTACCTTTGCTGGAACCAGAACGATGATGAATCCATGAACAAAACCCTTCGTCGAGAAGCTTTTTCTAGTTTCTAATGACCACGCCAATCATATGAAATCACATTAACATAGTCGGATTGATTAAATGTATTCGCAATTTTTTTCCATCACGTTTTTGTTCTTCAACGCTTTGTAAACCGATGAGGCATGTGTTTCGTGATAATCCGACTTGTTGGAGTGTGTGGAGATTTTCGAGTTGATAACTGAACAGTTGATGAGCATGCTACGTAAAGAATAAATATCGAGCAACGTAAAAAAGAGATGCAAATAGGAAAGAGATTATGAAAACAGTTCGGCTGAAATGAATTCTCAAATTGAGTTGCACGGATCCAACAAATTGAGGGACTTAATTGCATAGATATTTAGGACTAAATTGATCAGAAGGACTACATTGACAAATCGTTAAAAGGTTTTAGACTAAAGTAGCAAATTATCGAAAATGTTATAACTAAATTGACACAATTTAAAGATTTAGGACAAAATTGGCAAATCATAAAAAAGTCTAGAACTAAATTGACACAATTGAAAGGTTTATGACTGAATTCGCCTCCGTACAATAGGTTTATGACTTTTTGGACAATTTTCCTCAATTGTAGCCCATTATTATGTACTTGTTTTCATTCAAACTCATTTTGTTCGAATTGCTCATGAAAGCAAATTCGTTTAATTAACAAAAGGGATTGCGTTTTCATTTTTCATATATAAAGCAACAAGAAATTATGTGACTAGAAAAGTGACACATCTCGAAACGTCGACTGTCGCTAAAAAGATAAGGAGGAAATGCAGCTTGTCCACAAACTCGAGCATGAAAGAAACCGCTTCATCGAGTTCTGCCGGCATATTTTATGTTCAATAATGGAGTAAATCCATCTCGTTTTGTACCTTTGTGGGGAACATTTGCAAGGCAGACATGAAATCTGGAGGGGACCTCTAATATTTTTTGTCTTCAATTTTTCGATTTATTTTCCCCCCGAATTATAAGTACGTCGGTGAAATTAAATATCGACACGTCTCCAACACGAGAGAGAGAGACGAGCGACGTGGGCAAATCATCTTTCGCGCGATCACGAGGCTGGTCAATGGAGTCGAACATCCGAAAAAAAAGAAAAAAAAAATGGGTCCTTGACTCAGATGAATCGATACAGTGAATCTCGAGAGAGGTTGCGTACTGTTGTCTGATCTGTTTTAGCCCAACATAAAATGCACGTGTCGTTTAACGTTTGAAAGTCGGGTCCAAAATCGGGCACCAATCGTCTTTCGGAAAAGGAGAGAATGGGACATCGACGTGGCCTCGAATGGCCACCAATTGAACGTACCAAAAATCAAACAGTCTCGACAAGTCTTTTCTTTTGGTTGCCGAAAATCTTTTTAGGTGAGGCTGTGTCCCCACATGGGCGTGAGTGAGATTTCGCCTCGTTGAGAACCGCTTTTCCCCATGAAAGGCCGACCTCTCAACAAAAGCTTTGCGAGCGCATTGATTTGGATGTTTCGGAAGGAATATCGGGCAGGACCCGGGACTCTGTTTTCTTCCGAAATCGCGGGACAAGATCTGATCGTCGACCTTATCTTATCCACCTGCAATTGGTTCTGCATCTTCTCACCTATGATCTTTGATCGGTCCGGTCTCTTGCCGTGTCGGCACCGCAGGAATCCCAGAATAGAACTAGCTTTTCGCCTTTCGTCAACGCTCGTTGCTATCTCGGGCCTCGAGCAAACGCGTGTCGCTAATTCCTGGTCGTCCCAGATAAATCCGACTGTCGTATCTGTAGAAAAGCGGTGCACTTCGGCGGGACGGAAAGGATCATGATGCATTTAATAGTTCGCTTTTGAACGGGCACCGACACCCGAACCAACCTCGAATAAGTATCTATCTAAACCATTTGATTACACAACATGTGAAAGACAAACACAATAGAAATTGCAGTCTTCTCCCTAAATGAATTTGTAACAACTTTCTTTGGAGCACTTTTTTATTCTTTACTTTATAATGGGGCGACCATCGGCTGGCCCATATCGATTTGAACTGACTCCGGTGCTAATAATTCCTACGAAGGTTCGAGTCATGTACTGGATATCTCTTCGGCTCGCTTGTATAATCTCTGAAATCATCATCTCTCCCTTGGAAAAAAGGGTTTCGAATGCAAGGGCTGCTACGTTGTAAGGGAAAGAAATATATAATGCGACTAGAGGCGGCGGCAGAGAATGCCAAAATGTAATGAGAGCAAATAGAAAGATATATATAGCTAAACTAAAGGGAGCGCAGATGATAATGCAGGAAAGCGTGAATATGATACACTAGTGAGGACACTACATCAGATCTTTGTTAGTTCATATCCAAAGTAACTCGCCAAAGAGTTCAAAATTTTGAAGAGGGAAAAAATGAATCAATCAACTTGCTAAATGAAAGGAAAGAGAATTATGAATTTTCTACCTACATTTCCATGGACAATATGTTACACTAAAGGCCACCAAAGAGACAAAAAATGACGACCTAGATCCAAAATTAGCAGTATATTTTCGCGTGTGAATCATATACACTCCCCCATTTTTTTTACTTGGGTTACGGTTGGCATGCTGTTCGCTCTGATCTGATCAGAAATATGTACCGGAAGTAGGCAAACACAAGAAGAGCTTCACAAAAGGAAGAAACTGCATGCTCAGTCGACCTCCTTTGCAGTCTTAGGCACCTGTCCCCCCAGAGTATAAGAAGCCCATCAGGAAAAGGCGGGAAATTGCATTTCTGTGGGTTTGTGATTTATTTAATATCATGAATCATGAGAGCCTTGGACCATGAAGGTAATACGCTTAGCACTTTCTGCACGAAGGCTATCTCCTTTATATCCAATCTGGGAGCAGAAACCATATTCAATATACCTCAAAGCAGTTGCTCCAGCAAAAATTTGCCAAAACTTCTTTCAAATTGCACGGTTTGCACCGGTCAATATAAATATATAAGAAAAGAGAGAACAATCGGATGCATGGGAGTACCTCACTGGGACTGTCAGGGGTGAACCAGCCCAACTGCACTCCTAGATGTACAACAGCAGGAATCAGCTTGAACAGCAATGTTGTGGTCACCTGAAAAGGCCCATTGAAATGGTTATAAACATGCACCTAGTGGTTGCAAGGTAGGATTAAGTAACATGCTCCACAATTTTTAGACATTATGGAAGTTTGATTGAAACGGGTCACTACTGTCTATGCAACATCTCTTCTAGTTCTGGAACAATAACTGTGACACAGGAGTCATACAAGATTCAAGAAGATTCACCATCAATGACAGTTCTTTTCCATCTTATTTGCAACATCCTCATTTCACCTTGATAAGAAGTAAGAACAATATCTTGACGCTACAAATGATTTACAGGATACCAGCATCTTGAAGTCCGAACTAGCAATTGCTCATCGACACCCAAAAATAATATGCAGCTATGCAGGGTATATTGAAAGACAGACAGTAAAGCTGATACATACCAAACTGAGAGCTGTGGTACCAAGCAGCAAGAGGTACAGTTTACCCTACAAACAACAGTAAACATTTTTAATTGCTTGGCTGAAAATATGCATATAACAAGTCCATACACAATCATCTATTTTTTTTGAGATAATACTCTGATTTACAAAAGATCAAAATAGTTTTGTCTCTTCCTTTTCCTTTGCTAAGCAGAAACATTTGCAGTTCAAGGTATCCAAACCCTGCCCCCACCCCCAATAAGGAATTTTTCAACTCCAACCTTGGGGCAGTACCCAGAGGTGAATGTTCCAATGAATGATTCAAAGGACAAAATATAGCAAAATTGATGCATCCATACTGCATAAATTCCCTGCTATCCATTTGTCCGTTTCTTTTGATATATAATATATTTTTCTAAAGTTTTGCTCTAGGGACCAATAGACTAGAATAGAGACCCCTAAAGTTAGGCATGATATTACATGTGCTACAAACACAGAATTCAAACTATAATAAATTGAAACACAGACCTCAATTATTCGAAGATTAGAAGCACGACTGAGAAGGACAAAAGCAAATTCCCCAATCTGTGCCAGAGACATTCCCACCTGCGAATGAAAAATTAATCAAGGCAGGGTAAGGAATGTATCTAGAAGGTAGCCAAGAAAACACTATCTGGTAAGGCCTTACAAGAAGTGCAGTCTTGTTGTTATATCCAAATCCTTTCACAACTGTGCCCACAACTACTGTTTTTATGATGATCACCAATATAACAGCTGCTAGTAATATATCAACATGATTCCAGAGAAACTGAATATGTATCAACATTCCGATGCTGGCAAGAAAAAGAGCAGCAAAGAAGTTTCGGATAGGTTCAACCTGAAAAAGAAGGACCAATGTAAGAGTGCAGCAATAGATTAAGTATAACAAGAAAAATAATGCCTAAACACGGTTGCAACAGAAATACAGAAGAACATGGTTACTGATCAAAGTCAACGGTTACAGCTGGTATTCATGCCACCAAGAACATGCATGGTTTAGCAAGCTATTCAGTAATGGTTTTCTGAATGTTGTGGGACATGAAGCAACTCTTTAAGTCACATTTAGTGCAGCCTACATCCATTGGACAAGAAAAATTCATCACTATGGACATTTCTTTTTGCTTGAAATTCTACATTCCCCACCCCCACTCCCAACCCCCCCCCCAAAAAAAAAAAAAAAAAAACCACAAAGGAAGAAAAACATGAAGAAATATTGCAAAGCAGCAAAAGAAAATAAAAGAGACAGAAACTAATAAAAGAGGAAAAGGAAAGAATCATAAAGACAGATGCCAATTCATACTTGTTCAAGTGTGTGTTGAGCTAGATCAGTCGTTGAAATCATCACTCCAGCAGCAAAGGAGCCCAGTTCAAGGCTCAGGCCCAACTTGTCACTACACTGAAACAAGGCTGACGTATCATATCATATATCAACAGCATGGATGCACAAATATGAGTGTGGTATGCTGCAGATGACTTGATTCCATCCCTCATAAAGCTTTACTTAATGCATTTGCAGAGTTACATGTACCCGTAATTGTGAAAGTGTTTCTAGATGAGTATTCAGTCATAAAACAGAGAGAAAGAGAAATGAAGCTAACCCAAGCAACAAGCAGGCAGAAAGCCACCGATGCCAATTGATAAAGCTCATTAGTCTGTATAGCATAAGTTCCCGTCAAACAGTATCTAACAACAAAATATTATTTTCAAATGTAAACTGTATGCTTACTTGTGATGACAAACTGATCATAAGCTTAAGGAACCATGGTACACATGTACGCGACAATATCAACAAAATCGCCAAAAATGTAATTAGAATCACCAACCTGGAAAAGATAAAAAGCATAATTATAAAGGATTATAACATCAGTAATCAGCATAGCGAGAAAATTTAAAAAATGAAAATAACTTATGCCAGAGATCATTCAAGATGTCAATTTACATATCACCAAATGTTTTCCAAGTAGATAACATAGTGTAAGTGCAAAGTTAATATTAACATTAGTAAAACACTTGTTAAGACCCGCACACTCCAGCAAACAAAACAGATTTTTGTCATTATCGCATAAAGCTTGCGAATCTTTGATCGTGCATATATGCTTGCATTTGTATAAAACTAGTTGAAAATCAGCAGATCCAATGCTCACGATTTAGTCATGGATATCACTCCTTGAAGAATGCCAGAAGTGCCACCAAGGACTGGAAGGAGAGCAAACAGCAAACCAACAGCACAATCCTGGATACCAAAAGCTCAACATGTGACGTGAGTAACCAAAGAATCTCAACAAAATTCAATTAGCAAATAAAAAATATGCATACCTGCAAAATAAGGGTTCCAATTGTAACCTGACCATGAAGAGCACTTATACTATTTCTTTCCATCAAAAATTTTAAAACCTGCAAGCCCCAAGATAAAAGAGGTTTGCCATTACAGCTTCCAAGTACAAAAGGGCCGACATGTGCAATAAGATTCTGCAAAATAGTTACCACAGCAGTCGAAGACATTGAGAGGAATGCACCAACAAATACCCCCTCTGAAGGTTTACCACCGCATAACTGCAAAAAGCATGAAGCCATACACATGAGGTCCCTCATCTCAAATACATCGAGCCACATTCACATAACGGGAAAGAAAACAAATTTTAAAGAAAAATTCTCTTCATGTAAAACAAAAGAAAAGGATTCGGACGTGACAAATAGAATCCTCCTGTTGCTAATGTCATCCCGAATGATCTTATCTAAAAGAACGTGATTTAGTAGAATTCATGGTACAACATGAAATATTCTTTCACTAGAGAACAATCTATGTGCAAGATGTCCTACGCATATCGGAAGCCCTACAGGTAATCTTTTTTATTAACAGTCAGGCAATTTGCATGTAGTGCATGCATCTTTATGCACAATCAATGCAAATGTCCTAATTATTTCAGGTGAAAGTCAAGTCCTTGACCCACGGTTAATGTGAATCCATCAGTAATGATATATCTCAGCTAATGCAGAAAATGATTAGCATACCGAGGCTGTTATACCACACAAGCATATGAAAAGGAAAATCTGAAGAAGACCTCCCAGAACAGCAACTGCTCTAACAACTCGTAGCTGTAAAATGTCATACAAGAGGATTTAGTATCAATTGCTAACAACATACAAGATGAAAAGGCTAGGATAAACACAGAGAAATAAGGAAGGTAAGTCAAACCAACCTTAGTCGCTGAGAACTCAAGTCCAAGGGCAAAAAGAAGAAAAATTACACCAAACTGAGCAACTGTTTCAACCTGTGTGCATGTATTAATGACAAAATCAATATTTTTTTTTTTAGTCAAGACAAAATCAATATTAAGAAGGAATGATTCAGCAAAGTAGGGCAACCACCACCTTTGCAAAACAACTTTTTCTAGTCAAAAACCACATTGTTATGTCAAGATAACTTCTTCAACTGCATGCATGGACTAGTTTTCTATCAGGGCTAAATCAAGCGTCTACCATTCTAAACAAAGCCCTCCCTCTCACAGGTACAACTGAAAGTTTAATAGAAAAAAAGGCAAGCAAAGTGAAGCTAATATGATAAAGCTGTTCAAAATTTCCTCCTTTAAAACTGCAAAACTTCGTATGACCTTCCACAGGCCTTTCTCAATCATTGTAAACACCACACCTTACCCCGAAGTACATTACTGTGGAAGAAAAGCATAAATGACCAAGCTCAATGATTTAAAAGAACAAACAAAAAACAACATGTAGCACATAAAACTTCTCGACTAAAATCTGAAGCTTGATTGCACTGATATAGCGCTCAGCATAGACACAAAACATCATACTTGCACCAATTCGTTAACAAAGTTAAAGCCTCCAGGTCCAATGAAAGATCCTGCGAGCAAATACCCAGTAATCACCTGCAAGTTTCAAGGATGATACATTACTTGAGAGACCCAATTAAGACTTAACAACAAGGTGCAGCTTCCACATGTGCAACCAAGAACACCCATAGACATATGAGACTTAACTATAGGGTTTCTCTAAAACCTAGATAAAAAGAAAAGAAAAAAGAAGAAGAAGAGCTTGCAAAAACATACCGGCTGTCCAGCACAGGCAAAAGCGATGCCACCACAAGTTGCAGAGACAATGACAACTACAAGATCTGATATCAATCTGAAAGTATAGAAATACCAAAAGTTTGAATAAGCCAACATGGCATTCCTCCACATACTAGGAAACATGGCTTGACCATATAATCATATGCTAACCTTAAGTCCAACTGTAACACAGGGTACTTTGACTTTGGATTCGATATGATGAATATATTGTCCTGAACATAAATGTCCCGCATGATTGAGTTATAGAATTATATTTTTCACTGGAGGGAGGCTTCAATACAGAGAAGCAGACCTCCATTTGTGGAAAGGATTTGTGCAGTTTCCTCATAATGGGATAAGAAAAGCAGAATAATAAAGAATAAAAGAGTACCCCAGACTCCATACATCTGATGTATACACAATATATTTCTTGTGTTACATACCTTCCGATCAATCAGCATTGGTGTGTCTTCTGGTCGGTTCTCATTATCCAGGTTGAAAACAGTATGTAGCTGGAATGACCTGACACAAGGCTCAATAAATGGCTCAGAGATCTCATCGATGTATTACTAAGGCTGAGAGCCTCACAATAAAAGAATTATTGACAAAACCGCATAATAGAGAAGAAGACATACTTCTCCTCCTTGGTGTCATTCTTCTTAGACTTTACTCTAGCAACAGTTTCCAAAACTGCCTGTTGAAACACAATATAGCACATTCCATGAATGTTCAAGTAATAGAGCCTATTCAAAAGGCCATTACTATAATACACAGCTAATACACAAAGCAATTTTAATTTTGGATCAGCAACAGAAATTCACTAATTTTTTTCTCTTCTAGGCTTGATCAACAGAAAAAACTGCAATGACTCCAGCCCAGAATGCAGGTAGTTAGCCAAACTCTCTGACAGATTTTTTTTTTCTAAATAAAGTCTTTATGCAGGTTTTATAAGGGAATCAGGGAGTCAATTACTTGTCACAAATAGAATCCCGCACTGACTAATCAATATAAATCAATCTACAGAGTTCTGTCATGATGCAAAAGTTCAACATTGTGGAAGTTTTTGGTCAACTTGCTCTAGCAAGCAAACGATACATAAAGGATAAAGGAATAAATAAAAGCCCCATCAATGAAGATCAGTCTCTAGTGCAACATTTCATACAAATGATGCTAACCTGCTGCCCTGCAACACTGTTATTGAAGCTTCCAGGATCTGTAACTGCAAGAAACAAGATGGGATGGTAATATGCCCAGATGCATCATTAATCCAATGACTGCCCCTAGCAGAACCATTTTCCTCTATTTGAGAAAGGAAAAGTGCCAAAGAATTGCAAAAGCAAGTTCCTTAATCACTTCCATATTTTCATCCTTCGTCCTACTGCAATTAAAAAAAAAAATTCTGGAGCTGAAAGCTAATCCAACACAATACTGCTGATTGCAAACTAGACCACACAGTACGGACGCGCTGAGCGCGTCAAACCAAAGAGTTTGAAAAATCAGCAGCCAATGGGAGATCAACTAAAATGCAGCAAGAGAAATCGACTGTCGACTTCGACCTAATTGCTCCACAAAAAGAGCAATCAATTCCCTCACATCACTCGCCAGCACCTACTCCAAACAAACGTCCTAGCCGCCCCCCGGCACGAATCCGAAACCCTAGCCCCACCACATCGCCAAATAACAAAAAAAACGCGAGCACCATTCGCGGAAGCATGCCCGAGAGCTCAGATCTAGCGCGAACCTTCGTTCTGGTCGCTCTCGTGGAACTCCTTCTCGAGCGCGCGATCGATCATGTCCGCGAAGCTGTCCTCCTTGGATCTCGGCCGCGAGGCGTTGAACTCGGCGGCGGTCGCGTTGTTCTCGTCGGCGAAGGCGGCAGCGCCGGACTCGCCGGCCGAATCGGCCGCCGCCGCCGCGGCGAGCGGAGAGCGAAACCGGAGGAGGAGGAGGGCGCATGCGAACAGCAACAAGAGAGGCGCATTGGATCGAAGCCTCATTGCCGGGAGGGAGGGGGGAAGGCGGCGGCCGGAGCGGCGGCGACGCCGGAGGTCAGGCGGCGGAGCGAGTGGCGCCTTCCCGCGTTCCGGCTCTCCGCTTCCTGCTTCCTCCGTCGTCTTCTTCAGTACAGTGTAGGCGTAGAGAGAGAAAGAGAGAGGGAGAGGGAAATGGCTACGTTTTTTTTTTTTCGGTTTGCGTGGTTGGAGCTCAAGGGAAAAATGGAGGGTCCAGGGTGAAAGTACGGAAGAGCCCTTCTGCTCTCCCGCGGAGCGGAGCGGCAGTAGCCACTTGCGAGCCGCGATCCCCCCACGCGCTCGCCCCCCCGCGCGTGCGGCGCGTGCGGAGAATATGCTGCCGGGTGCTTATACTCCATCATGTCATGATCATGAACTTTTTCTTTTTTGTCACTTTTCCATTCTCTTTTTTTTTTTTTTTAATAATCACCTGAAAAGGATGGGGAAAATAGTGGATCTAGTGTAGAAATTTAAGGAATTATGGAATTTTCGTGATTATCAGCTGTTTAGGATAGGAGATAGTGACTAAAAATTTTTCCCAACTCAATATTTGATAAAATATGGGAATTCATAATGCGCAAGTATGGTTGTTATCGAATAATTAATGTGTATACTAAAAATGGCGTGGAATATTAAATAGCCATTTATGTGCCGAATTCTTGTTGGGCTGTCGTGTTAAGTAGTTGCTCACATTCCATAAAGTACAATCTTTGTCAAATTGTGTCCGAATCTCTATTTCTCCCTCTTTTTTCATGTTTCAAATGTTGCAATTGAAAATTCACGTCAAGTGTTGCTTCGAAATATTCGGGTGTAGCTAGATTGAAAAAAAAAAATTCTCCCAAATTAAGGAAGTTCTTGTAATAATTGGAAGTGGGTGAGCAGTAGGTGAATCATGGGTTACATCCATGCAAAAGCTTTAGCTCGATCTTCCTGACACTTTTGGAATGCACTTGATTAGCTAATTAGTTGGAATTTATAGGTGTGCTTAGAGGAGAGCACTAAACAGGTTCATTCTAGTAAGCAAGAAGCATTTTCATCGCGAAATCAAACGGAGGGGTTTGCATCAAAGACGGACTAAGTTAGCACAGATGCATTGAGCTCGCCACCATAATTCCATCAAAATCAGTTAGTTCGATCGGTCCAACCAATATATTTTATCATCTCGTAGTTTTGACTGGACCTCGGGTTCAAGCTTAGACCATATCGCATGGTTCAAACTATTTTTCTAATTTTCCTTTGGAGTGTCGAAATGCCAAGAAGATCGAAGGAACGCAAAAATGGCAATGAAATAGAGATCCTACTTAAAGTAAGAGTAATTACTGAGTTCTATCAATCTTGCAAATATGAATTGGATGCAGAATCTTAAATTAAAGAAATACGTAACTAGCGTTTGCAATCGATTTGATGTTTCCTTCATTTTTAATGAACTGCTCTCAAATTTTTTTCAATGAATTAATGTGATTAATATGGAGGAACGAATAAATGCAATTGAATACCATAACACCACTTCTAGGCTATCTTGTCGTAACCCCCAAAAAAATAAAAAAAATTAAACCTCATATCTATATATGGTCTTGAATTTATCAAGTAATTACAAAAGGGGAGGGTCAATACCCGCAAAAAATCTAAAATCGATATATGTTAATTTTTATGTTATAAAAAATCTCAAACCGATACTCACATGCTACATTTATCTCGAACTAAATTGCATATCTCGAGAAATCTTAAACTAATGTACATGTGCTACATTTACTCAAAATTATCTTTCTTGCGATGTTATATTGGGAAATATGCTAAAATCTGTTTTTTTGCTCTAAGAGCTCCCTTACATTTCAAAGATCTAGTGAAATCCCTAATTTCACCCATAAGATCCTGACACGACATATAATTTATGATAAATACGGTATAAATGTATCGGTTTGGAGCTTTTTATATAAAAATGAATGTACCTATATGAAATCATTGTAATTACATAATGTAGAACATCCGATTTGAAATTAATGGTGGCATAAATGCTGAGGTTGAAATATGGAAAATGATGATATTCAAATCAAAACCAGTGACTACAATTCTGATGGTCAATACTGGTTTTCAATAAGGATCTTGAAAGCTTTTTCCACAGTTATTATTATTTTATTTTATTTTAGTGGTCGGGGGATGATGGAAGTTCCTTCACGATGGGAGAAAGAATGTAAGAGAAATGTTTCGATATTTGTTTGCCATTGCACTCAGGGAAGATTAGGAGCAGTCCTTTTTATATATATTATTCGTTATTAATTAATGCGATTTCTTTTTTTTTCTTTTTTGCCCACCAAAAAATGATGGCGCGGTCTACTCCGTACCGTCCACGTGGAGGAGGAGGATCTCGACCTTTTTCTTTTCTCATCTTCGATGTTACGTGTGACCTTTACGTGAAATCGAACGGAGGAGGTCAACTCTAGTACCACACGGTGACGACGCGTCACGTGTGGTCTGTCGGCGTCGCACGAGCGGAAGGAGGCCCGGTTTAGATGGGCCTTCTCGAGGCCCATTCACCCCCACTTGGCCGGCCCATGTTGGAGAGGCCCAATGTCGAGTCGACTCTCGTCTAGGAAGTCACCGGTTCTTGAAGGGGTGCGTTTGTTTCCCCCAAAAACATATGATTTGGACCAGGGAATAACCACTCGTGTTGCTTGTAAAAATGAACGGAGGAAATATATTTTCATCATTCATGAAAATGTTTAGGCACAAATGGTCGTGAATGGTGAAAATAGTTTTCGTTGACCAATACTTTTCAGAGATGTACAAACCAATTATATTTTTTGAGAAATATTTTTCAAATCATTATTTTTTCTTGTATCGAACGGACCCTAAATATAGTTCCAATGACATCCAATGGCCTAATTCCCAACCAAAAAAAAAAATGCAACTTTAAGTCCAATCCAATTCTATCTTAGATTTTTATTTTATGTAAAGAAAAATCTCCAACTTTCATTATAATCTCAAATCTACCCACGCATTAAAAAATCACCGCTGATTTTTTCAAAATTATCAATATCATGCCCAGTTAGAGATTTCATTATCAGAACATCAATTTCACATTCATACGCAATAACAATAGTCTCCTGAGCCAGTGGCAATTTTTGAATGAGTAAATAGATTTGTGACTAGATTGAAAGTTTGAGAATTTTTTTTTAGAAACAAAAAGTTTGGGATAGAATTAAAATTGAACATAAAGTTTGAATTTACAAAATCACAAAAGAATGTCGTGAATATTAAGAATATTAAGACCAATTTATAAAATTCGAGTAATGTGGTGAGTTCTTGCTGTTGGATTTCAAGCATTTTTAGTGCACACATCTTGTGTATCACGGACCTAAACAAGTCCTTAAAATACTCAAGGGAGAAGAAACAGACGAGAGATCCGCCATAGGATGGGAGATCCTATAATGTCACCTCTCGTATTTCCACTCACTTGAGAAAAAAAGCTTGGGTAGGAATTAGGAAACCTCTTCGATAAGGAAGGTAGACTCCACGTCAATACTTTGATACCAGCTGTCCTCGGATAGGGGAGTATAGTAGCTCTCCATGCCTAGATTGAGAGGAGGGCGGGTGAAAATCCCATTATAGTGTTGGCGAAGCTCCACTCGAGCCTTTCAACCGGCTGCCAACACGGTACCCTTGGTTGACGGCTTGAGTTTTAGTGCATCCGGCGCTTGGCACCAAAAGCAATGCTCTTGGACCCGGATCCCGCCCACCAAACTTGCCCATTTCAGTCCAATTTAATGAGTTGCTTGTTGACCCAATAAAGCCGAATTTGAAATTTTCAATAAATTAAATAACTCTCTTTTATTTTAAGGCTTATGGAAAAAACAAAAACAAAACAATGTGATGACTATAGTATTTTTGTTTATATGTATTCAAAATCCATGCTAAGTCTTTGTTTCCACTCAAAAAGCCTAACCCAAAGATTATCGGGTTAAAAGCCTATTTAAAATCGAAATACACACACACACATTAAGTCCTCTAGCAGATGATATCTAGATATTATTAATTATAAACGTACAAATAAAACTCCATTATCAAAGTAGATAGCAACTAATTAGTATAAGATTAAAAAGTCACTAAACATGAAAATAAATTTCATGTCATGAGTATTATACCATCTCTAAATGGCATATAAACAATAGAAACTTTTGTATACCGATATATGAAAAATAAAAATCCTGTTATTACGTTAAAAATGAGAAACATTTTTTAAACGCAGGTGAGTTGCACTTTCACTATAAAATAACAAAAAGAGAGAAGAAGGACAAGGGGGCAATAGGTATGTTTTTCTACTTTGTGGAGAAAGCACCGAATCTTTTTCTTGCGACTATGAAATTTGTTATCGAGAATAAAAATTTTACCAAACGAATTTATGTTCCAAATCTATTTTTGGGAATAAAAGAATAAAAATTATTACTATTTGGCAAGTTGCTTGAGAGAGTCTAAAGCTGCGTTTGTTTGTGTTCTTTTTATATGTTTATAAACACAATTTCTGTTTTTTTTTAAACAAAAAAGAATGTAAACGTTTTTTTGGGTTTTTGTTCCAAATTTATTTTTTGTTTCCGAGAACAAATTTGGAACAGAAATAAGAAACAAGAAAACTTGTTTCTTGTTCCCCGAAACAATTCCGAGAAACAAATTCTCTCTCTTAGTTTTTCTTCTCTTTCTTTTCTTTCTTCTTTTTTTTTCTTTGACCGGTGGACGCCAAGGGCTGGCGACCTTGCCGAAGCGTTGCCGGCCCCTGGCAAGGCTCGACCTCGCCGATGGATGGGCAAGCTCAGCCTTGTCGTGGCTGGGCGAGGCCTCTCGCCAAAAGGAAGAAAGAAAAAATAAGAAAAAAGAAAAAAGAAAGAAAAAAAAGGAAAACTAAAATAAAAATATTAAAAATTAAAAGAAACAAAAAAATTACACAAGTTTATCAAACGTGTTTATGTTCTTTTTCTATTCCAAGAATAAATTTACCAAACACGTTCTTTTGGTAAAAAATTGTTCCCTAGAATAGAAATAATTTTTTCTATTTCGTTCTCGAAACGATTTTGAACAAACGTTTATCAAACGCACCTAACTGACCGATTTTAGCAATTTACAATCATAAAGTGACAAGCTTCGGGGCGCCGTTTCGAGAAGATTTTTTTTGAATTATATACGCAGAGACGTACAAAAGTCGAAAGGTTACCAATCATATCCAAGTCTCCATGTGACTTTAATTATTGCCCTACCCCATGCAAATGCAACCCACCCAATACAGATGCAGGCTTTAATACATTTTTAATGCCAAGCCAAATAGAATAAACGAGCAGACATGCAACTGAGAACAGTACTGGACTGCATGTGTCCATCAATTTCCCAGAAGCTGCTCCAGCCTGTGCTACTAAATACCAGCAGCAGTAGTTCTAGATTTTTCAAGGCAAAAGAGGGGAAGGGGAAAAAGAAAAACCCACCAAACCTCAAACGTGTTCTCAGTTGACTCAGATAATCGCGATTAATTAAGGATGATTGGTAATTGTCATGCCAGAGCCCTTGCCCTTTTTATGTTATTCTAACCTCGCAGAAGCATACAAAGTTTAGATCTCAGAAAGATGTCAGTTGCTTCAACAGAGCAAGAGGAATGCTGCTAAATTAATAAACCAGCTCGAGTCATTGTCAAGCACCCGACCCAGATCTTCCGTCCCTCGTTGCCTCTTGTCCTCATCACGTTCGTAGTGACTTTTCGGCACTTGCCGGCTTGATTTTGGTTTTAGAAATTCAGCAAAGAGAGAATTGGAATAATAAGCAAACAGGTAAAGTGGACTAGCCGAGTCATTGGATCACGTCACCTAGAAAAAAGGGAGGAGGAAGCAGCTCAAAACAGGAGGTTAAATTCTCTTTTCACTGGTTATTCCCATTTGACACGAGATCCTTTGATCAAACTTAGCCTAACAAAGGAGAAACCACTCCACTCGCTAGCAAATATCAGTATGATGTACAAGAGATGAACTATTGAAATCTCAAGGCATTACTGAAAAAGAAAATAAAAATAAAAATAGGGAACCGTAGGCAGGGCATTTGATAACTGTCCAGTTATGCATCTTCTTTTCTCTAAACATGGAAAATAGTTGATTGAACTAGGAAGAATCACTTAGCACTCCTGTTGCAGCATCTAATCAGCCAAAAGTGCAGCACCAGTACCACAACAAAGGCCAAAGATTCATGTTTTGAGACAATGTGTCTGCACTAGAGGCCAATAACATTTAAAAATAAAGCATCATATCACGTGCCAACATATGCAGTTATTCGACTCCGCTAATTTTGTTCTTAGTTTAAGATTACTCAATAAAGAACAATTCCAATGTAATCATGTCCCAATAATGCACCTCGAACTTGCATAATGCAAGTAAATAATTAGACCTTGGGAACCTCACCTACGCTAACATAAAGTCAATCTGGGCAAAGCATCAATGGATTTAGGTAGGATACGAGACCAGATATACATCCTCAACAACCATATTGAAAGTACCTGAAAGATTTAACATATCAGAGTCCAATCTCGAGCTAGATTTGTCAGAGAAATTTGATTGAGACTGCAATAGAATTTGTCAAAATCTCACCCACAATTGATGATATTCAAATGATTCTCAGTCAAATTGCCCATAGATAGCTTCCCAGTTAATATCCCTGGTTTCCTGTTTCAAGAGGCTATTTGAAACAGCTAAAATTCAGCGCCACACAGCACCTAGTTTTGTTTGAACTTGATGGTTGCTACTAAAGAAACCACCAATGTGAATGTGTCTCCCAAAGTGAGTAAACTATAACCTAGTTGGCATATAATACTATTGTGCTTGCATATGCTTGTGTTTGTGTGTGCACATGAGAGGGAGAGACAAAAATGAGTCTTACGAGGGGAATATCACCCAATCAGGAAAATTTTCCACAAGAATCATAAAACCCTTCCTTGCAATTCAAGAGAGAAATTATTCACTCATAAATCACAGGAAATGGGAGACACTGCGGTGATGCAATCACATGGTTGTGATTAACTGAACTTGGACTTTACATGCTAGATTCGAGGCACCACAGTTTCCCTTCAAACGAGGTTGCGGTTAATCTGTAACTAACTTTCCTCTAGTCTAACTACCCATAACTAGAGTACAGTAAGAGTAAATCATATATATCCTGAAATCTAGGCCTATAAATACTCCTCAAGAATCAGCCTATCCACACACACAAGTACAGAGAGAAAACAAAGGAAGGAAGGAGATGGAAGTCCCTGTGATTGACTTTAGCCAGCTCGATGGAGAGAAGAGGAGCAAGACCATGGCACTCCTTCACGATGCTTGCGAGAAATTTGGCTTTTTAAGGTAGAAACTGTCAATATACTACGGATACACCTAGAAACGTACCTTACTATATGTGCCTCAGTTAATGATATTAGCTATGCTTGCAGATTGAGAACCATGGAATAGACAAAAAGTTGATGGAGAAGGTGAAGCATTTTGTCGATTCCCACTATGAGCAAAATTTGAAGGAAACTTTCTATGATTCAGAAGTAGCTAAAAGGTTGGAAAATGGATATACTAGAGACGTAGATTGGGAGAGCAGCTTCTTCATCTCACATCGTCCAAAATCCAACATTAATGAATTTCCAAACCTTTCTGAAGATCTTCGGTAAGTTCACAGTAATCTTCATTACAAATGAACATGTACAGTTTATGAAACAGAAAGTTTCATCGCTTATATATATTCATATTGAGTAATTAGCACTGCACAATTGCAGCAAGGCAATGGATGACTACATAGATCAACTAATTATGCTAGCCGAGAAGCTTTCAGAGCTCATGTGTGAGAATCTCGGCTTGGATAAAGATCACATAAAGAAAGTTTTCTCTGGAGAAAAAGGTCCTTCTGTGGGAACAAAGGTGGCGAGATACCCGCAATGCCCCCATCCTGACCATGTAAGGGGACTCAGAGAGCACACTGATGCTGGTGGGATCATACTCTTGCTCCAAGATGACCAAGTCCCAGGACTTGAATTCCTCAAAGAAGGAAACTGGATACAGATTCCACCATCTAAGAACAACGCCATCTTTGTGAATACAGGTGATCAAGTGGAGGTGTTGAGTAATGGAAGATATAAAAGTGCATTGCACAGGGTCATGGCCAAGAAAAATGGAAGCAGACTCTCCATTGCAACCTTCTATAATCCTGCTACTGATGCCATCATTTCTCCAGCTCCTAAACTACTATACCCAAACCATTTTAGTTTTGGAGATTATTTAAAACTTTATGCCACGACAAAGTTTCTAGACAAGGAGCCCCGATTCGAATCCTTAAAGAAAAGGACCAATAGCCCTTGTGGTCTGCTTGTCTAAAATGTATTTCCTACCAGTTTGGGTTTCCTTGTCAAACCACGTGTGATGTAATTTTGGGAAACATAGCATATAGAATCATCCTTTGTCAACTTATTTTGATCTATTATTGGTGTTATGGAGATTCATGAAGTCAGCTATCTCCCATGCAAAAAGTAACATGGAAAACTAAAGAAATAACCATTTTGGAAAAGTAGCAAGTGAATGAGAAAGCAATCAGGGTTATTATGTTACTGTCATCCCACAGGGTCAATAAACTTTTTCGGAGACTGCGCACTTAGAGCACTAGGCCTTTTTACTTCCTACAACAATCGAATACATACTGCAAAGCAAGCTGTCATAGCTTCTTTAAAATTCTGGATTAGCAGACTTGAAATTGCATACTCTTCATTCTGATCTAGACCATATAAAACAGCCCAAGATATTTATGTGATGATAATGTTACTTGTCACGGTTATTGGGGTTAGTCATGAGAATCATTCGAGCATACGATTTTTCACTTTCACAGTTTTCTCGACAAAAACCAGATATAGAGATGGTCATGCAGTTAACTACTTACCAATATAGAAATTCCAAGCAATAGCTAATTTTGGCATACCTAAGTCAATTTCGTGGAGGTTAAATGATTGTTTCTCATTTGAGAATGGATAGTAGGCCTAGTGTGCAAATCTGCTCTAAAGAATAAGACCGCATGAATGCATGAATATTTTGCAATTTGACCAATCAGCTACAAAGCTACATGCTATTCAGATTCAGCAAAATCTTAGAATAAGTGTAGCACATTTGTTAGCTAATTAGCAGTAACAGCGCAACCCAGAGAGGAAAATACAAATAAGGCCTATAAGTTTGATAACTTCGACAAAATGGATTTTGTCACCAGAGTATTGGTACATTCAACTGCTTTAGTCAATGACTGTTTATGGGACTTCAATGATGAAGAACATTTGGTGACTAAACATAGTAAAAAATTTCCAAACTTCAAAGATTTTGAGAACCTTAAAGACAACTTCTGTACTGAGTCAATAATACAATCAACTGACTCCTGGGTCAGATGAATATTATAATTCAATAAGTTCTGAAACAGATTGAACAAGGATTCTGTCCATACCAGTTCAGGGGATATTAGGCATTGATGAGATGGTAAGCATACCGATCTCTTGTTATTTTTCCCATCACACAACAGTTTGTGGCAGAAGGCTGTGACATGAGCTGGATGCAAGCATTCCTTGATGATCCTGGTAATAGCCTCGCAGATGGGGTTATTTATGCCCTCCTTTCGCATCATAAGCGGTAATAACAGTGCATATTCTGTGGCCTTCTGATGAAGCTTGCAGTATTCTATTGTCGCACTTAATAGCACACGAGTTACTGGAACTTCAAGAACCAATAGTCTAGGAAGGATAATGGAGCAGAGAACAAGGCTTGGCCAAGTAAACTCCTTTTCGCTTCCATCTGTGAGGTGGGAAATCAGAATTGAAGCTGCCTCGTCATCTGCTTTCCAAGGTTCAATCAATTCCAGAACTTGAACGGAATTTAACCCTTTCCCCAGGCAGATTTTGCGGATTGCATTTGCTAAGGCAACAGTTCTGCTAGTAGATTCGAAATTCGCAATCTGAGCCCTCAAACTCATTGCCTCGTCCTGAACTTCAGGTTCTAGGGGAACTCCCAGGGAATCACAAATCTCAATGCCTTCCACATCTTCATCCATAGGTTCCGCTTCAATTTCTCCAGCCTCACTCGACAACTCCTCATTCTTCTCGCCGTCTGGGAAAGACTCCGCCAAGTTGAATTCATCCAGCGACACAGGAAGCCAAGGCAGTAGCACACGAGTGGCAGCCACCTCATTCTTCAGCCAAACCGGTACCCTCCCGAACTCATCGCCACTTCTTTCTCCCCCGAATCAAACCCAATCGAGATATCCCCTCGTAACTTGACTCGGGCATTACGTCGAGCAGGTGCCGGGCAGCCTTCTCCACCCAAAAATCCACCTCTTCGCCGCCACCCAAAATGTCGCGGGCAAGACCCGACAAGTCCGCGGCGCAGAATCTCCGGTGCTCGAGAGCGAGGAACGACAGAATCCGGGATTGCACCATGGCCGGCAAAGTCTGTATGAACATGACCCTACAGAGCAACGAAAAACGGCCTCAGCAAAGCCTACCAACAAATTCAAACACTACCCAACCTAAAAAAAGTCGTTCTTTTTTCTTCCCAATCGACTGGGTTCACCTTCTTGTTTGAGCAGGTGGCGGAGACGAAGGAAAGGGGCAGCCTTGCGCAACGGCGTCGTGCGGCTTCGAGAGCAGCGACAGGAAGGAGGCGGTGGTGATGGGCGCGGCGGCCGCGGTCGAGGACGGCGAGAAAGACTCCTGCAGCCACCGGGACGCGTCGGTCTCCGGCGTCGGAGAGCTGAGGAATATGTCGAACAGCGGCGTCCACGGCTCCATTTTCCGGCGCCGCCTGTTCGTTTCCCGCGAGAACTTCCGACGCGGGGCGGGAAACTCGTTCGGCTGAATGTTTGTAGCGTTAAGAGGCGCGTGCCGTGACTCTCTCACGATGCGGCTGGGGATTTGGCCTCGGTCCTTTTCGGGACATTATTTGCCGCGAGACAGAAGCGCGTGGGGCGAGGCGCACGCGCCGCCGGCTTCGGCGGACACATGTGGCAGTGGCGGCAGCTGAGAGAGTGGGGCGATGAGTCGGTTCTCAGACGGTTGGGGAGCGACGAACTGCTATAGAAACTTGGGAGAAGAGTTGCCGGTCAAAGCCATTAAGGTCATGTTTGGTAAGCAATCAAATAGTAAAAATTTCCATTAATCTTTTATTGACCGGAAGTAATTTTGAAACAGAATCATATTCGGTAAAATTTTTGTTCTCGAGAATAAATTTTTATTTTTTATTCCTGAAAGTAAATTTAAAATTGAAATTAAGAATAAAAAAATTGATTAGCATTCCCAAAACAGTTCGATTAAAAATTCAGTCATATTTTTTTATTTTTTCTTCCCTTTTCTTCTTCTTCCATCCATCACCGTGGTGTCATCATGCCACCACCGCCACAAACATTGCCGACCCCACAAGGTGACAAAATCAAATTGCGATCAATCAATTGGTCCAACAAACTTGCTAGGGTTGGGCGAGCTTGCCTGAACCCTAGCCGGCTTGGGCTCCCCTTGATCGAAAACCGGTCGAGACTCGGCCAGAGCTCGCCCTCCTCCTCCAGAGACCCTGGCTTGACCTCGTTGAGCCAAGGTGAGGTCGACCTGGCCCATGGCGGGCCGGGCAAGAGATCTTGACTCCTTGCGATCTTGACTTTTTTTTTAGTTATTTGATTTGGGTTTATTAATTAGTAATTTCAATTTTTTTTAATATTAAAAATTAATATATTATTTAATGTAATTTGGGTGAGGCCGCTCATCCGGCCCATGGCTCTGATCGAGCCTTGCCCCCGGTGAGGCTCGACCACCTAGACACTAGGGCTAGATCGCATTAGCTTTGGTGAGGTTTTAAAATTACCAAAAAAAAAAAAACTTCAAATTACAAAGAAAAAATGTTCTTTTTCTTTTGTAAGAATAATATTAACTAAAGCCAAAGCGAAGCAAAAACTCAGCACCAAAACTTACACTCACGAGGACACAATTAGAGTGAGTGGAAGGGTGCAAGGAAAAACAGACCACACTTGCTTTGGTGCAAAAAGGCAAAAAGCCCAACAACAACACAAGTGCAAAGAAGAACCCCACGGTAAGATTGGTAGGTGGTGATCAGTCCGCCCCAATGTAGGTTATCCACCCAAGATTTGTTCGTCAAGCAAAATTGAATCGTTGGCTTAGGTCATTCCAAGGTTGGTGATCGGCGACTTGAAGATGAAGAAGAAGGGAAAGAAAGGAAAAAAAAAAAGTAATAAAATTATTTAAAAATTAAAAGAAAATAATTTGGAGTATAAATTTTTTTGATGCCAATATACCAAACGCATTCCATTACGAATAAAAAGGAACATTTGTCGAGTTATCAAACGTGTTCTTTTGTTTAGAAATTGTTTTCAAAAATAGAATAAAAAAGATATATTTCTGATAAAAAATTGTTTACAGGAACATAAACGTTACCAACACACGTCCTAATTTGACTCGGGAAGAAAATGACTTTAGCCAGATTAAATTGAAGGCAAATTACCTCGAAAACAAAACTCCAAATTACGGAAGAAAAAAAAAAAACATTGTTCTTTTCCTTTTTCAACGTCAAGTTAAATGTATCAAATTTCGTTAAATTTAAACTTCTCTTCGCATCTTAGGAAAAAGACATATCTCGTACATAATATAGAAATCGCACTTAAAAAGAGTGAACAATTAGCTAAATGCGCGATGTGTCATTAAGTAGTGAACCAATCACTGTTCTGGAAGAAGGAAGAGACAAGAGGGCCTCACGGAGTGGAGTCAAAAATCCATAATAGAGTCTGATGGTTAGAAAAAATCGATTGTACCGTGCCGAAAGGAAAACCACTTTTCAAGCATGGCGAGCGATGGCCACGCTAAAGTATGTGAATTCTTGGTGCATAATTGGTGCCTCGAAAAAGCACAAGATGCCCCAAATATAGTAACGTACCCATGTAACTTTACCATCTCTTCCTCCTTCGTGACCTATCTTCGAATAGCTTCCATACATGTAGTAGCTCATTCGACATGGGCCGTCGAGTCTCGTCGATCCCACGCAAGTCTCATATGATCCAACTATTCATTATAAGCTAAAATAGTTTGACGTAGAACGACTCGAGAGTGCCTAATGATTTTCCCATATCCTCCAAAAAAATTTTAAAAAGAATCGCCAAGCTTTTTCCCCATCTCCATGTCCATCCAGCCCTCATATTTCTCACCCTCACATTTTCTTGATCCTCCATCACCCTCACCAACCAAACCTCAAGAATCTCTCTCTCTCTCTGTCAAGAATCCGGCATGGGGGTGAGCAACAACGTGACGTCGGTCCTCAACTTCATAGCCTTCCTCTGCTCCGTCCCCATCATCGCCGCCGGGATCTGGCTGGCCTCGAAGGCCGACAACGAGTGCACCCACTACTTCCGGTGGCCGGTCGTCATCCTCGGCACCCTCGTCCTCCTCGTCTCCCTCGCCGGCTTCGTCGGGGCCTACTGGAACAAGCAGGGGCTCCTGGCCTTCTACCTCTTCTGCATGGCCATGCTCATCGGCCTCCTCCTCATCGTCCTCGTCTTCGCCTACGTGGTCACGCGGGAGGACGGCGGCTACTCCGTGCCCGGGCGGGAGTTCCGGGAGTACAGCCTCGGCGGGTACAGCGCGTGGCTCAGGGACCACGTCACCGACCCCGAGAACTGGGTCAAGATCAGGGCTTGCCTCGCCGAGTCCGATGTCTGCACCAGGTTGGCGCAGAACTACGTCACTGCCGACCAGTACTTCGCTGCTCAAATCTCTCCTCTTCAGGCAACTCTCTCTCTCTCTCTCTCTCTGTTTCTTTCTCTCTGGGTTTGTCATCCACCTTTTTCCCCTGTTTTGTCCTGTGTTTCTTCTATACTCTGTCCAGGAAAAAGACAGCGTTTTGATGCGTGTTTCTTCTGTCTTTCTTCATTGCTTTCGACGGAAACGACATGGGTTAAGGTTGAAATGTATCTTTCTTGGCCCTTTTGCCTCTTCTGTACTAGCGCTAAGGAATGCCTGGAAAGTTCATGAACTTCACTCCCTACAGAGTCCTTCTGCAATAGGAACTGATGTCTTTTGCTTCTCTCATCTCTTGTGAACTTGAGCATAAAATGCCCTTCTAGATGATACCCATTCCAGGCGAGAATCAAGTAACCACATCAATGGGCAATTAACTACACAATCGGGGAATATAAGTTGTAACTGACAGAGATAGTTGTTTGTTGTTCCCTTTAGGAACTCCTGAGTTCTCATGGTGATTCGGGTTGCTGGTGAAGTTGAGGTGGTCGCTTGGAGTTACTGGAATTTAGTACAAGTTAGCACTTTTGGTCTTAGTTTAGGTCGAAATCAAGAAGGGACCTTTCGTCGATCAGGTTTTTTTTTATATATATCCTGTATCTGGGGCTATAAACATCCCACGTTCATTAACCCCATTGACTGATCGATCTGGTCCGACCACCCGGGACACTGTTTAAGATCTTTCATATCTTGCAGCAGCACGGGGAATTCGCTTTAGGGGACTCGAGAATCAAATCTTGGGTCCCTCTCTTGGTGCTATAATGGGCATATATGCACCCACCTCTGCTCAAATAATTTATAATCATGACGTTCAGATTAAAAATTATGGTCAGAACAGTAAGAGTCAAGGTCTGTAGTTTGTCTTTTTGTCTCTTTGTCTGGGAAAAGATCGAGAGAAAAATGTTGTGGTTGCCAGCTCTGGCGCACGTACTCGCATAATTCCGCGGGGGTTGCTTTTTGTTCTTATCCTGAGTTGAATCCTTTGGGCTAAAGCCTAAATTGTTTCCAATCATGGTTGAAATTATTTACATCGTGAAAAAGTTCCCATTCCTTGTGGATGCCTCTTTTGTGATCACAGTCGGGATGCTGCAAGCCGCCCACGGTCTGCGGGTACAGCTACGCGAACCCGACGCTGTGGCTGAACCCGACGAACCCGACGGCCGACCCGGATTGCTACCTGTGGAGCAACGACCAGGCCCAGCTCTGCTACAACTGCAACTCCTGCAAGGCCGGCCTGCTGGGGAACCTGAGGCACGAATGGAGGAAGGCCAACGTGATCCTGATCGTGGCCCTGGTGATCCTCATCTGGGTCTACCTCATCGCGTGCAGCGCCTTCAGGAACGCCCAGATCGGAGACCACAAGTAGTAGTAGTGACAATGTAAATGTCTTCCTGCTTAGAGAAAAGAAGAGACTTTGGGTTCCCTTTTCTTGGAATTTTTCTTAGGTGGTGGTTCTTTCGGGCGTTCTTGTCACCATTGGCGTATATATTCCTGATTGTGCTTTTGTCATTTTGGGATCGGTACGACGTGGCTTTCCTTAGCTTTAGGAAGGATGCCTTATCTTTCTCGTCTGACCATTGGGACTTCTTTTGCACAGAGAGAGAGAGAGAGAGAGTTGAATTGGACGGTGGGGGGACATGTTATCTTTGGGATAAGCATTTATTGTCACACCCTGTCGCCAGCTTGATTGCTTATGCATAGGTTCTAGCGTTATGGTACATAATAATATTGTCAGCTTCTGCGGTTCTTTCTATTCTATTGAAGCCAAGGGGTTCCCAGCTGCTATCATTTGGGGATGCGCGCCCTGATGCAGTTCTTTTTTAGGCCCGTATTTTAAGGTCTACCAATTTTATTTCATCTTATATGTATTTACCAATATCCACGGCACCGGCCAACCACCGGCCATGAAGAGAGCGCTTTTATGTCTTGGAATTCTCCGGTACGGGGTCTCTGTTGTGCATTATTAAATCTATGCAAATCTTTTTTCTATGACAAAAGTACAATCCAAGTGCTAAAATTTGATATGAAGAGATATTTAAGTATTAAAAGTTAGGAAAGTAACACTCAAGTATAACTTTTTTTGAAAAATGAAACATTTGAATGTCACTTCTGGCGAACTCAACTGGAAATCTTATGTGACAATTTTTTTATCAATTTTGCTTACCTACGTGGCTAGTTGGAGAGTTGACTTAAGAAAAAACGCAAAAACGACATCGTTTTGGTACGGATTTGAATTTTAATATAAAAAATTAATTAAATTAAATTATAAAAAATCAACATATTTTTTTTAAAAAAAAAAGAAGAGAAAAGAAGAAGATGAACAGTTTCAAGTAGCTGAGGGCTTAGCCCTTGCCGCTGTCATCGAGAAGGGTCGATGATGTGGGGGCCGGGGGGGGGGAAGGGTCGGCCAGGGTCACGAGGGCTGAGCCCTCGCCGCCTGCAATTCCCATCTCTCTTTCTTTCTCTCTCTTTTTTTTTTTTTTTTTTTATTTTAAATAAATTTAGTTTTAAATTTAATTTGATTAATTTTTATATTAATTATTTATCCATGTCGGTAGCAAAACGACGTCGTTTTTGCACACGTCAACGTGCAAAACGACATCATTTTGCACTTGCCTCGCCGAAAAAATCGCCATGTCGCATTTTGGTCGAATTTTCTTGCTTGTTGACACTTAAGGGTGCGCATGACAACGCTTATTGGCTGAGGAAGAGTTTTTTTTTCTTCAGAAATAGTTCTTTTCTATTTCTATTCTGGGGAACAATTTCTAAGTAAAAGAACCATTTTGACAATTTTTTTTGTTTCTCGTTTCTGCTCCAAATCTATTCCTCGGGCTAACTTTCTATTCCGGGGAATAGAAAAATAACATTTTTGCGTTACCAAACGAGTTTCTGTTATTATTTTGTTCCTCGGAACAAAAGAACAGAAATTCTAAGAAATAGAAACGATACCATGCACAGGCTAAGTGATTTATTTTACTCCGATTTTGATACTAAGTATCACTTTCTTAA
Source organism: Eucalyptus marginata (assembly GCA_014182565.1). Lineage (NCBI taxonomy): Eukaryota > Viridiplantae > Streptophyta > Magnoliopsida > Myrtales > Myrtaceae > Eucalyptus > Eucalyptus marginata. Next base: position 8,126,334 of record CM024587.1, on the reverse strand, counting down.
CTTTTAATACTTAAGTATCCATTCATGTCAAGTTTTGACATTCTAGGTGTCTGACACTCCTTTTTTTTTTCTAATGGATTGATCAAATTGGGAACTACTCGGATCGTACCAAACTGACCGATTAAATTCAATTCTTGAGAGTGTTGGTTCGGTTCTAGGTTCCTAAAAGTGGAAGCAGTGTTCGGGCAGTTTGGTTTCCGATTCCAAAGGGGAATCTGATTAGATCGAACTTATTGAATATACTTTTTTATTTTAGTATATCTTAAAAAAAATTAGTAAAATGTGAACTAAATACTATTTGGGTCCGATCCCAAGTAGTGGAAAAAAAAGGTAATGGGAAAAAAGTAGTGGGAAAAAAAAATATGACTTGGTTCTCAGTTCTAAGGTATCGGATCAAGAACAGATCATTCTTACTTTTAGCCTATGGAAGGGAAGCTCTTTCAAAAGGACTAGGAAGATCGATGTATTAATAAACCACGGAAAAATTCATCGCCTCGAGTTTTCCTATCTAAAGGGGATTCCTCGTCGTAGAAAATAAGATATCTGAGCTCAGACCGTAGATAGAATGGAGTTCGGCCGGCGGAGAGCTAGGATGCTGAAGGGAACTTGCTTCTTATCATGTTCAGAGCACACATACACTCTTAAAGACATGTATTGCAAATAAACAACGCATGCTTATATACAAAGCTGATCTAAGTTTTTTAGGCAATAGCAGTAACTAATGTGCCCCTAAAATCACCTATTTTAGGTGCACCCGCCGCTCCCAAACCGCTGTATAGAGTTTTGAAGTACAACGAGTGGCTATAAGATAGCAGCTTACCTCATAGAGGGCAAATTTTTAAGGGGTAGAGGGCATTTGAGGACGCATTAGTTGAAGACCATCTGACTTTCTTTCCCTACTTGGATAAGGCGACGCTTCTGCAACTCTCGTATCTCAAGCTGTCGAGGCCTTTCTCGAGTACACAATGTACATCGGATCCGATCGCCCAGGGTTTGGAGAAATATCCACAGCCTGTAGATGGAAATGTTGCATGAATTTGGCTCATCAAACCATGGCAAACAGAAAATTGTGAATATAGAACATAAACAGAAATAAGGACCCAATGATTTAGGAACAGTTCGACATTTTCCGAATCACAAATTCTTCCATTCCTTTATTATTTCTGGGTGATAACCAAACACGACAATCAAAATACTTGGTCACTTCTTTCCTGAGCTCCATTCTTTCTCACCGGATGTAATGGAAGTGTCTCAAAATTTAGATCTATGCAACAAGTAAGGAAAGTCAACCGCTCTGCTGAGAAGCAAAAGGCGTTTTGGGAAATGCAAGTGTATGTTGCATCAGAAGTTTGCTAGCCAAGGAGCCACGGGTCCCATGTATCCTATGGTGCAGCTTAAAATTTCATTCTCCATTTCTACTGATATTTTTACTAAAAGGAGTGCTGGTAGAAATTGGCAGATATATTAGTTTTTATGTGTGATTCCATCCACATGATTCAAGGGCATTGAAGCCAGTTTCTTGAAAAAGCAGTTGCTCTTTAAAGCTCAAATGCAAACATATGTAATGGCATTGACACCGTCTCTGAAATTCATCTTCCATCCGCGGTGTATGGTATATGAAGACACGGATGGATAGTTACCCAGGCCCTGCATTGCTAGCGGCCAGAGCCACCAGAAGCTGGTTTTGCTTATGACATTCTCTTCATATTAAAGCGATAAGTATCTTCGCTTTTCAAGAGATTAGAATCGCTATCATCATAGCAAGTGATACTAAAAGGTAATATAAATATTACCTGAGGAGGCTCGAATCCTCCTGCATAATGGAAGTACGAACCAACAATCAAAACATGATCTGTATCACCTGTCAATGTCCATATTGAGATCGCTTTAGTCCAAAAGCAGCGGTCTGAGAAACTGTTTCACCAAGAAAGATATCAGAAGTGCTTTATCACAGGCAAGGCACAACAATCTGGGCACTAACAAAAACAGTTAGAATATCTTTATAGAACAACGAGTTTAACAAGGCCTTTGATTTTAGGTTAAAAGATGAATATATTGGTGCTGGCACACTCTATAACCACTACAACAGGCTATTATGCTGATTTCTGACACCATGAAATCATGTAGTTGTGGAACTTACTGTGATGAACATGGAAAGCAAAATCTGCAAATGCTGGAGTACAATATTTTTCACAGAAGTGGGAACTTGAAACATTAAAAGATGAATAACTCTTTGTGAACATGTTCATCACCTCATTATTGCCTGGCCTCCTGGCTTAAGAATCCGAGACATCTCCTTGAAAACATCAAGAGGCTTAGTCAGATAGTCAACACTGACCTGTGAAATGACCAAGTTAGGTTTGGTTAATAACTGGGTGAAGGTTACTGGGATGCAGGTTTCTCATAGTTGACTTCTCCATTACCAATCTATCATCTTAATGCAATTTGTACTTCAATACCATGACAGAGGAGCACATTTTAGAGTAGGTAATTTCTCATTCTGAACTGGAAGAGGTGAATAATTATTTCAGTTGACTCCAATAATGGGGCAAAGTCAATTAAATCTACTTAGATTGAAGATAAACCGTAGAGCAATCTCTGGCTATCTGAGTTATGCTCGAGGAGAAATTCTTCTTACCACATTGGTGATAACGTCAAAGGAATTATCTTCAAATGGAAGTTTAGGATTCACATTCAAGTCTTGGACAATGTACTCAGTCAGGACCTACAGAACCAGCGACAGGACTTAATATGCGTCTCCTTATACACAATTAGAACATAGTATCTAAAATATAAGACAAGCCCTCTTTTTATCCAGGGAATATAATTTGACCGGACATTAATGCCTCACCGAATTCTGCTTGAGCTCTTCCTCGTTCATTCCCATTCCGACCATCCTCTCTTGCTTGTATCCTGCTGGATAATGGCTTATCTAGATGTTTAGCAATTAAAGGATTTGTCAGGTTAGATATAAGAATGTATTAAGAGGCTGCTTTCAAGATAGAATGTCTTACCCAACTGCTACAAATATCGAGGATGCTGACTCCTGGACTGTTGCTAGGAGGTAAGACCCTTTAGTAAAATTTGGTAAGTGCAGCAATGGCTGGATCATCTATATGTGTCACGAAACGAGGAGCCTTGTAGAACAAAGAATCCAGAGACCTGTCCCCCAAAGAAATGCAAATTTCTTAGTATAAAAAGCTATAAAAGCCAGTACCATAGCTCCACATTTAGGATATTGATGAAAAATTCTTGCATTTTCACGTATTGCGACTGCAACTATGACCTAGTAGGTGCTGATCTAATAAGATTGAAGACCTGGCAGGAAAACATCTCAAGTCAGCAATAACTCCATGTTATAATCACAATATTGTGATTATCATGTTTCTTAGATGATGTGGCTGCATGACAGTCGCTGTGAACCGTGTCTTATCATTCAAAAGTGACAACATTACTGTGTGGGGATATTTTTGTGTTCAAAAAACAAAAGAATCTCCATCACGACTAGTGAAGTTCTTGCTCACACTCAGAAAGCATGAGAAAAACAGCTTCCGAACATCATGAATCCAGTCAAGTTGAAGTATGAAATGAATGCAAATCAATAAGCGCATTAAGAAAAACATGTCTTCTAAATTAAACAGAATTCACTTCCAACAGAAGTTCAGTTAAGGAGGTTACACATCAACTCGCTGAAAATCCTCCTCTTTGAATGGAAATTGTTCTGGCCATTCCACGTTCTTCAATACCTATAGGATCCCCATTTCAATCAAGATAAAACCATAATCGGGGAAAGGAGAAAAAGAAGCAAAAAGACAATGTATCATTGACAAAAGGCCTAGTTTAAGAAAGGTTTTCAATGGTATTTTGCAGATTACCAACTCTGTAGAGTATATTAATTTGCGTGGCAAGAAAAATTCACACACCGGGCGGTCACCATCTCGATTAACCCGAAGCAAGATCATTTTCCCCCCTCAACAACATGGACCAAAATTCACTTACAGCCCCATGAGCACCACCAGAGTGAACTACTCAATGGACTCTTCTATGACAACGCAATCTCTTCATTCACAAGGAAACCCCCAAAACCACGGATTCTAAAGAAACCCAGAATCTCAAACGCCCCAAACCAAGAAACGAAAGAAAAGAACTCCAAAATTCGCAACAACTATGATCACAACCCAAGAAACAGAATGCCCAACACAGAAAAATCAAAGAAACAACCCCCTATGATGCCCGGAAGCCCCTGCACAAGAAAAGGGCCGTCCGTCAGTCACCTGTTCGACGTTCGAAGAAGGCCTCGCGGAGAAGAGGAAGGACTTCCCGCCAAGTGCACCACCGGACGTGGCCATGGACAGTGAGCCCAGATACGAAGCTCCGAGGCCCAAAACCAAGCGCCGAGCTGGTCTGAAAGCGGCTCGGCCTCGCGTTCAGGGCATGGCGTTACGAGCCGGAATTCAGAGCACGGGCCTTCAGAAAAGGGGAGCTGAGGACGGAGGGAGTGAACCAACACCCGCCAAGATGCGAGCATTCGGGTGGAGTCCAAGGTGGAGATACCCTTCTTCGTTTGAGAGCGGCAGAAGTCGTCACGTTCGTGGACTTCTTACAGAACATTTGTAGACATCTGCTTGGTTGGGTCGCTGTGTCGTCGAGTGACAAGACACCCTCGGTTGAGTCGAGCTCAATTTTGCGAATCATGTATTATGAATTCCTTTTCATCTTAAGTTTACGAAATTTTCACAATATATAGATATTGATGTGCAAATTCACACTTAGTTCTTCATAACTTTTTGAAATTCGAATGATATTTTAAGTAGATATTGATGCTAAGGATGGTAGTTATTGATGTGCAAACCACGTGCAAACCGCGTGCTTTGTTTCGCTTTTACTTGCATCCGATAATTTTGAATTTTATTTTGTTGATGTTGTTGCATACGTTTTTTAGTTAGGGCTGAGCTACTTGTTAGGTAAATGCTAAGGATGGTAGTTGATAATCACATGTCATAATCAAGTTCTTTAACCATTTCAAGTAGCGTCATATGTTCACATCAGTTCCATTTCTATGAAGCTAGGGTACCTTCGATAACCGCATTAAACGCTGGAAAGCTCAATTTTCCGCTTCTAATGTCGTATCAAGTGCGTTTGATAACTTTTACATACATCCAACTTAACTGATTATTTTAAGTCAATAATCACTTAATGTGGTAAGTGAGGAAGGACTTCCTCATATGGTCAATCCCTTCCAACAATGCGCACTATTCTCTGTTCAGTAAAAAACTAATAACAATCATATATTAGTTTTTCCTCTGATATCCAAAAAAAAACTTTTAATTTTTCATTTTCAGTACTTAAGGTTAAAAGGCTTCATCACTCAAATATTTAAACACATTCCCCAGCTGAAAATTGGAGATAGAATGTAGTTCGGCCAACAAAAAGCTAGGATGCTGAAGGAACTCATTTCTTACTAATGTTTAAAACCACATGACACTCTTTAAATGGAAATTGTTCTGGCCATTCCACGTTCTTCAATACATATAGGATCCCCATTTCAATCAAGATAAAACCATAATCGGGGAAAGGAGAAAAAGAAGCAAAAAGACAATGTATCATTGACAAAAGGCCTAGTTTAAGAAAGGTTTTCAATGGTATTTTGCAGATTACCAACTCTGTAGAGTATATTAATTTGCGTGGCAAGAAAAATTCACACACCGGGCGGTCACCATCTCGAACAGCAAGTTAACCCGAAGCAAGATCATTTTCCCCCCTCAACAACATGGACCAAAATTCACTTACAGCCCCATGAGCACCACCAGAGTGAACTACTCAATGGACTCTTCTATGACAACGCAATCTCTTCATTCACAAGGAAACCACCAAAACCACGGATTCTAAAGAAACCCAGAATCTCAAACGTACCCAATCAAGAAACGAAATAAAGGAACTCCAAAATTCGCAACAACTATGATCACAACCTAAGAAACAGAATGCCCAACACAGAAAACTTGAAGAAACAACCCCCAACGATGCCCGGAAGCCCCGGCACAAGAAAAGGGCCGTCCGTCAGTCACCTGTTCGACGTTCGAAGAAGGCCTCGCGGAGGCGAGGAAGGACTTCCCGCCAAGTGCACCATCGGACGTGGCCATGGACGGTGAGCCCAGATACGAAGCTCCGAGGCCCAAAACCAAGCGTCGAGCTGGTCTGAAAGCGGCTCGGCCTCGCGTTCAGGGCATGGCGTTACGAGTCGGAATTGAGAGCACGGGCCTTAAGAAGAGGGGAGCTGAGGACGGAGGAAGTGAACCAACACCCGCCAAGATGCGAGCATTCGGGTGGAGTCCAAGGTGGAGATACCCTTCTTCGTTTGAGAGCGGCAGAAGTCGTCACGTTCGTGGACTTCTTATAGAACATTCGTAGACATCTGCTTGGTTGGGTCGCTGTGTCGTCGGGTGACAAGATGCCCTCGGTTGAGTCGAGCTCAGTTTTGCGAATCATGTATCATGAATTTCTTTTAATCTTTAAGTTTACGAAATTTTCACAATATATCAGTATTGATGTGCAAATTCACACTTAATTCTTCGTAACTTTTTGAAATGATACTTTAAGTTGCACAGGGAAAACAAGCGCGTCCTTTGTTTCGCTTTTTTTTTTTTTTTTTTTTTTTCTTTTTGGCCCTACTTACTCCTATTTTAACTCTCACTTTCTCGACTTTCGCCCGCTCTCTGCCGGGCGTGGGAGTCAAAACCCACTCTTAAAACTAATTCGTCCCCACCCCAACCCCCTGAGAAGGTAGGGATTCGAACTCCCCACCTCCTCCTTCCAAGTTGGAAGGGTGGCCACCTGCAGAAACCCACCTGGTTAATCGGTTAAGTTTTTTTTTTTTTTTTTTTTTTCGGTCCTATGCTAATCTTACTACTAACACTTACTCGACTTTTTTGCCCTGCTTTTTGGAGGGCATGGAAGTCGAAACCCACTCCCGAAATGAAATCGTCCTCACCCCAATCCTCCTCGGTGGGGATTTGAACCCCAACCTCCCCTTCCAAGATGGAATGGTGGCACCGGCGAACCCCCACTTGCTGGTTCAGTTAAGTTGGATGTATGTAAAAGTTATCAAACGCACTTGATACAACATTAGATGTGGAAAATTAATGCGGTTATCAAAGGCACCCTATCTTCATAGAAATAATTTCAGTTATTAAATGCGTTAAAGCCAAATCTCTTTGCAATCACAGATATGCTGATGAGACATTTACAAGGGCCGGCAAATTTTGACATGAATTGACACGATTATATGGCAACACGAACTGATGTGAACACATGACACTACGCTTTTACTTAAGCGTCAAATAATTTAGAATTTTAGTTTGTTGATGTTGTTGCATACGTTTTTTTAGTTAGAGCTGACTTGCTTGTTAGGTAAATGCTAAGGATGGTAGTTGATAATCACATGTCATAATCAAGTTCTCTACCATTTCAAGTAGTGTCATGTGTTCACATCAGTTCGTGTCGCCTTTGGGTTTGCCATATAATCGTGTCAATTCATGTCAAAATTTGCCGGCCCTCGTAAATGTCTCATCAGCATATCTGTGATTGCAAAGAGATTTGGCTTTAACGAATTTAATAACTGAAATTATTTCTATGAAGATAGGGTGCCTTTGATAACCACATTAAACGCTGAAAAAGCTCAACTTTCCACATCTAATGTTGTATCAAGTGCGTTTGATAACTTTTACATACATCCAACTTAACCGATTACCACCCTTCCAACTTGGAAGGAGGAGGTGGGGAATTTGAATCCCTATATTCTCAGGGGGATTGGGGTGGGGATGAATTAGTTTCAGGAGTGGGTTTCGACTCTCACGCCTTGCAAGGAGGCAGGGTAAAAGTCTGAGAGTGAGTTAGAGTAGGAATAGTATAGGACTGACAAAAAAAAAAAAAATTAACTGATTAATTTAAGTCAATAATCACTTAATGCGGTAAGTGAGGAAGGACTTACTCATTGGTTAAGTGATGAAAGATTCAATGGAAATTAAAATCTCACCCATTCTCTGTTCAGTAAAAAACTAATAACAATCATAATTTAGCTTTTCCTCTGTTATAAAAAAAAAAAAAAAAAACTTTTAATTTTTCATTTTCAGTACTAAGGTTAAGAGGCTTCATCACTCAAATATTTAAACACATTCCCCAGCTGAAATTGGAGATAGAATGTAGTTCGGCCAACAAAAAGCTAGGATGCTGAAGGAACTCATTTCTTACTAACGTTCAAAACCACATGACACTCTTTAATATGACATGAGTCACAAATAAACAAAAAATTGATTCAATCTATAACTAACAGCATCAACTCAAATGGCAAGAGTTGATAATCACTTACACAGTAAAATGCCAACAGTTAACTGGCCTCTAAGATCACCTATTTTTATGTGCACCCAAAAGTACAATGAGTAGCTATATACCTCATAGAATGCGTCGTCCTAGCGAATTATAAGTGGTAGCGGCCATCTGAAGATGCATTAGTTGAAGACCATCTTACTTTTTCTCCCTACTTTGGAAAGGGCGATGTCTTGCGCGCTCTTGAATCTCAAGCCGTCAAGGCCTTTCTTGAGTACACTACGTACATTGGATCTGACCGCCCGGGGTTTGGAGAAATATCCACAGCCTGTAGATGGAAATGTTGTATGAATTCAATTCATCAAAGCCCCCACATACAGATAGTCGTGAATACAGGACATATGTAGAAAGAAGAACCTGATGGTTTAAGAACAGTTTCAACAATTTAGAATCATAACTCTTCATTTTTTCATTATTTCCGTGTGATATCCAAACACAAGAATTGATATACTCGGTATGTTCTCTCCCTCCCTTCATTCTATCTCACCAGATGTAACCGCAATGTCTCAAGAGTTAGATCTATGCAACAAGTACGGAAAAGAAAATGCTCCGCAAAGAAGCAAAAGACGTTTTGAGAACTGCAGTAGAAAGGAGGAGACCAGCTACGTGGATTTTGCATCAGAAGACAGCTTGCCAACCACAGTTAACAAGCATTATATGTTGCAGCTTAAAAAATCATTCTGCGTTTCTACAGACATTTTCACTAAAAGAAGTGCTGATGCAAACTGGCAGAGTTAGTAGTTTCCATGCGTGATGCCACATACACGATTCAAGTGCATTGAAGCCAGTTTCTGCAGTAAGCAGTTGCTCATTAAAGCTCAAACATATACATATGTTACGGCATTGACACCGTCCCTGGAAATTTATCTTCCATCCGCAGTGTAGGATCTACGAGGACAGGAATAGTTACCAACAACCATAGAGCCATCTGCTTTTGCTTATGACACTCTCTTTATATTTAAGCGATAAGTATTTTGCTTCAAGAGATAAGTATTGCTACATAATAGCAAGAGATACTAATAGGTAATATAACTATTACCTGAGGAGGCTCGAATCCTCCTGCATAATGGAAGTACGACCCAACAATCAAAACATGATCTGTATCACCTGTCGATGTCCATATCGAGATTGCTTTGGTCCAAAAGCAACGGTTGGAGAAACTGTTTCACCGAGAAGAATATTAGAAGTGCTTCATCACAGGCAAGGAGGAACTAACAAAATGGTTAGAATATCTTTATAGAACAATGAGGTTAACAAGGCCTTTGAGTTCATTTTAAAAGACGAATATATTGGCGCTGGCTTATTCTAAAACCATGACATTATCAAGGCCTTTTCCGTGTTTTGGTTAAAGGATGGTGCTGGCACATTCTATAAACACTACAATAGGCTATTATGCTGATTTCTAACATCACAGAATCATGTGGTCATGGAACTGATTGTGATCAACATGGAAAACAAATCCTGCAAATACTGGATTATGATATAGTGTCCTTGGAAGTTGGAACTCAAAACATCAGAAGAAGCTCCTGAATAATAAACTCTGTGCGAACATATACATCACCTCATTATTGCCTGGCCTCCTGGCTTAAGAATCCGAGACATTTCCTTAAAAACATCGAGAGGCTTACTCAGATAGTCAACACTGACCTGTGCAACGACCAAGTTAGGTTAGGTTAACAACAGGGTAAAGGTTACTGGGATGCAGGTTTCTGATGCTTCTCCATTCCAAATCCATCATCTTAGTGCAACTTATACTTGGATACCATGACACAGGAGCACATCCAAGTATAGGTAACTTGCCATTCTGGACCGGAAGAGGCAATTTGTTATCTAACTCCAATAATCAAGCAAAGTCGACTAACAGAGGAGGGAATAAACCCAAATACAGTGCCTGCAGTTGGATGACTAACAAAAATGCCGCAGAAAATTAACAAAAGCTGGTCCAAATATTTAGTTAGAGTAGAATCCTAAAGACATTAAATAGCAATCTATGGCTCTCTGAATTATCCTCAAGAAGGAGAGAGTTCTCTTACCACATTGGTGATGACGTCAAAGGAATTATCTTCAAATGGAAGTTTAGGATTCACATTCAAGTCTTGGATAATGTACTCAGTTAGGACCTACAGAACCAGTGGCTGGACTTAAGATGATCTCCTAATACACAATTAGAACACAGTATCCAAAACATAAAACAACCCCTTTTTTATCCAGGGAAAATAATTTGACTGGACAATAAAGCCTCACCGAATTTCGCTTGAGCTCTTCCTCATTCATTCCCATTCCTACTATCCTCTCTTGCTTGTATCCTGCTGGATAATGGCTTATCTAGATGTAGCAGATAAAGGATTGTCAGGTTAGAAATAAGAACGTATTAAGAGGCTAATTTTGAAATAGAATGTCATACCCAACTGCTACACATATCAAGGATGCTGACTCCTGGACTGTTGCTGGGAGGTAAGACCTTTGAGTAGAACTTAGTAAGTGCAGAAATGGCTGGATCGTCTATGTGTGTCACGAAACGAGGAGCCTCATAGAACAAGGAATCAGAAGATCTGCCCTAAAGAGACGCAACTTTCTTAGTATAAAAACTTAAAAAAACTAGTATCTTAGCTACACAAGTAGGATATTGACAAAAAAAATTATTGCATTTTCACGTATCGCACATGCAGCTATGAAGTAGGTGCTGATCTAATAAGAAAGAAGACCCTGCAGTTACCATCTCAAGTCAGCAATAACACCATATTATAATCATAACATTGTGATTATTATGTCTCTTAGCTGATGTGGCTGCATGACTGTCACTTTGAACCTTCTCTTATCATTCAAAGTGAAATCATCGTGTGGGGATATTTTTGTTTTTAAAAAAACAAAAGAATCTCCATTGCGCCTAGTCAGACTTCTTGCTCACACTCAGAGAGCATAAAAAAAACAGCTTCAGAACATGATGAATCCAGTTAAATTGAAGTATGAAATGGATGCAAATCAATAAGTGGGTTAGGGAAAAATTGCCTGCCGAATTTAAAATAGAATCCACCTCACATAGAAGTTCAAGTTAAAGAAGTTACTCGTCAAAGCGCTGAAAATCCTCCTCTTTGAAGGGAAATTGTTCTGGCCATTCCACATTCTTCAATACCTACAGGATCCTCGTTTCCATCAAGATTAAATCATAATCAGAGAAAGGAGGAAAAAGAAGCAAAAAGACAGTGCATCATTCACAAGCGGCCTACTTTAAGAAAATGTTTCATCGGGACATCGTGCGGTTTAAAAAATTCAGACACCAGGCAAGCTTCACGAGCACCACCAAGTTGAACTACTCCATAGACTCTTTTACGACAACGCAATCACTTCATTCACGAGGAAACCACCAAAACCACGGATTCCAAAGAAACCCAGAATCTCCAAAACGTAAACCCAATCAAGAAACGAAAGAAAACGAACTCCGAAATTCGCAACGACCATCATCAAAACCCAAGAAACAGAATACCCAACAGAGAAAAAATCCAAAAAAAACAACCCCCGGTGCAAGAAAAGGGCCGTCCACCTGCTCGACGTTCGAAGAAGGCCTCGCGGAGGCGAGGAAGGACTTCCGCCGAACGCGCCGGACGTGGCCATGGACTGAGCCCAGAACGAGGCCCCGAGGCCTAGAACGAAGCGCCGAGCGGGTCTGAAGGCGGCGGCCTTGCGTCCGGCGAACGCGTTGCGGGTCGGGAGAAGCGGAGCCGTAGGAGGAAGAGGGAGCGAACGTACGCCCGCCAAAATGCGAGCGCTCATCGGGTGTGGACTGAGTTGGAGATAATTGGCCATCGTCCCTTTTCGGTTCGCGAGTCGATGATGGACGTTCCACGTTGGTGGCCTTATCGAACGTTGGAAGGCAATTTGGGTCGCTGCCGATTTCTGGCCATTCGAGGAAGGCCTGTCAAACGTGGCTACTGGAAAAACCTCTACTTGTGCTCTAATTGAAGCTTGGTTCAAGTTTCCATCGAAATTTACCTCGCTATTGTTAAGATTGAGCGTACAATTACGAAGAAATAGAGAATGAAGGCAAGGAAAAGAAATCAAGACACGAGGATTGTTACGGTCCTTAATTATAAGAGAAATAGATTATGTATACTGGCAATGGCTCAAACTATAAAAACTCTTGACCGTCACCCCGTCATCGGGAGTCGTGGAGCACGACTCCCGTACCATCCTATCAATGGGAAGTATGAATTACGCTCTCAACAACTATGACAAATTGAGTTGTGTTGAGACAGCTTATTAATAGAATAATTAAATATTAAATCACGTCTTTATGTAATAATTTAAATTTTAAAATAGTTTGTATTGACCATACAAAATCTCATATAGTATCAGAGTAGGAACTCATGAATTCAAAAGCTTAAGTTTTTATAATAGTTGATAGTAGTTTTGCAAAATCTCGCATTTATCTTATCGACTGCCACGACCTCACACTTATCTTATCGAACATTCAGTTGAGTCGCATTGGAAATTGCCAACCCTAGTAAATGCCATATCGTCGAGAAATTTGATCGGATTCTGGTCAAAGTCAATTCTAGAGAAATTTATTTTGATGCTTTAGATCGCTGAAATTATTTCGATGAACTAGTTATAGATTTTGCTAAAGTTAGGCTATTTTTTATAACAATCTTAAATATTGGAGAGTTTAAAATTTTAGTACGTAACATTATTAAGTGCATTTGATAACTTCTAACTATATAAAATTAATTGATTATTTTAAGTCAAAAATCACTTAATGCGGTAAGTAATGAAGGACTAACTAATTAATCAAGTGATAAAATAGTTATTGGCAATTGAAATATTATCAACTATATTGTCAAAAGTTCTAATAATGCGTACTATTCAATCTTAATTACAAAACTTTTGAGAATTATCATTAAGTTTTCGAGCATATTCAAACCACTTTTATTTTCATTTTCAGTATTTAAACACATGAGCACTTACTGTTCAATAATGTGTTCAAACGTATGTTATTTGGTGCATTTGATATACCTCAACTATACACTTCTTCATTAATTCTCGCAAGTCAAAAATATTTAAATCAAGGAAGGGCCTACTTAACTATTAAGTGAAAAAACAAATATTCGATGAAAACTAGAATCTTACCCATTTTGTACTGTTAAACCTTCCAAAGAAAATGCTTATTATTCAATGTTTGACAAAAAAAAAAGGATAAAATTAATTATTTGATTACATGTGTTATCAGACCACTTTTAGTTTTCATTTTCAGTATTTAAAAGTTAAAGACTTCGGCACTCAATGTTCAATACTTAAATTTTTAGCAAAATTTTCTTTTCCAGTTTCATCAATAGAAGGGAGTACATTCATTATTGGTTGGGCCAGAAAGTCCGCTAATTGGATTTAAGCTTAAGCACTTTTGGTTTGGGTAACAGCTATTGTTGTCCATTAGGCCATCTCCCTGAAATAATTGGGTGGGTCATCCAATGATTGCATTGCATTCGAGTCCAGGACAAAAGGCTGGATAGGATATAATTAACCATATCTCACGTTAGGCAATACAATTGGATTGAATAAACTCGTAAAGGTTTGGACAAAGAGTCGGATAATCTATCATCTTGGCCCCTAAGGGTGGGATAATTTTATTCCAACTTGGATGGATTTTATCAAAAATAAGAAATTAAGGCTCTATTTGGTAACGTTCTTATTTTTCTCAATTTCTATTCTTTTGTTTTTCGGAACAAAAAGAGAACAACAATCTATTTAGTAACATAAACTAACTTTTTTATTCCCCAAAATAGAAAATAGCCAGTGAATAGATTTAAAATAAAAACAATAAATTGAAAAAAGTAGCTTTTTTTATTTCTGAGAACAATTCTAGAAATAAGTCATTTTCTTTTTTTCTTTTCTTCTTCTTCCTCACTGCCCACCTTTTGTAGTCTGTCGCCCCTCGTTGTTGCTCATCGGCCGCCACCGCCGCCACTTGTCGGCTAGAGGAGGAGCAAGAAGAAGAAGAGAAGGAAAAAAGAAAAATCTAAAAATTTATTCCGACCGCCGGTTGCCGCCGTTTGCTGGATGCCACCGCCACCGCTGGCTAGAGGAGGAGCGAGAAGAAGAAGAAGGAGGGAAGGAAAAAAGAAAAATCTAAAAAAATTATTAAAAAATTAAAAGAAATTCTATGTTACAAAAAAAATTGTAGGTTGTGCTAAACGCATTCCTATTCTTTTTCAATTATGAGAATAGAAATTTTATGTAGTCACCGAATGCGTTCTTTTACTCAAAAAATATTTTAGGGAATAGAAATATAAAAAGACTAGTTTTGAAAAAAAATTATTTCCCAAACTAAAAATGTTCTACTAAACATACCCTAAGTGAACGATAGCGAATAGCGTCACCACCATGGCACCGCTATTGACCACTGCTTGGCCCATGCAACTCTAGCGATGCCCGGAAAATAGTCACTTGAATTTTTTTCCTCCATCAATTGCCTGTGGGTGGTCATCTTTGGGCAGATCTAGCCACCTCAAACCACCGCGAGGATCCTAGTCCTCCTTGCTTCGGTAGCCGCCCCACGGTGGTTGCACCGCGGCAAACACGATCGTGATGTGGCGGCCGCTTCATTTGCCCTCACTCATGGGTCCCCCCCTCTCTCTCTCACCAAATCTGTTCCCTATTGCGATGGTCACAGTGGTTAAGCAACCAATAGAAGTCACTCGAGATCCGCAATAGACTAAATTTTATATTTTTCTTTAAGTTATTAATTCAATTCTTTACTATTCTTTCCTTTCCTTCCAATAATTTAAAATATTCCTTAGATTTTAAAAAATTCAAAAAATATTCGTGAATTTACGTGTCGATATTTATACATTTGAAATTTTGCTCAAGATAGAAAAAGCTAAAATGAGTGCACTACCATGATTTGAAAGAAGCAAAAGGTTAAAAAAAATAAAAATCACTCAAGACAAGCCCAAGTCACCAATTCTTTTTCTTTTTCTTGATCGAAAAATGAATTTTTTTTTTTTTTTTGGGTATCATACGGGTACTGCCCACAGCGGGGGCATCCCTACAAAGCAAAGCCTAAAGGGCTGGTGGGGGAGAAAAAGTCTAGTCTAAATGAAGACATCGATTCTTATGAACTTTTGCAACCTAATCGGCAATCATGTTAGAGATTCTTAGGCCGGATTCAAGCCTCGCACACGAGAGGAGAAGGATAAGAGAGCATTCCATGATAAGCAAGCATGCGTCCCATGAGTATTGATTTGCGGAGCTGAGAGCTCTTATCAGATATATTCGGTGTGACTGAATATAAACTCTCCCAAAACTCCTCCTTTGTACGAATCGAAAACCTTCAAGCAAAGCTAGGACTTCAACGTGAGCTGGAGTGGAGGCTTTGACCGACCTACGTTGCCTGCCAACGAGGCTCCCGGTGGAGTCCCGACATATG
The DNA here is from genome assembly GCA_014182565.1 of Eucalyptus marginata. Classification (NCBI taxonomy): domain Eukaryota; kingdom Viridiplantae; phylum Streptophyta; class Magnoliopsida; order Myrtales; family Myrtaceae; genus Eucalyptus; species Eucalyptus marginata. The sequence goes on along the minus strand of CM024587.1, from coordinate 8,110,532 downwards.
CACGCTGCAGTGCCGTCCATCGTGTCCTACTCGAGAGCACCATCAACGTTAATTTTGAGTTTGCCTTTCTCTAGTGCTGCCCAGGCAAGAGAAGCTAATGATTCATTGTTTTTCCCAGATTGCCAGGCCTGAATTTTCAAGTTTTCTTGTAGGATTTGGGCTGATTCGGCAGTATTCTTTGTTTTGGAACATGGCCTTTGAATATTGCATTGTTTCGAGCTACCCAGATGCACCACAGTATCGACACAACCACTTCAAGAGAAAGTACTTTGTTCTTGTTCTCTATTAGCTTCGCTATCAAGCATCAAAATGGTTATCTCCTTTAACATATTTTGCAATTGAGGGTTAGGGGCTGACCATACTTGTTGTGCCCAAGGGCAGAGCAAGAAATTATGTTCAATTGTTTCCACCTCGGATCGACAAAGCATACAGACAGGGTCAAGTACAATTTTCTTCTTCCTCATATTCTTTCTTGTGGGGATTGCATTTCGGCATGTGCTCCATAAAGAGGTCTTCACTTTAGAGTGAGTCTTTAAGTTCGATAGAGAAGTGCTTATTGCTTTGGGTGGCTGATATGAAGATGATGGTTGGTCTGTGTTTGGTTTACTATCAATTCATTGTCTGAGTAGATTATAAGCTTTTTTTTATCTGATAGCAACCAGACTTTGTACTTCTCCACATTAGCTCATCTTTTGCCTCATTAGGATTGATAGGGATGGAAAGAATTTCCTACTTAGTCTGTTCATCAAAGAGTGCGTCTAGTTTTTGCACATCCCATTATTTTTCTTATGTGAGAATCAACTCAGCTACTTTTCTTGAATCGTTCTAGTTTGTAGGTCCACCAACAAGACCTCTTTTCAACCACCAATTTTCCCTTATATCTACTTTTTCCCATTTTCTATTGACCACATCATTGCATTGGAGATTGCTTCTCTTCCCATGTGTCGACTTTGCCAACCCCAAGATGGCCTCGCTCCTTTCTTTGCATGCCAGAATTCTTTTTATGAAAATAAATGCCTCTAAAATTTTGTTCCATAATAAATATGGGAATTTGATTAAATGCCATGCCTGTTTGCCTATCATAGCTCTGTTGACAATGAGTATGTTATTAAAGCCCATTCCTCCTTTATATTTCCTGGTTTTCAAAGTTTCCCACTCTTTCCAATGTCATCCAACCTTTGAATCACTTGTTTTCAACAAAAAAAAATTGCTATTTTTTGTTCAATAGCTTTACAAATAGAAAATGGGATTTTGAAGATTGACATTGCATATTGTGATAAGGCTTGAACCACAGTTTGTAGCAACATTTCTTTTCCTACTTTGAAATAAGATGTTCATTCCACTCTTCCAATTTCATATTCACTCTCCCCTAGATCCACAAGAACATTTGCTTCTTTAAGGCACCCCAATCTAAAGGAACTCCAAGATATTTCCTTGTATGGTCCTTAACTTCCCAGCCAAGTTATCCCTCAATGACTGAGGGCATCCTTTATTGAAGAATACACTTGATTTGTTCAAGTTAATAGCTTGTCTTGAGGCAAAACAATATTGATTGAGGATAGCTGAGAAATTCTGGCATTCAATAAGTGATCCATCTAGAAAAAATATGGAATCATTCGCAAAAAGCAAGTGCGAAAGGTAGGGTAGTGTCTATTAAGCTTAATCCCCTTTAGTCATAAGGAATGATTCTTGCTTTTCGCTTTTGACTTTTTTTCCGGATCTTACGGTGTTCGTTTTTTTATTTTATTAATATGAATGCTCATAATCTTCTAAAACGTCCTTATACATTGGCATATAAATTTACATATAACTTCTCATGAATGCTAATTTTGACTTTTGAAAAGTAGAAGCGAACAACTCCTTGACTTCTCTTAGAAAGTGAATTTCGATAATGCATCGAATACGTCCTGATCTTTTTCACTCGACGAATAAGAAACAAACCATGTTTTTGGTTCCCGCAACAGGAAAATAATTCTTTTTTACCCCACCTACATAAAGAGCACAACAAGACAAGCGGAAGTGGCCCGAACGATGGTCTCCTCCACCACGCATTCCGACAATAAAAACCTACATTAAAACTAGAGGCTCAACATCATCACGAAGCTTCCCCTTTTATCCTAAACGATTTGATTAATACAATGCAAGCGGCCAAAGCAACCACAGTTCAATTTCGCACCAGCTATGGAGTGGTAGGTGGGAGCATCATGCAGCTGCTGCTTTGGAAGAATCATGCATCGGCGCGCATGCATGCAAAGCTCCAAAGTCAACAGCTACTAACTTAGGTAGCTTCTCTTGTTGAAGGCAATTATAATATTAAGGCTCTCAAAAGGCGATGCCCGAGTGCGGCAATCATAAGATTAAGCGTCACGTTCGTACGGGAGTGCATGGACGTACGAAAGATGGGGAGTACACGGGCGGGTAGGAGTACGTCATTACATCGGCCAATGCAAACCCTAATTATAAGGAAGCAGAATTTCGGTCTCTATAGAGCTTGCGAACTAAGCATGTATGAGTTGAATGTTTTTGGCAACTGGGTACGTAGCGTATTGGTTCGCGAGATGGATTGCACGAGTCTTTTGTGGGGCAAGCTAGGCGAGGCGATTCCTCTCTCCAAACCTCGATTAGAACGTTTGATTTGTTAACCTAAGTACCCTAGCTGCATATTGAGAGGGACACGCAAATCAAAGCCACGTTTGGAGAATGAAATGGAAATCCAAGTTTCACACGTCACACGTGGCTCCTCCATCACCTCATCTCCCTTCACATACAGACAACTTCTCTGATTACATCATGCTAAACATGAAACAACTGGACAGAAACTCAAGCAACCAGACAGAAACTTAAGCAATCATTTACTGTAATCATAGAGAGAGAGAGGGAGAGGGAGGGAGAGAGGTTAGGTGAGAGAGTGGGGCCAACTGCAGAGCTCCAGAGAGAGATGGACAATTGCATGGCAAGTTCCAAACTCAGTGATGGATCAACAGCATCTTTCTCTGTCTCTGTCTCCGTGGAACTGTGAATAAGATAACAGATAAAGAAAGAGAAAAATAAAGAAATGCTTGCAAGCTAGCAGCAACTACAAGTACAGATTGTTGCTTTCTTAATGTGAATCCATATGTCATCATCAGTGGCTTAAAGCATCTGTCCCTTATGCTCTCATCCGGAGAAGTTGATCAAATGGTGACATGGATTCCCTTTCTTCTTCTTTCTTTTTCTTTTTTTCACCCCCCGAGACGTTAGTGCTCTAGTGCTGTCCAGACGATCACGTTTGTTTGGTACAACAGTAATTATTCTACAAATAATTTGTGACTCCAGTTCGTTTATGTAAAGGAAAATTGTTTCGGAGAAATTATATTATAGTTTTTCGATATTTAGATAATGAAAAATTAATCGATTTATAGAAAATATTTTTCATCAACCGGAAACAATAATAAATTTAGATTAGGAGAAAAAAACTTCTTCTTATAGCAAGAAGGAAATCACTTTTCCTAAACTGCCAAACAAATGAAAACTAACAATTTTTCTTGAGAATGATTTCTATATAAAATATTTTTCTTTATCATGAGGTTTTTAGTAAAATAAGCACACTCTTAGCGATTCTTTTATTTTCATGGTTGGTTGAGGCGTCAAGGGATTTTCAGCTTGAGGATCGAAGTTCACTAGTACAAATCCTATTAATTGCATGGAAACTGTTTTGGATAAGATCCATCGCTACATGCCGAATGTCTAAATTTAGGTTCTGTCTATTTTGCAGAAGATGAATAATTTTAAAAATATATATTTTAAAATGAACGCTCGTGTCGCTTAAAATAATTAATCAATAATAAACATTCTCATTATTGAAAAAAATTCACATTTAAATATTTTCATTGATGATGAAAATATTTTCTATTCATTCAATTTTGTAAGTGATCAATCGATCAATTTTCAAAAAATATTTTTTAAATCATTTATTTTCCGTAAAATAAACAAAATCATAATCGATACAAATGATTTGTGGGATGTTCCTGACATGATTATTTTCTGTTTATAGTCTGTCATGCATATTCATCCGTACATGATCAATCATCCCCAGTAAAATATATCATTTTATGCAAGAAGGAAGACTTGTTTGTACAAACGCCCTTGCGTTGCTTCTCTGAACTCTTTCTTGAAGCTGATTTGACCTGCAAATGAAAAAGAAAGCGTGGCTTGAGTGCTAATAAATCATACGTAGTTTCTTTGACTAACGGGAAACCCTTTGCAATCAAAAAACATCATGGAAAAAGATCCCAACGAAAGAGACTTTACAAGATCTCGATCTCTCCTGTAGTTCTTGGTTTCGAACTCAGGTGGTGCCCCTCGCACGCGGCGAGAAGTCACGTCCCGCTGGGAGAGCGAAAGATCATTTGGAGCGACAAACTGGTCCGATCGATGGAGATTTGACGAGTCATGTTGATTTTTTGGACGGGAGATGTAGATGGCGTGGAATTTATAGTTGCCAGCAATGTAAAATTGTATCGGAAAGGTAAAATACGCTGAAAATAAGGATGAACAAGACGTGTTCTTGGAATCATAGAACGGTATATAGAGAATCACTAAGAATTAAAGACCTACTTACCATACACGACTCCTATTGTCCAGCAACACTTATCTACAAATGGTTACGGCTCCTAAGGTCATTGGCTTCACATCCTGAGAGTTACTTCTCGTGCCCAATTTCAGTCGACCGACGTGATATATTTTGTTTGTCACCCCTTGCTTTAGCATTTAACTCTCACAATGCTGGCATTTTGGACCGGTTTCACCTCACCGGCTGCTAACCGGCTCCATAGATTGAACTGTCGACCTAAACATTTGGTATTTTTGGGTGTTAACAAATCGACCGGCCATTGTTCTATACCATTAAATTACACGAAAAACATAAAATTTGATGGAGGGATCCGCTGATCTACATGTAGTAATAAAACGAATTATAATAATGCCACATGAAGATACGTAAGTTCGTCGCACATCCCCCTATGATTAAAGTCATCATGACTCGTGACATGTCTTCATTAGCCGAAGTTCATGCATTCACTCAATAAAACTCTTTTTTGTCACCTTTTGAAAAAGGATATCATAGCTTGGACTTTGCTTGGGGGCCTCAAATTCGACTAAAGTAATACAAAGTTATTTGTACGAACAACGCATGCTTTGCATATCATAATCCCATAATTTCACATGTTAGTTATGTCCTTTGCTTCGATATTTCGTTAGCTGGTAAATATATATATTTATATATATTATAATGGGTCTTGTTGGTCTATGACTCTATGGGTCTATATATATTTATATATATTACAATGGGTCTTGTTGGTCTATGGGATTTGCAATTTCTGTATTTAAGGCACTACTTTGACTACTAGTTGGTAAAGTAATAGAACGAGGTAAATATGGATGGGGGTCTACTGATCTTATGGAAGAGGATGTATACATCTAGGGTAAAACCCACGTCACAAACATGAGATCGTTAATTATTATATTTCTCAACAAATAAAAAAAGGAAAAAAAAAAAACACACACACACACAAGCACAAAGCATATTCTAAAGAGCACGAATTATTCTTGCCATTGGAAGAAGCTGCATGTGATATTTGCTCTATCCATGAATGAGATGCGAAATGCGGGAACATCAGAACTAGATGCCCCAATCCTAACTAGATCCTAATTCTACAGCACTAGGGTACAAAAAGAAATTCAACTAATTTGATTGGAGGCAATAAAGCAGATGACGACGTATGCGTGTCACGAGAAAAATTATCTAATCAATCATTTTTTATTATAAATTTTTCCATTATGCCAATATAATCATTCTGGTTAACTTTTGTCTCATTGGTAGGACGGTTCGGATATCGTCGATCATCCAATGTGGCGTAGCCACATAAGCAATTTTCAAAAAAAATTTGCCGGGAGAACTACATTGGAATTCCATGCAAATTTAGGACTAAATTAAAAAAACTGAAAAGTTCGCGACAGAAGTGACATTTGTACAATAAACTTAAAAATTAATTGGATAATTTCTCGGTGTGACCCGACATGTGGGTTTGTCGGTTGGCCTAGGAAGAACCCCAATCTGAGCCATATGTTCACTTGCATCATTATTAAATTTAGACTAATTGATGCAATAGTTAGGGGGCAAATGACTTTTGAGACATTTTATAATGGTTTTTATGATTTGAGATCTAGTCAGACCATATTCATTCGAGAAGTGGAATGGATCCGACCGAGGGCATGCTTATCTTTTTCCTTGTACTTTGGACATGGGTATTACATTTTTGTATTTTTCAAGATAGTTATGTACTAATCGAAATATTAGGAAATAACAAATAAAAGTGGTATTGCTTTCTAAATCTCGGGTTTACCTTTTTTAGTTTTTTGCTTTATTAGCTGAAGTTTTAGATGTCCTCTCATGAGGACGTGGAGTTAACTCTTGGCAAATGTTAAAAGAGTGTTCGCATCGTCATATTTTGAAAAAAAAATTCATCACATCAACAGGAAATTTCAAAATGAATTTGATTTTAGTTTAATGTCACTTGCATTCCAATTAGAAGTTCGACATCACTCACACTAATATATATGCATACCAAATTAGATGAATAAAATAAAGTAGTTTCTTCCGTATCCCTCTTTAAGAAATCGTGAGCATCAGCATGTAGGTTCCAGATCCAAGTGGTAGTATCAGGGCCCTTAGCTATTGTTCTTGAGAAATGACCCGGTTTGGCCCATTCCTCGAAAGAAGTTTTTATGGGATCCCTATCTACCAAAATTTTGACTTCTGGTTCCGGCGAACGAATAATCATTGAGTCCTAAGCAAGTTAGGATAATCAAGTTGGGTGTCGAGAAGAAAACCGCTTGTCCAAATCTATTCATGCCATTTCCATTGCTCGACCGATTTGCCTGGCTCGCGATCAGGCTTATCATTGGAATGAAAGAAATTCGACTTACTAATGGTCAAAACTCACCATTTACCCCCACTCCCAATTTCGAGGAGGAGGAGGAGGGATAAATCTCCTGCACCAGCAAAGTCTTTAGAAATTATTTTTAAAATATATTAATTATGGGGTGTGTCATAGGAAAATGCTTGATTACCAAAAAAAGAAAATTAAAAAAAAAAGAAGAAGAAGAGAAAATATGACTTGTCATCATCTATAAATAATCGCCCTCCTCCTTCACCTCCCCTCCCCCTCCTCCACCTCTTCTCCCCGTTCCCAGGAAAGAAATCCTCTCTCTCTCTCTCTCTCTCTCTCTCTCTATCTCTAATTCCCGACCACAAAAAATTTTCCGGCGAAAAACCCGACCCGATCCATGGACCCGCCCAGATTCGTGATCGAAGCCTCGGAGGTGGCGTCCCTGGCGAAGGACGCCGGCGTCTCCCTGACGGACCTCCTCCCCACCCTCGTCGGCACCGCCAAGCCCCTGGCCCGCACCCCCATCTCCCGCTACAACGTCGGCGCCGTCGGCCTCGGCTCCTCCGGCCGGGTCTTCTTCGGGGTCAACGTCGAGTTCCCGGGCCTCCCCCTCCACCACTCCATCCACGCCGAGCAGTTCCTCGCCACCAACCTCGCGCTCCACCGCGAGCCCCGCCTCCTGGCCTTCGCCGTCTCCTCCGCCCCCTGCGGCCACTGCCGCCAGTTCCTACAGGAGATCCGCAACGCCCCCGACATCCAAATCCGGATCTTCCCCGTCGACGACCCGGACCAGGAGGCCGACCCGGCCTTCGGCCCATTGTCCCGCCTCCTCCCCCGGCGGTTCGGGCCGGGCGACCTCCTCGACAAGGAGATGCCCCTCCTCCTGGAGCCCCACCACAACGGGCTGACCCTTTTGACCCGGAACCCGGGCCACGGGACCGCCTGCAACGGCTTCTGCGACGGGCCCGAGGCCGCCGGCGACGACGAGCTCGCGGCCGCGGCGCTGGAGGCGGCGAACGCGTCGCACGCGCCGTACAGCAAGTGCCCGTCCGGGGTGGCGATCGCGGACCGCGACGGGAAGGTGTACAAGGGCTCGTACGAGGAGTCGGCGGCGTACAACCCGAGCCTCGGCCCCGTGCAGGCGGCGCTGGTGGCGTACGTGGCCGGCGGGGGCGGCGGGCGCGGCGGCGGGTACGAGGGGATCGCGCGGGCCGTGCTGGTGGAGAAGGAGGGCGCGGTGGTGCGGCAGGAGCACACGGCGAGGATCCTGCTGGGGCTGCTGTCGCCCAAGTGCGAGCTCCGGGTGGTCCACTGCGGGTCGGGCTAGCTCGGGTCGGGCTCAACCGGCGAGACGGGTGGTGGGTTCCCCGATTCTTGAATCTTCATGGTATCGACCTGTAATGGCGGATAAATCCGAGCCCCTGTTCTTGTTTCCCGGGGCCCTCCCCGAAAGAAAAAGGAAAGAAAAAAAAAAACTAAGTGTTGCTCGGCTCTGTTTCTGTTCCCCTTTCTTTCTTTTGGCTGAATTATTATCATTAGCATGCTGATCTCAGATCAACGCAATGAAAATGAAATCTGGATATGATTGCGAGAGGGGGTCCGGATCAAGATTACATTACAGTATTATAATCCTATTCTTGTAGCTGTCTAGCATAGGGAAAGAAATCTGACTAAGAAAGCAGGCCTCTTTTTCGAGCATTCTGCACGAAGCGCGAAGAAGAAAGATTCGTTTTCGAACCGGAGAATGATGGGAATCTGTCTTCTCCCCCCACCACCGTCCACCCCCTCCCTCCTTCCTCGCTCGGCCTAACCGCATTTCCCTCGTGCCTGCGTCCTCCGGAACGAGCAAAACGTCAGCGGTGAGCGAGATCCGTACGCTAGCAAACTTCTGAGAACGCTCGCGTTGAACCGAGTCATCCGCATGAATATTCTAGTGAGCAAATGGAAGGCAGCGAAAGTTGACTAGCTGTACTGCCGGGCTCGGGATTAGGGACGTCTGAGCTGTGCTGCTTTGTCATCTTACGGGCGCACGAAGGGAGGGCGAAAGTGACTCCACGGCTTCCCTCGCTTTTTCCTTTTTATTCTTTTACCAGCGGTACGATCACGAACGTCCTGAAAGCAGCTAGATTCCGCCATCCCCCCTACCCTGGATCGGGATCGAACGAGCGATTCCGAGGGATTATTATAAGCGAGGTGGTCCTCTCTCACGTTTGTTTCCGCGTGTGATTCTAGTGTTTAGCGTGGGACTAGGACTGCCAACGTCGCGACTTCTTCAGGAAACGCTGTTTGGATTCCAGCGTCGAGAACAACCACCACTCATTTTTGGATGCATCCCCCCTTTGAGTTGTCTCGCACGTACAGAGAACGTTGGCCAAGAAATCTAGATACGGGTTCCGCTTGCTTGCACCTACCCAGGTGCGGAATCGATCGCTGTTCGATAGCGAGGGCGGTTTTTGTGAAATCCGCGGGCTTTACTATGTAGGAAGTCATCGACTTTATGTTCAAAGTCGCCGGCTTTCTCATTGAGTCGTTTACCTAATTGAAAAAGAAACATTGCACGGACAAAACTTTACCGGTCACAGAAACTTTGATCTGTGATTCGGGACAACGATATGTAGGATCATGCTGGGTTGTGATCTCTCTCGACAGGGAGGGACTAGGACATCCACACTTAACATGAAGTTGTCGTCAAAATGATGTGTTTTGCTCGGGATATCATTGCCAAAATGAAGTGTTTTAGCTTGCGAAACACATTCAAGCTTGTCGTGGTGAAACAGTGACTCTGATCAAAGAAATCTCACTTTGAGAATGGATTGCCTTCATATGGGACATGGCTAATTTTGATTCTTGATTGTACTCGTGGGAATTAATGGAGAAATCTCTAAATTGCAGTCCACGATTGATTCAGCCCCAGAAAAGAGAAGAAAGAAAGAGATGACCTCTTGTCTATGTCTATGATCAAATTCAGCGATGAGAAAATAGTGAAAAGATCTGATATTTAAAACACCAAACAGCAAACAAGATCGGACAAAGACAGAAGCAAACAATACGTGTTTACATGGTGTTCAAATAGGAAAAATCAACAAACAACCAAGGATGAGTAGATGGGACAAAAAAACACAGTACACACTAGGAAGTGGGAAACAAAAGATATTATCCAAGTACTAAAGTTAACGTCGCATAGCGTGTTCCAACCAACTTCAACTATCCATGGATAAAAAGCCTTGGATGTCGTGCTTTTCTCGCACAACTAGACCACAGCGGTCGAAACTGATCGGGCATTCACTATCTATCCTCATTGACAATAAACAAAAAGCAGAGAGGACAGAGTATAAAAGATTTCAAAAGGATCATGCCTTCAACAAGGACCTCATGCTTTGTAGGATTTGCCATCACTGAAGCCTTGAATTGACCAGTTTACCTTCTTGTTCGATGGATGAAGACACAAGGACAGTGAGTCATTTTTTGTCTTCCTTAAAAAGACAAAAGTTTAATGAGCAAGCTAATCTCTAATGTGCCAAGGGTCACAGATATATGAACGTTTGTTTATCCAGTTGCTTTTCGACAATTTTATGTTCAATGAAATTATATCTGGACAGGAAAGATGTACCGAAACTCCCCCCTAGCAACAAGAGAATGAACAGCTATAAAACTACTGAGATATCATCAGAGGAAATACACCAGCAAGAATTAGATTTGCATTTGATGCTTCAAACTAAATTCATCAATAGCCAAAGCCAAAAATTCTTCAAGAATTGCAAATATGCAATCGGAAAACAACTTACGAATGTCGCTTCACCATGGTGGTGTAAATATACATGTTGAGACTGCTTGCTGTACTATAGCTGATTTAGTATGATACGAATTTTTAGGTGGAAGTTGCTTCTGCCGATACATCCTTCCAAGGAGAAGCAGGTTCTAGAATAAGGTCACCGACCCCTTTAGGTGGTCCGATGCTGCAACGGTCAGAGTTATGCATTTGGATGGCATCCTTAATTTTTCGGAACTACAGATAATTCAAGAGAACAGAGTGAGACCGAATACAAGATCGGATGCAGCTATTTGTTTAAATTTGCATGACAAAAAACAAGTCTAATTATATGCTATATGATCAATTATTTACACAGAAGATTCCTGAACCATGGCCCCATGCCTAAAAAGCAACCTACTTCATAAATATCATCAAACAAGTGGAGATGTAGCAATGAATGTTTCTACACAGACACCACCACCACCTAAATATGTGAACATTTAAAGTTGTTTGACCAGATTCACATGAAACTCATTACTTTTTCAGACTAACCAGCCACAGCCCATGATTTCAGGAACCCTAGAAGATCACCAATCCTTACTTTCAGACTGCAAGCCATTTAATTACCAGGTTTTAAAGTCAAAAGGCATAAATAGAGTAACCTTGTGCAGCCACTGGACAGACTATTCTTGAACAATGGTTGTTGTCTAACTTCGGAAGGAAAACCTAACTGACTAATTCAGACCCAAATACCACCTTAACATCCTGCAGTCCCATCTTGAGACCCAATTTTCTCATCCCCTTTTAGCAGGTCAAACTATCCCATCTCAACTTCTTTGATCCAAATTCCCGATAGTTCTACCAACAGAGCGCAACAAGTATTTCACTGAAACCAGCTGTGGAAACACATGCAAAATTATTTGAGAGACTTACCTTTGCAAGTGAACATGAAAAGGACTCCAGTTGTCCATCAGCACCACGATAGAAGTGAAAATAAGGAAGCACTTTCACATTCAAATTTTTGCACATTGGCTTATTCTCATCAAAATTGACTTTTAGGAATAAGATTTCAGGGTGTTCCTGGGCTGTCCTGCAGAGCTGACGGATTACCACAGGAAAATGTCAGCACAAAACCCATATTGGCTTAACAGAACAACAAGAACTCCGAGAAAAATACAACGAAGCGCAGGCAACAAGTTCCAAAATTCAGTCGATGTATCTTAACATGGCCAAGTTAAGTTTCTACCAATAAATTTTTACCTCTGATTCTAGTGTGTGCTTCCGGAGGAGCACGTATGCAAAAAGGAAGCTTTACGATATACGAAATTGATTAAATCAGCATTGCATCGTTTTATAAATTGTCAATCCTTCCTTCTTAGGGACATATTTTCATTTAAAAAAAAAATTAACTAATAAAGAACCATCCCATTGGAGACAAAATTCTAGACCAAATGCTATCGTGATCAATGACTTGTTTAGCATTTAGCATATTCCGCATATCTTGTTGTCACAAATGCCAGTATTGGTTCAAAAGACCACACAAATCGAGGCTAACATAAAGGGAACTCCCATGTAACGAATGCAAACTCTAGATGAATAAAACTTGCATATTATGACAACACCATTGAGTTTCCCTAAGAATCCAATGTGCCATAAATTATAGTAATACATAAACATGCTGCTCACTTTATATTAGCTATTTGAAATGCCCGAGAGGAAAAGAAAGATGAACAAGAGCAATTACTAGTTCTATTTGTCATTGGAATTGCCATAGCAATCCACAAGTTAAACAACGAATCTAGCTCTATTATTGACAGGCCTTTTGTTCCATAGCCTATTCCAGCAGGATGTTTACTCTTTTGGCAAATAGTTTGGTTGTTCTGATTTTTGGCTCCTGTACTTCTTGAGAATAAGAGAATGTCACTCCTGTCATAACCAAATATTTTTGCCTCTCAAGCTGTTTCCTTACAGTACTTAATACTCTTTACCACATGAAATTCTAGGTATTCCAGGTACAAAGCTTCACATGTAGACAACTTATGCTTCATTTGTTTCAGTTGATCAAGCAACAGAGTACCTACATAACTGCCAGAACTGAAACACTGAATTGAGCAGATATAATTTCTCATTCGACATGCCACACTTCAAATAATTCTCAGTAAATTGTGTATATCTTAAAGGTCAACCCTAATTCCTGTGGCAGAAAACAGGACAGAGTAAAATTGGGAAAAATGAAAAATTTAAAATGACACCTGCATTAATGTGCAGTATAGTTTCTTTCTCCTGCCATTTATACAATCAGCCACCACAATATGAAATGAGAAATGCATGTCATCGGGAGAATACTGTAAAGCAATAATGTTCTATAGAAAAGCTGCCTACAGAGTATTATTGATGGGGAAGGGATCAAGCTGGCCAACAGGAAATGACATGTAAAATCAACGTGTCAAGACAATACCTTGACGTTTACTGAACCATGAAAAGAATAATAGATGGGACACTCACTTTGGGAAATAATGCTTTGCAAGAAGCACACCAGGTCCCATAAAATTCAACAATTACTAGTCTCTCTCCAGCTTGACTTAACGCACTCAAAAACTCTTGTGTAGAATGAATGTCAACCATATTGGGTCCGGCATTCCTCTCCCACCATTTTGGCTGGTCCGTTTCAGTGACAGTCGCATGTGCCTGGAGGAGAGCAACCAACAAGGGAGAAACCATCAACAAAACAGAGTCATATAACAGAAATCTTAATCGTATGTTGGATATGTGTGCGCATGTTCATAATTTTGTACATGAAGTATATGTGGGTACATATTAATAGAGTACACTTGAATTTTTTTTTCCTCCTCATGGTGGACTTGTACAATCAAACACTGATGCATCATTTTAACGGCCTATTCCCGAAGTGAAAGCCCACTAGCTTAATCAGCCTCTCTCTCTCTCTCTCTCTGTATCTGCGGCTTCTACTTTCGTACAAATCAGCTTTCAGAAATTTATATCTATGTCGATATCAAGAATAAGAAAAAGGGCAAGGGTTTTAACTGCTCTCCACTCATGAAATCAGGTTCCATCATCGGTAATACATATGTCTTGTCAAAACCCCCTACTCTTGAGTCAAACAAGGGCCAATAAAAGGATCACATAGAAGCCAATAGTCTGTTAAATTTGCACCTTTGCAAAAGCGACCATGCATGTGCACTGCAATATACTTGATCTTAGCCTCCAAAACATTTTTTTGGCTCTAAGCTGTTGCTGTTCTCTCTTATTGGTTCAGGATACCACTAAATGGGAAATCACCTGATTGTTCCACTTCAAAGGATCAATGTACAAACTGACTGAAACCAGAGCACCTGTGGACAATGCATTACTGGAATTTCTTGGTTTTCTTTGACCATCAAGAGCAACCAAATTTCCAACCAAAGTACAGGATGATAGAGCAAGACCCAACATATGGGATATACACCGAGAATCCTAACCAAGATGAAATCTTTCTACTCATTCATTTCCTAACAAGCCCTTCCTGCTCCAAATTAATGCTGGTCAGTCATTAAGTCCATGTAATGCTACAGACTCCGACAATCATACACAAGAGAACAGTCCCCCAAAACACTAAAAAAAAAACCAATCCAATTCAAACCGAAACATGATCTTGCCAGGGTAATGTGCAAAACAGATATCGTCACAACAAACAGCGCATTCAAATGAGCCCTCACAAGATAACTTACTCCAAGAAGAGAGAATTTCCCCAGGAAAAGAAAAGGGAAAAATCGCACCTTCAAAGAGGCAAATCGCTTTCGGGTTCCGAAACCAAGACCCGCAACGCCACCACCGTGGGAGCAATTCGCAGAAGCATCGGCCCACCTGTGGAGCTTATGAGGAGGAGGGCAGAGGGCACCACGCTGGCGCGAAGAGGACGGCGTCAGAGACGAAGAAGAAGGAGAAGAAGAGAAGCGCAATGAAGACAGTCGAACCACATCCGCCATCTAAGCCCCCAGGACTCGACCAAAAGCCAAAACCCAGAAGAGCGGAGCCGACTTTCTTCCCCCTCGGAGCTTCTGGGCACCGAGAAAGATGGGCCAAAAACGCAGCTTTACGAAAGAAAGAGGGCGAGGGGAGACATGGGAACGGAGGGTCGAAGCAGGTCGTGGGGTTTATCTTCTCTCGCCGTCCCTCCCTCGAGCGCCTGCGTTCGTGCGGGATGCGAAGCTGAGGTCGAGAATCCTGATGATCGTGGCTTCCTCGTGCGCGAAATCGTACATGTGAACCGCAGTGAACGGTGGACACAGCACGAGCGCTGGACGTTTTTACGTTGGTTTCGACGCCCAAAACCTCAACACGCCGAACCGCGGCTCTGCGGATGTCATGACTAGGCCAAAATCTGGAAGGACATCCCACCTAAAAGTGGGGTCTATTTCCGTTCACCCAACTTGATTTTGTCCTGAAAAAATCTTTTCAACTCGATCGATTTGGCTCCATAAGTTTCTGGAAGTTTTTGTAGAAACTCAATTTTGTTCCAAAGTATAGAGTATCTTGAGGTTAAGAACTTTGATTCGATGATTAAAGAGTTCATATGCGCACGTTTTATCCCTTTTCTAAGGACATCTTGGCTTGAGAAAATACACATTTCTCTCTTTCCATTGTTCATAAGAAAACCTTGTTTCACTTTGTGTGTCGGAAAAAAATGGTTCATGGAAATGTCTTTCACTGGAGCGAACCCAGTAGGTACTTTCTTACATGTGAACCCTATGCCCTTAGATCAATAGAGAGTTTTCGAATCCTGATTTAGATTGTTTTTTCCTTTGTTACTGTGGTTTTTGGACCAAAATGCACTCCGGGAAAAGCGCAAAACGTGCATGTGAGGAGCGCATGTTTGTCGACCAGCCATTATTTTCTTGCGATGGGATTGATCTCACTTGCAGGATTGTTCCAAATCCGTCCGCACATGATACATCTGCTCAAGAGACCTGAAAAAGACGTCACACTAAACTACCAAATATCTTACAATTGTGGTGAGTTACACCTTTATCTCCCCCTATTTCCACATTTTCAGCATTCGGTTGCCCTTCTTTTTCCTTTCTTCATTTCTCCATTTTGACCAACGGTATCTTACCTTTGTTTTGGCACGGCTCTTGATTTGATCATGCATAGCATTCTGTCGCACGATCGACATAGTGATGATAACGCACGCTTAGCACGTGCATGGCGTCGAGGAATCTCCTCACGGTCCAGTTTGTGTATCTTATTTCGGATTCAGGGAGGCAAAGGACATTTTTCCTAAGAAAATGGAAGAGACGACACGGAAAAGAATCTCGTTCTGAAAGGGCAACCTGGACGGCGCCACGCCGTCGCCATGGACTTGTGGTCTTCCCTGTGCCTGAGCTTTGCTTGATGTGACGAGGTCGTGGGTCATGTGGTTCTAATAAGAGCTTCCGAACTTTTCTTCCGATTCCGGGTCGAATTTTCCATCAAGTGGCCTCCAAAGGAATCTCCTCCGGCGTCAAGACAACTTTCCCGGAAAACGAAAGAATAGTAGGTTCGCTTTCGGGCGGCTCCTGTCTGTCCTAGAATCGCGTTTTGATTCCATGATGTTGCTCTGCGTAAAACGATGAACGAGATTCCGGCTTTGCTGATATGGAAAAACAGCAGAAGCAAAATCGAAAACGTCATTTCCAAAGTTCACCAGAATTAAGACATCCATCTCTCTCTCTCTCTCCTCCCTCCCTCACCAAAAAGACATGTCCATAAAGGAAGTTTTCATTTTTTACACGCCCGTAAAATGTGTCATAGAAGAAGATTATGTATTTTGCAAATCGGAATTTTTCTATTTGACTGCTCGATTGAGCTGCTTCATCAGACTCTCATTCGATAAGCTCAGTCTCCATTTGGCTCATATCAATTTAACAAACATATAAAGTGGTATGTCACGTAAATCTAAGTTTGTGAGAAACTCGAGCCCATTACATCATAAAGTTTATAACATGGATAGCCATCAAATATTTATTTTATCCAATTTCATCCTTGAATTTTCGAAAATTTAATAAATATAGCCCATTAGTTAAATTTAATGATGCCGTAGTTGACACGACCATATTTTTATGTTAGGTTGACATTAGATTTGCCATGTAGGCATCCACATGGCTTATATGTGACTTTCAAGTCATCTCTCTTGTTATTTTGGCCAAAAAAAAAAAAAACGAAAGAAAGGAAAAAAAATAAAATTTGCCGAGTTGGAAAAAACGTGGCGGTTCAAATCAATATTTTGACCCAGTAAATGCTAGCGTGGCGGTCTACTTAAAGGTATGCATGTCCCTTGAACAATATACTTACCAGAATATTACAATGGGTAGATTTTTTAAAAATTTTAGAGATTAAATTATTATTTTTTTAGAAATTATGTTAAATAGAGTTAATGCTATAAAATATCTCAAATAGGTTTTGTGTCATATATGTTCCAAATTAATTTGTGGGTCATACAAAACTCAAAAACAATATATCAGCACCACATTTATCATTAGTTAGTTTTCGTCAAATTTTATCGTTAAATTATTGAGTTGGAATGACGTGTGATAATAATTCGGATGAAGTGGTTAGTTCATGTTATTTTATTATAATGTTTTTTTCTTTTTGTTTTTATTATTACTTTTGAATGTTTCGGCCTTAATACTAAGCTTCCTCCTTCTTTGTTGCTTAAATTAGCCCGCATATGAAGGCAATAAGGGCTCATTCTCTCTCTTGTAAAAATTATTATTTGGCCCACATGATATTATTAGTTGATGGTTTAATAAATATATAAATGCTAAAAATGTATTGGCTATGAGAAGTTACAACATAATGAAAATGTACAATTCTCATTGAGAAGTTACCATTTCTTCTGAAGAGGTGCAACTCTCATGGAAATTAAAAGGTGCTTTGATGGAAGGTACCTCTTGATAGCATGTATAAATAAGAGTCTTGGTCATCTCTCCATCTACGACATGAAAAACTTATGTTGTATTCTATCCTTAATTAGACATAATACGTTAAAGAAAAGTGGGTTAAGGGAGAGAAGTTAGATTTCTTCATCTCTTCGATTTTGCCCCGACAAATACTCTGAAGGTTTCATTACGGATAAAGGTATATCTTCATCCCTCCTATTTTGAAAATCATGAAGATAAAAAATCAATTGTTTTGTATTTTCCACATTACATAATTACATTATCACTTATATTTGGTATCAAAGCATAGTTTAGGATCTCATGATTTTTTCCGATTATTGAAATATTATGATTTATGGATGAAGATTTATCGAATGACGTTAGTCTTTTTCTTATTATTTGCTATTGTTGAATTATTTTTGGAGGGGTTTTTGTCCAAGAACATCCGAATTATGAATGGTGCGGTGGAAATGGGGCAAAAAATGGAGAAAATTGACAAATAGGCGTGAAGGGGATGAAGACGTGTGTAATGTAGACTCCCCAAGCACCCCACACGTGTGCTGGACGGTTAGGCCTGTGGAATCCACGCGCCACGTGCCCATACGCGGGCTAGAGGCGTTAGCGCGTGTGAACCACATGCCGGTGCGACAATAAGGCGCGTGCACGCACCTTCTACCCTCGTAATTATAGCTTTACTCCCTATGCTATTATTTAGGGTTATGCTCCTCTCTCTACTTAATAATCACTGTTTTACCCTCCTTGATGATTATTTACATTTTTGCCCTTGTATGCTAGATAATTACAATTCTGTCTTAGCTGATTATTTATCATTTTTCCCCTGGATGTTAAATTTACAGTTTTCTATTTCCTTGGAATTATAATTTTACAGTTTTACCCTTATGCTTTAATTACGGTTTTGCTCTTGGGTGCAATTTGGTGAATATTTGTGCTTTACAATATTAACAAAATTCAATTAAGAATGGTTTGTTAGTCACCAAAGTGGCCAAACCTTAAGGTCTTTGGATTTTTTGGTATTGTAAATGGTTTTATTCAATTACCCATGATTAATTGATGCTATGATTAAAGTTGATATGTTAATATCTTTGTTGATGTCATGGGTACATTGAAGTTCATTTATTATAAGAACTTATGGATTAATCTAAAAGTTAATCAATTTCTTATAATTCATGGATATAATAGTTGGTAATTAATATTTCTTGTTAAATTTGTTTATATATCCAAAGATAACAAAGTAATTTTAATGAGATATATTTATAATTATCAAATCAAAGTTATTAGCATTATTATAGTTTAATGTATGTTAGTATATCATAGAATCGCCCAATGGAAAACTATGATGTATATGTGTTATTTAGTTTAAATCTAATTAGGTGATATTCTCAAAGCATTAATGCATGAGTATTTTCTTGCATATTTATAGTGTTTGTACCTTTCACTTAATTCACACGATTCGTTTGTTTCTTTGTTTAATGGAATGGATTTCTTTGATTGGAATGAATAAGTCCAGTTTCACTTAGGTGTTTTGAATTTTGATTTGGCATTTCAAATTGAGAAACTAGTTGCGATTACTAATAAGAGTAGATATGATGAAAAGACTTCCCATAAATCTTAAGAAAGATCAAACAGACTAAGCTTAATGTTCATGCGAATGATAATTGCAAACAATTTAAAAACGGGAGAAGTGCCAAAAAAGTCCTAAACGCTTTTGCCTTTGTGCCGATTTAGTCTGCCTTTTTTGGTGCCGATTCGATCCTAAACCTTTTTACGTTGTGCCAATTCAGTCCTTTCAGGCCAATTTTGGCCGGATTTTTGGCCGGACGCCGGCCGGCGGCGTGGCATTATCGGGCTGACGTGGACAACTTTTAATAATATTTTAATATTTTTGAATTTTTTTGAATTTTTTGAATTTTTGAATTTTTTTATTTTATTTTTATTTTTATTTTATTTTTGTCTTCTTCCTCCGCTGGTCACCGAGGTCCGGCGACCGGCCCGGCCGGAGGCCGGCGAGGGCGAGGCCGACCTCGCAGCCACCTCGCGGCGAGGATGGTCGGCGAGGCTCGACCTCGCCCAGATCCGGCGAGGCGAGCCTCGCCCATGGCCGGATCTCGGCGAGGTCGAGCCTCGCGCCATGGGCGAGGCTCCCCCTCGCCGGATCGACGAGGCGAGCCTCGCCCATGGCCGGCGAGGCTCGACCCTCGCCCATGGCCGGCGAGGCTCGACCCTCGCCCGCGAGGTGGCCGGAGAGGTCGGCCTCGCCCTCGCCGGCCTCCGGCTCGGCCGGTCGCCGGACTCTCGGGACAGCCTGAGGAAGAAGACAAAAAAATAAAAAAAATATTCAAAAAAATAAAAAAATTCAAAAAAATTCAAAAAAATTCAAAAATATTAAAATATTATTAAAAGTTATCCACGTCGGCGCCGATAATGCCAGTCACGGGCCCGTCGAAAATCCGCCAAAATTGGCCGGAAAGGACTCCGGCACAACGTAAAAAGGTTTAGGACTGAATCGCACCAAAAAAAGGTTTAGGACTAAATCGGCACAAAGGCAAAAGGTTTAGGACTTTTTTGGCACTTCTCCCATTTAAAAACTACTCTTCCTAGAACTGACAGTGCTAAGGAATTTACGAAATTTGTGGAAGACTATTCTCAGACAATTGATAAGTCATTTGCTTGTACATTAATAAGCACATTAATGGTTCACGTACCATATGTATGAGCATGTACTTGAAATGACAAATTTAGCAGCAAAACTTAAGGATATTGGGAAGAAATGTGGATGAGTACTTTTTAGTATAGTTCATACTAAATTCCTTGCCTCATGAACAGTATGGGCCATTTTAGATGAATTATAGTACTATAAAGGATAAATGAAATGTAAATGAATTGGCCAGTATTCTTGTTCAAGAGGAAACAAGGATAATGAAACAAAAGGCTCATCCTTTTATCTCTTAAGTCATCAAAAAACTGAAAAGAATTCCAAAAGAAAAGGTGGAATGAATAAGGAGAAATGATTACACGTCTTAAATAAATCTTCTAAGACTTCTTAAATCCACAAGAAAGAATACAATCTTATTAAGTGTCACATTTATAATAAAATCGGACACTTGAAGAAAGATTATTTGAAGTGTAAAGTTTGGTTTGAAAAGAAAAGTAAGTTTTGTGTTTTAGTATGTTTTGAAACATATTTTATTGAAGTTCCTCATAATACTTGGAGGATTGATTCTGGTGCTACCATTCATGTGTTTAATATGATGTATCTTACGATCCAAACCATGAAGTCAAATGAAAGACATGTGATCATAGGGAATAGAAACAAAGCTCTAGTTGAAGACATTAGCACTTATCGTTTGGTCTTAAATATTGGGTATTATTTTGATTTATTTCGAACCCTATATGAACCTAAATTTCCCACAATTTAGTTTTTTTGCCAAAACTTGATGTAATAAGATTTTCCTGTAAGTTGGGATATTGATTTTTCAGTTTATTTAAGAATGATAATTTTATTGGATCTAGAACTTTATATGATGGTCTCTACAAGTTTAAACTTGATAATACTTTTGTTGAGATCTTAATGACCTTGTATCATAATGTCGGCACTAAACAAGGTTTAATGAATGATAATTTTTGTTTACTTGTGGTATAAACATTTAGGTCATAATCCAAGGAAAGAATGCAAAGATTAGTGAAGAACGAAATTCTTTCGAATTCTGATTTTACTGATCTTGGAGTGTGTATTGATTGTATTAAAGGTAAACAAATAAAACACACTAAGAAATATGCCATAAGAAACATAGAGTTTCTTGAAACTATACACACTGATATATGTTGTTATTTTAATATTCCATCTTTTGATAGAGAAAGCTATTTAATCACATTTATTGATAATTTTTTATGTTATGGTTACATTTATCTATTGTATGATAAACCTCAATTGATGAATGCAAGTGTGTATTAAAGAGGCCGAGAGGCAATTAGATAAAAATGTAAAAATAATAAGGTTAAATAGATGTGGTGAATATTTTAGAAAGTAGGGATAAGTGCTTTGCGGAAGTCCTAAAACTTGTCGTGAAAATGCGTTTGAGTCCCAAACTTGTCAAAATGTTTCATTTGAGTCCTAAAATTGATGCCGTCGGTTTATTGATGGAAAATGCTGACATGGCATTGACGTAGTATTTTAAATAATTTTTATTTTCCAGCTGATTTTTTAAAATAATTTTTTTATTCAATTTTTAAAAAAAATTATATTTAAAAACTAAAATTCAATTTTTAAAAACTGTTAAAAAAAGAAAAAAAAAAGAAAAGGGAAGAAGAGGCGGCCGCCCATCACCGGAGGGGCCGGTGATGGTCGCCGGCCGTCGCTCGACCGGGGTGAGGCCTCGCCGGCCCCGAGGCAAGGGCCGGCGACCCTCGCCCGCGCGGGCGAGGCGCCCGAGATCTGGGCACGTTGACCCTCGCCCGGGGGCGGCGACTGTCGCTAGCCCTAGGCAAGGCCTTGGTAGCCCTCGCTTGGGGCGGCGGGGCTCGCCCGGATCTGGGCGTTGTTGTGGAGCGTGAGGGCCTCGTGAGTGGCCCGCTCGCGTGCTTCCTTGTGCTCGATGCCGCAGATCCGAGTTAGTTGCCGGCCGCCGGTCATCGCTATTCCAAGTCCCCTTGTCGGTGACCTCGCCCGCGACCCGCCGACTCGCGTCTCTATGCCCGGCCAAAATCCGGGCGAGCCTCGTCGGCCCTGCGACGGCCACCGAGGCCTCGCCTGTGGCGGCGATGGTCGCCGGCCCCCAAGTGAGGGCCGGCGTGCCCCATCCGGGCGCCCGCCCGCGCCCAGGCGAGGGTCGCGAGGGCTTGCTTGCGCCCGAGGGTCGCCGGCCCGCCCTGGGGCTCGTGACCGTCGCCGGCCCCTCCGCGATGGGCGGCCGCCTCCTCTCGCCCTTTTTTTTTTTTTTTTCTTTTTTTAATAGTTTTTTAAAAATGAATTTTAGTTTTTGAATATATATTTTTTTAAAAATTGAATAAAAAATATTTTAAAAAGCCAGCTGGAAAATAAAAAATAATTTAAAATGCCACGTCATCATTTTTAACGGAAAATGCTAACGGTGTTAGCTTTAGGACTCAATTGAACTATTTTGACAAGTTTTAGGACTTATTTGCACTTTTTGCAAGTTTTAGGACTGAAATGCATTTTCGTGACAAGTTTTAGAACTTTTGGAACATTTATCCCTAGAAAGTATGATAAATTGGGATGATATTCGGATCTATTTGTTAAATTCCTTAAAAGATATAACATTTGTGCTCAATACATGATGTCGGGTATACTACAATAAAATGGTGTAGTGGAAATGCGTAATCATACTTTAATAAAAATGGTTAGGAGTATGAAGAGTCATTCATCTTTACAATTATTTTTGTGGATGTATTCATTAAAGACTTCTATGTATTTATTAAATATGGTTCCTAGTAAGATAGTTTCAAAGATTTCTTTTGAATTGTGTATACGAAGAAAACCTATGTCACTTGCATGTTTAGGGTTGTCCAGTAAAAGTAAGAATTTACAATCCACATGAAAATAAATTGGATTTAAGAATGATCGGTGGTTACTTTATTAGTTATGCAGAGAAATGCAAAAGATATATATTTTACCATCCTAATCAAGTACGAGAATTGTTGAATCTGAAAATGCTAGATTTATTGAAAATGATGACATTAGTAAGAGTGAAAGAATATGTTATGCTTGCATTCAAAAAATAAAGGTGAAAGTTTTTATGCCTAAAACTTCTAAGGTGGTTGTTTTTGATATTATAGTTCAACCTAACAATAATCAAGAATAATAAATAAATGATCAAATACTCCATAATGAATATGTCAATATTGAACCTACAGTAGTTGAGCCACAAAAAAGAGTATTAATAACCAAAAGAAAAAGATTGGCTTCTGATGATTGTGTGGTTTATCAACAAGAGTTGAAAATTGACTTAGAAATTGGAAATGATCCAAATTCATTTTCTCAAGCCATGAAATGTGAAGAATCTAAGTCTAATGCCATGAAAGAAGAGTTAAAATCTATGCATCAAAATCAAGTTTAAGACCTTATTGAATTGCATAAAGGATGTAAAAAAATCGGGTATAAATAGGTCTTTACAATCAAGCGTGACTCGAAATGTGATATCGAATAGTATAAAGCCAGATTTGTTGATAAATGTTTTACTCATAAAAAGACATTATCTATAATGAGACATTCTTACTAGTCTCCAAGAAAGACTCATTTAGAATCATTATAGCTTTGATGTCTCATTATGACTTAGAATTATATCAAATGAATGTCAAAATCGCTTTTTTTAATGGGAATTTAGAAGAAGATGTTTACATGAACTAACCCGAGAGCTTTTCAATTAAAGAAAATGAATATATGGTGTGTAAATTAAAGAAGTCAATAAATGGATGTAAATAAATTTTCTAAAAATGGTATCTTAAGTTTAATGATATCATAACTTTATATGGATTTAAGGAAAATATCGTTGATCGATGTGTATATTATATATATGTATGAAGTTCAGTGTGAGTAAATTTATTTTTCTAGTTTTATATGTTGATAATATTTTGCTTGTTGCTGATGATCTTATTTTGTTACGTGAAACTAAGAAGTTTCTCTCTAAAAATTTTCAAATGAGGATATAGGAGAGACAATGTATGTTATAGGAATAAAAATATCACATGATAGATCATAAGGATTGTTAGGGTTGTCCCAGAAAGTCTACATTGAGATAATTTCAGAGAAATTTAATATGAATAATGTTCAGTAGGAATTGTTCCAATTCATAAAGGCGACAAATTTGGCCTTGTGCAATGTTCGAAAAGTGAATTGGAACAAGAACAAATAAAAGTATTTCTCACGTGTCTATTGTTGAAAGTTTAATGTATGTTCAAACTTGCACCGGACTAGACATTAATTTTGCTGTCGAAATGTTGAGCAAGTATCAAAGTGATCCTGAATTGGATCATTAGAAAGTTACAAAAAAAAGTTCTCAGATACTTGCAAGAAACGAAGAGTTATATTCTCACTTACAAAAGATTCGATCATCTTGAGGTGATTGGATATTTAGATTCAGGTTTAGTCGGATGTGTTGATACAAGAAAATAAACGTTTGGTCACTTGTTTTTTTTAGCTGGAGAAACAATATCATGGAAAAGTGTGAAGTAGTCAATTGTTGCTGCATCCACTAAGGAGGCTGAGTTTTTGGCATACTTTGAGGCCATTATTTATGAATTATGGCTGCGGAATTTTATTTCAGGGCTTGTAATTATCGATAGTATTGCTAGGCCGCTAAAAATTTATTGTGATAATTCTGTAGTAGTTATATTTTCTAAGAACAACAAGTATTTTAAAGGTGCTAAGCATATGTAAATCAAGTACTTGTTTGTCAAAAAAGAAGTTCATAAATAGGGAGTGTCAATTGAGCACATAAGCACTAACCTTATGATAGCAAATTCCTTAACAAATTGCTACCATCCAAGACATTTGATGAATATATTGATAGGATGTACATTATATGACGTTATTAATGATTGTATCATGATTGTATTAAGTTTATATATTTGATACTTTGAGCTTAGTTATGTGTTTCTGATATTTTTTATTTTCTATTTAGTTTACATTATGAAAATATATGAATGTTAAATAGGATAGTCTCTAATAGAGACATTATGGTTGGACCATCACTGTACTTCTCATTCATGGATCATGTTAAGTAGAGAGTTATGTCATAATATATGGAATAGACTATGTCGATTAATGACATACAACTGTCATAACTCACATTAGTTTGCTTTACTTAATTGTGATTATATTGTGATAGCCAATTTAAAAAGATTTTAGCATTATATTATTGTACACATTATGGTTTTTATTAAACCATGAAAGGAATGTCATATGAGCCAAGAGGGAGAATGTAAAGATTATTGTGTGCCCACATGATTTTATTAATTGGTGGTTTAATAAATCTACAAATACTAAAAATGTATTGGCTATGAGAAATTACAACTCTAATGAATGGGTACAATCCTCATTGAGAAGTTATCGTTTTTTCCAAAAAGGTGTGACTCTCACAAAATTTAAAAGGGGCTTTGATAAAAGGCACCTCTTGATAGCTTGTATAAATAAGAGTATGGTTTTCTCTCCACTTACGACGTGAGAAACTTGTGCTGTTTTTTATCTTCCATTAGACGGAATACGTTAAAGAAAAGTGGATTAAGGGAGATAAATCACATTTCTTCATCTTTTCGGGTTTTCTGTGATAAATATTCTGAAAGTTTCGCTATATATAAATGTATGTCTTCATCCCTCTTATCATGAAAATCACGAAAATTATAAATCCTGTGTTTTGTAGTTTCCATATTACAGAATTGCGTTATTGCTTACATCTCCCTCATAGCACTCTACTTTGTCTTGTCTTCATCGACTATCCGTGCTTCATTTTCTTCTCCATCTTTGTCTTCATGACTCTATTTGAGTACACTCTTTTTTGTCGAGCACAATATTTTATCTCTAGTAATTCTTTTTCCTAGGATGCTTGTTGAACTCGTTCGGCCACGTTTGAAAGATCTATAGTTGTCGGTTTGTCTTCCTCTTCGTTGAGAACTCTGCTTTGTCTTTGTGACTCGTTCGAGCATGCTCTTCTTCATTGAGCACACCCTTTTATCTCCAATAATTTTCTTGTCTTTTATTTTTTTATTTTCCATGTTTGTTTGTTGAACTTGTTCCACTTGTTTTGAAAGATCCCAAACTACAGTCTATGAGAGTTTATTTTCTTTTGTCTCATCTGTCAAACTCGAAAAATTCCAAGCTGCTTATTTGTCAAATAAACCTCTATTTTTCATGGACTTTTCAAATGAGGACTAATTGAAATAGCAAGTTAATGCCTAGCTGGAAGGCTGTGAATGAAAGGAAAGAGTGGCAAGCGTGAGCATGGAAAAAAAAAAAGAATAGAAAGAAGGGAAAATTTCAAATAGCATGAGGTGCCATTATTTTATCAAATAAAAACATAAAATTAATATTTTTTTAAGAAAGAATCCGGAGTGAATCATTATTTAAAGTAAGGACTTAAAATAAATTTTATTTTAAATAAGAATATAAAGTGATCATTCTTTACCAAAAAAAAAATATAAAAATGATCATTTCAAAAGAAGGACTTGGAAATGACAATTACATATTTATAAATTTTTTTCTTTTCATTAATAAACAAACTAAAAGAAAAAACTACAAAAAAAGAAACACATGCCCTTTGTTTGTGGCTACCCCCCGTCGACGATGGGGAGGCTGTGTTGGATGGGTGAGTTGTCGACACTTAGGAGAGGGTTGACGATTCTCACCGGCCAAAGGTGAGGGCCAATTTGCCCTCACCAAACATAGGAGAGGGGTCCAACTCTCTCTTAGATCTAGGGGAGGGTCGCTCGCCCTCTCACCCAGGTCTTGGGGCCTTGGGTGAGAGTCGGCCCCCAAAGAACGAAGGTGAGGTTAATAAAAAAGTTGATGACCACTACCCAAATCGGAGAGACTCAATCGTCTTCCGAAAGAGATTGTCGTCCAATTATCTCACTCTTGTTTTTGGCAAGAGCCTCCTCGCCTCTAGTTAATGAGGATCATCGACTCTTGCCTAGCGATCCTACTAGCTTTTGCTGTCGTCCCAACGGTGATGGAGGTGACTCCACACCGGAGGGAACCCTTCTCTGTACTTTTGCTTTTCATAGGCGACACGAAATTATTTGGATAAATGGGATAAAGAATCTACCCATTTAGGATTTTTCATCTTATTAATTTCATTAAATGTTGGAGAAAAATGTGGAAAAAACTCGATAATGGACAATCACGACAAATCCCGAGCCGACCGATTTCGAGCTCGACTCAGCGTTCTAGCCAATTTGAACTAAGGACAGGATACAGCCCCGACCATTGGAGTGTCTAAGCTTGGAGAAACCGAACAGAGCGCTGCTGAGTACGAGGTGACTTTCTAGCAGTCGATGCAGCGCAGGCGCAGAGGTCGATCCATCTGATACGAGCAGGAAGAAGAAGAAGAAGAGACCGAAAAAATGGCGGGGTACCTGAGCATGGGCGAAGCCCACCGGCGGATCACCGACTACCTCGGCCGCTTCTCCGACGCCGTCGCCTCCCAGGACGTCGCCTCCCTCAAGCCCCTCCTCTCCCTCTCCTCCGCCTCCCCCAACCTCGTCTCCCTCGCCGACGCCCTCAACCTCCTCCAGGTCTCCCTCCCTCCCTCCCTCCCTCCCTCTCTCCCTCCGACGGACGATTTCACGGAGCTCCATATCGACCCATCGATTCGTCGGATTGACTCGTGTTGCGTTCTTTCCAGGATTCAAACAGGCTGATCAAGCAGTCGGATAGGTACTCCCAGTTCGCGGAGATCCTCGCGCCCCTCTTCCGCTGCCTCCAGAACTACAGGCTCAACAATCTGGTCGACGCGTATCCCGCCTACGAGAAAGCTGCCAAGTAAATTCCCCTCCTCTCGTCGCGTCTTTTTCTGTAGTTCTTGCGCTTTGAATTTGAGTTGTTTTTGGTGTGGCAATGGCTGTGTTGGGAATGAAAGTTGTGCGAATTGGTGGAAATTGCAGTGCGTTTATCCAGGAGTTTAGGAACTGGGACTCCGCTTGGGCGCTGGAGGCGTTGTATGTGATTGCTTATGAAATTAGGGTTCTTGCCGAGAGGGTAATTTGTTGCTCCATTTTCTCCGTATCTTGTTTTTGCTATCGTGCATTTGTGGTGCTTTTACAGTGAAGTAATCGAATTGTCTGTTTGGGGGTTTGATTTCACGTGTTGATTTCGCTAGGCGGATAGAGAACTGTCGGCCAATGGGAAGATGCCGGAGAAATTAAAGGCAGCCGGCTCCTTTTTAATGAAAGTGTTTGGGGTCCTAGCCGTGAGTCTCTGTGTTCACCATTCAACTCGTTGCTTCATTTTCTTGCGATGAATCGGCTTACTCCATTCTTGGATTTTCCTGGTACTCGGATTCTGAGTAGAATAGGTACTTGTTTTTGCATTAATTGATGTTGGAAGTCTCTTTATTTCCAGGGGAAGGGCCCCAAACGCGTAGGAGCATTATATGTGACTTGTCAGCTGTTCAAAGTTTACTTTAAGGTAAAATACTTTGTGAAAATGTGTGATGCTTATGGTTGTCGTCCTTGTGTCTCCATTCCTGTTTCTTGTTTGCATAATATGGAATATGCAACTCAAAAGATAGTCTGGCAAATACTAGTCCTCTATATAATAAGTCTTATATCCAAACCCATCTAAAACCTTTCTTCTAGAAGTAGTTGATGTATGTTTTGCATGAAATCTAAGAGGTGCTAGCATTTTTAATTTACAGCTCGGTACAGTTCACCTTTGCCGCAGTGTCATAAGAAGCATTGAGACTGCGCGGATATTTGATTTTGAAGAGTTTCCTCAAAGAGATAAGGTTGAAACTTATGCTGATTGTGTTGATGATGCTATTCCTCAAGCCTCTTTTGTGGCTTTGTTTGCAGCTAGATAAATAAGCATTTGACTGTCATGATTTGCATTGCCAGGTGACATACATGTACTACACAGGACGTCTGGAAGTTTACAATGAAAATTTTACAGCTGTAAGTAATCTTATTGCCCTATAGTTTAGGTGACATTTCATTTTATATTTAGATGAAAGTCAGATACTTTGCTTCGATGAGACGAGGCTATCTGAGGCTCGAAGCTTTGATTTTTTGTGAATGTTGAATGAATTCACCAGCATCTGCTGGTTAAACGCTTTACAGTGGCCCACTTGCACAATTTGAGGAAATACACTGTGCTTTAACCCCTTATTTCTTGAGGATGGAGCATGGACATGCCAGTTAAACACTCTCTAAACATGGCTCACTTGCATGATAAAAAAGTGACTTGCTCTTTTAAACAGGATTTGCTGGCATCTTCTCTTTGTTTGATTGCTCCTGCTGTGGCATTATTATCTTTATGTGATAATATTCCATTCTTATTTGGCATACTCATTAGTTGTAACTAACTGTTCTTGCCTTGGACTTACGGTGTATATTCCTCTTTCCTGGCAGGCTGACCAAAAATTATCTTATGCCTTAGTACATTGCAATCCCCACAGTGAAGCAAATATAAGGTTTGTTCATATTCTTGCTGCATTTACATTTGCATTTTCTTGGTAATTGAGGGAAATTCTCCTGACAAAAGTGGTTTTTTTCACACTCAATATTGTCAAGAGTTCTGTTTCCAAGTTGATATTGATATAAGCAATATTGCTATTTGTCAACTAAACTGTATGAGACCCGCATTAAGACATGTGCCGATTGATGCTGTGCATATGCATACCTCGTTGTCCTGTTGGATTGGATCATTTTGTCCAACTTCCAGTCAATGCACTTTGAATTTGGGCACTTGTTACTGGATTCGACTTGTTCCAGGGAAGTTACTTTTTGGTTGGCAGAACCAGAGAAATTGGATGTCTATAGTGCTGGGATGAGAATATTTTATTAAATTCAATTGGCTCAATGAGAATTACTTCTTTGACATGTCAAGGAGGAACTAGTTCCCAATCCTTTTCGTTTGGTACTAAAATGACTTTTAGAAAATCATATATCCTTTGGTTAACTATTGTTTTTTGATTTCGTTATGAGTTGTGTCTACTTTTTCTCTCTTCCCTTGGCTTTTGGCAGCAGTACTATTGCATGTTCGCTGCTTGCCTCGTGATTATCTGTTTATAGTTTTCTTCGCATCATATAGTTAGCTTTATTTACAAAATGATCTTTGTAGCTACATTATGGTGAAAAACTTATTTTTATATGCATTTGATAGGATGATATTAAAGTACTTGATACCAGTGAAGCTTTCAATTGGAATTTTACCGAAAGATTGGCTCCTGGAGAGATATAACTTGGTTGAGGTACGATGTCCCCGTCTGCTTATTCCTGATGCGTTCTATGTTTTAGTATTCCTGTGCTTTGTGCTTCATTAGGTTGGATGCCAGTGAGTGGTGTTTATGTCTGCTGGTAGCTTAACTTATCATTGTTGGTTGTCCTGAAGGGGAAAATAATAAAAAAGCCAGCTCAACTAAGTAGTTCTGTTATTCTTGCTCGGTGATGATCAGTTTTCAGTTTATTCGATCCATTAGTTGTCTTTTGTTATATGGTAGACATTGAAATCCCAGTAGTCCATTCCCAAGTGACAAGTTATATCTACTTTTACAGTACAGAAATATTGTGCAAGCTCTAAAGAGGGGTGACCTTCGACTTCTTCGAAGTGCTCTAGAAGAGCATGAAGACAGGTACTTCTGCTTTGGTTTTCTGTAATAGAAAGAAAGTCACTATATTTTGTGTGCTTCCTGTGATTTCACCTGATATAGATGGTGGGGACAACTCGAATACTGAAACTAACCAATTTTTTTTGTCAGGTTCCTTAGATCTGGTGTATATCTTGTTCTAGAGAAGTTGGAGCTCCAAGTTTATCAAAGACTGTTGAAGAAAATGTAAGCGCTCATAATCTCGTTCTTCCCAGTGAACTTACGGTGAAATTGGGAAGAAGAATAAGAAAATCTCAGAATTCTTTCATTGTTGTTTCTCTTGGTTAGTTACATCATTCAAAAGCAGAAGGAGCCGACCAAAGCTCACCAGATGAAGTTGGAAGTTATTATCAAAGCACTGAAATGGCTTGAGATAGACATGGATTTGGATGAGGTACATTTTAATTTGCCTCACCCATGCATATTCACATCTCTCTCATCATGTTTATTCAACAGCTAGCTTGATAAATTGGTCTGTGGAATTGGTAGGTGGAGTGCATAGTTGCCATATTGATACACAAGAATCTTATGAAAGGTTACTTTGCCCACAAAAGCAAAGTGGTGGTCTTGAGCAAGCAAGATCCTTTCCCCAAATTGACTGGAAAACCTGTGAGTGCATAGAGATGGTGTATATGTTATACCACAAGGCAAGATTATGCAGTTCTAATGGCACGAGGAATGCTAGTTAATAGTTATCTGATGTAACAATCCGATCCAAGAGTCTATCTTCAAGCTTCTGTTCCTCCATCGGTGAAGGAAATGGTCTCCCTCCCGGTGCCATCGGCAATCATACCCTCGTTGCCAGTGATAAATCTTTAATTATCAGGTTTCCTTCTCGATCGCCCGCTGAATAGCCTCAACAGTAATTTATTGGGCTTGTGGGATTGGGGGATATTCCAAGTCACTCCATCTCGTTAGTTGAGGAAATATGATGAGCCTTTTTCTCGGTTAGATCAGACAGTAATAACACTTGGTTTTTGCCATGGATCAGACAGTTAACTCGATCAAGCCTTTATGTCGAATTGACATCCAATTTTGTGCTTATCTAGCTGGTGTTTTATACAAACTCTCTCTCTCTCTCTTCTCTCTGCGCATGCGGGCTGCTGCTCTCGAACAATAAATTAGCATCCTGGAGGCAAGAACATAGTAGGATCCAAATTATGGTCTTGCTGATACAAGCTGAAAGGCGGCTGGTGTTGTGTTGCGTTTCCATTCCATGGGGACTCGACATGGATCCTTGGCGGGCTGTATGCGATGCAAACCAAGGGTTGTGCGTCTGTAAAGTTCACTCGTGAATGTCGATTGAGATGTTGGAGCTTTCTCCAATGGTTCAGCAACCGCCATGGCAGAGGGAGGGAGGTTATCTGCGCGGGTAAACAAAGAAAATCCAGACAAGATGTAAGAGAGTCATCGATTCATGAGAAATCATACTATTCATGCAAAACTTCAGTGAGTCATTTGGTAATAATAACAGAAAAACTGAAAAGATCACCAGGTTCGCCCTTCACGCATTCTCTTTTGGCATGCTCTTGAGAAGACGACCAATGTGGACAATGGACATGCTTTTATCCTCCATTCTTGTGATGCGGTGACAATTATGGTAAATGAGTGTTTCATTTATTTAATGAAAAATGCATAATTTGAAAAGTATTTTTCTAAAAATGAATAAATTAAAAATATTTTTATCATCTATGAATATGTTTAGACATAAATTATTGATAATAATTAAAAAAAATTCTTTAACCAATCGCGGATAAAAAATTCTAAGGAAATGTTTTTCAGTAGTTCATATTTCATGAAGCAAATATAATCAAATTATTAAAATAATTTAGTATATAAATTTAGCATCAATTCCGTTGTAGTCTAGTTGGTCAGGATATTCGGCTCTCACCCGAAAGACCCGGGTTCAAGTCCCGGCAACGGAACTTTTTTAATTTCTTGCTTTTTGCCTTTTTTTTTTAAAAAAAAAACTCTAATTTCACTTTCCCTTTACACATACTGTTCACAAAGTAAAATGCAAACGTTCCTTCTTGATCGTTTCTCGAAAGATAATGGGTAATAGAAAAGTAACCATAAGTTAAAAGGAGAGATTTTTTTTTTTTTTTTTGGGTAAGAGATAAGAGAAATCTGTAATAAAAAAATTAAATAAATGTCAGTAATTGACTTAAATAAAACTAGGTAATGCAAACCTTGCTGGTAACTTAGTTGGAGAAAAATTGTCAATCGCTCTAATTAAGATTGATAGTATCTAAAAAGAGTTGGTAAATTTATTGGTTTGGTAACTTAGTTGGAGAAAAGTTATTAATCGCTCTAATTAAGATTGATAGTTTCTAAAAAGAGCTGGTAAATTTATTGGTTAGGTAATTGAGACAAATAAAAGTTAGTAACTTCAGAAAAAAAAATTGCCCAATTAAATAAGACAAGCAATCGTTGGTCAGCAACTCAAATGAGGATTGTAAACCAAACTAGCTCCTGATCTAATGAGAGAAAAATTAGTAACTTACATAAATAATAGTTGATACATTTAATGCATTTATAAGAAAGACAAATAAATACGATAAGAAAAGCCGATAAGTTAAATAGACAAATAATCGTTGGTAAGTAAATTAAATGAGAGTTCATAATGAAAAAAACTTGTTGGTAATTTAATTAAAAACGTTAGTAAGTTAATCTAATAAGAATTAGTAAATATAAGTTGTTGGTAATAAAGAAAAATAAAAATTAATAAAAGATAAGAAAATCCAATAATTTCAAAAGTAACAAAAAGTTGATAATTTCATAAAAATCAAGCTATCGCTAATTTTTTCACCAATTGTTATTTGACACTTACCAGCTCTTTAGAAAAATCTTGTAACATGGGAAAAAATTGTTTATTTAATAGAATTGTAAAATTATCTTAACGTACTCTCATCATATTTGATAATAATGTATTTGTATTTTTCAACTCGATTAATTTCCACTTATGTGCACAAATTACCTCTCTCATGGGCAAGTGTAAGACCCCATTAACAAGGTGTTGGGCGTGGCTCCTAAGGCCCATTGAAGAGGAACCTTGGGATTTGAACACGAATTTTGCGACATTCAAATCATTTATTTAAACATTTGGACAACTAGAGATTGTCAAGGTCACATGAGTACAAACGATGTCACGAGTAAACCTTTGGCCAGCTTATGTGTTGGATATTGTTACTTCGTGTGGAGAGATTTCCTCACTTCCGACACTTTGGTGGAGTGCAGTGATAAGCTGGTATGCCTATAGAAGGACTGGGCAACTATATCTTAAATTAAACATTCCGTAGTAGTGTGAGATTCTTATTGTAATGCCTAGAGAAAGTAATTGCATCGATCATTCCTCTCCACCCTTCTATTAATAAAAAATAAAGAGATTGTGATGGTCATATGTATCTGTTATCTAGTTTGATAACGATATTACGTTTGGTAATTAAGATTAAAGTTATGATATGATAAATATTATCTTATTCTATGTTTGGTTGCGGTCCAAAATAGGATATGACCACATATTAAAATGATATAATTAGGATAAAAACATCATATGTAAGAGTAAGATAAAGGCAAATAGGATATGTCTCACACTCATCTCTTTTCTCTGTCCCCATTATCCACCCATAACCGCCACCCATAGCCTCCCACCAAGCATTGTCTTGTTGCCGCCGACGAGCTCGACTCAATCTCCACCACAGGGGAGCTCCAATGCCAGATTTGGAGTTCCTCCATGGTCGAGCTCGACTCGACCTTAGCCATGGAGAGCACGAAGGAGCTTCATGGCTAGATCTAGAGCACTAGCCGTTGGCCCCTCTATGGCCAGATTTAAAGCCATAGCTGTTGTCTCCGTCTCACGCACCTTCGTAACACAAGCAGCTGTACCTCAATTTGCCACCCATTCGTTCACCGGGCCTCGACCTTGGCGTTGGTCGCGAGGGTAGGGTTGCCATTGATCGATATGGAGGAGGGACCGGTGGTTACTAAAGATTTTACATGATGATGATGCTCAAGCAGCTTGGATTGTGAAGGCTCAAAGATCTAAATGGTTGACATTCAATCCGGCATGGGCGCGCAGAGGAGGAGGAAAAGAAAGTGAGGTGGGATTTGCCAACGACGAGAGCCATTATGTGGAGAGGTTGCCGGCAACGAGAGCTATTAAGTCGTCATTCAATTCAGCTTGAATATCCGTATATTTACTAAACATCGTATAAGATGATAAATTTTTTTATCTTGATCCAATTCGACCTGTAATTTATTTAATATGTCAAATGCGATTCCATGATATGTATTGAGGGCTTAAAAAGTTTGACACGAGTAAGAAGTGAGAGCGGTACATGCATTTTCTCTTTTTTGTGGGACATTTTTGTCCGTAGTATCTCAGTTGTGAATCTTTACAGGGTCCTTTCCACAAGGCACCAAATTATACAACTGGAGATTCTTGTCTTGTCGCGGCAAACCGTGAACGAACATCTCCATTTAGTACTTCAAGTAATGTACTCTCCAAATTTCACCAAAAGAACATCTAGTTTTTCAATTTTACTTTATTATGGCCAATATTTTTTCAACGTACGTAGGCACCGTCGGATTTAGAGCGAGGCCCGCCAACCTTTTCGAAATTATGCTTAGGCCCCGGATTTAATAAAAAAATTCGCATGTTCATCCCTAAAACCATGCCCCCACCAGATTTTTTGAATTTCCCGACATTCCTAATTTAAGGAAGTATTATTAGTTAGCAAAATCTTCCAAATTGAAGAGCCATAACATGCAATAATGGCGACTCGATTGCGAAACACCCATTGAATTCTCACACACTAGATTGACTTCTCATGAGAGATTCTTGAGGAAAGTTTTCTGAAGTGCTAATGGTCCTTAGAAAGTCAAGAGCTAGTCGTGCAGGAAAAAGGATCAAAATCGATTGCACGTACTTGAAAGCTTATTGAATTAGGGCAAATCTATGGAATATGGCATCTTTCTATCGAGAAAGAAGAAGAAGAAGAAGAAGAAGAAGAAGAAGAAGAAGAAGAAGAAGAAGAAGAAGAAGCTTTAGTCAAAACTCGTCAGTGATTGAAAAGAACGAGTTTCAATTCTCACAACGATAACCATTATCCACTTGCTAAACTAGTCTGGCCCCTTATACATGCTTGCTCTAGATCCTTCTCTATACATAGCTAATCAATTGAGAATGCTTTTTGCAAAGCCCTTTAGATTACTGCAGTCACCTTGATTAAAGAAATTAAAACCATAATGAGAGGTGCCCAAAAGAGATGCATAAACCTTATTTTTCTAGTACTTTCGTGCTTCCCTGAAGATCCCTCTTGAAAAATCATGAGGGATGAAAAAAAAAGAAGAAGAAGAGAAAATCGCCCTGAAAAGATGCCTAAGCAAAGGGATATTCTCTCTCAAAATTTCGCCTCCTCGAACTTCTTACTATAGGCACTAAAAAAATCTGTTGACTCGTATCATCACGACTTGGTTCTGATTTCTAGATTTTGTTAAGAATACTGCTTTTGATAGAAAATGCAATCGACCTTGTAATCTAGGCACACATGCAATAACAATGCGTGCTCATTTCCTCAGAGAACTATCATTGTGCTTGCACAATTGCTTTTCGGAAAATATATTCTTTTCCACTGATCTTTCTGTCCCCATAAAGTTTTTTGCCACCACCCTCAGATTTTTATGGAAACGAACCACCGATGCTCATTGCGCCAAATACAGTCTTCATTCATATGTGTGTCTACCCAGTACCTGTTGAAGCCTTACGACAAAAAATAATGTTACATATGACCTTATCTTCCCGAGAGAAAGTAAAACAATTCCTGTCTTCACATTGCAGAATCAGAGAAAACAAAACTAATATTTTAACTGGGAAAAAGAAGGGCAAATAATTGACAAGATGGGGAAGAGAGAGAGAGAGAGAAGGCCAGAAAGGAAGTACAATGTGCACTGCAAGCTTACAGAGCTTGATGTTTAAGATGAAGAACCTTGCACTTATTAGCGATTTTCCAGTTTATCATCCAGAATCGGCTATCTATGCCGAGGGGACGACCTAAAGAAGCAAGCAATGATCATAAAAACCATTCAGGATGGAGTTACCGCATGTAACCGGCGCCGCAAGGCCCAGCATATCGCATATCGTCACATGACCTCATTGGAATGGTAACTGTGGAAAATATAGGTGGTTTAATGCCCATAAAACCATTTTTGTCTGTTCTATCAATAGTTCTATTAACCATGGACGAGGCCACAGGATAAGGCCATAAGCAAGATGGCAGCTTCCTTCTCCTCTTGTGGGAACACCCGCTGGAGATTCGCCGAGTAACGCTTGCTTAATCTTGCAGCGAAGTCCTCCAAACAAAGCGGCTTCGTCTCTTTGGGAGATGCCAATGTTGGAGAGGGAAGCTTGAATCTTTTCTTGATTGTTTCTGATTCTTGATCAGTAGCTGCTTTACTTCCTGGTCTCTTGTTGTCTGTGTTTTTCAGCTTACACTTCGCAGGCAAAGTCATAGTAGGAGTAGGAACAACTGTACCATTAGTGGCGGCAGTGGCGGCGGCGGCGGCCATGGCCCTTCTCGCCTTCCTCTGTCGGATCCCACAAGCATTGCAAAGCGTCTGTGCCTCGAAATAAAAGGACGGGGTTAATTAAATTTCCTATGGGAGAGTCCTTGATGATTGTATGTTCTCAAGGAAGCTTATCTTTAAGGAGTCACAGCAGTACTTGGGCAAACAAAACTTCAAGAACATTTCCTATTTGTAAAAATTTCCTCAAAATGATGCTTTTAATTGTTCTAAACCTGACAATTACTGAACATTATGAGAAACCCAGTTCAAGACCAATAATTTTGAGCAAAAACGAAAAAAGATCTCAGAAGTCAAATCGATCACTCTTTTCTCTTTCATTCTCCAAAAGTGAGTGCATCACAGAAATAAATTTCAGAGACTCATGGAAGGATCTCTAAGCTTTTAGACCCAGATGAATGATCTGTGATTATATCACCAAGTGAGGATTAAATTTCAAGGGAAAGAGCAGGAAAGAACCTTGGGACCTTTGGGACCACTTCTCCAGAGTGGGGTTTTCGATGTGTTGCAGTCGACACAAACCCTAACTGCGGCGTTGCCGCCGCAGCCACCGTTAGTATCCATTTGAGGACATGACGAGGTAATTGAGTCAGGGTACGGCCGGTCTTCAGACTCGTGAGCTGATGATTTGTTAGGCGGTGGCCTCTTTTCTGAGATCATCATCTTCCTCATCATCCTCATCTTCGAGGACGTCCACTTAAATGGTGGCGATGATGATGATGATGATGATGATGATGATGATGAGCCATGTTCATGGCGTCCCTTTTGATGATCCTCGTTAACTCTTTGATCTTCTAATTTCTGGGATGTTGTTATGCTGATTGGAGCCGGCAAAGCCTGTTTGTCATCAGAAAGGGTCGATCTAGTAAGCGAGAATTTGAAGCCAGCTCGAATTAAGCTGTAAATACATATGTCATGCTTAGCAATATATCATATGATGGCTTTATTAATTTACCTCTAGCCCACGATCTGAAGGCTGCGAAGCTCTATGAAAACATCCACCTTGTTCTTCAACTGAGCTATGCAAGACATAATTTGGGGTTATAATACTAGAAAAGCATGGGGATGTAGCTTGACGATGATGATGAGGTTGAGGTCTTGAAGTTAAGCTTTCTTCTTGATATTCGTTAAGCTCTCTCGTGTGATCATCTGGAGCCATTTGCGCGTGTGCATGAGAGAGAGAGAGAGAGAGAGAGAGAGAGAGAGAGAGAGGGGGGAGAGAGAGGGTCTTCTTATGTTTTCCTGCAAAAAGTGGAGCCAATGTTGTGAAAGAGATGAAGTTAGCAAAAGAAATAGAAAAGAGAGGCGTGGCGGTGAAGAGTTGGACTCTTTTGAAGGGAAGCTTAAAGCACTGAAATTTCTACGGGTCCTTCACATGAGTTCTTGAGATTTCAGTGAAGTTAAACTTAAAAAATAATGGACCCAAAGAGAAATTAAAACGAAGCGGTGTAATATAAAGAATCAGTTATGAATGTGTACCTTGGAATTAAAATGCTCATTACTTGTACAAGAACATAATTGAACTGATTCCAGATAATTTATTTGGATAATTGAGCAACTCCAAATGCATTACCTTGTAAATTATTTAATACTCACTATATAATTAAAAGATTTAATAAGTAGTGCAATTGATGCAATTACTAAGTTTTGTAGTAGTGCGACACGAAGGTTAGGTTCATCACCAAATATTATTATTTATGGAACGATTTCTCTTCATATACCTCATCTTTGTTATGTCCTTACACATAAAATCTCCGGATCGCTGCTGCAACTACTCATGCACTAAGTCACTCAATTGATCACAACACGAAAAATTGTGCATTGCGTGGACCTTACAAACAGTATCATAGTGAGCAGCTGGGATTTTGCCAAAAACTCTTGAATGCTTGTGCAATATAGAAGAGACATTATATGCGCATTAGAGCAAACGTAAAAACACAACATTTGGTCTATAGTGTTGCATGTTTCCTATATTTCTCCTAAAACCTAATTTTGTCTACCCTTTTGTTCCCTCAAAAACAGGAATGCTAGATTTTTTATTTTATTATATATATATAGATATATAGACACACACACACACACACACACACACACACACACACACACACACACTAAGACTAATTCTCGCCAAATGTAGCAGTCTTTTCTAGTTTCACAGCATCATGCACCTCGTGCTCTTGTCACAGTTTATAGTGGAAAATAAGGTGACCCATAGTAGTTCTTTTAACACAGTTTATGGCGGTTTTTTATTCATAGGCTCCTTCAAAAATCTACGTTAACGGTAGAAAGAATCCAAACTTTATAACGAAATGGCAGAACCATGTCAAGTCGTTCATTCCATTGTTGAGTCACTGAAGTCCCCTTTTCAGCTTTTTCACCGTTTGACAATTCATCAGCTTTTTTCTCGTTGTGATTTGGATTCCTCTCCGTTTTCAGTAGATCACTGTCTTCTTTTTCTCCCCGCTTTTAGCTGCAAGATTAGCCAAATGATCAGTACATGCTGGAATGGGGTTCAGAGCCCCCAACTCCCTAGCCTTTTCATGTTATTCTCTACTTAATCTTTGACTAGGATGCTGAACGTTTTGGGAAACCTGGATTATGTTCACGAGGGGCTTTGAAAGGTTATATACACTGCTGTTATTGTAATAAACAGTCGAGGAAGAGAATCGAAAAGGGATTGGTTAGCTTTAATGAAATCACTGAAATTTTTACAAGTTAAGCGATTGCTGGTTTTTCCTGATGAAAGCGATCCTTGTCTTGAAAACGTCTTGCGAGCTCTTTCTAAACGTCATTAACAGCAACGCGTGTGGTAAGGACATGTTCTTGAGGTTAAGGACTGTGATGTCCCATTTAACTCCAAGAATGGAATACCCTTCCGTCGTGTCTTATCCGCACATGTACGTGCCAAAATTCATGGCTAGGTGATTTGGACTCGCCAGCTGAAATATTCCAGACAGCAAGAAGGCGTATAACCTACTGCTTTATCACGTATGACACTGAAAAATACTTGCTTCAGCCAGCAGTGTATTCATCCACAAGACAGAAACCAGGTACCCCAAAGGGTTTGTCGTTGTCTATATTTGTCTGAACAGAGAAGCAACCCCGTACGCTTGGTCGAGCACTCGGTTATATCGATTACATACCAAAAAGCAGCACGGGCGGCACTTGATCTCACCAGAAACTCCCACCTATGTTCTGTGTCATGATGGGTGGTAGGTCGGGGCATGATCTCGCATTTAGATTGCTGTCATATTATTCCTTTCCATACACGGGCTGGACCGCTTCGATATTAATCGATAGATAGATGGAGACTGGCGATTTAAATTGATGTGGATACGAATTGTCGCCAGATTGTCCGTATAAGATGGAGCGAGGAGGTCCAATAGCTAAAAGATGAAGTAAAATTCCAGAAGAAATTGTTTGTAAGATCCCGAGAAAGGCTACGTGTGCCAGGTACGGATCACTGCCGCGGGTGTAGATAGGTAGAGGCAGGGTGATGGGGACAAGATGAAGTTGGTCATGATGGCGGATGTCAGTGACCGGGGGAAACTCCAAACTCACGTTGTTTTCAATTGGGGATTGCAAATCCGAGGGGCCATGTCCCCTCCGGACAGTCACCCTCATGTTGGACCACTCTCTCTCTCTCTCTCTAAAGGAATTGTATGGATTTGTGTGGCCACTTGCCAAGGGATCTTCTGATCAAAAAGTTATTTCCAGTCTATAGAATCATTAGTCAATTTGAGCTTGATAGCCTCTATACAATGGGGTTCATGAGATTGGGACTTCCAGATAGTAAGTTCTTTAAATTCATGTCTCCGAGTTATCCCAAAAAAGATAAATCAATAATAATCAATCGCATGAGATTTAAAAGGCTCAAGAGTTATAGGAAATCAAAATAGAATGGACCTACTTACAAGATCTAGTTGCGGAATTCATGTTAGGAAACTCAATCTAAAAGCCTAAGAATTGAATGGGAAATCGAACCGAAACAAAAGCGTCACATTAATTTTCAAAATGAAATTTCAACTTCGATCATATACTTCAGTCTCTCTTGCTCCTTGAATTCCAATTTGGAGGGAATTGCAAGTACCTTGGTTTGGGCTCCTCGACCGTTCATGACTTTGTGCAGAAGCAATAACTATTCTCGCTTCTGACATTTAGGTTGAAAACCAATGCCATACCCTCCTCATTTAGTACTCTAGGCCGAAACTTCCCATACATATGATTAGACTTGATTATGAGCTTAACGGCTTGTCGACCCGCCAAGAGCCACCTCCAGCCACAAGAGCCTGAAGGCACTTTCGGGCGAGCATAAAGCTAGAAGGCCCGGCCCACTTGGGCCCAATCCAGGCCTGCCCATCGATTACCTTGGCATGCCATACAAAATAATTCACATTTCGGTTTCTTCATGCTTCATCGAGCTAATCATTCTACATGGACCATAAGAGAGTACCCATATCCTTCTGCCATTCCTAATTAGCCACACCGTGTTTGAGCCCCTAACAAAAAACCGATCGGCTTCACTTCTTCCCGAAAGCCATCCCTTCCAAGAAGCTAAAGAAGAAGAAGAAGAAGAAGGTGTCGGCCCATTGAATTGGGCCCAAAACATGTCAAGTTCGTCTTTCTCTCCGCAGCTGCAAGAGGAGCAGCAGCACTCATCTCTTTTTCTTCTTCTTCTTCTTCTTCCAATTACGATGTCTCGATCGGGTTCGTCGTCAACAGATCGCTGTCGAAACCGCGCGATGTCACGACCGAAAGGGGCGCTCTTTAAAGCGGGGCTTCGCGCTTTAATGCTTCGAGATGAGAAAACTAACTAGTCGGTAGTCACCGCACGCGTCGTTGGGGAATGCGAAGCTTTCAATCATTGGCGGAGAGGCCGGGAGAAAAAGGATTTGGGAGAAAAAGGGTTTGGAGATTTTTTGGTCGAAAAAAGGGTTTGGAGATGACGTGCATGATATGCTAGGCTAGTATTTACATAATTACAAAAAAATCGTAAACCTATTGCACTTTTATCAATTTAGTTATAAACTTTTCAATTGTGCCAATAGGGTCGTAAACCTTTTTACGTTTTACTAATTAAGTCATTTTAACTACTTCTGACTGGAAATCGCCGACGTGAATGCTGATCATCCTATATGATACAATCGGCACTGACGTAGACAAATTTTACAATTTAAAAAAATTAATTGTTTAATTTTTTTTTCTTTTTCTTTCTTCCTTCATTGGTTGTCTGGCCTCGATGATGTCCGGCGACCAGCCATAGGCAAGGGCCAACCAAACCAGCTATGGGTGAGGCTTGCCCACATAGGGATTTGGCGAGGCTCGACCTCGCCAGCCTTGGAAGAAGTGCGCCCTCGCTTGTCCTCTCTTGTGACCAGTCGTCGACTGTCGCTCGAGGCCCAACGACTAACAAAGGAAGCAAGAAAAAGAAAAAGAAAGAAAAGAAGACAAATATATATATTAATTGATGTTTTTCAATTGTCAAATTTGTCTGTTCGGTTGTGTAATGTACGATGGTCGGCATCTACATGAGTAATTTCCAACAAAAATTGCCTGAAATAACTAAATTAACGAAATGTTTATGACTCAATTAGCACAATCAAAAAATTTAGAATTGAATTGGCATAAGGGTAAAAGTTTGAAACTTTTTTGATAATTTTCTCAACGTTGGGAAGAATGCCCTACTGCTAATGATGTCATCACTAATATATATATAAAAGAGAAATTAGTAATTTAAAAAAAGCCAAATAGACATCGGAGCTAACTCAAATGAGAATTGATAAGGCAAAACTAGTTGGTAACTTGCTCGGAAAAAAAGTTGGTTGTCACTCTAGCTAAGGTCTGTAAGACTGTAACGTTTACAAAGAGTTGATAAATATAGCGTATTGAAAAGTGAGGCAACTAAAGTCAGTAAATCATAAAATAGTTGGAAAGATTAAAAATAAGCAAATAAACGTGGGGAAGCAACTCAAATAAGAGTTGGTAAATCGAAACTAGTGGATAACATAGTGGGAGGAAAGTTAGTAAGTAACACAAATAGGGAGAAATACATTAGAAGTGCCAAAAGTTATGTACAATGCTCACTTTAATACTAAAAGTTTCTATCAGCAAAGTAAAAACTATCGCTTAAGTGCCACCAATAAGAAATTCCGGCCAAATTGATTATATGGGCTTTATAATTAACTTGTTAAAATGACTTAG
Organism: Eucalyptus marginata; assembly: GCA_014182565.1. Classification (NCBI taxonomy): domain Eukaryota; kingdom Viridiplantae; phylum Streptophyta; class Magnoliopsida; order Myrtales; family Myrtaceae; genus Eucalyptus; species Eucalyptus marginata. The sequence continues at coordinate 8,066,815 of CM024587.1, read as the reverse complement.
CAATTTTTAAAAAAATATAGTCCAAGTGGAGTACAAAACAACTTCACACAACCTACGTGGCTCGAATGTCCAAAACGAAGCCACACAACATGCTTTTTAGTTCCCTACCTCACTAGACTTAGGAAGCATCGGAGAGAGAGACGACAGCGGCAACCACCACCACCAACAATGGAGCCTTTGGCAAGGGCGCGAAGATCGTGTGGAACTAGCCCTAATAGAGGTTTGAGATGGAGTATAATAAGGTTGGGCTTGGCTTCCCATACATTCGTCTCTCGAAAGTAAGGCTTGGAATTGGCTTCCCACCTCTGTGTCACACCCAAGACCAACTCCATGTCTATTGTCCCCACTTGCTCTCCCATCTCGGTCCGTTCAAAACCCTTTGTCCACTTTCTCTGCTCTTGATTTGTCTCCTTGCCATGGAACACCATATCCCATCAGGTGTTTGAGGAAATTACTATGATGATCGAGTTCCTTTTTTAAAAAAAAAAAAAAATTTCTTCAGTGATACTTAGTGATAAGAGAGAGAAAGAGACAGAGAAGGGTGAGAGATAGAGATTGAGTCATCGGGTAAGGCACAGAGATGGCCAATTCAATGGCTGGCTTAGGGTTTGAAATTGAGATTAGCATTCAATTTGGGAATTTAGGATTCTTATCTAGGGAAAATGTATTAGACAGCGTTGTTTTAGGGTTTAGATGTTGATTGAACTCTTCGGCGAGCCATGTCGGCCTAAGAAACTAATAAAAGAAGGCCACGTTAGATTTCTAGCCAAATAGACTGGAGTTTGCATTGAAAAGATCGTTTTTAAAAAAAATAGCATTTAAGTGATTTAAAGGAAACTGTTAACACTAAAGTGAGCGATGTTTGCAACTTTTGGCATTTCAAGTGTTCTTCTTCCCACAAATAGAGGCATATATATATTCATATATAAAGTTAATAAATCTAAGGTGTTTACAAAAAGAGAAATAAAATTTTGCAAAAATAAAAAGATGATAAATTTAAGAAACAAAATTTTTTCATCAATATTTGGTTGGTCTTTCAGTTGACCTTAGTTTAGCAGAAAATTAAACAAATTTCCATAAACATTGGAAAGTTGTTAAAATGAGAATTGGTAGCCCAAAATTAGTTGGTAATTTGATTAGAAAAAGTTGAGAAGTCACTCGAGTAAAAATAGAGCTATTCATTATATAGTTGCCAAGTTGGTAAGGCACTGATAAGAAAGACAGATGAAAGTTGGTAAAGATACGAAAAGTTAGATAATTTATAAGTAGTCGAAAACGAGTTGGTAAGACAACAATAAGTTATTGTGATATTAGGTGACAGGTAACACTTTCTAGATAATTACCAACTAGTAACTAATTCCGAAACTTACCCGCCGAAAAAAGAATCCTCTTTTTTTTTTTCAAAACAGAAGGGTAGAATCCTCACTAACTATGAGCAAGGTTATGTCAATAATCACTAAGGATGTGTTTACTTAAGTGAAAGAATTTTTTGCAAATTGGTTTTCTGGACTTTTATGTGTTTGGTTTGCTGAAAATAATCAGACACTAGAAAATTATTTACGGTCAAAGAAAATATGCACACTTAAAATTAAGAAAATGAATGCTCTGATATGAAAATGGGATAACATTTTCCTGAAAAATTATTTTTCAAAAGGCATTTTATGTTATTATGAAGTTTTTCTTGAAACAAACAAATCCTAAATCTACAAATTTTAGGCCAAGCTTTTGGTAGAATTCGATGACACATAATCACAAGGAAATAGAGAATAAAAGCGAGAAAAAAGAAATCGAGACACAAGATATTTATTCTAGTTCATCAGCAGAGGATCTTAATATAATTAATATCTTGTACTTCTATGTTACATCATTCTCAATTATAAACAAGATGTTATCTTTTTGTCGATAGATAGTATGAATCACGTTGCACCAGCTTCATTTATATTTTTCACGTGCGAAAGACTCGGGAAGTTTCTTCCTAATGTAGACAAAACTAGCTGGTTTGGTGGCGCCATAGCCCCCCGCTCCTGGAGAATGATCACCAGGCAACTAGATCTCACGAGTCACGAATGAACAGCGAAAAGAGAGCCTCCACGTTGTCCTTGGAAGTTTCATATCAATGTCCTCATCCCCAAAAAAATTTGCTAAAATTTGTGAAAAGTAGAAGGTTTTCGGAATCTTATAAGGCACAAAAGTGTCCGGGGTTATAAAGTCCGGAGGGTGTCAAATGGGAGACGACGAGAAATCCCAAAATGATTTTTTTTTTTTATAATTATCCCCTATACTTTTAGGTCCTCCTAAAGTTCCGCCTGGCGACACATAAATGGAGATGATTTGATAACTAATGGTGTTGGATTGGAATGTGCAAAGAAGAAGGTTTTCGGAATCTTACAATATACGAAAGTGTTTAGGGTTTTAAAGTCCAGAGGGTGCCAAAAGGAGATGACAAGAAATCCAAAATTATTTCAATAAGGGAAAATGTCACAAATGGACCATATATTTTTATTTAATGTGCAATCTCGTTCATGAACTTTCAATTTGCTCAATTTGGTAATTGAACTATTGATAAATGTCCGATCTAGTCTGATTTCGTTCATTTGGTTTTTTTTTTCTAGTCTTTTTCTTTTTTTTTTGCTTCTTCTTTCTTCCCTCCGCCGGCTCTAGCGAAGGGAAGATGGCATTCGGCAAGGGTCACCCTCGCTAGCATCGGGTGAGGGCTGTCCTCGCCAGATGTAGGTGAGGGCTCCCTCCCTCGGCGAGGGAGCACCCGTCGTGGGCGAGGGCTACCCCTGCTAGCGTCGGGTGAGGGGCTCCCTCGCCCGGCAAGCGAGGGAGCCCCCGCCCGACGAGGCGACCCTCGCAGACGCGGCTTCTCTCCGTCGACTCCGCCATGGCCGGCGGAGGGAAGAGAGAAGAAGCAAAAAAAAAATAAAAAAGAAAAAACAGTAATGGAATGACTAAATTGGAAATTTATCAATAGTTTAGGGATCAAATTGAGCAAATCGAAAGTTCAAGGATTAGATCGGACATTTATCAATAGTTTAAGGACCAAATTGAGCAAATTAAAAGTTTAGGGATAGGATTGCATATTAAGTAAAAGTATAGGGATCATTTGTGACATTTTTCCTTTCAATAATTCTTCCCGCTACTTTTAGGTGCTGCTAAAGTTCTACGTGGCGATATATAAGTGAAGACGAGAGCTAATAATCATATCCACGATCAATTTAATTCGTATTTAGCTCTGCGAAGGCGTTGCGCTTTCTCGAGTTGTGGGTCGATGAGCTCCACATGGCGTCAGGATGGGTTTATCGAGGTACTCGATTTGAGCCAGATCAGATGGTTTAAAAATTGTAAATGATGTTGTGTCGAAGCTGCACTTATTACCCTACGGAGATGTAGTCGGGGGTTTCCATGTGTAGCGTGAAAGCAACTGAAGATGGCTTCATCATTTTTCGACTGCACAGAGGTAAAAGCATGGAGTCGTGTAATCATCGTGACGACAAAGCAATGTCGTATTCGGCGCTTAAAGCAAATGCCGTTTTCGATATTTTTACTTGGGGAATTGGGGAACGCCATCCCTCTTTGCTTTTACGCAAGGGGGAGTGCCCCCAGATGGGATCGGATCTGCACAGTCGAACCTGAGTTTACTGACGTTGCCACGACGTAATCATCGAATGATTTGGTTATTCATTTCATTGATGAGAAAGCGGGTTTTTTTTTTTGGTTGAAAAACAATTATATTTTTTGCTCCAAAGGATATATGAAAAGTAAGTAATTTTCATGACAAAACGTAAATCAAACAGAGTAAAAATATTGAAAAGCAAAGCCAAATCCAAAAAACAAAAAGGATTAACAGAGCACTAGCAAAGTTTAGCACATACTCATTTTATGAGAATGGATTTATCAAGTAAAATTATCAACAGCCAATCACTGGTCCCATATCTTTTTAGTGATGAGCACATGTCGAAAATTCTTCTCCAATAACTACAAAGTTGTTAATTAGTGATGCGCGTTTAGGTTTGATTTTCTTTGCACCATCGTTGTACGGAGATAATCAAAATAGGTTGAACAAACACAAATCTAACATATAGAGGAGCAAATTTTCGTGATTCAACAAAACACTAAAGCTCATGGGATCATCATTGAAGCCGAAGACATAAAACTTATACACTAATAGAGAAAGTAGAACCTATTTATTGAACTCCTAAATCTATATCAGGATAGGAAAACACTTAGAACTAAAACTAGATTGGGAAAGTTTGAATTATTCAATTGAGAACTAGACCTGAAGAAGGGAGCTCTCAAATCTAAATCAAGAGAAAAGAAAAGGCAAGAAAAGAACAATAAGAGAAAGTAGTAGGTTGTTTACACCGAAAAAAGTAGCTAACTCTTTAGAATCAATACGAAGTCAATTTGGTCCGATATGTAATCGACACAAAATTGATCTAGCCAAAGAGTTTAATGATGGAATTAATATTGATAAGCTATTGATTCGGTAACATTTACATCAAGCAAGTATTGACAGTTATAGAAAGCTGATTGATGACTATGGACGATGATTATCAATGATCATGAAATACGGCTATTGATTTATGATGGCGCATGGTCGACTAACATCTTTTTTCGATAAAATAACCAATATACGAAGACTATAATGCTGATTGAAGACAAAGATATCGATCGACGATGGAGTGGCATGGCAACCTAGGGAGTTGCGACCGTCTGTGGATGAGGTCAGTGTACAAATAGGAGCCCTAGGATCTTGGAAGTGTAGTTTCGACCGTACTTAATGGGCGGTAATAACTTATAGTTAGGTCAATATAGGAAAAAAGGACACCACGAATCCTTATCCAGGGGGCATGCTTCACATGGAAGGAGATAATTTGGAGGATTGATCTTTACACTTCAGTCGTTGATAATCTTGTAGCTGAAGGTTTAGGACCAAAAACCTCGAAGGGCAAGATCAATGGCTTGTGTCACATAAGAGTGTCCCTAACATAATTACCAAGGAACATAACTTTGGGATAAAGATTATTAAAGCGACCCTCATAGGAAAGAGACCTTCATATATTCCATCTCGTTTGGGTTAAGCAAGGATTTATCTCGAGAATCCCTTTCCCAATTGGGGCTCTTTAAGGGGCAAAGCATCTTATAGACACATCAAAGCACCCGTCTTTAATTTTCGTACCAACCAAAAAGCATAACCGGATTTAAATATAATGGACCGCACATTTATTTAATGGTTTGAACTTTTCGAATCAGTTAGCTGTTACCTCAAGTGATGGATATAGATCTCTTTGATAAGATCGAGTTAAGAATATAGCATGTTTTGCGTGTTCACAATAAGATATGGTACTATGGCATACTAAATATAATAATATGTGATATGTAATATGTACTATGAACATGTCAATTATCGATAACAAATCTCATTCCCATAAATCAATGGCACTACAGTAGTGATTTTCACTTATGTGTGATCGTGCGGGTTTCGTAAATTTCCAATGAAATCTCAAGGGCAAAATTGTTTAAAAAATCTTAAATCTATTGCATTTTCGCCAATTCAGTAATAAACCTTTCAATTTTACGAATTGAGTCCTAAATCATTTTTATTTTTTGCCAATTGAGTCATTCAACTAATTTTGATTGGAAATCATTAATGTGAACACTAGTCGTACAATGTAGGATGACCGACACTAATGTAAACAAATTTAATAATAATTTAATATATTTTTTTTGTTTTTATTTATGATTTTCCTCCATTTTTTTCTCTTTCCCTTCTTTTCTTTTTTCCTTTTCTCTTCTTTCCTTTTTTTTTTTTCTTATTCTTTTTCCCACTGCTGGACCTTGCTAATGGTTGGCAAAGGTTGCTTGCCTTGGGTGTGGGACACCTAGGCCTGGGCTAACCTTTTTAAAAAAATTGCTCACGTTGATGCTAACTTTTTTACATGGTACAACCAATGTCCACCTAGTGATTTTTGGTCAAAATTGAGTGGACAGACTCAAATGGAAAAAACAAAAAAGGTTTAAGATTTAATTGACATAATTAAAAAGTTTAAAATTAAATTTATAAAAGGACAATAGGTCAAGGACTTTTTGGACAGTTTTCCCAATCTGAGAGGGTTATAAGGTGATAATCCATGCGATTATGTTCATAATCCCAATTCGTCACGGCAAATTCACCTGGCTCCGTGCAATTGACAATTACCGATTGAGGACGTGGTGATCCGACGTCGTCCAAAATTGGAGTCAGAGAGAGCTCCTCCAAAACTTTTGGCTTTTTTTTTTTTTTTCTTTTTCAGTAGATAAATCATGCATTGGAGTCGTTGCAACCTACTGTGGGGGAATAAAAAGGAAAGAATAAACTAATAAATAAATAATAAATCTCCATTAACAAGATATTGGGCGGTGGGCAACTTCTCTAATTGGACTGCAAACTACATTTCAAAGGCCAAAACAGTGTCATCTCCGTATTGGGATTTGGTTGCAGAGCTGTCGAACACAGTCTCCTATGACACCAACTTTGAAAATATGTCTTGCCCAATGCCAGAGCAAGAAGCTGAGATAGGGATGCTCATAATTTATGACGACCTCCATTTCAGGTTTTCTTGTACAATTTTCTGCAAACCATTAATGCAGAACTTTCTTAAAACGAGCCCCTTGCATTGAATCCTTCGCCAGATCAAGATCCTTGAAAAAAGACGGATGAGCAGTGATGGGGAAAGGAGGAAAAGAAAACCAAGAAGTGCCGTGTCCTCTGGGTTGATGAAAGCCAAAAGAGTGGGGCCCCACGCGTTTGCATTCCTTCGAAGACCTGTGCTGCCACATTTTTCCATCTCTATAAAGGAGAGGAGAAGTATCCTCAGTGCCCGAAAGAAAAAGAGCAAAAGGTTGTGCCGAACGCCCCACCGAGGATGTTGTCTTTCCTGGCTTCCTCGTTTTTGGTGGTGTGAGGTTGAATGTTAGTAGTCCGGACGGAGAAAAGAGAGCGGTTGCTTTTCGCGGTACAGAGACGGTCATGGGCTCCGGTCCGAAAGTTCACGTGCCGACCTCGCGCGGAGCCAAGAGCGTGATGGTGGTGATGCTTGTACTGTTGCTCTCGTGGGATTCTTGTTCCTCTTCTTCTTCTTCGGTCGCGGCTTCCGTGACTTACGACCACAGAGCCATCATCGTCGATGGGAAGAGGAGGATCCTCATCTCTGGGTCCATTCACTACCCAAGAAGCACTCCCGGGGTAACCCATGTTTGCCAATTCGCATTTCACGTGTTTGTTCCTGTTCTTTCTTCTTCTTCTTTTTTTCGTGCATCCCAATGCGTTTGAGCAACTGGGTTTTTCTCATTTGGCATTCTTCAGGAGCGTTTGAGCTCAAAATTCAGATGTTCTTGACTGGTTTTTGTCACATGGGATTGTGCAGATGTGGCCTGATCTTATTCAGAAGGCCAAAGATGGAGGCTTGGATGTTATCCAAACGTATGTCTTTTGGAATGGACACGAACCTTCTCCAGGAAAAGTATAATTCTTCCACACAAATAAAAAGAAGTTCCTTTTCCTTTTTCTTTTTTTTTTTTTGGCTTATATACTCATTGTCATTTTGAATATATTTATGTGGTAATCATCTGACATATTGTTTTTGTTATAATTTTGCAGTATTATTTTGAGGACAGATATGATCTTGTCCGGTTCATAAAGCTGGTACAGCAAGCAGGACTTTACGTGCATCTCCGCATTGGTCCTTATGTTTGCGCAGAATGGAACTTTGGGTAAGGATTTTCGTCATTATACAAGTAATTTTCTTAGTTATTTTCCTGTTGTTGTAAAATTTAGTACGTACCGAATTCTTTGTGCCTTGATGCTGATGTGCCTTGTTGTTGTTCTCGTTTTTTTGTCCTGATTCAGGGGATTCCCTGTCTGGCTAAAATTCGTACCGGGCATCGGTTTCAGGACGGACAATGAGCCGTTCAAGGTGGTTTTGTAGCTATGTGTTTACCATCTTATTTCCAGATTAATTCCTGCTCAATAATTTGCATCTGTTGTTGAACTATCATAAGGCGGCAATGCAACGGTTCACAGAGAAAATAGTGAACATGATGAAAGCTGAAAATCTGTTTGAGTCTCAGGGAGGTCCAATTATTCTTTCTCAGGTAAGGACTTCTAGAGTATTTTAATACTGCGACTATACACACACACACACACACACACACACATATACATATTATCAGGGTGATGTTAATTTGTCAATATAAACTGTTGCCTTTGAAAAGGGCAATAATTTTAAGAAGTTTAAATCCACTCCGACCTTTGACACCTTTGTACCCTTTGTTTTCACTGTCATTTTTCTAGCTAAAGGAAGCATTAGATTCGTGTTTTGGCAGATTGAGAATGAATTTGGACCAGTGGAATGGGAAATCGGTGCACCTGGCAAGGCTTACAGCAAGTGGGCTGCTGATATGGCCGTTGGTCTTGGCACTGGAGTCCCGTGGGTTATGTGCAAGCAAGAAGATGCCCCTGATCCAGTTGTAAGCAACTCTCATCATTGTTTTTATTGGAACTTTGTAGTCACATGTTTTTGGTCGTACTTTCTCCTTCAGGAATTTAGAACCTACTTTCCGTTAGTCACAACCTCCTTTCTTGGTGGGGTTTGAATCGGGACCTTTGTCTGCATTGGTGGTCTTATAATGACAAATCTTTATCTCATATGCTTTAACTAGTGGTTGAAGATGAGCAGCCATGAAGGTTTGTCTTTTTCTTACATTTTATCTTGTTCTTGAGCTTACACTACAAGCCGAGTCCCAAATATTTAGCAGACAACGTCTCTGATCGCAAGTGGCTGCTTAAATTCATTTTTGGGGTGGACAGAGTTTGGCAAGAGCAGACTTGATTAGTACCTGTCAATAGATGGAGTTGCACTATCATTTCTGATTAATTTAGTGACTGTGCGACAGATTGATACCTGCAATGGCTACTACTGCGAGAACTTCAAACCAAACCGGGATTACAAACCAAAGATGTGGACCGAAGCCTGGACTGGCTGGTATACAGAATTTGGTGGAGCAATACCACATAGACCAGTTGAAGACTTGGCATATTCCGTTGCAAGGTTCATTCAAAATGGTGGCTCCTTTGTTAATTATTACATGGTAACTTAAACCTTAACTTCATCTTAATCTGTAGGGTGATGTTTTCTCCTGCATGTGGCTAAATACCGACATCCTATGACCTTCAACAGCATTATGTTCTGCCTCTAATTTTTTTCTTCTTTTACCAGTATCATGGAGGAACTAACTTTGGTCGGACATCGGGTGGTCCATTCATTGCCACAAGCTATGATTATGATGCTCCTATAGATGAATTCGGTATGTGACATGACATCCTTATTCCTAGTGATGCTAGGGCTAAGCTGCTGAAATTCACTCCTTCTCAACTTTGAGAAATAAAAGATGCCCAACTTCTTAAAGTAAAGAATATATTTTGGATAAGGTTCAAAAGGAGAATTTTACTGTTAAGCTACCGAAGTTTAGAATCCTATGAGAATAATATGCGAAATTACTTAAGAGGGAAAATAAAGATGTAAATGATGTAATCTGAGTGGGCCATGGTGATTTTCAATCCAACGCCAGGTCTACCGAGAGAAAAGAAATGGCGTCATTTGAAAGATTTACATGAAGCCATCAAGCTGTGCGAATCAGCTTTAGTTTCTTCCAATGCATCCGTACTCTCGCTTGGAAATAAACAAGAGGTATGGTCATAACCTCTCTTTCTTGTGTATGAACTGCACTTCAACATGCTTGTTACTTGCTGTGTTGAATTCAAGACCGACTCATCTTAAATGATTTTGGGTAGGCTCATGTGTTCACAGCTGAATCTGGTGCCTGTGCGGCTTTTCTTGCAAACTATGACCCGAATTACTCAGTAAAGGTGACATTTGGAGGTAGACAGTATGATTTGCCGCCTTGGTCCGTCAGCATCCTACCTGACTGCAAAACTGCAGTTTTCAACACCGCAAGGGTATCATCTCAAACATTCATCCAATCACAATGTGGACCATTGTAGAAATGAAAGCAATATCTGTTAAATTTTTAAATAAACTGAAACAGAACTGAACTTTGCATTTCTTCTCAAAGCAAATATTAAAACCGAACAGGGGCATAGAAGATAGTGCTCTCCCTTTGAGAATTCCCAGCATTGAGTTTAACACCACAACACAATCTGTGTACAGATCGGTGCCCAAAGCTCTCTCATGAAGATGACTCCTCTAGATAATACCTTCTCGTGGCAGTCATATAATGAAGAAACTCCCTCAGCTGATGACAGTGACACGACTGAAATGGAAGGGCTTCTGGAACAAATTAACATCACAAGAGATGCTTCAGACTATCTGTGGTACATGACAGAGTAAGTAATTTTTGGCAGAATCAAGATTTAAACAGAACACCAAAACATATTTGAACTAAGAATAAATGAATGTATATGTCAATCCATCTTTACCTGACATTTATTTGTGTGTTTGTTCAGCATTGTGATAGAACCTGATGAAGCTTTTCTAAAGAATGGTCAGTATCCTGTTCTCACAGTATGGTCTGCAGGACATGCCTTGCATGTTTTCATCAATAGTCAACTATCAGGTACATTCACAAGTGTGAATGTTGAACGATTTTTCTTTCAGATTTTTAGCTAACCAATGTGGCAAAAACTCTTACTATCACATCAAGGTTTTGCACAGGGACTGTATATGGAGGACTTGAAAACCCAAAGCTAACATTCAATGACAACTTGAAGCTAAATGCGGGGATCAATAAATTGTCTCTCTTAAGCATTGCCGTGGGTCTGCCGGTCAGTTTACCCCTTTCCTGATAGGCTTTACATGTTTATGGACACTACTTTTACAGGCTTCTATTGATAACGGTATCTTACTTAAGATTTCTGGTAATTGCAATTCTCATTAAAGTGACGTCAAACTTATTTCAGAATGTTGGTCTCCATTTTGAGACGTGGAATGCTGGGGTTCTTGGACCAGTCACCTGAAGGGGTCTTAACTCTGGCACTTGGAATTTGACTAACTGGAAATGGTCCTACAAGGTTTGTACCCTGTGCGCTTGTTCCTTCTCTATGATAACTTGAAATTGGCTCTCAGGAAATTGAAATTTGGATAAAATAAGCAACCGTGCTGGATTGGAAACATAATTGCAATATGAGACTAGTGGCACAATGCATGTTTTGAATTAAAAATGGTGATAGTACAGAAATCTAGAACTTCTAAATAATAGAATGTCGGCTGTCTAGAGTTGGCCAACACAAGACGTGGTTCTCTCGTATTGAATGTACAGAATCTTACCCTTAAGATTGCACGCAGAAGCTTAAGAATTGCTCAAATTGTTGCATCTGAACAGCTCGGTTTAAAGGGTGAAACTTTGGGTCTAAATACCATCAGCGGGAGTTCCTCTGTTGAATGGATGAAAGGATCGTCAGTGGTCCTAAAACAGCCCTTGACCTGGTACAAGGTAAAGTCTTTCTTCTTGGAAGCTACTAAAACATTCTGGTCTCTTCTTATGACTCAGCAAATTTGTGATGAATTTCAGACTACTTTCGATGCGCCAGAAGGAGATGACCCATTAGCCTTAGATATGAGCAGCATGGGAAAAGGTCAAATATGGATAAATGGTCAGAGCATTGGGCGACACTGGCCTGCTTATGTAGCAGAGGGAAGCTGTGGCGATTGCAACTATGCTGGAATTTTCGACGAGAACAAATGTAGAACTAATTGCGGACAGCCATCTCAAAGATGGTGAGGAAGAAATGAACTTCTCTGCTTATTCTTGCTTGTTCACTACAAACATTTGTGACAAAGCTTTTGAAAACTTTCAGGTATCACATTCCTCGCTCATGGCTGAATCCCACTGCAAATTTACTAGTTGTTTTTGAGGAATGGGGTGGAGAACCGGCAGGAATTTCTTTGGTGAAAAGAATGACAGGAAGTGTCTGTGCGGATATCTTCGATGGACAGCCTGCGCTGAAGGCCTGGCGTTTGGTTTCGTCGCGTAAATCCAACAATACATATCCAAAAGTTCACTTGACATGTCCTCGCGGGCAGGAAATCTCTGAGATAAAGTTTGCTAGCTATGGATTGCCACAAGGAACATGTGGAAATTATCAAGAAGGACCTTGTCACGCTCACAGATCATATGATGCTCTTCGGAAGGTACGTGACTAAATCTAAGTTGCTTTCTGCTAGGATACTTGAGGAACTTCAAATTTATTCAGGGAAATTCACATTTCAAAAACCTCATTAATACTGTTTCTTCTTAGACTTGATCTGTGAACCACCAATTAAGCGTAGAAATACTAGAGCAAATGATCATTGTCTACTCTTTGGTTGGACTCTGCTCAAGGTTTGATAATCTGAAATAATCAAATCATGGATGAGAAAATGTAGTTTAGAGGTTTGTATGATTACGAATTTTCAGCCTTCATTAATAATTTTTTTAGGGTTGACATGGAACTTTCGTGCAGAATTGCATTGGGAAACAACTTTGCTCTGTCACCGTGGCTCCAGAGGTTTTTGGAGGAGATCCATGTCCTAATAGTGAGAAGAAACTTTCAGTCGAAGCAATATGCAGTCAAAACAAAGCGGCTTCTGTGGTGTCAGAGATGGAAGAATGCCGCCTCCATGGTGCATAAACTGTCTCTCTAAATAGCTTTGCTCAAACAAAGAATCGGTTCAACATCCAGAAAGGGCAACATACCACAGTACTACACCAATTTGGCAGAAAAGCTGTCTTTGGACATCCTCTATGTACATAAACGAACAGGTATTGCACATATACCTCCAGACCATACAAAGGGTATACGCCAATTATACATTGGATTTTAGCTAGTCATTCTTTTTACATGGGTAGGCCGACCGGTTGCACCGTTTCATGATATACTTGTAAGAATCCCAGGAGATAATTCTGATTGCCTTGTAAAAATTGTTGCACTCTATTGAAAATCAATAAACCTAGCCATGTGGATGGCATCTGAATAAACAGAACTTCTCTGTGTTAACTCTCACTTTCTTCTTCTTGCTTTCTGCACTCTACTCATCTCAAAATGCGACTAAATACCTATGACGAAGAAGAAAAATACTGCCAGCAACTCTCGGTTTGCCTTGACGTACGAACTATAGCTCCTGAGTATGGGCACAGGGGGAGATTGCTCCATATAAGCAATCTGCTGGCGTTGATGAATAGCACATAATCTTAAAAATTCTCAGATACTCGTAGCTAAAGATCGGGGAAACTGAATGAAATTAAGTCTTGCCTATTTTAAAAACGAACAGAATTGGAATTCAGTGTCCAGAAAAAGAAGAACTTTGCACGACAGATGCAACCTATGCATGGAAATTTTGGGACGTTGTTAACATCCATTTGGAACAGAACAAATTTGTGGACTCTTGAGATACTGCAGTAATACGAAATAAGTGCACAGAATCATCCTTAATCATGTACATGTTCATAGTTCTGCCAAACAAGTGAAGCTAGTGTTTGCATAGTAAACAAAGGTAATTTTATCTCTGCAGTAACCTGCATCTGCAGAAGATTAGAAATGATGGGTAACAAAAGTAGTCTTGACAACTCCAAAAAATAAAAAGAAGAAAAAATTGCCATATCTACAGTACATGTACCACTGCTCACATGAATTGGCCATCGCTGATATTGATGATTGTTTGCAAATGAGAAGTAGAGGAAAATGGAATGGTTGAAATTTGCATGGCTCATGCTCAACTTGAAGAGAGACCAAAATTGTCTCTATATACACGACCTAGTCCTTCCTCTTTCACCAAAAACCTCAAAAACAAAGCAGAAATGGGCTATGGATCAACTCACGGGTGAGATCTTTTCATGTTCAACACATCAATCACAAAGAGGCCTGCACATTGGGAAGTTTTTGCATGCAGACGTGTCATGGTTTACCTTCATTGAGCGTCGACTATACTAATACTAGGTTCACTCGAGCGAATTCATCTTATATAGCTTGGTGAGTTAACAGTGATGCTTTTCTAGGAACTCACGGGCTAATCATACAATAAAAGTCGAACAATGACCATCTTAAATTTGCTTCCCTCATTGCAACAATCAAGAAAGCAAAAGAGAGAAAAGAAGAAACAAAGAAAGAGCAGCAGTCTTCAGTACCCTCAGAAAACTGTGCTACTTCTGAGTAACTCAATCTTGTGAACCTATTTGGTCCCATGGTACGGCAACCAAGTGGGGGATTTTGGGGATTTTGAATGTTGGGACCAACCAACATGCCAAAATTGACTGGACCATGTAATTTCTTGGTATTCTATTATTGTCCTACACCAACAAAGATTTTCTATTGGACGGCCCAAAGACGAATAGCTTTCGTCGATTCAGTAAAATTACTGTCGACGACAGAGGAGATCATCAATCATTACCATAACATCACAAATGAGGTGCATGGAAGATGGCAACATTAATTATCCTCGAAAAGCTGTTTCTGTGTGGATATGAGACTCGATTGTTACATTATTTTAGATGATTTTCTTGCACTAGAGGCGAATGCAGAGAGACAAAAGGAGGAAGCACACACCCAACAAAACAACAAAAACATCATTTAGCCTTTCCAGCATAAGTCTAAAGAAGAATCTCAAATGTCTAAACTTTAGTAAACACCATGCATATCAGTTTAGAAAGTTTTAGTGGTCAATTAAACTATGGCACAAATTACAGCCCTCAGTAGCATTAATTTAAAAAAAAAAAAAAAAAAAGAATACATGCTATGCTTTATTGCAGCAGTGGTAAATTAAGTTGCTGGTTTACGTCTGAAGAAGATTCTCAAATGTCTAAACTTTAGTGAACACCGTGCATATCAGTTAAGGAAGTTTTAGCGGTCAATTAAACTGTGGCACTAATTACAGCCCTCAGTAGCATTAATTAAAAAAATGCATGCTATGCTTTCATCTGCTGGACTCCATACTTGTTTATCAAGTGGTTTCATTGCCTTTCTGTATAGCCATACAGAAAGTGGTTCTGCATTATAGCTTGGAACTTTCAATAAGCTCAGTCGTCCTCAGTTTTGGTTCCCCCTTCCATTCAATGAGTTAGAACTGTCCCTTTTTTAGCTCTTAGGTTGAAGCTGAAGGGTCTCGAGATGCTGGACCATTCTTGAAAGTGCTTCTGCATTATAGCTAGGAACAGAATCCTCAAGAAAGATTTGCTTCTGTCAATCAACATTAAAGGAGTCAACTGGACATATGTTAAGCAATCAAGTGAGAAACTTTTACAATTCTTAATGCACCGTTTTCCTCCTGTTACGTGAAATCAATGTTTTTGAATATTGAAATATTTATTAGATACGTTCACTTCGCACTTTGAAAACACTCTTTAATAAGACCCATATTATTTATAAGTTGGAGATCTTATCATGGACCATGAACCTGAATTATAAGATCTATGGGCTGGGCAACCTCTAAAGGGTCCTATACTATACCCCTAGATTCTTTCAACACAGATTTTTAGACACGCGCACCGATGGCTTCTTTTTAGTTAAAGGGTCTTGTATCATCATCAAAATCCTTCATAAAGCAACCTTAAAGATACCAAGCGATAACTTATTAAATCAGTCGTCTTCTATCTTTGACATTGTCGGTTCTCACAAGATGGGGAAAATCTTATTCTAATTTAAGAAAGGATAAAGGTGCTCCTCAAAGTTTCAAACACATCGTGATTCTTCTAATCAAAGATTTTGTGCAAAAAGCAAAGCTTGCTTGGGTCATTAGACTAGAGGAACATGGCATCCTTCAAGGCAAAGATACGTTTGCATTGAGATCATATCAAATGGTCTTAATGATTCAACTGAACAAACTGAAAGTATGATAAACAGTTCAAGTCGTACAAATAGTTATAGCTGCTAACCTCTAATAATTGGCACAACTTGCTTCATCAAAAGGGATCAAAAGGGTCCTACCCACACTTTGTAATCTTTAATTAAGAATAATAACAGTGGAAGATATAGGTTGAGGAAACGTAACAAAAAAACAATATGGCAAAGAAAACTCAAAATGGGTAGTGCAGCTTAATCAGCTGACCTAATATTCACTTAATAATTCCAAAACCCATGTTACTCAGTTGACCTTGAATTCACTTAATTATCCCAAATCACGTCGTTTTCATCAACTTTCCCTTTCCCTTTCCCCAATCGACCTTACATCCTCCATTCAATGATTATTAAATCTGTCAATTTGAAACGTTTCTACGTACATGCAGGTTCCCAGATTAGGCCTTCAAATTGGAAAATCTGTAGTAATTTGTGAGGATTTTGAAGAGGACGCCCAAACTGAGCAAAACATTAAGGGATGATAGGTAACATCCTGGACTTGTGGCCATCCGCTATGCACAAGTTGTCAAATGAATGGTCCATACCTAAAGCTCAAAGCTAAAAAAGGAACAGACCTGCATTCGATGACCAATACAAGGACCTACCCTTGGAGACATTAAAAACATCTAAACATGTTAATGGTGCACTCTCCTCCTTCATGATGATCATGATTATAACCAAAAGGAGGGCCAAGGAAAAAGTAATCAAAAGGGACGAGGGAGCCATTAGGTGGGAGGTGGGGTTGGGGTTTCTATGGGGGTAGTATAGTTATAGAGATTCTCATTTGTTTGTTTATGATAGATAGATGAATCAGACAAGGACATGGTGACAGATTGGTCTGTGATATGCACAATCATCAAAGAGTGATTGAAGCCCACAAGAGGCAAAAAAAGAGACAGCAGGTGGGCCACTCCAGTTTTTCTGGGGGAAGAGACCTGGCAAAGTAGCAATCTCAACAATAATAGAGGGATGTCTCCACGTATAGCTCCCATCGATTTGACCAATCAGGACCTCCCAGCAAAAATCTTCTTATACCCCTTTCATAAACTATTTAAGAAAATGGAACTTCATCAGATTTAAGATTCACTTAGCACTTTAGTCGCACGAACTGAATCATGTGAGTTCTTTCATTCATTTTGTTTTCTTGATGAATACATGTGGCTTTCTGTTGTAGGAGAGGCGATGCCAAATCAGAAAATAAGAGGTAAATACAATGGAGGAAGGAAATGGGGGAGAAATCAATTATGAAGGTTTGTGGGGGGCCCCCTAGCAGGCAGATAGTGACAAATCTTTGATTAAGAAATTTGCTGCTGGCTTAATAGCAGTGAGAGCTGATCTGGAGATCGCATCAGATGTGCCGAGACAAGAACACCATGGTGGATATTTGGGTCTGATATTGTTGTCTATGGACAGTCATTTTCTGTCTCCACCATTAGTATTGAGTTTTGCTTTTGAGGTGAAATGTAGTGTTACCGAGTGGGTAGGCCAATTGGGGCTTGTCTTCTCAGCAAAGAGCTGTCTCATGGTGAGTGTAGACTGCCCCACTCGGATCTGTCGCCAACAAAATATTGGTCACTCTGGTCGCACCGCTGAAAAGGTTTTTGCACTATTTTGAGATCGCACAAGACTTACCTAGTAGCGTGATAGTTCAAGGGTAGATGTTGTGAGATCGGAGACATATCTTACACAACAGTTAACGTTATGTATTTACATCTCAAACTTGACAGGTCAGTCCAATAATGATTACATACCGCGCACCCAATGGTTCTTCACCAGTGGTCAGAGCAATCAATTGGCTATTTACTGATCTCTGTGTTCTGTTTTGTGTCTCATTGCTAACAAGGGACGTCGAGGAAGTGCGCCAGATTGATGGCTCTATCCTTCTTCTTGGGATTCCTTCTTGTTATCATTTCCTTTCCTTTTTTTTTTGGCTCCTTTTGAACTTTCAGTAACTTTTTGCTAGGCACATTCTCTAGGGATTTACATGCAACTGGGGCCAGCTCGCTCATTGTCCCAAGTTTCTTTAAGGGTCTAACTCAGAAATTGAATTAGGACAGAGATAAGAGTTTTGTTTGTACTCGAGAACTGAACACTAAATCATAGACAGAGAAACAAGCCAAATTGCAGGAAACTGATGGACATGTTGCAAGCTGGAAAAAGCCGGGTTTACAGGATCCTGTCCACTATGCATCACCAAAACAAAAGCCCCAGAGAGAGAGAGAGAGAGAGAGAGAGAGAGAGAGATACAATACAAAGCTTTTCTTCTTTTTTACTTTCTAATTGTTGAGTAGCTAAAGAATCATAATCCCCGATTGGTTTAGCTTTGGAGATCATGATATCAAACAGAAAAGAGAACAGAAAAAGTAAACTAGAAATAGAAAATTGGAAAGAAGCTTCTTTAATTCACGCAGTACATCTAAAAATGTCCCCATCTTCTCTCACTCTCTCTCAACCTTCCCTATTTTTTCTTTCCTCCCGCTCCTCTCAATTTTTGCCTACTTTTATAAAAGGAGAGAGACAGGTGTTCCAATACGAAGATCAAGAAAGATATCAGAACAATAAGCAAATTTGAAAGAGGAAAAAAAATGAAAAGAGCAGGATTGCCTCTAATTATTATAATATTCAAACACAGTCATAATGCTGGAGAAGCCTATCGGCTTCTCTAATTCCACTAAAATAAGCACCGTGAGTAGTAGAATAGTGTGTTCTATGCGTTGCCTCTCCTGCAAAGAGAATTTGCAGTTCTGGAGAGGTGCTGAGTTCGTGACTTTCCCGCGGCAATGGCTCGGCCATCGTGTCCAAATCATCACCGCTTGAACCGACGGCTACATAGCTATACGATCCCAAGAACAGGGGATCGGTGCCCCATCTGCTCTTCAACACTTTCTTGAACTTCACATCACTTCCAACGAATCTGTGCACAGATTTTATATTGCCATTGCACAATTCTGGTGTACCGGACTTGACCTGGGGTTCTTCAGGCTGCGACAATAAGCAATTAACTGTACTTGAAATGCCCGCAATAATTTCTTCATCAGTAAGTGTTTCAAGCTGAAGAGCTTCTTCCCCTGCAAGCCAAGATAGTAGGACATCTGAATTGTGATAAATAGGGCATAAAGATGCCGTCCTCCTCATCCACCATGGTATCTCCTCATGCCTCACCTCCGAGTCCGATCGATGAAAAGCCATTTGCAACACTGGGAAATTATCAAAACTCTTGCCTTTTGGGTCATGGGCCGGGTCAAGCTGCAGAAACAACTTGTTCACCACACCAAAACCAAGTCTTGATATGGCCTGAGTCTTGAAAGTGGGCAAGGGAGGACTGAACAAACCTGAATCCTCACTAACTCCGGCTTTGAGCACTCCTAGTGAGACCGTGACGATCACATGATTGGCTGACATAACAGAACCATCACAAAAATGCAGCTTCACAGGCCTATCATTGGAATGGCCATTTCCCAAGATCATGCCCTGATGAACCTCAGGATGCCACTCAATCCTCCTAACCTTCCTGCCCACTTGGATTAGGCCATCTGGAAGCACCGAGGCCAGCGACTCAATGATGCTGGAATAGCCTCTGGCTATGGTGATTTCCTCACCAGGAAACATCCTGTACTCGCTCTCTGCACTGTAGTCCAGGGTCTCGAGGTCGCCTGCCGATGTGTACGTCCTCTGGGTGTTCTCATGCATTGCGAAAATGGCCTCCTCGAGTGACCTCCTCCTCCAATTCCCACGGCCCCCCTGGACCTCCTTGCCCTGGTCCTTGACCACATCCCTGTAAGTCTCAAGCCCTTGCCTCAGGAAAGACCCGATGCTGAGGACCTTCCCACCATTGTTGCTCTTGCAGACCCTGAAAGCCTCAGCTGCAAGATTGTGGAGCTCTCTCTCCTCACTGCTTGCTCCATCTTCAAGAAGCTTCCCTTGTGCAAAATCCATGAGCAATTTAAAGAGGGTCGAGATTGGCTCAACAACACAAGGACTCACCTCAAGCCCACCCTCAGCCAGAGTCTTGGACACATCCAAGAACCCATCCATGCACTCCCATGGCTGGTCAGAGTGCAGGGCATGGATTTGCTGGGCAATCTGGTGAACTGGGCTGCCTCCAATACCATGAATCCAAGTAGCACCCATCTCAATCCGGTCACCACCAAACTCAGAGGTGTTAATCCTCCCACCAATCCTTGTACCTCCTTCAACTACACACAGCTCAAACAAGTCCCTCGAGCCTGCGCAAGTATAGAGCCTGTGAGCAGCTGTAAGGCCAGCCATTCCTGCCCCAATTATCACTACTCTAGGCTTCTTAGCCCCCATTTTTGAAAGCTTTTCACGCCTTCTACCTGAAGAACTGACAGGTTCCAGCTTCGGCAACACCTCCGAACAAGCAAAGAAAGAAAAAAGAGGTTTATGCACAAAGTGAAGTGAAGAGGTGGAACTGTAAGTTACTGATGAGAGGGATTTATAACGAGGGTATGGTGCGAGTGTAAGAGCGTTGAGAGTTGGCTTCTTGAGGTTGAGCCAAGTCCCTTTCTCACAGTATTTGTTTATTGGTCTAATGAAGACAGGGCTCTACTTTTATCGAAGCTCTACCACATAGCGTTTTCAGGCATACCCTAAAAGATAAGTCTATTAAAATCCCTCTCCCCCCCTCGCAATCACCACACACAAACGCACGCACCCCTCGTATTTGTTAAACCCCATTTCACCACACACCCCCGTCCATTCATGACAGTCACTATAGTTTACTCGCCTGATGAAGCTTCTTAATTCTTGGGGTGCTCTTTCTTTTATTCTTTTTTAACTTACTGTTGTTGAATGTAATGTCAGAGTCAGTCAACTAGGGGCGCAAAGAACTGCTTGGGGATGGCCAAGGGACATTTATAAGGTTGATAGTGCCTTTCACCAACCTCTCACATGTAAAACTGGTTAACGACGGCCCACCCTGTGATCAGTCAATGGTCCTGATCAGCCCAAGGAACCATCACCTAGAATGGAGCTGCTTTGCTTACCACTTTCATCCTTCGACTCCACTTTTTCTCTCTTTCTTTCTTTCTTCCTTTTTTTCTTTATTTGGGAAATTTGTTTGAAGCAAGGCGACGGAAGGAGCAGCAATTTACGCTCGAGCATTTCTTCTTATGCCAGACGGCACCATAATACATACAACACCGTAGGTACTCCAGTCCTGTTGTATATCAGTCCTTGTTGAACTCAACCCCTAACTTCATGAACTTGCTTTTAGAAATCACTTCAAAACGCTGCTTGCCAGAAGAGATTCAGAATTCCCCTTCACGGGACAAGATTGCTGGTGCGACATTTTCCCTTTTAAATTCCTCTCATGCTTTCAAATGATTGATTGAAACCTAGTAAAGACTCAACCACCGAAAAAGCCTCACTTCTTTATCTGCAGTTGAAAAAATTGGTCTTTTATTTTCCTTATACATGCCACAGACCAAAACCTGTGTGTTTTCACTAAATTGACAGTTGATTTCACATCGCATGTAAAAACTCGGTCGCGATAAATCATTTATTTCATATAGGTGTTACGTCATTTGTTTCCATATTAATTTGCCAACATTGGACAAAGTAGCTGAGATCAAGGACAGAAATTATGGGCCAAACATAGGAAATCATTTTTTTGCTTTCCTCCTTCATTCATAAGCAGCTTTAGATTTTCCTATTTATAAAAAAAAAAAAAAAAAAAAATTGGCCCCAACGAATATGGAATATAAAAAATAGAAAAATGTTTTTTGAGCTACCCACCAACAGGTTTAGTTGGTAATGCAGATTGTGATGTGAGATAAAGGTGGTCATGATATCTGATGGAGATAGGCACCGAGAGAGAGTGTTTATTACTATGACCCATGTCTAATATATTCTAGTTTAATGATATGAGTAAACCATGTCAAGTTCAAATTTTTTTGAATAGCTTTAAACAAGGATCTATGAAAATGATTTTATATAAAGATATCCAATGCCAAGATAACCTTCATCTAAGGATATCTTCTTAAAAGGCAGTGCAGATTTGGACCAGATTTAGTTACAGAAGTTAGGTGTTTCTGAGCAGGTGTAATTGAACAAAAGAGAACTTCGCTATCTCTTTACCCATACCATCAAATTAGGATCTTAGTAGGGGAAATGGAAGGATTTAAAGTTCAAGAGATAGACATGGACACTTCAGTTTGAGCTAAATCATGTCTAAATCCAGAGGAAAAAAAGGAAGAAGTAAAGTTCCTATCAAAGTTATTAATCACGACACTTCGCGAAAGATAAATTAGCTCCTTAACACTCACTTTTTCTAGCTTGAAAATGGTGAGATACATTAGGTGACCTCAAAATTGATGATTCCAAGTGATATGTTCAATCAAAGTATTCCGAATCTCGAGTGTACTCAACTAAAAATTCTCAACCTAGAGATCACAATAAATAGATTAATGAAGAATGCTCATTCGTGGAGGATGAGAAATTGCCAACCCTAATAGCGTTAATTGTCTTCCGTTAAGCATCATAGGTTCTTTAATTTAGTATATTGGTTCGCCTAAGATTTGCAATATCAATGACATCTAGAGTTTAAATACTCCCAGATTGAACAATATCATGTTTTTGCAAAGATTTTGTACAATGAACTTAGTTTACTGTATTTTCCAACTTAATCTGCAGACATTTAATGTATTGAATACCGAGGTATTGAATCATTATCGGAGATTGCGAGAAAGTTCTAGGAAACTTCAGATTTCACGTGATAATATTTTTATATTAGTGAAACCAAGTCAACTCCTACGCCGCTTAACTCTCACTCCTAACCCTAATTGTCTAGTTAAGAAATCCGCATCATGTTAACGCATGAAGATCAGCATGGGCTTAATAAATAACCTATTAGGAGGTCATAATTGACCAGAGTTGAACGACTTATTAAATGATTGGCACATTGATAATTGTGATCGATCTTTCAAACTATAGGTGGACAATGTAGTTCCATAGGCATGCTTAGGTTTACTATATAATCCCTTTTTCAATTGAATCAATTAGTTAATGAATGCACATTGTTCTTGTAATGAGAGATAAGTTCAAATCCTTGAGTTCCTAGCTTCCTCCTCATCGTCTCTCGTGACAAGCTCACCTTGAGCAACACCCAACCATCCGCACATAAAGGGTGTCATTTGTATTTTCTTTCCTTTTTGTGAATAATTTACTCTGTTATTGCTAGATGTGTCTAGATGAATCTTGTATAGCTTCTAGTAATTTAAAAATACAAGAAAAGTAATGACTACAAAATCCGAAATATTATGGAATTAAAATCAAGAAAAGAAACTTTTTTTTTTTCTTGTTGGGTCTTTGTCATAATATAGTGAGTGAGATTGATAAGAGAATGATGGGAT
Organism: Eucalyptus marginata; assembly: GCA_014182565.1. NCBI lineage: Eukaryota > Viridiplantae > Streptophyta > Magnoliopsida > Myrtales > Myrtaceae > Eucalyptus > Eucalyptus marginata. The sequence continues at coordinate 8,043,571 of CM024587.1, read as the reverse complement.
GGGATGGGAAAGGAGAAAAAGCAAGCCGTAGGTGGATATCATTTGATATTATTTGTGTTGGGATCCACTTTTCATCATATGGTCTAATTATGCGAGGATTGCTTTGCTTAGAGCAAATCAATGCTGGCCATGCAGAACATGACACTTGTTTTCGTTGCTTTCCTTTTTACCCAGATTTGCAATTTGACCGCCCTTTTTTCCGTAACAAAATTCCAATTTGTTACCCAAAAGCTCTCTCTCTCTCTCTCTCTCTCCTCCCTCCCTCCCTCCCCCTCTCTCTCTCTAGGATTGACATGCGTGGAGTAAATCAGAGGGGAAATAGGATTTTAAGACCGGTATTTTACATTAAGCCAGGAGTACAAAATAGATGAAAGTTCTCGAGCCAATAACTATATGTCTTTGAATTATTTTTTGGCAAAAAATATTATCTTGAACTTGCATACAAGTTGGAGGCCTTACTTAATTTCTTGACTCAAAATATATTCCAAGTCATGAATTCGCTAGGATGATCTTCATCCAGGCGTTGCGTTACCCTTGATTATGAGGGTTGAGGTCAAATGAGATTGCGCTAGACTCTAATCTCTTTGTTCGGTAGTCTACATTCTCACTTGTAAAAGTGTGTCTGGAATTCATTTGTTATGATTTAGCATTAGTAAGCATTGTTTGCAAGTTGAGATATATGTGCGAGCTATATCGAAAAAAAAATTACATCGGATAATCAATGTGGTATGGAGTAGTTAATTCTAGCTAGCTTATGACTCATCGGTTTAAGCCTTTGAGTAAAAGCGAATCCAATTAGATATGTTGATGAATTCGGACTTGGGATCCCTCTTAGTGATCTACCCAACGTTTCTGCTTTCTCAATAAAGAGTTCTATCAAAAAATTGTATTAGATTGTAATTCATTGATGGTAGATTTGTTGACCTGTCTCGAACTTGGATTCTCCCTTGGTGGGCTCCCAATCTATTTTGATGTTTGGTGAATATCTTAAACATGAAATCTTGTGACCAATGCAATTTTCGGATATGTGGGATGTAGCGTAGCAATGCAACCCTAATGACAACCTTCATAGTTCAATATGGAAAAAGAGACAATGGATCTTCATCCATTAGAGATAAGTTGAGATGATGGTAGGCGTTAGAGATTCAACTTGAGATAAGTTGTTGCAGAAAGATACACGAGTTAAGGGGAAGCAAACCTAACAATGAGCTCACACCTAAAAAGGAGATTATTAAATTGTACGTGTGAATTGTGTTAGAAAAGTCTCATATCAAATAATTGATGTGGTGCAAAACAATTAATATATCATATTTGACTCATAATATTGGTTTAAACTTTTAAGTGAAGATAGTTCCAACTAGATATATTAGTGGACTTGAACTTGGATTCTCCCTTGGCAATAATGGGATTCTATTGCACGCTCCCAACACTCCCAACATATGGTTTTAGAGTTGAAGTTTATTGGTAGGCTACTCTCAATGTGTATTAGTGTTTGGTAAATTAGCTCGGTTTTGAGGCAGCCTTTGTGGTCGGTCTAGTAGAAAGACTGGGGGTGAAAGTGGATGTTGTTGTGGAGCATTGCAATCTTGATGACAACTTTCATGGTTTGATTTGGCAAAAAGGGATCGAGGATGAAAGTAAGTGGTATTAGAGATTCAAGTTGAAATATGTTAATGCAAAATGATATCTAAATTAAAGGGGAGCAGACCTATCACTGAGCTTACGTGAGAGAGAGTGATTGTTTAGAAAATAGTCTCAAATCTAAGAATCGGTATGATAGGGGGTAGCTAATATGCCCTAGTACTCATTGGTTTAAATTTTTACGTGAAAATGAGTTTAATTGGATTTGTTGACGGACTCGAACTTGACCTCTTGCCGGGTGGTCTCCCCTTGATGAAGGTACTAGGCTTCTGTTGTGAGCTCCTAATAAACAGTATTAGAGCCTATGGTTAATTGATGGCACATTACCAATGTGTATCAATGTTTGTTGAAAATTTTGACCGATGCAATTGCGACATCTTGGAATTTTTTTTCATTTTCTAATAATATGTACTATATTAAAATGATTGAAATTTTTTCATTTCTTAGAGATTTACATAGAATTGATTTTATGCTAACAAATTGGGAATAAGCATAAACTCATTTAATGTAAGAATGTTGTGAACTCTTGGATTAAATGATGGTTGTCTTATGAATAATAGTTAGTGGGTCTGTGGATGATGGGAAATAAATATCAAGAGATTAGTATAATATTATTTGCACTGTTATTACATAATTGTACATGACAATTGTTATTATGATAATTTTTTATATCGATGAAGTCATGTGATGAAGACTTTTACCACAGCTTGAGAACTACATTATGTGAATTGAACTCTAGGAAAGATAAATGTTCAACCCTCTAAGATAGGTCTCTACAAGGTGTAGAGGATGTAAAGGCCTATGATTTATACATGAAATGATATGGCTCATGCAGCATGATGTGGTTCGAGTAGCTTGTGATATAATATTATGGAATAGCTATCATCATGTGGTTATACAATGGTATATTTACCATTGCTAAGATAGAGAACATTTTTGATGAATACGTTAAGAGTCATGTTAAAGAGGTGATTATGATTCCATCCCTCATATATTGGTGATAATGATGCCTCATTAGTTGAGATGAGTCATGGTTAATGACGAGTAGGTAATAGATACTCATCTGTGTATATCATTGAGATACATGTGGTATTTGCACATCATGATATTAGTGTATTCATCTATGTGTATTTGAGTGCTTAATTGAATGTCAACTTATGGCATCTATTTTTATTCTTGGCACACATGATTACCATCATGATATATAGATTACATTATCTTAAATGAACTTAAATGTGTATGTGGATACTTGTCGTTTTGAGTATATAGATCTCCTTATTACTATAGGGGCCAAGTGTTAAGGGAATTTGACACGGATGGTTAGTACTTATGACGGTTGTTATAAAAATGTGGATCTTAGATGCTTGTCCATCTACGTTATGATGCATATTCACAAAAGATGAATTGGTTAACATGTTGGATTGGAAATAGCTTACTAACACTTGAATTATGTCGAATATATGTTGTATTCCTCGCTTGATTAAAACAATCTATTATGAATATACAAAACAATTTATAAATAAGTTGAATATATACTATATTCTTGCCAAATGAGTAATTGGTATTTTTGAAATTATAGTGATTCCTCTAAATAATATAGGATGAAGCGTTAATTATTACTATGCTATTCTACTCTTAGATTAATTGGTGAGTAGATCTTCTTTAGACCTAGAGTTTATAGTTACTTAGCTTAGACTCTCCCCAAACATATTACATTGGTCAAGCTCGAAATTTAGGAGTATTTAATTTAACACTTCCAAAGATCTCTTTAGGACTAAATTAGATTGTGCAACAAAAATAAGAGTTCATCTATTGTACTTGGAGCTTTGGTTATTCTTTCAAGGTTCAAATTGTAATGGAAATTCGAGTCATGATAGCAGTTTTCAAGCAGCTCGAGTGTTGTTTTGTAGTAAATTGGTCTTGATTGTAGCCTTCATGGTTCAATCCAAAGAGAAAGACGAGGGATGAATGAAGTATTGGAAATTCAAGTTGAGACATGTTGGTATAGAAAGATATATGAATTAAGAGAGAGTAGATCTAACACTTAGTTCACACATGATGGGATGATTGTTGAGATGCATGTTTGAGTTATGTTTGAAAAAGTCCCACATTGGATAATTGATGCGGTGTGAAGTAGTTAATATATCATATTTGGCCCATAATGTATTGGTTAAAGTTTTATTGTGAAGGTCGATCTAGTTGGATGTGTTGACAGGCTCGTGCTTCCTCTTGATGATTTCCCTCAATGAACGTAATGGAATTCTATTGTGCTCTTTCAACACTATAGGGTTGATATGATACTACAAGATGAAAGGGGGGAGCCAACACAATTAAGAAACTTGCTTAAAGTTTGGTGAGTCAAAACAATTGTGCAACTATAGATTGTAGGGAGGATCAAAAAGAATTTTTTTTTTTTTTTTTTTTTTTTTGTCTATCCTACTCCCTCTTTCTCCCTCTCTCTCTCTCTCTTTGACTTTTACTTGACCTTTTTGTAGAGTGTGAATTGAATCCCACACCTAAAACTAAAAGTTGTCACCCCACCCAATTCCCTTACTACTAGGCTGCATGTCTAGTGTCAAAAAGCCAAAATTGAGTGGCTAAATTTCTCACTCAAACTCCCCCCTTCTTTCCCCCTCGTCCTCTTCTTTTTTCCTTTTTCTTTTCATTATTGTACATTTACCAATAAAAAAAACCTTCATCGAGGTTTTGTTGGGCTCATTGGAGCATTTCTTGTCTAAACTTTGGACAACGATATGAACTGTCAAATAAGAAATTTAGATCGGATCTTGTTCTAGATCCTTATGACCGGAGTTAACGGAAAGAAGAATTACAACCCCTCGCCCCTCCTCCCCCACAAAAAAAAAAAAAAAAAAAAAAAGTTTTTAAAGACTGTTCTTGACATGTCAATTTTTGCAATTTGCCCTGAGTTTTTCAAATTAGTGGCCATGTGCCTCCCGAGACTAACTCCAGCCAAATTTTTCTTATATATGTGGCAAAGTGACTAGTTATGAAACGCAAATTGATCATATATAATTTATATTCATTAGAAAAGGTATATGGCCTACTATATAATTCAAAACTACAATCAACGCCCATTTGACGTCGATTCCAATCAAATACTCGCGATATATACATACATATACATGTGTATGATGAATTTACCAAAAACAATTAATCACGTGTTATCATTTGGTCGAAGTTCTTAGTAAAATTTAGTTGGAGCCGAAGCCGCGGGACACGGTGCAATGGGATTCCGAAATCCAAGAAACGTCGGTGGGGGCAATTTGCAACTAACCCTCAAAAGACTAGCAATACCTTGTTTGCCCGAACCTTGAACGGCTCAAAATGTTCTGCTCGATTAGATATGGAAAGCGATAACGTCATTAACTTCCGACTTTTGCGAAAAAAACCGACCATGGACCCAACCAAAATCGACTGGGCCCACAATAATGTCCGTGGGCCCAACTTTGGTCGATTGGTCCATCGTGTTGTCTACATCACTGCTGGATCATTCCCAGCCTCAATCGAATATGATTGGCTAAGGAGGGTAAATTTAAAAAGAAAAAGAAAAAGGCAATTTAAACAAGATTAGGGAAAAAGTTAAAATAGCTATTAAATGGACAAATTCCAGACGGAGAAACGTTACATGACCAAAAACCCCTCAGTTTCTCACCTACCTTTGGGTATGAAAAAAAGAAGAAGAAGAAAATCCAAAAATAGAGAGGAAATGATTTTTAAATCCTGTCCTTTTTCGAGGAAATGATGTCGGCGTCTATAAAATCCGTACAAATCTGATGTGTCCATACAGTTGTGCAGATTATATAAAATCAGCAATTTTGTGGAGCACCTTGGTTCTATTAAATTGTATAGCTCAATTTTTGTTTCTTGTTTAATTTTTATGAATGTCTCCTACATTAATCCAATTAATGGTAAAATTTTCAGCAGCTTCTCTACTGTGTTTCCTAATATATAGTTTTTATTATCTGGTATTCAAAGTTTTGTAGGTTATGGCTAACAATGGAGATTTCCTTCCTTCCTTGCTCATTTGAAGAAGCTACAATTTGGTATGATGTCATAAGTTCTTTAGTCTACTTTTTTGCTCATATACATATTTTTAATTATATCCAGAACCATGAAGTTATCTATAAATAAAAATGGCATAAGAAATTTATTATTACTACATCGATTGTGAACTCAAGTCAACCTTGTTCTTAAATTAGTATTTGTTTAAGAATGTTAAATCACAATAGTATTGCAATTGTATCTTAAGTCCAACCCAAATACTCAAAATTGACTTTGATTGCTATTTCTCTTTTTTTTTTTTTTTTTTTTTCACACTTCCGTTTTCAATTTTTTTTTTCCCAAACATCTTCCTATGTCGAATGAAGATTATTAGCAAAAAGGTTATTATTGAAAAATGCACTCTATGTGTAACTTTGCCAATAAATACAATCCACATATCATGTTAAGATCATTTAGTTTAATAATTTTGTTACAACGTAATATATAAAATTTTAAAATGTTTTTTCTTAAATCTTGGTTTCGATTATCTATCACATTTATTAACTTAGCAAAATGCACAAGTTTCCTATAGTTGAAGTGTGAAAGAAATATAGATTAAGCTCCTATAATATGATTGATCATCATAAAATGAAGATTGTACAAACTGTAGGATTCAAACGGGAGGTTCATAGTTTCAATCAGTCTTCCTGTTTTAGTTCCTATTAACAAAAATCTTATTAGTCAAAATAAAAAAAATTAAAAAAATATTTGGTTCTTTATTTGGTGGCATTCATGCATGTATTGGAGTTGTTCTTAGCTTAAGCCAAATTGGGCCGATAGCGGCCCAAAAGCTTGCGTTCGAATTTTTCTTCCTCCCCTTTTTTCTTAGCTAAGGATGTTGGTCCTTTTTATATTCTAAAAAAAAAAATTATTTCCACGTTTTAATTTCTTCTTATAACTAAATTCCACCTTTCAAGATGTTCCAGAGGGAACGAAAAAATATGGAATGAATTCAAGATCTCGGCCGAGAGAGCCGGAGAGTCGAGCTTTCGATCTGTGTGCTGCATTTGTGCTCGGTTCTTCATGGAGACCAGCAAGTGATCCTGATTCATGGGCATTTTGATCCCGTGACTACGTGCGCAAACAAGCCCACCGTGCGTTGAGGATGAGATTTAGCATATGTTACAGCAAGCAAATGAGTGGTGTTTTTCAAGAACTGGAGCACAGTAAAGACGTGAGAGGCTTCTCAAAACACAGCTAACTTGGATCCTACCAACTACTCATCTTCTGCATTCTGTATACCGGATCAGATCCCAGTTCATGTCCACAACAGAAAAATCAAATAAACCATCTGCTAAGGGTATCAGATCATCAGAAACTTCGTGCGAACTTTCATATCAGATTAAAAAGTAAAGAAGGCTGCACACCAAATATTAACACGACCAAGCAATTTACCCAAGTACATTTAAACAACAAAGATAACAGCCATCCAGTATATAGTGATATTATTCATAAGTATGCTCTCCCTCTCCTATGGCAACTTCCTCATTTCAAACCATGAGATCATGCTATGTCCGCTTCGGGAAAATCGCCTATCTAGCGCAGAAGGCAAGTTGTGCAAAAGCTACAGAGCGTAGCATTAGACGTAAATGCCACAACAGAGGAGTAAGAACAATGACCCAAAACCCTGCACCATTGCAAAAACATGCTATCAGCAATAAATTCACGTAAATTTGGAGACTAATAATAGTTCCAATGTTCTACTCTGATTATAATACTAAACAGTCCTTTTGATTTGCAATCAAATGACCTAACCATCCAATCCAATTAAAAGGGGAAAAAAAAGATGGCTCACTTCAGTATAATAAGAGAATTCACTGACACGAGGATCACAGAAGAGGATAATGCAATGGCTATCTAGAGTTATTAGATGAAGCTTATGACTGTAATTGAGGATACAATATGAGAAATTTTATGCAATTTGGAAAAAGCAACATATTTATTAAGACAATAGATGAAGTGACATACCAGGAAGATGGATGCCACAGCTCCTGTAAAAAGCTCCTTAGCTAGGCTACGATTTCGCCTAGAAGAGGTTGCTTCATAGCTTCAAACACAAGAAAGCATGTTCACAACTGTCTACTGACTAATTACATGAAAGTTTCTAGCATAAACCGATCCAATTACTAGAAACCTGTAATAACAATACAATGCCTAGGCATGAAGTTCAGCAAATTACAGTGTACTCCTGTTGGAAAACAAAGAGATAGCCAGACCCAAAAAGAAAATGCAACAACTTCGCAGCAAGAACTATGCAGGACAGACCCTCATCGTAATCATGGAATTCTTCGATTTGTGCATATGAGATAATAAAACAACACCATATGCCATCAAAATTGCAACGACTAGTTCAATCGAAGCCTATGTGTAAAAAAAAAAAAAAAAAACTGTTAAACCGAGGACATATAGGAATCTAAAACCAGGCTTTGCACCAAATATGCACCAGCTCTTATAAAGGGACCTTTCACAACTATATCTAGATACCATTTTGCCTCTACTACCATGAAGGAACCGAATGGGATATGTTTGCTCACTTTCTGCTCAATCCATTCTTCCTGCACTCATATCTATGACCATTTAAAAGGCTTTCTATGCCTTCTAATAAAAGAAATATAACACCACACCAAAGTTACCCAATAGTGATGCTCAAGGCTCGGAATAACAAGCCATGTTTGCTCAAGTTCTGAAGAATCCTATTGCTAACAAAAACAGGAGATGTGGAAGATGAAGGCATCGGGTAACTATTATCAAATTAAACAATAGAATTAATAAAAATGAGTTTTGCAAACTCAAAACTAGTAATCATTTGACTGATCCTTAAAAGCTGCAGTTAAATTGACCCATAGAAGACCGACCCGGATTCCAATTGACCTTTCTTCACAGAGAATGCCTAAATGGCAATGCTGTCATCAAACAGCTTCAAGAAGAATAGCCGACGAGGGCAATATCATCGACCCTTGCCCAGAGAAACGATCAGCTCGAGGATTAAGCACAGTAAGTGCCACTTCCTCATATGTGCAAGTAAATGGAGGCTCACATGCACATATGAAAAGGTCCCTCTTCCTAGAATTCTATGAAAAATTAGAGCATCAAAATTACTCCCCCAAAAAGGGTCATATGAAAAACCCTCGTCGCCTTCCATCAGTACAATATGCAATCATCTGATCATTAACATCATCAACTCAGGAAAACACTCGACTCATAAAAAAAAAAAAAAATGCCCTTCCTTTGATCCGGACAGCAAAGAGCTCAACGCAATTACGCCCAAGAAACAAAAAAACAGAGAACCCTTTTCCTGGGAAAGCGCTTGGGGATCAGATGGGAGCTTACATGAAGAAAGAAGCCGTGATGACGAGTCCGATGGCGAGCATCAACACAGACAGCGTCGGGTACCACGAGATCGGCACTGGACTGGCAATCCCTTTTGGAGCCTGCATTGTATAAACACAAGAAGAAACGTCACGAAACGAAGGACGGAGAAATGAATCCGGGAAATCGGGAAGAGGGGATGACAGTGATTCAAATGGGAATTGAGGAGAATGGACTTGAAGGGCCGATTCATCGACTTTACCATGGCGAGGGAAGTGGCTTCTCCGCTGATGAAGAAGGAGAGAGAGCGTGGTCCTCGAACTGGAAGGAGTTAGAAGATTCATTATCATTATTATTATTATTATTATTATTATTATTATTATTATTTCAAGTTTGGGGATAATATTAAATATTATAGTTCAAAGACAAGTTTATGGATTAATTGAACATATTGAAAGCTTAGGACCACATTGTACATTAGATTATAGTTCAGAGATCACATTGAATAAAGTAAAATTTTAAAAATTATATTGCATATTGAGCTAAAATTCGGAAATTATTAGTGTCATTTTCCTTATAATTTACTAGATGGGGGCGAGTTAGAAATAAGCGTGGGCTTTGCGGCCCAAAACATAAGCCCACACTTATTTCGGTGATGTGTGAACCGAGGACACTGAGTGAGCACGGGTTCAACTCAACTACTCGTGAAAGTGAAAAAAAATCTGGATCATCACCATGGGATACGTCTATTCTTTCGAGACAACCTTCGCCGGGTCTCCGTCGAGGGAAGAACTCCCCTCTTCCATTTGAAGGCGAAACACCTGTACTTTTCGTTGATTTAGTTTCTCTCGATTATGTGACGATCCAGACTCGGGGCAGTATGGAAGGACGGACTAAGATCGCCTCGGCAGTACCGGGCGAGGCTAAGGACATGTCTCTTGTCCCACATCGCTTAGGGGAAGAGTCATGGGCTAACTTATAAAGCTTAGATCCCTCTAACTGTACATACGCGTTTTATTGGGGTAGTATGGACTGCTCCGAAAAGAATAAAACCGTGAGGACTTAGAGTCTAAAGCGGACAATATGTGTATAGTGGAGACCTGATTAGGTAAATAGAAGATTCAAGAGGCCAGTAACGATCAACATAAAGACGAATGAGCCGACTTTTGATATTTTTTATTTTACAAACACAAGTAAGAGCTTTCGTATTTTTACTGGTTTGTATCTTCAGAGAAGTTAGAGCAAAGAACTGAAAATCATGCTATTGTTCGAAAACTTAGAATAAAAATGCCTATAAGGTTAGTCATTCGTAACAAACCAACTCTCATACGAGCTCTGGGGTTCATTCATATGACCGTAGACTAAAGCTACCTTAGATTCTGCAATATTTTGTTCATTAATTACTCTAGATTCTTTCATTTCCATGTAAAGATCATTTCCTTCACGAGTACGTTTACCTACTCCTCCAAATACGAATACCCCCATAAGCTTTAGCAATGTTGTTGATCAATTCCATAATTGATTCCTAAAAGTGGATTCATACTTTTTTTTAATTAAAAATTTTAAAAAAACTCTTTATTTATGGTCATTTTTTGTGGTAATCGAAAAAAAGATAATAACGAATAGATGGTAGGGGTTTGGATTGTGTATCGACATCCACATGGCCAATCTCCGGTAGAAGAAAAGGTTCCATCGGAACAATTATTTAGTTCAGGGCAACCTTGTCGCTTTATCAATTTCTCTATGAAACCGAGATAGTTACCTTTGAGAAAATTCTAGCAATAGTGGAAATGCCTATGCTTTATTCTTCTGAAGGTGGGAGAAAAGATAAAACTAAAAAAAAACGGATTCTTTTTTATTATTAATAAAAATTCAAGTTTGAAACTCATGGAATTAACCTCTTTTGCTTATCCAGATAATGTGAAACGATGAGTTGGTTATTAGTTATATAGTTATTAGTTCACAGTAGGGGTCTGTCCATTTTTTTGGAATTCTATCCTATAAAAAAAACCAACGAGTCGCACACTAAGCATAGCAATTATATGAAATCATCAATCAAATTTTTATTCAAACCTATAGAATTGCTTATTTTTTTGATTTAAGAGAAAAAGCATGAAATGACAGTTATTGTATGAGGTCTACCCAATGTTAGATGCAGAGGCGCATAATAGATCAATATGAACATCATGAGCTGTCCCGCAATAAAACCAGTTGTTGGAACATATTACAACCCCAGGTGGTGAAGAGCTGACATCGAGGTGCCAGACCTTCCTGTTGATGTGAACTCTTGGGGAAGATCAGCCTATTATCCCTAAAGTAACTTTTATTCATTGAGTGACGGCCCTTCCACTCGGCACTGTCGGATTACTAAGGCTGACTTTCGTCCCTGCTCGATGGGTGGGTCTTGCAGTCAAGCTCCCTTCTGCCTTTGCACTCGAGGGCCGGACGGAATGAGTATAAGGACCTCCAAAAATTCTCTTTTCTCCCTATGAACTTTAAGGTGTATGAAGTTTCATATTTGGTTCTTTAAGCAGGGCCCATGTTGTGGCAATTCCACCCAGAAGGTAATGGGTTACTTCTACAGCACGTCCTTGTACAATGCTCAAGGCTCTAGGCTAAGTAGTAGGAGCAACTTTTAATTTATTATGAACCCAAACGATGGATTCAATAAGTTCTTGCCAATAACCACGCCCACCGAATAGAAACATTAAACTAAAAGCCCATACAAAATGAGCACCTAATAACAATCCCCATCCCGCCTAAAATTCTAGGAATTCGTTGATAGTTCGAATAGATTCGTAGGCCAGGCCTACTGATACGTTTTAAATTTAAAATAGTTCGATAGGGTCCTTTCCTATTTCTTCTATGTCGTAGGGTTAAAACCAAAAAATATTTGTTGTTTTCCTGATGCTTCCTCACGTTTTTGATAAAACCTTCTCGTAAAAGTATTTTAACAATGTTTTCCGTGATGTTAGTGGATGCTATTTGAATCGTCCCTTTTCTATTCATGTCAGCATTTCGTATAGAGGTTATTATGTCACCGCCTGCCAAGACTATATACAACAAAGCACAGAAAAGGACCTTCGATTATGTATATACTGGGAAATGACCGCCTTCCAAGACTATATACAACAAAGCACTGAAAAGGACCTTCGCACTGGGAAACGACGACCGCCTGCCAAGACTATATACAACAAAGCACTGAAAAGGACCTTCACACTGGGAAACGACGACCGCCTGCCCATACTATATACAACAAAGCACAGAAAAGGACCTTCACACTGGGAAACGTCTTCACAGATTATGTGCACCGGTAGTATGGCCTGCGAAGACTATATACAACAAAGCATAGAAAGGAACCTTCACACTGGGAAACGACCGCCTGCCAAGACTATATACTGGGAAACGACCGCCAGCCAAGACTATATACAACAAAGCACAGAAAAGGACCTTCACACTAGGAAACGGCCACAAGACGTCTTCACAGATTATGTGCACCGGTAGTATGGCCTCGAGACGTCTTCGCAGATTATGTGCACCCCAGATGACGTCCACCAACATTTGATGTCCACCAATCGAAGGCCTGCCAAGACTATATACAAAAAAGCACAGAAAAGCACCTTCACACTGGTAAACGACCGCGATCAAAGACCGCGATTAGAAAGTTCTCCTTCAAGGAAACCCCCGATAAGACAAACCATCCGAGACGAACCATCACGCCATCGCAGGCCTAAAATTATATATAAGAACGCTTCCCCCACCGTCTGCGCTTAGGTTGCGGAACCCAATCTTCCACCTGTCACAGTAGAACCAGTAAGGCCAGAGTCGTACAGCAAGCCATGTCCTCCCTTCCCGGGATCGAGCAAGAGACCCAAAGCCGCCGTTCTCGTTGGTGCCGCAAGGTGATCCAACCGTGCCTCGTGACTGCAGTACTCTCTCTCTGCCTTCCCATCATCATCTTCCTGGTGATCCCCTCCACCATGTCCCCCACGTTCACCCTCGACCCAGCCTCTTCTCTCTCTTCCTTCAACGTCTCCGACTCTCGGGTCGCTGCCGAATGGACCCTCTGTTGAACCTTGCAGAAACGTGGTACAAATATAATTCACAAAATATGACTTTCACTATTACAATATTTTCTCACACCACATACAATATTCGGAGCAGATTAGCTCCTACAATACTCGGAGTACACTAACTCCTACAACTCTCTCTTTTCTCACCCTCACGGATGGACTACTCTCTTTTCTCTTTATTTCTTTTACTCACGCCGCACACCACACCTCACACCACACAACACTCTTGCACAAGACCCCTACACTCTACACTTACTACACTCTACACAACACCCCCTTACGCACGCACACAAGAGGCAAGTCCCCTATTTATAGGGTGTAAAGTCGGCACATCCACCGACTTCCCACACCATCTTCTTCCTATTATTTTATTGCAACTTGGGTCAACAATTGCGGCTGAAGAATTGTTTGGAAAGAGGGAGAGAAGTCTGGACGAGTAAAGAGAGAGAGAGAGAGAGTAATCTGGAGAAATCCAGAGAGAGAGAGAGAGAGGCAGTGCTTTTTCTCAACACTCCCCCTCACCGACTACTCTCTCTCAATTTAGATATAGTAGCCATGTCGATATTGTTTTTAGACTCTTCAACTATCTTCCTCCATTCAGCATAGTGCGAAGCTTCCTCATATGTGGATGGCTCTTTGGCTCCATCTTCAGTTGCTTCTCTTGCTGCGTCTTTCCACAGAGTTTTGTGATTCTTGGATTTTTGTAATGCCAATTCATTTTGCCCTTTGGTCTCCTTTTCCTTCTTCTCACTCAATTCGGCCTTCGTATTCGACATATCTCCTATAAGAATTTTGAGATTGGAACTCATTAGATCAAGCCTCTCATTTGTGACTTTCATTTCGTGCTTCAACCGATTCGGTCCCATCCAAAGCACTTCAATGTAGACCTCTTGATCCTTTTCCTGATAAAATTTCTTCTCCTCGATCTTATTCCACCTATCCTTGCACCATGGGATGTAGGGTGTAGATGGCCTCCTTTTCTCAAAGAAACCTTTCTTCTTCTCCTTCATGTGTTTGATATCTCTCTCAGTATGACCAATTGGGAACATCATGGTGGACTTGAGATCCTGAAGCTTCTGCAGCTTCTTGAACTCACATTGGAACTTCTCTAGCTCCCTTTCTTTTGCCTTGAGCTCTCGATCCTTCTGCCTTATCATCTCATCCCTTTTCTTCAACGTATTCTCCATCTTTGCCTTCTCAACTTTCAGTTTATTTATCATCTCCTGCATTTTCTTTTCACGACTGCTTGTTGGCATTGTTAGTTGCTTCTTCGAGTTCTCCCTTGGCTTGCTCTTATTCGGGGTTGTGATAGAACACATTGAATTATCCAACTCAATTATACAAGCGGTTGCAAGCTCTTCTTGTTCCTTCACCGCAATGCGCTTGAAAGTCCCATTCTTCTTCGCTTTCAATCTCCTTCTTGCGGATGTGATGACATTTCCTTCTTCCCGCCCGTACCAACGTAATCGGCAATATGTCCTACCTTGCCACAAACGTAGCACCGTTTGCTACGCCTTTTGTTGCTCTTATCTTCGTCGTCATCATCGTCGCGATCTTGATGAGCTCCCCCTAGTTGATAACCCTTCTCTTCTGGTTGCCTTCGCCAATCTCCATGATTTTTCCATGGTTTGCTATCTCTTACACCTGCTCTATTTCTATTCTCGATCCTTGAACCCTCTTTTATTACAAGAGGGCACTTTCATCATCTTTAATTGTGACCTTAGGGATTTGTTTATCTAACGCCTCTTGATTGGCCAATATATTTTCCAACTCTGTTAGAGTTGGCTCATTTGCCCATCCACGGGTGGCCGTAACAATACCATTATATTCCGGCCTTAACCCATGAATTATTATTCTTCTCATTCTCGTCTCGGAGATGGCATTCTCGGGATCTAATTTTGAAATTTCTTCACAAATAGATTTAACTTTAGAAAAGTATTGACTCACCGTCATATTTTGTTGCGAGATTGAGAGGAGCTCGTTCTCCAGGCATTGTAACTTGGCGTCGTTTGTCCTTGCAAACAGCGTCGCCAAGTTATCCCAAGCCTCCTTCGGGGTCTTCGCACTCTTTATGTGTTGCAATAATTCATCATCAACAGTCACGGCAAGAACGTAAAGAGCCTTACCTGATTTTATGCTCCATTTTCTTAATTCGCTATCATTCGTGGGTGGTGTGGTGTTGCTCCCGCCAACGATATCCCATAAATCTTGTCCAAGCAAATAATACTGCATGCGAGTACTCCAATTATTATAATTGAAGTTGTTGAGCTTCTCCATGCCGTTCACATAACTCGAGAAATCCGCCATCGTGACTTGAGTATAATGCCCCGCACTATACCAAGTAAGCCTGGTCCCGGACCAACCGACTTCACAATCCCAGATTGTGCACCGCGAACTCCGATGTCCTTCGCTTCTTCGCTCCTTGGCTCGACGATCCACGACCGCCTACTCACTTACAATGGTCCCCGACCACTTGTCTTTGCACGGCCTCCGACAACCCTCTCGATACCACTTGTTGAACCTTGCGGAAACGTGGTACAAATATAATTCACAAAATATGACTTTCACTATTACAATATTTTCTCCACCACATACAATATTCGGACATTAGCTCTACAATACTCGGAGTACACTAACTCCTACAACTCTCTCTTTTTCTCACCCTCACGGATGGACTACTCTCTTTTCTCTTTATTTCTTTTACTCACGCCGCACACCACACCTCACACCACACAACACTCTTGCACAAGACCCCCTACACTCTACACTCACTACACTCTACACAACACCCCCTTACGCACGCACACAAGAGGCAAGTCCCCTATTTATAGGGTGTAAAGTCGGCACATCCACCGACTTCCCACACCATCTTCTTCCTATTATTTTATTGCAACTTGGGTCAACAATTGCGGCTGAAGAATTGTTTGGAAAGAGGGAGAGAAGTCTGGACAAGTAAAGAGAGAGAGAGAGAGTAATCTGGAGAAATCGAGAGAGAGAGAGAGAGGCGGTGCTTTTTCTCAACACCCTTGTCTTCTCCATTGAGAACCCGAGCAAGCTCATCCCGGTGAAGTACTCCCACATGAAAGCCACCATCGTCCTGGACTCCGCTCCTTTGGCTCACGCCAAGATCGGTTCTTTCATCCAGAAGGCTGTGAGCCACATGAACGTTCGAGCCCATTTTCACTCCGACATGCCCAGGGCGAACGAGTTCTCTGTTAAGAGTCTCGTGTTGGGTTTGGAGCGTGGTGAAGTGAGGGTTGACGTCGTCTTGAGCTCCGGTCGGAGGCTTGGCTTAGGCGTAGGTTGGGTTCCTGTGTTTGACGTATCTGTGACATGCAACAGCCTGATATTTACTGCTGAATCTGACGGTGGTGGCCTGACGTTTGCTCGTTGGCAGCAGCTATTGCGTTCTCGGTTTCTTCGGTTATGTATAGATGCTGAAGTTCAGGTTTATAGCTTTATTTTTTCTTGGTGGTTTGAGCAATTAGATGGTGCATGCATGAGCTGTCAGTTTTCACGATAACCAGAAGCTAAACACCACCTTCTTAGCGTTCGCGCTAACAATTTAATGTACTGCACATGGAAATAAATTATGTTGACTATTTTGTGGATGATGATCGTTGTTTCCTTATATCTAACTAATCATGTATATATAAGGAACTATGGATTGCAATACGTGAGTTTTCGTATGTTACAAGAATAGCAGCAACCGAATCTTGAGATGGATGCATAAAGTTAAAAGGATATGGACCCTCCGTATCAGGAGTAACTTGCCCCAAAATGACCGAAAATGCCTCCATCTCTCGAGTAATTTGTCAAAGGGAGGGGCTGTTCCTAAGGGGTTAAAGTGGACAATGGCTTGATTTGGAAAATTCCATTTATGAACCAACCCAGGATGATAAGATCATCACCAGACTCAATTTATCAAAAAGTCAGCGATTCCCTCGTGGAGATTATACTTTTCAAACGCTACCTGCACCAGTTCATTCTCTCCCCTCATTTTGGCTTCACTTATCCCACGCTTTGGTACGGGCTTGCCCGTTAAATTTTAAAAAAAAAATATCACGTTCCATAATAAGAACTAGTTTAGCATGACTCGAAGAGTGAAAAATGGACGCTTTGACTGTGTAATTTTTTATCTTACGCGAAAATTAATGTATTCGTCAAAAGTCCCTAATACCAAAAGGAAATGATTAATTTAATTTATGAAGTAGGTGAACAAGGGATCTCACTTGCATATAAAGTCGGATAATTAAATTGATTGAGGCGTCCGTGGAAACATGGTCAAAAACGGAAGATCCACTCGACAAACAAAAAGAACAGACAAGCCACGCGACATTCCCTTCAGAGCGGGTGCAGTGATCCCATGCGTCCGAGCACAGGTGGTCCTGAATTTCTAACCGCCAATGGAAAATCGACACATAGGGGGATGGAGAACGTCGATCGTCCTCGTCTTTCCAAGGGCCCCACCCCCATCCCCATCCCCATCCCCGACCCAACCCGACCCAACCCATCCCTCGTCTTTCCAAAGACATGTTTTAATGTTGAAAAAGAACTAGATTTTCTTGAGTGCCCTAGATTCAGCTGGGTGTCAGTATTTTTCATAATGTGAAGTTTTGAAAATTATTCGAGATGCCTTTGTGATAATAAAAGAAATCAAGCATTGTGGCCCCCCCCACCCCCACCCCCATCCCCCCCACCCATCCCTCGTCTTTCCAAAGACATGTTTTAATGTTGAAAAAGAACTTGATTTTCTTGAGTGCCCTAGATTCAGCTGGGTGTCGGTATTTTTCATAATGTGAAGTTTTGAAAATTATTCGAGATGCCTTTGTGATAATAAAAGAAATCAAGCAATGTGCCTATATGAACTTCTAGGTGAGATAATAACAGGAGACATCATATGCATCTTTTCGAGAGTCCAAATTGTGGCATATGTGTTTAGGGCACATTAGCGAGAAAAACATGAAAGTTGTAAGTAAAAGAAATCTTCTATGTGGTTATATTGCTAGCCAACTAATGTATGTAGGTGTTGTGATTTAGATTAATGGCAAAAAGTGCAGTTCAATATGATTATAAAAAAATCACGAAAATTGCAAAGTTAATTCACTTGAATGTTCGTAAGTTGTCACGGTTTCATGGTTTCCTTCAAGGAAAAGTGTTGGACTTATGTTAACAGTTGTTAATAACTACTTGATGAAGACATAGGTGTTTATGCTAAGGCACATGTTTGATGTTATTGTCAAAATCATGCAATTAAGAGTTTTGATCGAAAAGGAGACTAGTAGGATGATCAAGCAAGTGTAGACTAACAGTAGCATAAAAGGTTTTGCTCAAAGCTATTAAATGAGTTCTGCATAAAAGAAGGCACGATGAAATACCACACTAATGTTAATGAACCACAACATGTTGCCGAATTGATAAGTAAAATGTTACTAGAGATGGCGCATAAAATGCTCTCTAGTACTGATATGGCTGGGAGATTCTTGACAGATACGCTTAGTACGGTAAGATACTTGATGAATAGATCCCTATCGACTACGATTGGATGTCGGACTCCCAAAAAAGTGTGGTCAAGTTATGCATAAGGTAAGCGAGGTTATCGGTTGTGGTGCACAAAATTAAATTTACTTGTTAACATCAGAGAAGTTACATTTGATGAGTCTCCGGTACTTTTGGCTAAAAATGATTATAACAGTGTTCATATGTATCTAAATGGTGTTTAGCTTGAGGTGGAGTTATAACTAGGAACTCTTGAGATAGTGAGTTCTAGCGGAATAATCAACACAAATGGTGTTTATAGCAAGGTGGAGCCTATAGAGCCAATGGTTACTATAATTGCCGATAGTGATAAGGTATGTGTTCAATTTCCTAACAAATATGAATGCAACAATAGTGTTTTATTTGCGGTTAAAGAGGTTGCATCAAAAAATCCCTGCGGAGCAATTAAAGGTGCATATGGAGTTAGTGTTCTAATGAGTTCCTTGGTTATAGCGAAGTTCAAATGATACTTAGACTTGAAAAATATCTGTGGCGTTTGTGCCCATCATGGGCTATAGGAGAGTAGAGATAGAATTCGATTTTTTCTTTTTGGCGAAATGATAATGACTTGTTTCAAATTTCTCGCTAAGATGAAGATGTCTCAAGTTTAAGCCCATAAACGAAAAGCCTAACATGAATCGTAGCGAAGCGCAAAGTTAATTTTTCAGATGCACTTCGAACAAGCTTTGAACTTAAGTCTCAATAACTCTTAGATATGAAAAATATCATGTGGGATAATCAAAGGAAAATATAAGAGGAAATTTTATCTAATGACTTTTGAATAAAAGTCAAAGATATTCATATCAGCAAAGCAAAAGACGTGAACTTTCCTTCTACAAGTTGGAGTTGGCTTCCAATGTTGGCTTGTAGGTATTAGAGGGATATTAATTCCATGATCCATATAAATATATAATTATTTTTTCTTGGAGGTGGGCCTAAAGTAGAAGGCATTGGTGACAGCACATCTATTTGTTTGGATTAAATATCGTTGAGATTTTCATCCTGGTGCTGCACATCTTCTCGTCAATTACATCTTTGCATATATGAGATGGCTGATGAAATTCTTGTAGTAAGAATTCATGTATAATTCTTTCTTGAGATTAAGAGATTACTTCACAAGGAATTTTGTGGGTAAGCACTACGTGCGTTATTTGGTGTAATTAAGGCTTGGGAAGTATTGAGAGTGTTTGAGTGACTCAAGCATATAACCTCCGTTGTGTCACTTGATCTATAGTGAAATTCATCATTACTCTCTCCATGAACATAGGTCGCTACGATTGAATCACGTAAATCTATTGTCCAATTTATTTTCTTATTCTATCTATTTTATTATTTGATCGATCGCTTTCCATAACACTATCAAAGCCAGCTTTCACATACCTCACCTAAACTACTTGGGCGATCTTAAAAGGTATACTTTCCCTGTACATCTAGTGCATGTGGGAGAAATTTGTTCGCCAATGAAAATAAAGCAGAATTTTATAATTCTCTTATACATAATGAAAATCACTATTATTAAAAGTATTATTTTCCCTAGTATTTTTGTTGTTAGGTTTAAAAAAAAAAATTACATCCTGAATATACACCAAAACCACACAAAAAAAAAAAAAAATTCAGCAATTACTCAACTTCTCTTGTGAAATTTCACATTGAATGTGCTATGAAACTTGTGTGTGAAAGGAGAAGAAGAGAAAGAGAGTTGTTGTCATAAACAGTTGTGATGAATAATGTATGATTTGATCCTATTTATAAACACATTTTCCCACCATCACTACTTTTCATAATCGACCATCACTTTTGTTTACGATTTTGCTCTTGAAATGCTCTTATTAAAACTCAACGGAAGAACACAAGAAAGACGAGCAAATTGTCCTGCCATCTAAGCCAACATTTCCCCGACGTTCGAGCTTAGAACATAGTGCACTTCATGTGAATATAGATAACTCTGCTGACAACTTCATAGATGACGATAGTCATTTCCTTAGACTTAATTAATCGAGTACATATACAAGGAACTATGACTTGCAATACGCGAGTTTTTGTATGATAATAACAGCAAGGGTATCTTGAACTGGGAATTGAAATGACCAAAATGCCTCTTACCCCGATGCCTTTGGTGCCACCAAAGTTGCCTCTTAACAAAGACACATTGGTTATAACTAGGGGGGTCAAAAATACCCAAACCAGCCCATTAATGCCCCTATTATAAGGGCCAACTCTACACACACTGAGTCGAGCCGAGCTGAACCCACCAAACCTGAAAATGATTGTCGATGAACTGACTTGGATTAGGCCAATTTGAAGGCCGGCTCACTCCAAACCGGCCACCGATCATCTCTAGCCCAGTTGATTGTGAATGGATAGGCTATTTCTTGGGGCTTAGGCTCAAAGTGAACGATAGCTTGATCGAAATTCCATCTATGATCTAACCGAGAATTATAAGATCCAACTCCAGGCTCAACTTGTCAAGATGGCGGCAGACTCGCTTGTGAAGATCACATGCACAAGTTTGTTCTCTCCAATTACGTTACCTCAGCCACGCTTATCTATGCTCGGTATGGCTTGCTCTTGTTGATCCTATATTCCATAAAAAGAACTAATTTAAATTGGCTTGGAAAAGTGGGGAAAATGGATGCCTTGGCTTTGTAATTACGGAAGAAAATTTACATATCAAATTTATCTATGAAGTTATGAAAGTCAAATTTTGAAAAAAAAAAATTTAAAAAAAAAAAAAATCGGTCTCCACCCCTTAAAATGGTTGTTGATTAATGCTCTTTCTAAACTGGAGAAAATTATGATTATGTCCTCACCAAGAAGTAGGTGTCTTGCGACACCAGTGAGAGCCATCCTGCCTATCCAACGAATATATCGTTGGCAAGCTATTAGGACTGTGTTATTTATTTTATTGTCTCAATCCCCACATGCCTCGGTCCCTTAATTTCCCCCCGCATCTTTGTATTCTTCAAGACGAGAGGATACCCTTTAAGTGTTTAACTTTAGAGGGACGTTCAGATCTACACAAGACTCCTGATGAAAAAGTTTAAGGTCATACTCAAGACCAAAAGGTGAAAAGAAAAGTATCTACTTCACTTTTATTGAATGACTATTCCCCACCTATCATTGTTATTGTTTTCAAATCCACACACCCTCTCCGCCACTCTTCACGTTCCTCTTGGCAGAGATAAGGCTATAAGTTCCCAATTTCTTTCTTCTTTTTATCCCATCAACTGTGGTGAAGATTAAAGGAAAGTTAATGCTGCTAAAAAGATGATTGCTCTAATGAATAGATAATACCAAAGATCACATTGAAATCGCGATCATAATTAGAATACAATAAAGTAGGGTGATAAGTACACCTTGAAAGTTCTTCAACTTTCATTAACTCAAAATAAGTTTGTGAACATCAGAAAATTAAATATCTAATAAAGGTTCGGGGGATAAGACAATCGATTAGTGGAGAGTTCTTCTTAACGTTGTGCCTTAACCACCCAATCTACTGGCTTGTTCGTGTGTTTCTTTGATAGCGGCAGTTTTTTGTGGGTCCCAATAAAACCAGTTTCAAAAAACATTCGAAGTATCGTATTTAACTTTCTTTTCATAAAAAAAGAAAAACTAACAAATGCACAACTCGTGTATGGCATTTGCTTACCATAAGCAAGATATGTTACTATTTTTATCATTTTGCAGAAAATCATGATCTATTGTGAGTAATAAATGATATAAAACCCAAATGTATAACTTTATTAAAGGTACAATATTTTGAGTTGCTCAAGTAATAAGTTTTCTCCTTCAAAATCAGAATTTTAATCACCACACCAATTTGCATTCTTTGCAATACACCTTCATGTGAGTAACTACGACCAATGAGCTCGAACTAAGGAGGCCATATTGATGATTAGCCGACTGCTATGCAATTTGATACCTCATTATTAGATCAAAACATATTTGTATGTATGTATATGTATGTACATAATTTGGTATATACATGTACATATACATATATATTCACACAAAATAAAGAAGGGAAAATAATACAAATGATCCTTAAATTTTGGCTCAATATGCAAT
Organism: Eucalyptus marginata; assembly: GCA_014182565.1. Classification (NCBI taxonomy): domain Eukaryota; kingdom Viridiplantae; phylum Streptophyta; class Magnoliopsida; order Myrtales; family Myrtaceae; genus Eucalyptus; species Eucalyptus marginata. The sequence goes on along the minus strand of CM024587.1, from coordinate 8,020,880 downwards.
GTCGTCCCTAAACTTTTAATTTGTTTAATATAGTTCTTGAACTTTTAAATATTTTCATAGAGTCCTGAGATTATATTAAACATATGACAATAGTTCAAAGATCATATTGAATAAATTAAAAGTTAGCAATGACATTGCACATTACCTAAACCATATTGCACAAATTAAAATTTTAGGGTCATATCACATGTTGAACATAAGTTCAAGTATCATTAACGCTATTATCCCTATAAAGAAAGAAAACTGAAAGACACAATCGATAAATTATTGATTCGCAAGTTTCTATACAAGATTCGCTTCTTGGGCTCATGGCCCCTGGCCATGTATAAATTCGTGGTAATTTCACTATATAAGAATTGATAACTTCACTTTCACACATAAACACCCGTAAATTGTTAGGGAAAAGTGTTAGAAAAATCCTAAACCTTTTGCATTGATACATATATAGTTCTAAACAATTTATTGGTGTTAATTCAGTCTTAAACCTTTTGATTTGGTGCCAATTTAATCCCAAACATTTTATTGGTATTAACTTAATCCTAAAAATTTTGATTTTGTATCAATTTAGTCATAAATTTTTTGATTTAGTACTAATTCAGTCCTTCTGACTATTTTGGCCAAATATTGCTAACATGGACGCCAGTCAACTGACGTGGCATGTCCAATAATAACGTGGATAACTTTTAATAGTATTTAGATATTTTTTCAGATTATTAATTAATTTATTTCTTTTCTTTTTTCCTTTTATTTTTTTTTTTTTTCTTTTTCTTTTCTTCCCCTCCTCCTTCCTCCAACCGGTTGCTAGCTAGGCGACCGGCTAGAGGCAAGGTCCGGCGAGGTCAAGGTCAACCTCATTGACCTCTGGCGAGCCTCACCGGCCATTGGCGAGGCTCAAGTTCTCACCAGCGACTGCAAGGATAGTTTCGCGTTGGGCAGCGAGGCTCACCCTCGCTAGATCTTGCGAGGGTCAGGCCTCGTGGCCTCCGGCAAGGGCTCGAGTCTCACCAAGGACTGGGTGAGGCTCGACCTCGGCAAATATGGGGAGGTCAGGCCTCATGTTGCCTCGCTTGCCTAGCATGAGGTTGCTCTCGCCGCTGTTGGCGAGGCTCGAGCCTCACTAATGGCCAATGAGGCTCGCTAGAGGCTGGCGACTTGCTAGAGGAAGGAGGAGGGGGAAAAAAAGAAAAGGAAAAAAAATTAATTAATAATTAATTCAAAAAATTATTAAAAGTTATCCACGTTAGCATCGACTATGCCACGTCAACCAACTAACGTCCACGTCAACAATATTGACCAAAATTAGCTGGAAGAACTGAATTAGCACTAGATCAAAAAAATTTAAGACTAAAGTAGCACCAAATCAAAAAATTTAGGACTAAATCGGCACCAATAAAAGGTTTAGGACTAAAATGGCACAAAGTCAAAAGGTTTAAGATTGAATTCGCACCGATAAAAGGTTTGGACTAAATTGGCACAAATACAAAAGGTATAAGGCTCTTCTGACACTTTTCCCTTAATTGTTGGAATAGTTGGTATTTTGGAAAAGAGTTTATAATTTCACATAACAATAAGTTAATTCAACTCTTTGGAAACATCCACGAATAAATATTCATAAACTATTGTGAGGTTGATACTTTTCACACAATCAAATAAAAATTGGGCACATAATAATCGGTAATTTTATACAAGAGCCGATGAATTTAACACTATAGTACCCCTAAAATCCACCAAAAAAAAAAAAAAAAAAAAAAAAAAAAACATTGGTAGATTATTGAAACAGTTTGTTATGCTTGGTAATATTGAATTAGATTACTCACTCGAACTCATTGATAATCTTCACAAGCACATGGAAAATGATGGGAATAGTTTTCAAAACAACCGAAATACAAGGTGGTAAGTGAATTGAACTCAGCGTTTGTATCATCAAAATTAGTTAGTAACTCAATTAGATATAAATTGCTCAAACACACGAATTACAGTTGGAAATTTTGTGTAAAAATTTAGTGACTTTGGCACGCCAGTAAACTTCAAAAGTAAATGTTAGAAAGTTACTGAAATGATATTTGCTAGAGTAGAATTAATTGGTAAGTAAATGGGAGAAAAATCGGTTAATTATTCATTAAAAAAGTCGGTAATGTTAATGCGTGGGAAAGCTATAAAAATAAAATTTGGTAATTTTTGAAGCAGTTGGTAACATTCGAAGTGCAAATAAAATACCCGTCAATAACAAAAAACGAGTTACAAACTAAACAAGTTACCGGCACAAAATTGTGTGTAGGAAAAGTGTCAAAAAAAAAAAAAAATCATAAACCTATGGTATTGTTGTCAATTTAGTCCTAAACCTTTTGACCTACCACCAATTTAATCCCAAACCTTTTAACATGGCTCTAATTCAGTCCTTCCGACTAATTTTGTCCAGATGTTGCTAACGTGGACGTTGATTAGCCACTAACATGCACGACTTTTTAATAATATATTAATATTTTTCTAATTATTTTTCTCTTCCTCTTCCTCTAGCCGGTCACCGGACCTCAACAACCGGCCAGGAAAAGGAGAAAGAGAAAGAAAAAAATCAAAAAAATGTTAAAATATTATTAAATGTTGTCTATGTCAATGCCAACCGTACCAAGTAAGTCGACCGACATCCGTGTTAGCAATATCTAGTCTAAATTAGCCAGAATGACTAAATTGGCACTATAACAAAATATTTAAAACTGAATTGACATCAATAAAAGGTTTATAACTTTTCTGACACTTTAAACTAGAGATGTACCATGATTGAGCAATGTATCGAATCTAAAAATTAAACCATACAAGTAATATATTTAAAAAAATCATAGTCGAATCTCAGTAGCGAGATGACACGAATGCTTAAAGTTTGTCTTCTCCGAAATCGACAGTGAGGCGCAATTGGCAGCTCGAAAAGACCGATGAAGAAAGTATGCCATCCTTTTCTCTTTTCTGCTTAGACAACCAAGAGGCATCCTTTTCTCTTTTCTGCTTAGACAACGAAGAGGCATGCATCAAACTTTAAATTCGTGGTGCGCATGGGGAAGGTGGAAGCTGCTTCTGTTTGCCACTTATTAACTATATAATTCGAACTAAGAATTGCTGGAGCATTCAGGTCTGCTCGTATCAGATGTTTAGACCAAAAGATATCCACAATCAATGCATGAAAGCAGAGCATAGGACCGACGTGCCAAATATATAAATGAGTCACTTTGTGGAAATGATAAACTTTCGATTTTTCTAATGTCCCAATGAGTCACTTCCCACGAAGTTTCTGCAGTAGTTTATCTTTTTGGTTACGCAGATGTATGCACGAAATAATCTGTTGATTTCTAGGGTTCTTCAGTGAAACACGCCTGAAGGACGAACGTGGTGGAGAAGACGGCAAGTGATGAGCAGTTTAATGGACGACAAAGAGTTTGATGGACGAAAGAAGCTTGAATTAAATGGACAAGAACTAGGAATTGTCAGTATATGTAGGAGTTCAAACGCTAGCAATTGTTCAATCTGCTGTTAAGGATAATCGTCGTCATATTGCAGTTGAAATGGTGCAATAATTTTGTTCGTATTTCGATAAGATCGACGTGGCATTGTTTGCAGCGTAGATGCCCAAAAAGTCATAAACTTATTATATTTTTGTCAATTCAAGTATATACATTTTTAATTATGCTAATTGAGTCATAAACATTTTTATGTTTTGCCAATTAAGTCCATCCGATCAATTTTTTTCCGAAAATCACTTATGTGGATGCCTCTATCCTACTTGACGTAATCGGCATTAATGTAGATAATTATTAATAATATTCTAATAAAATTTTGAATTGTTTATTTATTTTTATTGTTTTCTTTACTTTTCTTTTCCTTCCCTTCTTCCTTCATCCAGTCACCAGGGTCAACCTTGCGGGCGTCTGGCAAAACTCGCCCCCACTGGCCATGGGTGAGCTTGCCCTCAACAAGTTCCAACCTCACCCAACCATGGCAAGGTTAACCTTGCCACGCCCCTAGTGACCCTAGTGAGGCTCAATCATCTCTAGGGGCAGGTCAACCTTCACTAGTGGCCAGTCGCCTGAGACCCGATAGTTAGCTAGAGGAAGAAGGAAATAAAAAATTCTAAAAATTCTAAAAATTCTAAAAACTTTTTTAAAAAATTCAGAAAAAATAAAATAAAATATGAAAAATTGCCCATATCAGCATTGAACATGCCACGTAGGACAATAGGTGATGACTAGACCACCATATCAATGGTTTCCGGCCAAAATTGACCATCAATTGGCAAATCTTTAAAATGTTTATGAATAATTTGATAAATCATCAAAATGTTTAGGATTAAATTAGTACAATTAGAAAGTTTATAACCAAATTAGCCACCATACAATAGGTTCAGAATTTTTTGGACAATTTTCCTAGAGTTTGCATCAAGTGATCCAATATGCTATTACAATTCGATAGGATTAGCCCCATGTATTTTTATATATTGGTGAAATAACCTCTTTACCGATATATATATACACACTCATTCATGTATGACGTCATTTCCTTGTGGCGCATTTGGCTACGTGAAAGCCCCCTTACGTCATCCCGCGGTCTTAAGCCAGCAAAGCACGACGAAAGAGCATTCATATGAGTGGCCCGAACACAAAGCATCGCATCCTCCAAGAATCTCATGGCCACGAAAGAAAGGTAACCCACCATTGTAATCTTTGCGAAAGGACAAGTGCTGCCTTCTTTTGTAGTATAGAAACCCACTTATCATTCAATTAATCTCAGTTAAATATGGGTTTAAATATTAGCTAGCTTAGCATTAAGGAGCGATTGCGCCCACATGTTGCTCTAAGCGGAAACAATAATGATGCTCAAAATATTCACTGAAAGGTAAAGATACAAAAAGGTGTTCACAGTCCATAAGAGATGATGTAGAGAGAGCAGAAAACTTTAGCCCTTTTTAGTTTTTGCTAGGGTTCCCACCAAGTCATGGATGGATGCTAAGAGTGGCCTCTAGCTTTTGATACACTCTAGTTTTTGAGATGTCATTGTTGTTTCGGTGAGATTCTTTTGAAAAATAGATGCGAAATTTTCAAGTACTTTTACATGCTAAATCTCACACGGACTTTTGTTAAGGGAAGATGCAAAGGAAATAAGATGATATTGGCACAAATACAACTAGAATTATGCACACCATCTTATTATGAAAGATTTGAAGGAACCAGAATCAGGTCTGGCTTCAAACCTTACTAAGAAAGTTCAACCTACAGCGTAAGATAAATGAAGAGGCTAATTTTTCACAATTCTGGAGCTTACCAACTTATAACGAACAATAGAGAGGGCTTGGCTTCTTCTATAAAGATCGAGAAAAGGGTGGCGTAGCTAGAGGCTCCTCAGCCGTTGAAACAGGAAAACGGATCCTCCGAAAAGGGAATCGTTAAAGATGCTATTTTGAGTACAGTTACTTGAATCTCTTTGGATGAATATATAATTTAAATAATCAGTGGCCTATTTGCAGGTCTTGTTTTCAGCGTATAATCCCAGACTCTAATCTCACCTCCTTTAGAGGCAAATAGGTGAGTGTACTTAGAAAAGGATCAACTAGATCAAACTTCTTTGATGGTCAATCAACAAGAGAGTAAACTATATGGAAAGGGTATAGAAGAAACTAACACGAGTCTCCTCAATATATATGGTCGTTTCCCTTTTGAGAACATACTTCATGTTTGTATTCTTATAGGGACACAACCTTTTGCACAAAGACATAATTCGAATGTAAATGCTTGTTAATTCCCTCCATAATAACAGGAAAACTATGCTATAAATACCACCGCATTACACAAACTATGTATGATCTCTTACATGTGAACTAGAACGAAGGAAGTCGGTCACCGATTGATGGATTAATCGGAGTATAGAGTATATATTACCCCAGCTTTCACATTGCATTAAAAACCCTAGTTCAAAAGTTTGGGCTAGATTCAGTGCAACTGATGAAATCAACGATACCGATATAACATTAAAAAGAAGATCAGCAGTCACATGTATAAAGTATTATAAGGCGGTGTTAATAGCGGGCCCTCTCATTTGTCTGAAGACCCTGGACAGCACCAGGTTGCAAGGTATAAGTCCCCCATGGAGAGTTAGATAGATCTGAATAATCGGAAATAAACCATCATACCATGAACAATCCATAAATATCTACTAGTTACAATCATCGAGGAGAGTTAACTCCCAGAAATTACACACATCTAAATATTACACTTCTAATCAAATCAAACCGATACTACTATATATGTACGCAATTGCAGTTTCTAAACAAAGGAAATCTAGATATCCTTCATGTACAGTACTATGTACAAATAACTCGACTTGCTTTACGTCGTAAGGTTGGGGTGTATCCACCTGCAACTTTGTTTTGGCCACTTGCCAACTTTTAAGAGGTGATCGGTCGCGATCTGAGTGCCTTAAAACTGAGCCAAGTGCATGAGAGTACCCAAATCCTTGGAATGATATGGACAACAGACACAGACGAATCAAACTTCACCCCATCAACTGATGACTCTTTTGGATGAGGACGCTGCTAGATGCATCGTATGCGTCATGCACATGAGCTAAGGGATGCTCAAGCGAACTCGATGCATCCTTAGAAATGCTGGTTTCCTAATCAGTGAAGGATAAGGATCGTTCATGCAGAATTTTCTTTATACTGACGCAGTATGCATGCGCTCTATTTTCTTTCTTCTTCTCTTTTCTTCTGGTGATTTTTAGTTTTTTCCACGGGCAGAGTTCGCTCATGCTAAATATAGCCAAAGAAGCCAATGTCGCAAAGCTCGGACGGAGTGATCAACGCCCAGTCCTGGCCCTCCGAGGACGGAGACCTGAAGATCATGTCCCTGCATGAGATGGTCACATCAAACGCACTAATCCACCACTTGCCCAACCCTATTCTCCTCCCGACCTCCAGTTCGATGTCGACGCTCACCTCGCCGCTCGAGACGCTCGAGTCCAGAGTCACGGCTTGCCAACTGCTTCTACTGTTCGACACGTTCGACTCGAACACGGCAGCGACCGTCACTTGCTTCCTCTTTCCCAGCACGAACGGATCCAACGAAGCGTCCAAAAAGCGCTTGCCGCCGTACTTGAGCGTGGCCCTCACGCGCTTGTAATTCACTCGGAAGTAGCTGCTCGGGTTCCCGACCGTGATGCCAACGTAGCAGTGCACGGAGATGGCGGAGGTGGAGACGTTGAACGAGCCAGAGGAGGCGGCCGGTTCGACCCGGAAGTCAGGGATCATGAGAGCGGGTATGACCAAGAAGAGAGTGCAGACGAAGACCGTAACGGTGATCGTCGAGAATTTGAAGCATGGGTATATGTACTTCTCGCATGCCGGCGAGGGCGGCAGCTGGGGGGGTTGGCCGGCTGTGACGGCAGCGGCAGCAGGGATGGAGATGGGGTACTCTTGGTTCGAGTGGGTCAGGACGACGGCCGAGTTGGCTCTGCTATGCTCCACGTCCATCGAACCAAACCTTCCCTTAGCAGAGATTTTCAGATACGAGGTAATGGGAGACCGGTGTTGTCAAGTGGCGGACATATATATATAGACCGAAAGGGGAACTCTCCATGCCGGGTACTGAATCTACCTGAGAATGCTTTTGCTCGATTTCCACGACGAAGAATGCTGACTAAGCACCAGCTACGGACACTGGCACTAACGCGACATGAGAAAATCAAATAAAATGTCGAGTCGAAATTACAAAAATGGCCCCTACAATGCTCCTGCTCGACTTAGGTCCCTTCTACCATAATTTTAGTTACACATATGTTCCCTGCACTAATCTTTACTCTTGATTTTCGGATAAATTTCGTATTTTTCCCATCCAGATGGGAACAGAAAATGCTAATTAAGTGCTCAAGATTAATGTGCGACGGTTTCATGTCATGATTAGTGCAAAAATGGCCACCACTTGAGCAAGAATCCAGCTCATGTGATTCCTCCGAAAACGATTATTTCGTAATAAATGGGCAATAGCTATGATGATGTGCTATTGGCGGGCAAAAATATGAGGTCATTAGATACCTAAGGAAAGCCTGGCCAAGACAGCAAATGTAAGTTTCCCTAAATGTGATTTGTTCGACGTAACTGATTAGGGTTTATGTGAATTTAGCAAATCGACTTGAGGAGGAAAATAGCTGGAAATCGGGATCTAAAATCAGGTTGCAGAGTGAATGCATCACAAAATAAAGTTCAAGGTCCAAAATCAAACGCAAGGGCAATAGTATAGGAATCATGTCTATAATTTATCATGGATTATTTTTATTTTGTATTCCACGTAAGCAACAGTGTCATGTGTGTATCCCCATCACTTAGCCGGCATTTTCCATCGATATTTAGACGGAAATATGAAATTCATCCTAAAATTGTGACTAGAGATTAATTTAGGGACTAAACCGGTCATGAGATGAAGCAGGAGATCGATTTAGATGGTCACGAATCACCAAATGCACGACCACGTTGATGTCGGTCCTACGAAAATTGTGGGTTTCCATCTTTTCTAGGTTTTATCAAGCTTAGACCGAACTAACCAGACACAAGAACATCAGCTCTCATATTCTCCTTGCACGATTATTTCGAAAAATGTCACCTTTGCTCGTCCTGTGTGCACGCATCTGCTCGTGATAAGTAGACCGATATTTGACTAGTACCAAATAGAAACCATGATGACCATCTTTAGTGGGTCGTCGTTCTCGAACAACGACAATAAAATTATTTTTAAAAAATTGCCCTTTGCCTTGCCATGATCATAACCCAAAAGGGTTGTTTGACAATTGACTCCGGTCGTCCCTTCCATAAAAAAAAGCGACGTGTATTCGGACACGAATGTTCAACCCCCGCAGTGTCGTTCGGCAAAATGCATCTGCAGTGTTGGACTTTGACCGACTGAAAAGAGGGATCAGAAGTGGATAGTCTATCGTGGAGCAGTAGTTCTCGGTGGGCAGACGCACTTCGCGAGTTTCGTTTTTCATCCAGTCAGAGCACTCCCTCCGCAGGATTTCAACCGAGGGAACTGGTTACAAGCATTCAAAGTCAGCGACAATTGAGAAAAGAAAAATTATTTCGTGGAGAAACTTTCAAGACTAAACATCATGTAGGTCAAGAGCTTGAATAAATCGAGTGCAGTTGAAATCCCGGTCATGTTGATGTCCGATTCTATTTTATTGTCCCACTTCCCGAAACGCTTTCTGTTTCATTCGAAGCAAAATATCGTCGCGTGAGCTTAAGGAGAACGGCAACTGGGGACGTCGCAATCGCCTTACCTGTCGCGCATTGATGCTCCAAACGAGCTGTCAAAACAATTTTTGCACCTTTTCTTACGAATAGAGGACGAGCAACTAAGGAGAGCCATTGAGTAATTAATGAAAACAAAGTAAAGAAATGTGTAAAAATCCAACTGCGGATTCATTTTTGACCAAGAAAGAAGCAGCACATTCCACGAAGGGCTCGAAGGACGCGCACATTTTTTAGGTAAAGCCCACTTCCGAGTCTCTTTCTCAAGGATCAGAAAGATTGGCTCCTAAGCAGCTTTTGAAGTCGTCGGATTTTGTCCGTCTGTCTCTCGGTGGTTCGCGCAACAAGAATCATCCCTAGCCACATTCATTTGGAAATGATAAATAAACAAACTCGCCTCTGCATGCTCGAGGCCTGATGGCCGTGGCCCAGCAAGAGTCGTGGTTGTTTCCTTTTGTCGGCTCTTGCAGAACACCCCCCCGAGGTTGTCTTGGAATTCCAAGGTCACTATAATAAGGGAAAGACGGAAGACGCGTACTGTGGTTGACCCTCAGTGCGACAATCATGTGTTGGGGTCAAATGCTGCGAATCGGCGCTTGAAATCCTCTGCCAGTTTTATCTCTTCTTTGCTTAGTGCGCAATGCCTCCAATCAGCCTTATCTGCCACGTTCAACAGACCTGCCACCACCTGCATAGTTTCACAGGCATCATGTTACGTGCTTAGACTACAGTCCACTAAATTTAAACTTCAAATAGTTGTTAAAGCCTTCAAGTTGAAATAGACATCATTGAAGACCACATTGTCCAAATTATTGACATCCGTCACTGACCATATGTAAGGACAGAATTAATACCATCTTCCATAACTGAAAAACCAAACTAAACTCAGAAGCAATAACTTAAGCCTCGATGAAAACCAGTCGAAGCAAATAGACCACGAACGCTAGATAGATTACCTCACGTCCAAATTGAGCAGGAAAGTTCTCGTTGTCCTCCACTATATGTGATAGTACAGTTCCTTCAGGTAATTCCACATAAAAGAGACTAGATTTACCATCAAACTCCATTCTCAACATTTTTCTACCATCAGTGCCTAAATCAAGAGAAGCACAATATGAATACAATATATGCAGTTGAATCAACAGACAAAACAGTTTGTGTTCATTCAAAGAAAACTAGAACATTCTCATGAACCATCAATGCCTCAGCCACTCCCAGCATAGGTGACAAAAATCTCACACACAAGGCAGATCAATAAGTCAATATCAGAGCATTAATTTCTCATGCTGGGAGCTATATGGCACCAAGACACTGACAAGCAACTGTAAACTTACAATTGTCCACTGTAGCCAATGACTCTATGCAGTAAAACATAAATAAGGATTTCTTCTAGTGACTACTAGAGCAAAGGGAACATAAATTTGTTGTCTGTATTCCCAAAAAGTACATTATGGTATGTTCAAGGATTAAGGACCACAGTCACTGAATTTTCTTGTCCTATTATGGAACTCCAAAAAAAAGGAGAGATGACAAATTTTACTTACTCGAGGAGTTAAATTTAAATCCAAACTTCTCCGCAGCCAAACTAAATATGACCTGAAGAGCAGTTGCCCTAGCCTCTAGATGATGGAACAGGAATAGCCTGCAGGCAATGCAACCAAACTATTGAGAATAAGAAAGTGACTGGCTGGCATTTAAAGAGATAAAATGACAAGATGGATGAAGAAGATAAAGTAATACCATGAGCATCATGTTATAAATTTTCTTTGCACTGACAATACCTGAAGATTAGCATGAGTCCCACGTTTGGAAACCCACTCAAAGAAAACAACTTCCTTCCGTTGGTTCTTGTGATACAACTTCAGGCAGTTCTGGAACCTGTTAAGCTCTGTTTCATTTTCTGGAGGCAAAGAAAGAGTATTTGGTAGATGCTCATAGGTATTATCAGCACGTGATCTTCAACTAATGGTCCCTTGGGCAGCGCACAGTAGTATCTTTCTCCTAAACTGATGATCAGATGAGACTCCACATTGGGGCTCGATAAACAAAACCAGCATTCTTTTGACCTGAATTTCAATTACAAACGGTGCTTAAAATGGATTCATAAGCAGTGATCGAACATTTCATTCCACTAGAACCAATGTAAATTATTAGCAAAAAAAACAAAAGGTACCCATTGAGGAAACTGACCTATTAACACTAGCACCTCTAGACCTATTTCCATTTCGAGAACCACTTTCCTTTTCCTCCTGCAAACTGTGCTTGAAGTTGCAGTCAGGTCCCCTTTCACATTGCCCTTTGTTAAGAAAATCAAAACAAACCCCTCTTCGGTATTGCTCTCTTGCATCTAAATCATGTTGGAAGTTGCATTTTTCACCTCGTGGACAAGACCCAGAAGACAAATACTTAAAGCATAGCTTATCACCATCACCAACTGCATGCTTCTGATGTTTTTGGGAAACATCATATCTCCAATATTGTGCGTCATTAGTATCATCAGCAGTCCTCTTTCCTGCTTCCTTTGCACCAGCAGTTTTCTCTACTGCTGTAAACGGAGACAAGGTTGTGTTGGGAGGTTTCATGCTAATCTTAGATGCCGGAATAGGAGAAAGTGCATGGATAAATTTCTGTGAGAAAAACAAGATTATGATGAACATGGGCAGAATGAAAATTGGAAACACTAGTAGAAGACAAGAACAGAGAGATATTTATACTAAGCAGTTTAGATAACAGATAACTTCAATATAGAGTAAGCTTCTTCAATATAGAGTAAGCTAGTCACAGAGAAGCATGTTATTAGCATATGAAAAGATCTTATCTACAACATAAAGTATATACAGAAAGAGAAAACAGTTGCCATTCCATTACTTGTATGCATAAAAGCATGCCTTAGTAAACAAGTATCTCACTGCATGATAAACATTGAGGACAATCAAATAAAATGTTCATGTCTAACTCAGTCTACATCCTTCCTACCTAAAGTATTTGATAAACATAATTTAACTGACAAAACTTAAACTTAAGAAGCAACACCAAAATATGTTGACCTGCCAGGCGAAAACTAGAGTTACATGTTCCCAAATGTAAATGATCTACGACACAAAGTACAGAAGGGTAAGTGACCTGTTTTTCTTTGTTTCCAACAGGAGCAAGACCGATAAAGCGAGTGACATGAACAGCATCAGCATTAGAGTAAGGTTCACGTGCATAGAATACACCCATAGTGCCAGCAATATGGTAACTGTTTTGAATAGCAATCAAAACATCAGTCTTACGATACCAATCACAAATAGTTCATCTTCAACAAAGACATTCACGAAGTAAAAGAAATATTGCATACTGTGGTTTAATCTCTGCTACTATCTCCGCAATAGTAGAGTCGCTGCCAGATGCCTCGGATATTCCAGGAGGAACATCTGTCTTTGCAGCTCTATTAGTGATACCACTTTGCCACTCAATAGTGAAAGCCAATTAAGGAGGCCAACAAGCGTCACACAACTAAAAGTAAACCAAGATATGTCTAAATAAAAGAAAAAAGGAACAGTGAGGATATCTCAAGAATAAGTTGACAACTCCAGGTTCCTCAGCTAATGCTCGCAAGGCATCAACATCATCTTGACTATATGTTCCGAATTGTTGACCATCCGAACCGTGTATTCGACTGCGTGAATTCTTCTTCCATATTATAGCTGTACTGTAGACATTAGTAAATTGCCCTAGCTTCAGCCAATACAGATTCTTGCATATCTTCAGGCCGTCCATCTTAAACCCTAAGTCGGCGTGGCTCCTCGAAGCGGCCGACAGCACCTCGGGTGCCCCAATGCCGTAGTCGCTGATGAAGTAGGTTGGGAGTGGGACTGGCGACCGGCCCTCCGCATAGTCCACGAACTCCTCCAGCAGCTCCAGCGCGTTGGGGAAGAACTGGCCCACGCAGAGCAGCGCGTCGAAGGGGCCAGCCGATTTGTTCACCTGCACTGCAACGGGACGAGCTCAAGAGAGGCATCCTCCTCACCCCAATTTGTGTTTCTGTATGATTACAATGGAGAATGCTTACCAATCTTCCTTATTTGCTGCACCAAATGTATGCATAAAAAACTATCCGACACTTGTAGCTGAACGAATGAAATTTGTTCCCATCGACTACAAGAATACGAATAAATGTCAATGTCAAAAAGTCCCAAACCATATTTCCATTTCTTCCTTATTTGCCGCCCCAAATATTTGCCCAGAAAATTATCCAGGCACCTGTACCTGAACAAATGAAATTTGTTGCCATCGACTAAGAGAATATGAATAGATGTCAATGTCACAGAGCCCCGAACCATATCTCCATTTGTTGCAATGAATCCTCTGAATTGCCATCCCCGCCCAACTTTCTGACTTCATCCATCAAGCCTTCCAGTACAGGGTATATATCTTCGCAGAGTGGGTGGGAACGGTCTTCAGCATTAAAAGAATGAACCTGGTTTTGGACCTCAATCCAACTCCAGCCAGGGACCTTCCTCACCCCTCTTTCCCTCATAAGTCTTTTCACCCTGGCATGATCACCCCATTTTTTAAGGCGCCCATACATGTCTGAGAGTAGAACATAAGTGCTATGTTCTTCAGGCTCTAACTCAAGTAGTTGATTCCCGACTTGACAAGCCAATTCCATGTTCCCGCTACTCCTACAAGCACCCAATAAAGTCCTCCACACCATCATATCAGGTTGAAACGGCATCAATTCCACCAAGGCCTTAGCATCATTCACAAGCCCAGCACGCCCAAAAAGATCGATTGCACAAGCATAGTTCTCCATCCTTGGAGGGATGCCATAATCCGTTTCCATTGATAATAGAAACCCATAGCCCTCTTCAACCAAACCAATGTGGCTACACGCAGTCAGGACAGCAACAAAGGTGATGTGATCAAGCGTTATTCTCCTTGCTCTCATCAAATGGAAAAGATCAAGCGCATCATGTCCTAGACCATGTTGTGCATAGGCAAAGATAATCGCATTCCAAGTGACTGAGCTGCTTTGGAAGGTCTCTTTGAAAGAGTTTCTAGCATCTTTAATAATGCCACACTTAGAGTACATAAAGATCAGTGCACTGCCAACATATTCATTTGACTCAAAGCCAAACTTAAGTGCCAATGCATGAACTTGTTGGCCCAAAATGAGAGTTGCTAAATCAGAGCAAGACTTGAGAACTGCTGAAAGAGCATAATGATCAATCTCAATATTCAAAGATCTCATCTGGGCAAAAAGTTCCAATGCATCTTCATTTAACCCAACTTGGGAGTATCCGGTCAACATGGAATTCCAAGAGACCCGGTCCTTGGATTGCATTGATTTGAAGACACGAATAGCATCATCCATGGATCCATTACCCATTTTGATATACATAGCTATAAATGCATTGGAGATTGGTAATGATCGCTCCAGACCTCTTTTAATTACCAAAGCATGGAGGGACTTTCCCAGATTTTTACGTGCTTCTTCAAAACAAGCACTTATGACACTTGTGTAAGTGTAAAAATCCGGTTCAATGCCCAGCCACTGCATATCAATAAAAAGCCTAAAGGCAGAATCTTCTTCACCATTCACTAGGTAAGTAGCTAGCATTGAATTCCATGTCACTATATCTCTAAAGACAATGCTATCAAACAGTTTCTTAGCATCTTCAATGGAGCCACACTCCGAGTATGAACAAACTGCAGCATTGCAAACGTTATTTTTCCATTCTAGACCATGCTTTATAATTTTGGCATGGACCTGTGCAGTTAGCTTGAAAAACTCATGGTCATTGAGCAATGTCAAGAGAGGAGCGAAGGTCCCATCATCTGGCTTAACACCCTCATGCTCCATGCTATCAAAAAGCCAAAATGCAGTCTCTCTGTCACTGCTCTGCGCAAATCCACTGATAAGCGCATTCCACGAGACAGAGTTACGTTGCGGCATGTGTTGGAGCACGACATATGCATCCTCAACCCTCTCACACTTAGCATACATGTCCAAAAGAGCGCTTCCTGTGTAAACATTCCTACCGTATCCGTGCTTGAAAATCAAGCAATGCAACTGCTGTCCGAGATCAAGCATACCGGCACTAGCTACTCCTTTTAGCATACTCGAAAAAGTATAAGCATCCACTTCTAGTCCACATTGTCTCATGGACTCCAAAAAATTCCATGCTCCCTCCAGCTTACCACTATTAACATAACCAGAAATCATGGTGTTCCAGGACACTGCATCTCTGTTGCACATTCGGTCAAACACTTGGTGGGCAAGCCAGATCTCTCCGCATTTTGTGTACCCACTTAATATATTATTAGCAATATAGAGATCCCTCAAAGTTCCTCCTACGGTAGCTTGACAATGGGCTATCAAAGCCTTACTTAGAGCAGACCCTTTGTTCTCGACAAGTGAATGGAGCGCCCTCATTCACGAACAACCACCACTCCCTTCAACTTTCGCTGCTCCTACACATTCGCAGCACCCAATATTGTAGAAAGGCGAGATTTTTAGTGATACCTTTTCTCGAAAACGATCGTTTTCACAAAGGGCTGAGCCTGAGGTATTCTCCTTCCTCATCAAGGAAGCCCGACACCACTATCACCATTGTTGGGGGCTTTTCTATGGATAAATCCTCCTCGCCCTCAACTTGCTTTCGACAGAACCGGGGGTTTTCACGTTTCGGTTGTGCCTTGAAGCTCATTTTCTCTCGATCTCGCAAAACAGGAGCGGGGAGATGTGTTTTGTCTACGGCAGGGAAGAGTGAGCGAGCGGCAAAAGACAGATGTATGAACTGAAGGAGACGTCCAAATGGATTGGGGACCAAGGGAAGACAACCTGTTTCATGTTCTAGAAATGGACTTTTAATCAGGCATGTGAAAAATAAGAGCATCCTAACTAATGCGGCCTCGAACCGCTGGTGTGCCGTGAGGGATGGGTTTCCAAAAGGGAGCTCTCCGACGTGAAGAATGCATACGACTCAAGTGAGATTTTTCCATCAAGTTGCGTGGAAACATAGAGAAATACTAATATTAAACCAAATCCAGCCAATACAGGACAAAACGTGAATTGATCTTGAGCTCTAACATGCATAGATATTTCGGCCTTCTCTCAGGCATTCTATCGAACGGTTAATACGCGATTTAACAAACGTGTTCCAGAGCGAGATTTATTGCAATCTTCGAGCCAGATATGCTGCCTACAAGGTTAAATAGACGTGTTTCATGCCGGATCTGTCTCATTTTGCGATGATTCACTTAAAAATCCCGTATTCAAGTTCGGTGTTCCTAAATGTATTTTTGGTAAGGATATTAATTTTTTGGTAAGGCGGTGTTCCTAAATGTTTCACGCTTCATTCAAGCAAAACGTCGAGCAGTTGGTATGCATTCATGAACTCGAGTTCTGGGTTCAAACCGGAAGCGTTCCTCAATCTAAGCATGATGCATTAGCATCAAAACATCTCAAAACATCATGAATCGTCCCTAAACTTGTTGCGGCTTATCAAGATTTTGGTCAAAAAATTCTACCAGTTCAAGCAACTTCCAACGGGAGGGGTGCTCCTACCTGGCTTAATGGGAAAGGGCTGCGGCGGACGGCGGCTTTCGGGCGGATGACTGACGACGGCGAAGCTTTCCTTCGAGCTCCCTCTCTCCCTTCGGCTCGTCCTCTCCTTCTCTCTACGCTCACCTCGCTCGCGATGCTCTGCCCCTCTAGTTTGTACCTTTCTTTTCTGCCAAAAACAAAACAGGCGTGAAGGTGGGAGAGAAAGGGTCGGGCTTGGAGCCCGCTTGAAAAAGAAAGAAAAATCAAAGAAAAGGAGGGGTCGGGCCCAGGCCCACGCGGGGAAGGAAGGAGAGGCAGGTTGGGCCAAGGTCGGATTCGGCCCGAGTCGGCCTCTCCCGCACTTTTTTTTTTTAAAAACAATTTTTTGAAAAAAAAAAATTCTTCTTCTTTTCTTTTTTTTTTTTTTTTTTGAGATTTTCATTAATATCTGTTTGAGAAAAAGAAGAAGAAAAAAATTAGGTCTCGACAATGCGGCGCCACATGAATGCTACATAAAAAAAATTAAAAAGAAAAGAAAAGAAAAGAAAGAATTTGAGCTAGACAAGAGAGATATGGGAAACATGGTTGTCGAGCTCATGGCCCCGGATCGGGGTAAATCTCCACCACGCTGCTCATGATTGATTCCATTTGGGCCGAGCTTCGCTTGGTGTTGAGCTCCACCAGTCGCAAGGAGCCCGAACTTAAATTTGAGAGTCGAGCTTGACCCTAGAGTTATGATTGACTTCTACCATGGAATCAAGCTCAAAGAGTGTGGAAAGGCTTGAATGGAGAGAAAACAAATAGGCGATGATGGATTGGTAGGGTTGCGATACCTTCAATGAAGGTTGTTGGGAGTGCAGAGCAAAAGTGAGTGCATAGCACTAGGGGAGATCCTTAAGAGGGAGTGGGAGTTTAAGTTCAAACTTGTCAACATATCTAGTTAAATCCTTATTCACTTAAAAGCTTAAACCAATGAATTATGGATAATAGATATATTAACCACTTCATATCATATTACTTATTCAATGTGGGATTTTTTAACACAACCTACACATGCACTCTAACAAAGTTTGCAGTCACGAGTTGAGGCGGCAAGACCTTTGCTAACCTCGGATTAGAGGCACAAACTCCACATCTAAGGTTGCACGGAGGTCGGCCGTGATCTCAAATGGAGGTTAATAGGAAGTAGAAAAAGAAAAACAACACAAGTTTATACCCCGTCGGCCGTGATCTCAAATGGAGGCTAATAGGAAGTAGAAAAAAGAAAAACAACACAAATTTATACCACATAATTAAAATGTACGAGCAAGTCAATGAGAAGTGTTAGATTCTTGATTCAGACTCACATGAATCGATAATTGGTAGATGTGGATTGCAATGAACCAAACGATAAAAATATAAAATGAGTTAGGCATGATTAAACTCATTTTAATGTAAAAATTTAAACCAATGAGTACTAGGGCATATTAGCTACCCCACCATACCGATTCTTAAATTTGAGACTATTTTCTAAACTCTCTCTTATGTAAGCTTAGTGATAGGTCTGCTCACCTTTAATTTAGATATCATTTTGCATTAACATATTTCAACTTGAATCTCTAATACCACTTACTTTCATCCTCGATCCCTTTTTGCCAAATCGAACCATGAAAGTTGTCATCAAGATTGCAATGCTCCACAACAACATCCACTTTCACTGCGTATGTTTAGTTCCTCGTAACTGATTAGGATTTGAATCACTTAGCATATCAATTATTTCAAAGACAAAATGTCACCTTTGCTCCTCCCGTGTGCACGTATATGCTCGTGAGAAAGAAGATTGATATTGTCGAGCAACAAATGGAAACCACGATGACCATCTTTAGTGGGTTCGCCGTTCTTGAACGACGATTCCAAATAGGAATTCGTCCTTCGCCATGTCACGATCACAGCAGCGACGCGTGTGCGGACAGGAATATTCACCCCCCAACAACGTTGCGTTCGGCGGCGTGCATCCGAAGTGCGAGAAATTCAGGTCCGACTTCTTTTGGACTTTTGGAGTTCGAAGTGGAGTTGCAATTTGACCTTATGAAAAGAGGAATAAGAAAGTGAACGGTCTATCGCGGAGTTGTACTTGGTGGGTAGACGCACTTCGTGAGCTCTGTTTTACCACCCAAATTAGAGCACTCCCTACGGAGATTTCGTCGGAGGGAACTGGTCACTTATATTCAAAGACGTGGAAATCTTGTGTCAAAGGTTTTGCATAATCGCTTCACGAGACAGAAACTTTATTTCGTAGAGAAATTGTGATGATTAAATATCACATGAATTATTTAGTGTAAATAGAGCCTGGAAAATATCAAGAATTTAGATGATTGGAATGTGATTGTAATTGTAATCTCTTTTGCACGTTTGATCTATATAATGAAATCTTGCACTGCTGTCCCTACCGAACCGGTCAGACCGATAAATCCATGTCCAATTCATTTGATGGTTCCGATTTTAGAAGCACTTTATGTTTCGTCAGAAGCACAACATCGTGGCATGAGCTTGGGAAGAAGAGCACCTGGGAACGTCGCAATCGCCTTACCTGTCACGCACTAAGGGCCTGTTTGTTAAAAAGTGTTTATGTTCTCCGGAACAAAAATTTATGTTCTTTTATTCCGGAGAAAAAAAAATAACATAAACATATTTGGTAAAATTTTTGTTTCTGGGAACAAAAAATCTATTTTTTTGTCCCCGGGACAAATTTGGAATAGAAACAAAAGGTAGAAAAAAATTGCTTCTTGTTATCGAAACAATTTTGAGAAATAATTTTTCTCTCTTCTTTTTTCTTCTTCTCTTTTCTTTCATTCTTCTTCATTTTGGCCGGTTGCTGGCCTCGGCCATGGCCGACGAGGTCGAGCCTCGCCGGTGGCTAGGTGAGCTTGGCCTCACTAGATCTGGGCCAGCTCGAGCTCGCCCAACCAAGGTGAGGTCGAGCCTCGCAGGCCGGCACGAGGCTAGGCCTCGCCAAGCCGGGCGAGGCCGACCTCGCGTCGCCTAGCCTCGCCTCGCCCGGGTGAGGTCGAGCCTCGCCGGTGGCCAAACAAGGCTCGCCGGCCCTCGCGATGGCCCGGCAAGGTTCGACAAGCTCGCCGAACCTTGCCCGGCCCGGTCACGGCCGTCACCGTGGTGGCGACCGGCCACAAAGGAGAAAGAAGGAATAAAAAGAAAAAAATATAATAAAAATATTGAAAAATTAAAAAAATAACAAAATTATATAAGTTTATCAAACGTATTTCTATTCATAGAATAGAAATTTTTTGCAGTTACCAAGTGCGTTATTATACTCAAAAATTATTCCCGAGCAAAAAAAAAATATTATTATTTATGTTTAAAAATTGTTTCCCGAAACGAAAACGTTACCAAACGCGCCCTAACACTCCATACGAGCTGTTTAACAATTTTTGCACCTTTTTATGAATAGACAAGCAACTAAGAAAGGGCATCGAGTAACTAGTAAAAAAAATTGAAGAAATATGTAAAAATCCAACTGCCGATTCATTTTGACCAAGAAAGAAGCAGCAGACTCCACCAAGGGCTGGAAGGACGCGCACATTTTTAAGGTGAAGCACACTTCCAAGTCTCTTTCTCAAGGATCTGCTAGATTGGCTCCTAAGCAGCTTTTGAAGTCCTCAGATTTTGTCCGTCCCTTGGTGGTTTGCGCAACAAAGAAGCCTTCCTAGCCACACTCATTTGCAAATGATGAATAAACAACTCCCTCTGCATGCTCGAAACCTGATGGCTGTGGCCCAGCAAGAATCGACTTCGTGAAAGTTCTCTTTCTCAGCTCAGGTTGTCTTGAAATTCCGAGATCATTATCATATGGAAAAGACGGAAGAGACGTACTGTGGTTGACCCTCGGTGCGAGAATCATGTATTGGGTTTGAATGCTGCGAATCGGCGCTTGAATTCTTCCGCCAATTTGATCTCTTTTTCTTTGTTTAGTGCGCAATTTCACCAGTCAGCCTTATCTGCCACGTTCAGCAAACCTGCCACCACCTGCATAGTTTCACAGACATCATGTTACATGCCTAGTCTCCAGTCCGCTAAATTTAAACTTCAATAACTGTCCCAGCCTTCAAGTTGAAATAGACAATATCAGAGACCACTTTATCCAAAATACTGACATCCGTCACCGACCATACATAAGGACAGAATTAATACCATCTTCCATGACTGAAAAACCAAACTAAACTCAGAAGCGATAACGCAAGCCTAGATGAAAACCTATCGAAGCAAATAGACTAAGAATGCCAGATAGATTACCTCGTGTCCAAATGGAGCAGGAAAGTTCTCGTTGTCCTCCACTACATAAGATAGTACAGTTCCTTCTAGATTTACTGTCAAACCCCGTTCTCAACATTTTTCGACCATCAATGCCTAAATCAAGAGAAGCACAATATAAATACGATATATGCAGTTGAATCAACACACAAAACGGTTTGTGTTCATTCAAAGAAAACTAGAACATTCTCATGAACCATCAATGCCTGAGCCACTCCCAGCATAGGTGACAAAAATATCACACACAAGGCAGATCAATAAGTCAATACTAGAGCATTAATTTCTCACATTGGAACTATATGGCACCAAGACACTGGTAAGCAACTGTAAACTTTCAATTGTCCATTGTAGCCAATGACTCTATGCAGTAAAACATAAATAAGGAATTCACAAGGTGACTACTAGAGCAAAGGGAACATAAATTTGTTGTCTTTAAGCCCAAAAAGTGCATTATAGTATGATCTCAAGGATTAAGGACCGTTGTTACTGAATTTTCTTGTCCCGTTATAGAACTCCCAAAAAAAAAAAAAAAAAACAGAGAAATGACAAATTTAACTCACTCGAGGAGTTAAATTTAAACCCCAACTTCTCCGCAGCCAAACCAAATATACTCTGAGGAGCAGTTGCTCTAGATGATGGAACAGGAATAGCCTGCAGGCAATGCAATCAAACTATTGAAAATAAGAAAGTGACTGATTGGCACTTAGAGAGATAAAATGACAAGATGGATGAAGAAAATAAAGTAATACCATGATCAACATGTTATAAATTTTCTTTGCACTATGACAATACCTGAAGATTAGCATGAGTCCCACGTTTGGAAACCCACTCAAAAGAAAACATCTTCCTTCCGTTGGTTTTGTGATACATCTTCAGGCAGTTCTGGAATCTGTCAAGCTCTGTTTCATTTTCTGGAGGCAAAGAAAGAGTATTTGGTAGATGCTCGATAGGTATTATCAGGCCGTGGTCTTCAACTAATGGCCTCTTGGGCAGCGCACAGTGGTATCTTTCTCCTACACTGATGATCAGATGAGACTCCACATCGGGGCTCGATAAACAAAACCAGCATTCTTTTCACCTGAATTTCAATCACAAACTGTGCTTAAAATGGATTCATAGGCAGTGGTCAAAAATTTCATTCCACTAGAACCAATGTAAATTATTAGCAAAAAAACAGAAGGCACCCCTTGAGCACCTCTAGACCCATTTCCATTTCGAGAACCACTTTCCTCTTCTTCCTGCAAACTGTGCTTGAAGTTGCAGTCAGGACCCCTTTCACATTTCCCTTTGTTAAGAGAATCAAAACAAACCCCTCTTCGGTATTGCTCCCTTGCATCTATATCATGTCGGAAGTTGCATTTTTCACCTCGTGGACAAGATCCAGAAGACAAATACTTAAAGCACAGCTTATCACCGTCACCAACTGCGTGTTTCTGACGTTTTTGGGAAACATCGTATCTCCAACATTGTGCGTCATTTGTGTCATCGGCAGTCCTCTTTCCTGCTTCCTTTGCACCAGCAGTTTTCTCTACTGCTGTAAACGGAGACAAGGTTGTGTTGGGAGGTTTCATGCTAATCTCAGAGGAAGACATGGTAGATGCCGGAGTAGGAGAAAGCGCATGGATAAATTTCTGAGAGAAAAATAAGATTATGATGCACATGGGCAGAACGAAAATTGGAAACACTAGTAGACAGACCAGAACAGAGATATTTGTACCAACAGCAGTTTAGATACCGGATAACTCAAATATAGAGTAAGCTAGTCATAGAGAGGCATACTTTTAAGACATGAAAAGATCTTATCTACGACATAAAGTACATACAGAAAGATAAGCTAGTCATAGAGAGGCATACTATTAACACATGAAAAGATCTTATCTACGACATAAAGTACATACAGAAAGATAAAATAGCCACCATTCCATTACTTGTCCGCATAAAAGCATGCCTTAGAGAACAAGTATCTCACTGCATGATTAACGTTGAGGACAATCAATAAAATGTTCATGTCTAACTCTATCGACATCCTACCTACCTAAACTATTTGATAAACATGATTTAGAGTGCATTTGGTAACCATTCTATTCACGAGAATAATTTCTACTTAGAAATAATTTTTTTCTGATTTTGTTCCCTAAATGAGTTTCTGAGCATTTGAAGGTGTCGTGGCCTAACCTCGGGTGTACCACCTAGGGTTTGGCTAATGGACTACTAAGCCTAGACTTAACTTGCTCTTCCAAACCCATACCAATTCGCGACCTAGGTTCAAGTTTTTTTAGCATGCAAGTGAGTTTTATCTAGGAATCACCACTAATCTATTTTCGGTGGGTTTCGGTGGGTTGATTAGAAACCCAAGTAAAGTAATAATACGAATTAGATTGTGAGTCTGGGAACTTGATTACGCTAGATTTCTCTAACGCCATTTCGGTACCTTTTCTCTTTTATTCCAAAAAAATGTTTTGCAGATAGCTTGAATTGATTTTAGCCTAATTCACTATCATGCAAAAAAATGTTTTGCAAACAACATGGATTGATTTTAGCCTAATTCACTATCATGCAATGAGGTGATCACACGGATGCTCATACATTATTAAACAATCAAATAAATTGCACCAAAAGAATTAAACACACAAAGCAAACAATTATTGGGTTTTCTCTTATCTTGAAATTAGAACTTTACTAAATAACGTGCACTTTAACTACATAAAGTAACTCTATTGACAATCAAATTCTAATTAAATGAACCTAATATGCAAACTATTTGACATGCACCTAATATTTTTGTATTTTTTATTAAAATTCGTAATAAAAAAACTAATTAAACTATCTAAAATGAATAATTTTCTAATCTATTTTAGGGATTAACTTGACTTAAATCCTATCCTATCTCAAAAAACTATTTTAAAAAAGGCAAGATTATCTAAATATGCAAACATTATCTAAGACCCTATCTATAAAGGAAAATGTGACTTAGAATCTATTCCAATCTATTCAGAATTATCTAAACATGCAATTTTATTCAAACTAGGCAATGTTATTGAGAAATTCTATATATTCTAACTTGCAATCTAATGTAGAACATGCAATTCTAATTTAGGAAACTATCATATCTAATGCACAATTTGATTTTTAGGTGTTTTCAAAACAAGTAATTTCCAAATATAAGCATTATATCCAATTCACTCAAGATATTCGGAAAGAATTCAGATAAAGGGCTAAAATAATTGAAAAAATAATCCATTGTCTCACGGATTAAATTAACGATTATTCCAACCCTAAAAACTACAACCCGCAAGAAAAATCATAATAATTAAAAAAATTGATCCGAAGTCTCATGGATCAAATTAATAATTATGATGATTTTAAAGCCAAAATATCATCAATGTGCAAAAAAAAAAAAAATCAACATAATTAAAATGTGATCCGAAGTCTTACAGATTAAATTAGTAATTATAATAATTTTTTTGCCAATAATATCCTATTTTAGTCTCAATCTATTAGCATCAAATACTCCAATTAGACAATAATATCAAGATGAAATTTGGTTCAAGAAAACTACCTTATTTGGACCGACGCCAAAGATTCGTGAACGGCGGTTTGTGTCGAGACGGGCTCAGCGGGGATGGACTTACGTTTGAGGACAGTTACGATTGAGCGTTCACCATTGATGGATTCCTGAGCCAAGAACTATGGCGCTCCTTCGCAAAAACCTGCAGATGAGACAAATTTGACCCAAGAAATTATGTTGACCTCGTTGGATCCACTGAAGAGGTCAAGCTGCAATGTATCCCCTCCCAACGTTGACTGCTATCTTTTCTATTATGTTTGGGCACACCAAGAAGACCTGCAACAGGAAAGCAAATTGGCTGGCTCGGTGAAGCGTGGAGATAGCAAGGTCGTCGGGGACAGCAAGCAGAACCTGGTCGTCGCCGTCGAGGGAACGAGTGAACTGCGGTAGCGTCGTGGATCAAAGCTCGCCGGGAGAAGGGGGGCGGATCTCGTCGGGTCGTTGTCGGGCGGAGATGCGGTGGCTCGTCGACACGCGGGCGGCTCGTCGTCGAAGAGACGAGCCAGCAAACACCACGGCGAGGGAGTGTAGCGACGGGCAGGAGCGACGCGAGCAGCAAAGACGTCGGGGCGGCGAGCAGTGTCGGCCGTCGCCGAGCGGTGCGTCAAGAACAAGGCAGCGGCTCGTCGAGGCGGTGGGAAGCAACGGCGTCAGCTTGGTTGAGCAACAACAGCGATGGGAAAGCTCGGGCTTGATCGAACAGCAGCGGCAGTAGACGGAGGGACGGCAGCCGCGGGTGGTGGGCGTCGGGCGGAGGCACGGCGCCGGGCGGAGTTTGCCGGATGGAGGGAGGCGGCGGCGGGTTGCAGGTGTCGGCGATGGGAGCAAGTGCGGCGACGCTCAGGGTTGCAAAGGCGACGGCGTTCGGAGCTCCGGCGACCGCGAAACAGCAGCTGCGGTGGTGGAGTTGCAGGCGTCAAGCCTGACGCTCGAAGCCCCTCTGGAAGAAGACAACCGCCCCTTTTTTTTAAATTTTTTTCTCTATCACGTCCTCTAGAGAGAAAATTCCTCTGCACTTTGTCAGAGAAGAAAAGAAAGACCACTTTCTTGTTGACTTCTTGAATGGACGAGAGAGGGGTTGTGTTTTTTATTTCTCCTCCTTTTTCATGCGTGCAGGACACGCCCTTATATAAAAAACCACCGTGCATGATCTCTTACATGTAAATCAGAACAAAGGATTTCAGTCACCGATTGATGGATTCATTGGAGTATAAAGTATATATTACCCCAACTTTCGCATCGCATTAAAGACACTAGTTCAAAATTTTAAGCTAAATATAGTGCAACTGATGAAATCTACGATACCATATATAACATAAAAAAGAAGATCAACAATCGCATGAGTAAAGTCTATTATATGGCGGTGTTAATAGCAAGCCCTCTCATTTGTCTGAAGATCCTAGAGAAGACCAAATTGCAAGGGATAAGTCCCGTGGAGAATTAGAAAGAAATCTCAATAATCTAAAACAAACCATCATACCATGTGTTGACACCCAAAAGTGCCCGATATTTAGTTATTATCAATATGCGATGATCGTTCGGAAGCAATAAAGGTGAACTCAACAACCTCATATGCAATCATCAAAATTAACGAATAAAAAAGGAAAAGAGTCGAGAATATCCTATCCGGGCATATTTGATCATCCGTGAAGGAAGCCAATTGAATGGATTGAAGATCGGTCGATATCACATGCTATTTGATGGTTTGTGTATAAATGTTGGCACATATCGACAAGGGCAAATGATTGCAGATTATTTTGCCCAAGTTGTTGATGAGCATCTTAACTGAGGAGTGTCGACAAGCATCTTAACTGAGAAGCAAGACAATACATTCAGAGACTTGCACCAAGGCTTATGCATGTGAAGACCCACTAAGGGAGATTGGGGATGATAGTTGACCAACGCGGAGAGATTGACAACTGAACAATTACAAGGCCCAGGGAGTGGAGAACAATTACAAACAGGAACTGAACATGGGAGATCATGGCCGCTATTTTGAAGGACGACAGTTACAAAGCTCAGGGCCTGGAGAACAATTACAAACGGGAAATGAACATGGGGAGATCGTGGCCGCTATTTTGACGGACGACACTATTTGAAGAAGAGAATCGACAACATGGGGAAAATGGACCATTATTTTCTGAAGTGTGTGACTACAGTTACAACCATGTAGGAATTGCTTCCGAATGGATATAATGAAAGGTCTATAAATACTAAGTTCTCATCAATGGGAGAGGCCCTCGACAAACAAAATGTAATATTTTATTATCTTTACTTTTCTGCACTTTATTTTTTCTTAGTTATAGCTTTTCGATTCATGTCGTCGATTAAACTCTGGTGCATATCTTTATCCCAATGCTTCATTGTCGATTCAATTCCAACATGCATCTCTATCATGGGTTTCATGCTGTTGATTAAATTCCGGCATTACATCTTTGCACGCTCTCAAGTTTTGTCATCGATTAAATTCCGACACATTTCGTGCAAGTGTATTGTTATGGAAATGGTTGTATTTTCAAGCCTTATTGTTGACTAAATTTGTATGTATAACTCAATTTGAAATTCCAAATAAAGAGTTGCAACTATTTCTTGTCCGCCTGAATATTTCTTAAAAACCCATTTCCTCTCATCAAAAGTTGAAGAACAACTTTTGGAAAAGATATTTCGTTGTCAATTACATTCTAGCAAAACACCATGAACAATCCATTCATATTTATAAGTTAAAATCATTGACATGAGGAGAATCAACTCCTAGCAATCTCAGTTACAATCATCGGCACGAGGAGAGTCAACTCCTAGCAATCACACATATCTAAATTTTACATTTCTTGTCCAATCAAAAGATATTGCTAAATAATCTTCCATACACAGTACTATGTACAAATGACCTGACTTGCTTTGCGTCCTGAGATCGGGGTGAATCCACCTGCAACTTCATTTCGGCGACCTATCAAATTTTTAGAGGTGATGGGTCACGATCTGAATGCCTTAAAACCGAGTCAAGTACCTGAGAGTATCCAGATCCATGGAATCATGTGGACAACAGACACAGATGGACGCAAACGGATCAAACTTCATCCCGTCGACGACTCTTTCGATGAGGACGCTGCTAGATGCATCATCGTATGCATCATGCACATGAGCTAAAGTTGCGTCGGATGTTCAAGCGAACTCATGCATCCTTCGAAATGCTGATTTCCTAATCAGCGAAGGATAAGGATCGTTTATGCAGAATTTTCTTTATATCGACGCCGTATGCATGCGCTGTAATTTTTTTCTTCTCTCTTTTCTTCTGGTTTTTTTGTACTTTTTCACGGGCGGAGTTTGCTCCTGCTAAATATAGCCAAAGAAGCCAATGTCGCAAAGCTCGGACGGAGTGATCAACGCCCAATCCTGGCCCTCCGAGGACGGGGACGTGAAGATCATGTCCCTGCATGAGATGGTCACATCAGACGCACTAATCCACCACTCGCCCAACCCTATTCTCCTCCCGACCTCCAGGTCGATGTCGACGCTTACCTCGCCGCTCGAGATGCTCGAGTCCAGAGTCACGGCTTGCCAACTGTTTCTACTGTTCGACAAGTTCGACTTGAACACGGCGGCGACCGTCGCTTGCTTCCCCTTTCCCAGCACGAACGGATCCAATGAAGCGCCCGATAAGCGCTTGCCTCCGTACTTGAGCGTGGCCCTCACGCCCGTGTAGTTCACTCGGAAGTAGCTGCTCGGGTTCACAACCCCGATGCGAACGTCGCAGCCCACGGAGATCACGGAGGCGGAGACGTTGAATGAGCCGGAGGAGGAGGCCGGTACGACCCGGAAGTCGGGGACCATGAGAGCGGGTATGACCACGAAGAGAATACAGACAAAGACCGTGACGGCGATCGTCGAGAATTTGAAGCACGGGAATATGCACTCCTCGCATACCGGCGAGGGCGGCAGCTGGGGGGGTTGGCCAGCTGCAGCGGCGGCGGGGATGGAGATGGGACATTCTTGGTTCGATTGGGCCAGGACGACGGCCGAGTTGGCTCTGCTATGCTCCACATCCATCGAACAAAACCTTCCCTTAGCGGAGTTTTTCAGATACGAGGTAATGTGAGACCGGTGCTGTCGAGCGGTGCACGTATATATAGACGAAAGGGGGATCTCTCCATGTCGGGAACTGAATCTACAAGCTTTTGCTCGATTTCCACGACGAGGAACGCTGACTAAGCACCAGCTACGGACACTGGCGCACTAACGCAACATGAGAAAATCAAATAAAATGTCGAGTGGAAAGTACAAAAATGGCCTCCATAATGCTCCTGCTCGATTTCGGGCCTTTCTAGTTTAATTTTTGTTGCACATGTGTTCCCCGCACTATTCTTTACTCTTGATTTTCGGACGAATTTCGCATTTTTCCCATCCATATGTGAACAGAAAATGCTGATTAGGTGCTGAAGATAAATGTTTGACGAGGTCACATGTTATGATTAGTGCAAAATTGAGGAACTAGTGGCGATTCTCGTAAATAGCCACCACTCCAGCAAGAATCCAGCCCAT
Organism: Eucalyptus marginata; assembly: GCA_014182565.1. Classification (NCBI taxonomy): domain Eukaryota; kingdom Viridiplantae; phylum Streptophyta; class Magnoliopsida; order Myrtales; family Myrtaceae; genus Eucalyptus; species Eucalyptus marginata. The sequence continues at coordinate 7,991,651 of CM024587.1, read as the reverse complement.
GTGGACCGGCGAATCTAAAATTGTCCCCCCTAAAACGATTATTTCGTAATAAATTTGTATCAATTAGCAAATCGATTTGAGGAGGAAATTATCTGGAAATCGGGATCTAAAATCAGGTTACGGACTGATTCTGTCGCAAAATAAAGTATAGGGATCGAAATTTAACACACAAGCCATAGTATAGGAACCATTTATGTAATTTCTCTTCGATTATTTATATTATATATTCCTTGTAAACGCCAGCGCCATTTGTGCATCTCGGTACTTGGTCGGCATTTTCCATCGATATCTGGATGGAAATCTGAAATTCGTCCTAAAATTGTGACCGGCCATTAATATAGGGACTAAACCTGTCACAAGATGAAGCACGACATCGATTAGCATGGTCGCGGATCACCGGATGCCCGACCATGTTGACATCGATCCTACGAAATTCGTGGGTTTCATGTTTTCTAGGTTTCATTGATCTTAGACCAAACTAACCAGACACAAGAACAACGGCTTTCATACTCTCCTTGCACGATTGTTTTGAAAAATGTCACCTCTGCTCGTCCCGTGTGCACGCATCTGCTCGTGATAAGAAGATCGATATTTGACAATTGCCAAATAGAAACCACGATGACCATCTTTAGCGTCGTCGTTCTTGAACAACGATGATTAAAAAAAAAAAAAAGTTTACTCTTTGCCATGTCAAGATCATAAGCCAAAAAGGTTGTTTGACGATTAACTCATGGTCGCCCCTTCCAAAAAAAAGCGACGTGTATTCGGACACGAATGTTCAACCCCCGCAACGTTGTTCAGAAAAATGCATTCGAAGTGCGAGAAATTCTATCGCATTTGCTTTCGATTCCAAACCTTTCGATTTTGCCAATGGAGTCCTAAATATTTTTGTTTTTTGTCAATTAAGTCTATCCAAAAAAAAAATTGATCGAAATTTGCTGACGTGGATGTCAACCATTCTACATGGCACGGCCAATATCTAAAGTAGACAAATTTTATTAATTTTTTATTTTTATCTTTTTTTTTTAAATTTTTTTTCCTTTTTTTTTTCTCTGGCCAATCAGCCAACCTCCGATGACCAACCACAAGCCATGACCAGCAAGGGTCGACCTCGCCAACCTTGGGCCCACCCTTGGACAAGGCCAACAAGGTCAGCCATATCACGGGGTGACCGTGATCGATCGGGCTCACCCTCGCCATCAATGTTGCTTGAGGCTCGTGAGACGGCCTCTTGCGAGGCCGGTGAGGTCGCCCCTCACCAAATCTCGGCAAGGTTGATCCTTGTCGATCGCCGAAGTCCGGGCGAACCAGCCAAACGAAGAAAAGGGGGGGAGAGAGAAGAAAAAAGAAATTAAAAAATAAAAATAATTGAAAATTTCGAAAAAAAAATAAAAATTAAGAAATTTTGTCTACATCGACGCTAGCCATGTCACGTATGACGGTCGACATTCACGTTAACAAATTTCGATCAAAATTGATCAAATGGACTCAATTAGCAAAATGTCGAAAGGTTAAGAACTCAATTCGTAAGGTTGAAAGTATAAGACTAAATTGACAAAATTACAATAAATTTAAAACGTTTTGCATAATTTTCCCGAAAGGAAGGTCGGATTTCTTTTGGGGTCTGGAGTTTCTAAGTGGTGGTGGACTGTGACCGAGTGAAAAGAGGGATCAGAAGCGGACAGTCTATCGTGGAGTAGTGGATCTCGGTGGGCAGATGCACTTCGTGAGTTTTGTTTTACATCCATGGTTACAAGTATTCAAAGTCAGCGAAAATCTCAGATTAAAGATTTTGCGTGATTCCTTTGTCAGATAATGAACTTTATTTCGTGGAGAACTTTTCAAGACTAAAGACCTTGAATAAATCGAGCGCAGTTGAAATCCCCGTCATGTTGATTAAGCCGTCTAAATTCAAATGTCCGATTTTATTTTATTGTCCCACTTCCCGAAACGCTTTATGTTTCATTTGAAGCAAAATATGGTCGCGCGAGCTTAAGGAGAACAGCAACTGGGAACGTCGCAATCGCCTTACCTGTCGCGCAATAATGCTCCAAACGAGCTGTAAAAACAATTTTTGCAATAGAGGACGAGCAACTAAAGGAGAACCCTTTAGTAATTAACGAAAACAAAGTAAAGAAATGTGTAAAAATCCAACTGCGGATTCATTTTGACCAAGAAAGAAGCAGCACGTTCCACGAAGGGCTCGAAGGACGCGCACATTTTTTAGGTAAAGCCCACTTCCGAGTCTCTTTCTCAAGGATCTGCAAGATAGCAGCTTTTGAAGTCCTAGGATTTTGTACCGACCAAAACAAAAATGTCCTAGGATTTTGTCCGTCTCTTGGTGGTTCGCGCAACAAGAATCATCGCTAGCCACATTCATTTGGATATGATAAATAAACAAACTCGCCTCTGCATGCTCGAGACCTGATGGCCGTGGCCCATGAATCGACTTCGTGGATGTTTTCTTTTGTCAGCTCTTGCGGAACATCCCCCCTAGGTTGTCTTGGAATTCCAAGGTCGTTATAATAAGGGAAAGACGGAAGACGCGTACTGTTGTTGACCCTCAGTGCGACAATCATGTATTGGGGTCGAATGCTGCAAATCGCCGCTTGAATTCTTCTGCCAATTTGATCTCTTCTTCTTTGCTTAGCGCGCAATTCCTCCAATCAGCCTTATCTGCCACGTTCAACAAACCTGCCACCACCTGCACAGTTTCACAGGCATCATGTTACGTGCTTAGACTACAGTCCACTAAATTTAAATTTCAAGAGTTGTCCAAGCCTTCAAGTTGAAATAGACATTTTTGAAGACCACTTTGTCCAAATTATTGACATCCGTCACTGACCATACGTAGGGACAGAATTAATACCATCTTCCATAACTGAAAAACCAAACTAAACTCAGAAGCAATAACCTAAGCCTAGATGAAAACCAGTCGAAGCAAATAGACTAAGAATGCCAGATAGATTACCTCACGTCCAAATTGAGCAGGAAAGTTCTCGTTGTCCTCCACTATATGTGATAGTACAGTTCCTTCAGGTAATTCCACATAAAAGAGACTAGATTTACCGTCAAACTCCGTTGTCAACATTTTTCTACCATCAGTGCCTGAATCAAGAGAAGCACAATATAAATACGATATATGCAGTTGAATCAACAGACAAAAAAGTTTGTGTTCATTCAAAGAAAACCAGAACATTCTCATGAACCATCAATGCCTCAGCCACTCCCAGCATAGGTGACAACAATCTCACACACAAGGCAGATCAATAAGTCAATACCAGGGCATTAATTTCTCACGCTGGGAGCTATATGGCACCAAGACACTGACAAGCAACTGTAAACTTTCAATTGTCCACTGTAGCCAATGACTATGCAGTAAAACATAAATAAGGATTTCTTATAGTGACTACTAGAGCAAAGGGAACATAAATTTGTTGTCTGTAAGCCCAAAAAGTGCATCATGGTATGATCTCAAGGATTAAGGACCATAGTCACTGAATTTTCTTGTCCTATTATGGAACTCCAGAAAAAAAGGAGAAATGACAAATTTAACTTACTCAAGGAGTTAAATTTAAATCCCAACTTCTCCGCAGCTAAACTAAATATGCTCTGAAGAGCAGCTGCTCTAGATGATGGAACAGGAATAGCCTGCAGGCAATGCAATCAAACTACTGAGAATAAGAAAGCGGCTGGCTGGCACTTAGAGAGATAAAATGACAAGATGGATGAAGAAGATAAAGTAATACCATAAGCAACATGATATAAATTTTCTTTGCACTATGACAATACCTGAAGATTAGCATGAGTCCCACGTTTGGAAACCCACTCAAAGAAAACAACTTCCTTCCGTTGGTTCTTGTGATACAACTTCAGGCAGTTCTGGAATCTATTAAGCTCTGTTTCATTTTCTGGAGGCAAAGAAAGAGTATTTGGTAGATGCTCGATAGGTATTATCAGCACGTGATCTTCAACTAATGGTCCCTTGGGCAGCGCACAGTAGTATCTTTCTCCTACACTGATGATCAGATGAGACTCCACATTGGGGCTCGATAAACAAAACCAGCATTCTTTTGACCTGAATTTCAATTACATACTGTGCTTAAATTGGATTCATAAGCAGTGATCGAAAATTTCATTCCACTAGAACCAATGTAAATTATTAGCAAAAAAAAACAATAGGCGCCCATTGAGGAAACTGACCTATTAACACTAGCACCTCTAGACCTATTTCCATTTCGAGAACCACCTTCCTCTTCCTCCTGCAAACTGTGCTTAAAGTTGCAGTCAGGACCCCTTTCACATTGCCCTTTGTTAAGAAAATCAAAACAAACCCCTCTTCGGTATTGCTCCCTTGCATCTAAATCATGTCGGAAGTTGCAGTTTTCACCTCGTGGACAAGACCCAGAAGACAAATACTTAAAGCATAGCTTATCACCGTCACCAACTGCATGCTTCCGACGTTTTTGGGAAACATCGTATCTCCAATATTGTGCGTCATTAGTATCATCGGCAGTCCTCTTTCCTGCTTCCTTTGCACCAGCAGTTTTCTCTACTGCTGTAAACGGAGACAAGGTTGTGTTGGGAGGTTTCATGCTAATCTCAGAGGAAGACATGGTAGATGCCGGAGTAGGAGAAAGTGCATGGATAAATTTCTGTGAGAAAAACAAGATTATGATGCACATGGGCAGAATGGAAATTGGAAACACTAGTAGATAGACAAGAACAGAGAGATATTTATACTAAAAGCAGTTTAGATAACAGATAACTTCAATATAGAGTAAGCTAGTCACAGAGAAGCATACTATTAACACATGAAAAGATCTTATCTACAACATAAAGTATATACAGAAAGAGAAAACAGCTGCCATTCCATTACTTGTATGCATGAAAGCATGCCTTAGTGAACAAGTATCTCACTGCATGATAAACACTGAGGACAATCAAATAAAATGTTCATGTCTAACTCAGTCTACATCCTACCTACCTAAAGTTTTTGATAAACATAATTTAACTGACAAAACTTAAACTTAAGAAGCAACACCAAAATATGTTGACCTGCCAGGCGAAAACTAGAGTTACATGTTCCCAAATGTAAATGATCTACGACACAAAGTACAGAAGGGTAAGTGACCTGTTTTTCTTTGTTTCCAACAGGAGCAAGACCGATAAAGCGCGTGACATGAACAGCATCAGCATTAGAGTAAGGTTCACGTGGATAGAATACACCCATAGTGCCAGCAATATGGTAACTGTTTTGAATAGCAATCAAAACATCAGTCTTACGATACCAATCACAAATAGTTCATCTTCAACAAAGACATTCAAGAAGTAAAAGAAATATTGCATACCGTGGTTTAAGCTCTGCTACTATCTCCGCAATAGTAGAGTCGCTGCCAGATGCCTCGGATATTCCAGGAGGAACATCTGCCTTTGCAGCTCTATTAGTGATACCACTCGGCCACTCATTAGTGAAAGCCAATTAAGGAGGCCAACAAGCGTCACGCAACTAAAAGTAAACCAAGATATGTCTAAATAAATGAAAAAGGACCAGCGAGGATATCTTAAGAATAAGTCGACAACTCCAGGTTCCTCAGCTAATGCTCGCAGGGCGTCAACATCATTTTGATTATATGTTCCGAATTGTTGACCATCCGAAGAGTGCCTACCAGATATGTAAGCCACAGATAACCCTAAACATAAGTACATCTAATCAGAGATAAATATACAAAAATCTTTTCCATAGTCACCGAAACATCACAACCCAATACGCAATTGAGCGAAAATGAATCCTTTAAAACGATCAAACAAGGCAGCAATGTCAAGAACCAATTATGAAGTCCAGCAAGCATAACAAATACCCATGAATTTGACTATTACTTAGAACCAAGCAAATACACCATCTTCGCATATCACATTGATATTCTAAAAAGTTACACAGTTACACCCCCAGTTTCCCATTATAAAGGAAGCTTAAACTCCACAAATGATTAGCCCCTGTACTCATATCCGAAAGCTGCCTCCAGCAGAAGTTGGTTTTACTAATTCTAGCAAAAACACGCAAAATGTATTCGACTGGAAGCCGGTTTTGTCGATTCTTCTTCCATATTATAGCCGTAGCCGAGGTGTAGACATTAGTAAATTGCAATTCTCTAGCGTAATCTAATTCAAAAGTGCAGCTAATTTAACATGGCAAAAGATAACGAACGTTACCATGAAGCGTGAACTTGCCACTCCCCTTCAGCCAATACAGATTCTCGCATATCTTCAGGCCGTCCATCTTAAACCCTAAGTTGGCATGGCTCCTCGAAGCGGCGGACAGCACCTTGGGCGCCCCAATGCCGTAGTCGCCGATGAAGTAGGTCGGGAGCGGGACCGGCGACCGGCCCTCCGCGTAGTCCGCGAACTCCTCCAGCAGCTCCGGCGCGTCGGGGAAGAACTGGCCCACGCAGAGCAGCGCGTCGAAGGGCCCGGCCGATTTGTTCACCTGCACCGCGGCGGGGCGAGCTCAAGAGAGGGGCGTAAAACCCTAGAGAAGCGCGGCACGAGAGGCGTAGAGAGAGAAAGATAGAGAGAGAGAGAGAGAAAGAGAGGTACCGAGGAGACGCGCTTGAAGAGCTGGTTGAGCCGGCCGCGGGCGTCGCCGCAGAGGAGTATTCTCGGAGGCGCCATTGATGGTGGCGAAGAAGGAAGGCCGAGAAGGAGCTGGAGCAGCAGAAATGGCGGAGGAGGGAGCGAGATTTGCTGGGCTCGGATTTTGTGAGACGTGATTTGGGCCGAGTTAGATTCGATGGGCCTCCTGTGGATTCATGGGCCTGAATCGGATGGGCCTGTGTGTGGATGGAGGAGGAGTTTTAAGGGGATGTTCGTCTGCCACTGAGCGAACGCAAGAGGCCCATCGAAAATTGGAAGTATTATCTAAAATTCCGTAAAATCATCGAAATGACTACGTGTTAAATTACTTGCCTACATATATGTGTGTGTAGGAAAGTTTTCGAATCCACGAGACTTTAATTAAATAAAAAGTAAAAATCAATTCAAACGTGCATCATAGATAGATACTTTTCAGTTTTCACCTAAGTTTTCTTCGCCCCACGCTGAACTTTCGTCCTTTTCTCCTTTATTTTTTGATAAAGCCCATTGACAGGTGTGAACTCTCGAGCTCAACCTTTTCCTTACATGTGATGAAAATCATTTTTGAAGTGATTGAAAACCACGATCGCCCATGCACAAAAAAACCGACAACAGCAGGGGACCATGATGGCTAGATATGCACTTTGCTTTGTTTGGAACGAGGAAAATTGAGGAATGGGAATAGAAAAAAAAAAGAAAGGCATAAATTTATAAAGTTTTCCTCCACTAACTTCATGTCATAAATAAAAATTTCATATTTTTCGACACCCATTTTCATTTCTCCCTCTTTCCTTAACTTTTCAAATGAATTTTTTTTTTTTTTTAGGTCGGTCCTACTCTACTCCTATTCTAACTCTCACTTTTAAATTTTTGCCATACCTCTTTGTAGGGCGTGAAAGTTGAAACCCACATTTGAAACTAATTCGTCCCCACCTCAACCCCCCTGAAAATGTAGGATTCGAACCCCCCACTCTCTCTTCCATATTGGAAGGGTAGCCACCGGACAAATCCTAATGATTTTTCAAATAGAGTTTAACTGGTCGCTCTACGTGTCTCAAAAAGAATCGAAATCTTTCACTCCCTTGACAAACATAATAACATACGCAAGTCAAAAAAACTCTTAGACACAAATCACAATCCATAGGAAGGAAGAAAGCAATCGGCTCCTTATGCACAAATCACTAGGCAGACGAACCATCGCATTCCGACAACGATCATCTAAAAGCTTAATAAAGAATTAAACAAACATTACAGTCGCGATGTCCCTTTCTCCACGTCACGACCAAACCACTTTCGACGGACTGTTCAATTTACCTTAGTCACGCATCCTTATCGACAAATCCCACTGTTCATGACAGAGAGCTGTTTCTTGTCGCATCTGCTGCTCGTTCTTCTGGAACCCTCCATAATTAGCTTCGTCGTAAAACAAAAGGGCGGTGGTCCAGCTGGAGTGCTCACTGCTCATCATCCACATTCCAGTCGCTGGCGTCATCGTGCCCGTCACCGCCGGCCGTGCCGTGCGTTTTGGAAGATGATGATTGCGATCGACGAGGGATTGCAAGAGATTACTGGACGGGTGTCTTTTGTCCGCACATCGGTGGATAGCGACTTGATTCCTTTATGCCCCTCGGATTCCCGGAATCACTTGTACGATCGTTGAAAATGTGAAACTACGACTTTGAATTTCGACTTGAGATTTTACCCGATTTCTAGTCCAATTTGAACGCATACGTACTAATCTGGTATTGCTTCATTATGTATTATTCCTTCTCCAATCATGCGAAGGAGACTGAGTTTCAAATCCACGATAGTGACTTCCATCATCGATTAGAATTACGTTTATTCATACATGACTAGTCCGTCTTAATCGGGAGACACGGTTCGCAAGTTTTTACTTGAGTTTAGATGCATGGTTAATAACAATTATGTAAATAAAAATTTTCCTTACACTTTGTTTATTTTGCGAAAAATAATTTTCGAAAAAAAAATTTCGTGTTTTTTGGCTTTTGGATTCTTAGGAAAATGAGTCCATGGATAGTCGATAAAAATTTATGCTTAAATTCAGGAAAATTATATCATCGCTAAAAAATATAAAATCATTTTTCAATATATAATTACTCATTGACATTTGGATTGAAAACTCTGCGTTTGAACACAAGAACCCAAAAACTTGTTCCTAGGCCCTTGGCAGCCCAAGCCCAATACCCAAGCTTGAGTCCATCATGGCGAGGCTTAAGATCCCAACGCCTGAGTCCATTTAGGCTGGGCTTGAGACCCTACACTCGTGCTCAATTCCCCACGAGCCCATGCTTAGATCATCGGCACCCACACTTGAGTCCATTGATGCCAAGCTTAGGACCCAAGATTATGCAGAATCTCCCACCATTGAAGATACCATCAACAGGCAAAAGAATTCTCCAAACATATGCCAGTGATGAATACTGCGCAGCCATCTTATTTGGCACTCATGCCGAGTTCCAATAAGGTTAAATTCAAACACTAGCGATGGTACTTCGATGCCCATAATCGTTTCCTAAGCTGTCCACGTGTATATCAATAACGCTCGGATAATGTATATCTATTTAAGAAAATCAAATTAAAATTTCCTATCATTCTTCGGTTCATCTTTCAGATTTCAGTCAAATATAGAAAATTGTTACTATTTTTTGTGAGACACAGTGGCGGCCCGCGCGGACTCAACAGTCTCCGGAGTACGAGAAAGTTTTCGGGGGGAGATGCACGTGAAGACAAGGGCCTGTTAGTTGGGGCCCTGTGGGCGGCGATTACTCCAAGGATGGACTCCACTCCTTTTTCTACCCTCAGCATCATTTCACATTTAATGTTCACACATCGTCTTACCTACCAGCACAAAAGATGCTTTTTCTCGTCCACAAAATCGATCCGACAATTTCTTGATTCGTTAATCTTACCAATCAAGTTTCCATCTTCTTGTCTATTCAGAAAGGGGTTAACGATTAAGGTAGTATTCCACTTCCTTTCTATGCATTTCATTTTGGTTTCAGTGCAATTTAATTTTCGTCTCAATTTACTTTCCGTCGGATAGGAATTGGCAGGATCCAAATTCTACCGAAGCCTTGTTTGTATGCTCTATGCTCGAGCATGAAGCCATCGGGTTGTGTCCAAGGGTCTGGAAGTTTGGTCACCTCGATGCATGTTTGCAGGTCAATTCTCACCAACAAAACCATGCAATTCGTAATGACACAAATGATATCTAAAGTTTGATTCAACACAGTCTTTGAACTTTTACTATATGTTCTTTTTTATCATTAGACTATATAAAAATGTTCAATACTATTCTTTAATTAATTCAAGTTCATGGACAAATATTGACTAGATTGAGTGTGTACAAAAGTTAATGAACCACACTTAATACATTAAAAATTCATTAACTATAATGCCCATTGAGCTAACATCGGAGATGACATTGCACATCGGGCATGAATTTAGAGACCATTTGCACGATTATTCCTTTTTCTTAAAAGGTCAAAGGAGTGTTCATGGTGCAAACGATAACCGTTGCTTTGAAGGGCTTGACCGTCGAGTCTTCGTCTCAAGGAATCATTTGATTTGTTGCCGCTGAAATATCCCCACGTGAGTCATATTGACGTGTCCTTTTTCCACTTCATCCATAATAAAACAAAGGGTTATATGCGATAAAAGTTCTACAATTTATTGTGAAAGTACAGTTGAATCCTAAAATTTACAAAAAATGTAATTAAGTCATAAAATTTGTCAAATTGAAACAATTAAGTCATTAAGTTAACTTCATCTATTTAAATTAACGGAAAATACTGACGTAATTTTTTGAATATTTTATCTTTCCTACGTGACGATGACATAGCTAAAGTATATAACACAAGATTAAAATGACATTGTTTTGGATTAAATTATAATTTTTTAAAACCAAAATCTTAATTGAATAAAAAATATATAAAAAAAATACAAAAAAGGAGCAACAACAAGGACGTGCCGTTGCCATAAATGGCTAGTAGGGTCTTAATGAGGGCCAGCAAGGGTTGCCGATGCCGTCGCCAGAAATGGCTAGTAGGGTCTCAATGAGGGCCAACAAGGGTTGCTGGTGCCGTCGCCAGAAATGGCTAGTAGGGTCTCAATGGGGGCCAGCGAGGGTTGCCGGGGCCTCAGTAAGGGCTGACAATCCTCGCCAACTGTAGGTGAGGGTTTGGTGACCCTCGCCTAGCTGTGGTAGCTTTTGGCAAGGGTCACCAATCAATCAAATGCACGCCGTTCATATATGAATACTTTCAACCTAAGTTTTCTTTTGCACATTTGATATTTCATCATTTTTCCTTTATTTTTTGATAAAGCCCATTCACAGGTGAGTTCTTGAGCTCAACCTTCTTAATTACATGTAACAAAATCATTTTTGAAGCGGATTGAAAACCACGATCACTAACGCCTAAACAACAACAAAAACAAAATCGAAACAATCGTGACGACTGGAGATGCACTTTGCTTTGTTTGGAAACCTGGGAGGTGAGGAAAATTGAGAAAAAAAGGGATAGAAAATAAAGCATAAATTTAAAACTTTTCCTACATCACCTTTCTCCACCGAGCTGAGCAGCTCGCTAAACTTCTTCACTGGAAATGACGGGCAAGCCCTATGGTAGGGCTTGCAGCTGATCCAGGCAGGGCCGCCCTGCCCTTGCAGGGGCCTCCCGGCCATAAAAAACTAAGAAGGTATAGGCAGATCCCACGCCTAGAAAAATATTGTGGCTAGAGTTCTTCTCGTAAGATTTCGGTCCAACTCATGACCTAAAACTGAATCGTTTATCGGAATCAACCTCAAATGTAAAATGGGGTAATAATAACCGGGGGAAATTAATCAATTCGGGAAAATCCCCCGGCCGGATCCGTGGTAACCAAAAAGCCCACGCGAATCAGAAAACAGGAAGACTAACCACCGTCCTTCGGACAATGATGTACTAAAAGCTCTAGAGAATGGAAGAAACATTGCTGTCGCTATGTGCTACGTGGCCCTCTCTACGTCGATCCTGCGCGTCACTGATTCGTCTTGAATTTTTGAAAGATAATGATTGCGATTGACGATCGTTTGAATCGCGGGGATTGCGGTTATCGCTTTGACGCGTGTCTATCGTCCACATCGGTGTGGATCGCAGCTTTGATTTTTATGCCTCCTCGATTTCTCAGAATCACTAGTGCGAATCGTTGAAAACGTGAAACCAAGGACTTCGAATTTCGGTTTCAGATTAGTCCGATTTCTAGATAAAATTTGACACGTATGTATCATTAATCAGGTATTATTTCATTATGCATTTGCTCTCCGATTCTCCGAGGGATTACCTATCTGAGTTGAGGCCTGACCTCGAGGTGTCGCATCGGGGTAAAATTTCGCATCTACGGAAGGTTTTCGCTAGAGTTTTGAAGCATAGTCGACTTGTTTTAGTAAAATCTAAAAGGTTTGGAAATAGAATTTTTCCCAATACTTTAGTTGTTTCATGAAAAATATTTTTATCATTTTTTGACATTTGATTCCCTTAATAAAATGAGTCAACACAAACGTTTATTAGTTAATGGAAAATCTATACTAAAATTCAAGAAAATGTTTTTCTCCTTTAAAATACATGAAATCATTTTCTAAAATATGACTAGATTTCAACATTTGGACCAAATACTCTGTGCTTGAGCATGGAAACCCCAAAGCTTTTTCCTAGGCTCTTGGCAGCCCAAGCACAAGACCCTTTCGCCAAGGCCCAAGTCCAGTGTGGTCGAGCATGAGATCTCAATACCCATATTGGGTCCATTGAGATTAGGCTCGAGACCCCAACACTCGTGCTCATGTCCTAGTGCCCATGCTAATGCCTAAGTCCATCAATGTTGAGATCGGGACTCCAATACTCATGCTCTAGTCTCCAACGCCCACATCCAGATCCATCGAGAATACATTTGAAACCCCGTGCTCGTGCCCTAGTCTTGAAACTTACACCCGATCCATTAATGCAAGGCTTGGACATTGGTGCCAAGATCCTAAGCCTCACCTTAATAGACCCCAGCGCAAGGGTTAGGGCTCAGGCATGGGTTCCTCCTCATGGACCCAAGCACACCCAATGAGGTCCTGGGCATAGGGGTTTGGGGTTCGGCCTGGATGGACTTGGGCACAAATGGGAATTGGGCACTGGCATTGGGTCTCCAACCTAGCCTTGACGGACCCAAGCTCGGGAATGGACATGGGAGCAAGTGCTGTGCTCTAGGGCTTGGGTTCCACAAACCCAAGCTCGACCTCTATGGATTCGGGCTAGGGAGCCAAGGAGTTGAGCATGAGCATCGAGCTCTTGAGCACGGTTTCTATGGACCCTAGATTGGTGCAAGTGCTCCTACTCGAGAGCTCAGTGCTCATGCTTATTTCCTTAGTTGTTTATGTGCATAATGCTCACGCTTGAATAAAATATATTTATTTAGGAAAATCAAGTCAAATCTCATTCGCTAAATGATTTGAATTTAAATTGAAATTTCAGTCAAACATCAAAATGATACATTGCCATTTTTCTAGAGAGTGATTTCTAAAAAAATATTTTACTGAAATGTCATATTCTTTGGGAAATAAATGGTTCTAAATTCAGAGTGAGGGTGGCTGTCAAATTTGAAGGAAACAGGGATGCTGCGGACTACCGCGGCTGAGACGCGATGGAGGCCCATCCGGCGTTGTCAGTACTCGGTGCACAATAAATTTTGGGGAGACGCATACGAAGACAAGGGTCTGTCAGTTGATGGAGGGTGGCCGCTCCAAGCATTGATTCCACTCCCTCTTTCCTTCAGCAACCTTTTCAGATTTTATGTCCATATATTATCTATCTACCAGCACAAAATGCTAATAATCCCCATCTACAAAATCGATGTGACGATTTCTTGGTTCATTAAATTTGCCAATCAAGTTTCACCTTCTTCTTTTTTTTAATCTCTTCATGAAAGGGTCATTAGAACTCACGGTCCACCGAAGTCTCTTTCATATTTATTTTCCTTTCGATACGTTCTTGTTTTGGTACAATTTAATTTTTTTGCAATTTACTTTTCACCGAGCAGAGATCGGTCGAATCCCACACTCCATTGAAGTCTTGCTCGTACGCTTTTGTGCTCGAGCATGAAACCGCAGGCTATAAAGCACCAATACTCTCTAAGAGCCTTCGTGTCGTGTCGGATACTTCGACATGTGTCCGACACTTTATCAACACGTGTCGGAAAATACGACATCTAGTCAACTTTCACGACACTTTTCGACACTCGAGTTGGAATTCTAACATACGAGTTTCCGACACGTAATTCCGATATCGATGTCAATTTTAAAAATTCAATAAATGATAGGTCAAAATATATATAAATATATATATATATATGAAAAAATAAAATACAATAATAAAAATAATAAATGGAAAAAGAAGAAAAACCTAATCTTCTTTTCTCTTCTGAATTCCACTTCCCGTGATACATAATTCACCCCTTAAGTTTTTTTTCTCTTCCAACATATCTAACATATGAGTCTAGAATATGGATTAATTGTTTTTTCTCCAAGTTTTATGAATTATTGAAATAGAGTTGAATTTATCAAATTGAAATAATGAATGATATTAATATTGGCGGATTAATGTTTTTAGTGTATATTCATTCTAGGCTTTTTAATTATTTATTTATTTATGAATTTGATTGAAATAATCATAAAAACGATAATTTATAATTATATATAAAAATATATATTTAATATACAACGTGTCCCAACGTGTCGGAATTTTCTATTTTTTGAGAAACCACGTGTCGGCGTGTCGTGTCGTGTTGTGTCGCGTGTCAGTGTTGGTGCTACTTAGACCGCAGGGTGGCTTCCTAGTGTTCGGAAGTTTGATCGCCTCAATTAGAGTGCACGTTGAATTCCGTTGGCCTCTCTTTGGCACGTTTGCATATCAATTCTTGCCTACAAAACCATACGATTTGGAATTTCGTTGGGCTCTCTTTGGCACGTTTGCATATTGATTCTTGCCTTCAAAATCATAGCAAATTTAGCTCCAAGATAATGACATCAAAGTGCAAAAGTAGGGGTGTAAAAAAAAACCCGAACCAACCCGACCCGAACATGACCCGAACACGAAACAAGTTTGGTACATGTTTCGGGTCTTGATAATGTTCGGATAATAAATATAAAACAAGTAGAATACATGTTTCGGGTTGGGTTTAGGGTTGGAACATTGTTCGACTCGAAACACGTTAACAATCCTATTCCAAACAAGCCACTAAACACAAATAGACTTGTTTTTGAAAACCCCTCCCCTTCGACTTCTTCTCCAATGACGTGCCTCCACCTCGCCGTCGCCGTCGCCACCCCTCATCTTCGGTGAGGGTGATGGGCACGATCGGAGCTCCGGCGAGGTTCGGTGAGGGAGCTCAGGCGGCAGCAAAACAGACCAGCAAGCAGGGGACCCGAAACAGGGGCAGCACGGACAAATCCACGACAAAGGCAAGGGCATCGAGTCGGAGAGCTGCTAGCACGGCGTCGGCAAAAGGCTTGGGTAGCAAGGGAGTCGCTCGAGCTTTGGATCTGGTGGCAGGGCAGCAAGGGCATTAGGTGTCGCGGTGAGGGGGACGAAGGTGGAGCAATTGGCGGCTTCACTCGGGCTCGAGCAGAGGGCTCGGGATCTACTGCAGGGCGGCGGTGAGGAGACATCGGGCCGTCGCGGGTGGTGGAGGCAAGCGCAGAGAGGACTCGGGATCTGCTGCAGGGCGGCGGTGAGGAGACGTCGAGTCTCACGAGTTGCAGCAGCGGCGAGTAGTGGCGGAGGTTGGTAAAGGCGCGAGCTATGGCGTCGTGGGTGATGGAAAGCAAGGTGGGCCACCGCTTGACGAAGCAGAAGTAGGGCGGTCGGCACGGAGGACAACAGGCGGGGCATGGTGATGCTATGCAAGGGTCAGTCACAACAAGGAGGTTTGGAGTGACGGTGACCGGCAGTAGCGACGGTGGGCTTCATGCGGCGAGGGAGGCCCGCGGGCGCTACAGGTTGCGCGGCGAGGGAGTTGCAGGCGGAACGGGTGCCGACGACGGAGCTGGTCGCGGCGGGCAGAGACCGGCAAAGGGCGAAGAAGACAACCTTTTCTCTTTTTTTCTTCTCTGGCCCTACGTCCCTCTCTGTTCCCCCCACTGCACACCTGCTGTACCCTCTGTTTTCTACTGACTTTCCCTTGTTTCCTAAAGAAAAAAAAAAAGGGGAAAGGGGGGGGAACCCAGCAACCTGACCTGAACCGAATCGACTCGGTCGTTTCGAGTCGGGTCAGTGTGTGACCATCATGTTTCGGGTCGGGTCAGGTCACAACAAAACCCGACCCATTGACACCCCTACACAAAAGTTTGAAAACTTATAAAATGACACAAATAATTCTCAAACTTTGTTCAATATGTAAAATTTTAATTTGTTCAGTCTAGTTTATAAACTTTGATCTAATGTGCAATGTAATTCTTTGAACTTTTAATGTATTCAATATGGTTCTTAAACTTTCAATAATATTCAATTTAATCCCCGAACTATAAAAATATTCAACATTATTTTTGTATTAATTTAAGTTCGGGGTCAATATCGAACATTAGGACAATATTAATTTAAAGACTAAATTGAATATGTCTAAAAATTCAACTATCAAAAATTAAATATATTAAAATTTTAGAAACTAGGTTAAAGTTTGGAGACTGAACGGAGTAAATAAAAAATTCAAATAACATATTACGTGTTATGTTAAAATCGAGAGAGAGTTTGTGTAATTATTCCTTCTTTGTATTTTTCCGGAAGGCCGAACTAGATTTCACTGTGCAAATGATGTCACGTCGCTGTGTAGGGCTTGACTCAACCGTCGAAGTCTTCGTCCAAAGCAAACGTTTGATTTTTCACAACCTAAAAATATCCCACGTGGCTGACATCGATGTGTCCTTTTTCCTTTCCCATAATAATAAAACGAAAAAAGAGAGGAAATTTCCGGAAACGGACGGCCAAACCAAGATGTCATGATCGCTCCTCCGGCCCATCCTTTGCGCTTTCACACGCGCATAAATAGCAGTACGTCTGGGCAGCCTCCCCATATCCTCCACCATCATCTGCAGACCATCTCTCTCTCTCTCTAACCCTAGAAAATCCTAAAGCGCTGCGGCGAGGAAGAAGGTGCGGGAAAGTAACGGTGTTCTGAGGCCATGTGGGCTTTCATGGAGGGCTGGCTCACCCCCAGCTCCCTCTTCATCCTCCTCAACATCGTGATCGGCACCATCGTCCTCACCTCCCGCCTCAGCTCCTCCCCAAGGAAGCCGCGCCCCTACTACCACGACCATCTCGGCCCCGACCACGCCCCCCCGCTCGCCCGCGCTCCTTCCCTCCTCGAGCGCGTCAGGTCCATCGACTTCTCCCTCTACAAGTTCGGCCACCACGGCGGCGGATACCCCGAGCCGGAGCCGGAGCCGGCGCTCGAGCACGCCCCGTACGAGCCGCACTCTTACCCGGATCACGGTTACGCCGGCCATGTCGACGCGCCGCCGCTCGCCCGCGCCCCGTCCCTCGTCGAACGGTTCAAGTCCAACTTCTCCCTCTACAACTACAAGTACGACCACCCTGCTGGCTATCCCGAACCGGACCCCGTCCCCGTCCAAGGCTCGTCGTACCCGGAGCCGCAGTTCTCCCACCCAGCCGATCCGCCGCCTCTCGCCCGGGCGCCTTCCGTCGTCGACCGGCTCAAGTCCTTCGACTTCTCTCTCTACAAGTACCAAGCGCCGAGCTACGACCAGCCGCAAGCCGACCACGACGAGCGTCCGTCGGGACCGGAGTACGCGGACGGAGCCGAGCCGCCCCGGCTCGCCCGCGCCCCGTCTCTCCTGGAGCGTGTCAAGTCCATCAAGTTCTCTTCGTTCTACAGATCGAGCGAGCCCGACCCGGATGAGGACGCGCCTCACCACCTCGGAGTCGACTCCGATTCCGCAGACGACGACTCGGTTCCCTACGCCGACGCGGGCTGGGCCCGTCAGAACGACCATCAAGTGAGGAGGGTCAGGTCGGACCCGAAGACGACCACCCTCGGCGAGGGTCCGGCGCGGCGGCTCCCCGCCAAGATGAAGAAGTCGGCCAGCGAGAGGTCGGCAGTCGGGCACTTCGAGGACGAGGAGGAGGACCCGGTGGAACGCCGGAGGCCCGAGACGGCGCGAGGGGGCAGGAAAAAGAGCGGCACCGCGGCGGCGCCGGCGCCCGAGGAAGAAGACGAGATCAACGCGAAAGCCGACGCCTTCATCAACCGGTTCAAGCGGGACCTGAAGCTGGAGAGGCTCGACTCGATCATGCGCCTCAAGGAGATGCTGAGCAGGGGCGCTTCGTGAGGGGAGAAAGAGAGAGCGGGATGCCCGGTTCTGCCCCGCCACCTCCCTCCCTGGCGGAGCCTCCCGCTCGCGTCGGGGCGCGGGCATCGCCGTCATTTCGCTGTCCTTGATGTTGATGGTCAAGCATATGGAAAGATGCTAAAAAAAATGCAGTTTGGTACGAACAGGTGAGAAGATCGCTTCCCTTTTTTCCCCACTTTTTTCTCCTGGCTCGAAGGCTATGGGCTCAGGGGCATTTCTGTAATTTCGTGAGGCGGATTAAGTTTCAGTTTAACTAAAAAATGGTTTTTTTTTTTTTTTTTTTTTTGGTTTCGAGTAACGTGCAGTGGCATTAAAGTGCTTTTTTTTTTTAGGGGGGCGTGTAATTATTGAATCTTTGATATTAATGTGAATTATAATTGAAGAGTTTGACTTTTGGCATGTGAAGTCATCAACAAACAGCGAACGTGCTACCTGTCCGTATGGATGTAGCGGGCACGTGTGTGAGCAGATGATTCGTTCTTTGTTTTGCATGGACCGGCCTGAGCTGAGGTCGGGGAGGGGGGTGTCTCACGTGGATGTCGCTGATTTGGTTCTTGCATCTCGAGCATCATCCGAGGTCGGCCAAAAAGCGGCGTGCTGTCTTGGACCGTAATCAAATCCCTGTCTAGGTCTAGTGTTGAGAAAGGGGATGATTAGTAAAATAAGCCATAAAATCGTACGGATGCAGTTTCATAGACATTTTAATTTGACTTTATTAGTACTAAGCATTTTATCAATCTGGGCGAGGGTCGGCCGATGACTCTCACTTACCCATAGGCAAAAAAAAAAAAAAAAAAAAAAAAACACGGAAGAAATAGAGGAAAAAAGTAATATATTAAAAAGTTATTCACCTTAGTATTGATTATGCTACGTAAGACAACCCGTGTCTACGTCAGTAATTTTCGACCAATTGACTATATTAACATTTTAAGATGTTTAGAACTAAATAAGTCAATGGAAAGATTTATGATTGAATTGACATCTGTACAATAGATTAGTTTATAGGAAAGGGTTAGATGCATTGTATTAGTTGATGTATTATTATGGTTTGGTGGACTTTAATTGACCTAATATTTTGTTTTTTAGTTTCCGTTCCTTGGGCTTTGTATGCACTTCCGTCTCTCCATCTATCGTTGGGAGTTTAGTCTCACTATTTATCAAGTGGAAAAGTTAAAGAGGAAATTAAAACAACATATACAAATGAATGGAAGAGAGTGATTTTTGTAATATTTCTTTTGGATAACAACGAGGGGAACGAGCTCAACGCCATGGGAAATAAATTGATTTAAATTATCATTACGTTCGATAGACAAATAAATCAAAAGATGGAAATCGAGGAAAAAAACGTCTTCTAGACTGATTTCGTTCGATAAGATTGGCTGTGTCCCCAACAAAAATAATATGGTACCCTTCACATTTTTTCACCCATACAAGACGAACAATTTAAAAAAATATCGTCCTTTTTTTCGATTTTTCTTTGTCATGGCTCCTTTTGTTTGGAGATACGGCCAAAATAAATATAAAAAAATAAAGGAAAAACAAGGAATCCTGATCATGGTATAAAAAGAAGCTTGCGAGCGAATATCTTTGTATTCCCGTGAGTCAACATCAAACTCTTATGACCAAAAAAAAAGAAAAAATCAAACTCTGCTTCTTCTTTTTTTTTTTTCCTGTGTGGGTACAAAGGGCTAGAAGCCAAAGGAAAATCCAAACTAATCTGCTGTCCGTTCTTGTAATGCATCCCAAATTGTGGCCGTTCGACTCAATTCAGCAAAAGGATTCCGCTTCGACGTACTCCTGTCCTTGTTCCTTAACAACTCTATCACCAACAGCGAATCCACTTCTACTTTGAGCATCGTTCGAAGGTCGAGCAGTGGAAGAGCATATATGCCCACCAAACTTGTGCAGCCTCCAATCCAATTTCTTCCTCCATCTCTGAACATACCACCTGCTCCGGCGCCACTCGAGTTGCCTTTGGTGGCCCTGTCAGTGTCGAGTTTTAACACACTCCTTCGCCAGCAAGTTAACTCAGCATCTCCCCTCGGTGAAGAGCATATATGCCCACCAAGTCCTATGTTTCTTTCGGACATGCTGACCTGCAGTGAGGTAGAGATGACCTGGTGACGAGGAATTTGGTGACGACAACAGCATATTGTAAAGGGAAATAATGGGTGGAGCTGAGAATCCACTAAGATTAAAGGTACCTTAACATGAGGATCATGTCATCGGTTCTTCTCGAATGCAAAGGTTCTGTCACTTTTAATTGATAAACTAATGAAATCGTGACATACTTGGAAGGCATCCTCCTCACCTCCCACCACTGCTGACTCCCCTCTCCCAGCTTCACAGCTTTTTCCCCTTGAAAAGCAACAAAGACAAGAGTTCCCATTTGGAGAAGACAGTAACTTCAATTGAATAAGGGGATGCTTCACATTCACGACAAACCAATTTCTCCTCCTTGTCATCTAGCATAAAACAATGAGAAGAAGGCTGCCTCAAATTTGTGTTTCTGTAAGATTACAATGGAGAATGCTTATCATTCTTCCTTATTTGCTGCACCAAATGTATGCCTAAAAAATTATCCAGCACCTATAGCTGAATGAATGAAATTTGTTGCCATCTGAAAGATTTTGTGAGACCACAACCAATTGTTCTAAAAGCTTAAGCTTTTTGATGAAGGCGTGATCTTTATTTAAATATTCTAACACTCCCCCTCACGCTTAGTCTGGTCTTTTGCCTAGTACTAAGCGTGAAAATTTAATTGGGGAGGCAAATAGGGGCCTGGAAGATTTGAACTTAGGACCTCCTAGCTCTGATACCATGAAAGATTTTGTGAGACCACTACCAACTGTTCTAAAAGCTTAAGCTTTTAGATGAAGGCGTGATATATTATTTAAATATTCTAACACCATTGACGGAAAGAATACGAATAAACGTCACTGTCAAAGAGTCCCGAACCATAATTCCATTTCTTCCTTATTCACTGCCCCAAATGTTTGCCCAAAAAATTATCCAGGCACCTGTACCTGAATGAATGAAATTTGTTGCCATCGACTAAGAGAATATGAATAGATGTCGCTGTCAAAGAGCCCCGAACCTTATCTCCATTTGTTGCAAGGAATCCTCTGAATTGCCATCCCCACCTAACTTTCTTACTTCATCCATCAAGTCTTCCAGTACAGGGTATATATCTTCGCAGAGTGGGTGGGAACGGTCTTCAGCATTAAAAGAATGAACCTGGTTTTGGACCTCAATCCAACTCCAGCCAGGGAACTTCCTCACCCCTCTTTCCCTCATAAGTCTTTTCACCCTGGCATGATCACCCCATTTTTTAAGGCGCCCATACATGTCCGAGAGCAGAACATAAGTGCTATGTTCTTCGGGCTCTAACTCAAGTAGTCGATTCCCGACTTGGCAAGCCAATTCCATGTTCCCGCTACTCCTACAAGCACCCAATAAAGTCCTCCACACCATCATATCAGGTTGAAACGGCATCAAATCCACCAAGGCCTTAGCCTCATTCACAAGCCCAGCACGCCCAAAAAGATCAATTGCACAAGCATAGTTCTCCATCCTTGGAGGAATGCCATAATCCGTTTCCATTGATAATAGAAACCCATAGCCCTCTTCAACCAAACCAATGTGGCTACAAGCAGTCAGGACAGCGACAAAGGTGATGTGATCAAGCTTTATTCTCCTTGCTCTCATCAAATGGAAAAGATCAAGCGCATCATGTCCTAGACCATGTTGTGCATAGGCAAAGATAATCGCATTCCAAGTGACTGAGCTGCTTTGGAAGGTCTCTTCGAAAGAGTTTCTAGCATCTTTAATAATGCCACACTTAGAGTACATAAAGATCAGTGCACTGCCAACATATTCATTTGACTCAAAGCCAAACTTAAGTGCCAATGCATGAACTTGTTGGCCCAAAATGAGAGTTGCTAAATCAGAGCAAGACTTGAGAACTGCTGAAAGAGCATAATGATCAATCTCAGTATCCAAAGATCTCATCTGAGCACAAAGTTCCAATGCATCTTCACTTAACCCAACTTGGGAGTATCCGGTCAACATGGAATTCCAAGAGACCCGGTCCTTGGATTGCATTGATTCGAAGACACGAATAGCATCGTCCATGGATCCATTACCCAATTTGATATACATAGCTATAAATGCATTTGAGATTGGTAATGATCGCTCCAGACCTCTTTTAATTACCAAAGCATGGAGGGACTTTCCCAGATTTTTACGTGCTTCTTCAAAACAAGCACTTATGACACTTGTGTAAGTGTAAAAATCCGGTTCAATGCCCAGCCACTGCATATCAATAAAAAGCCTAAAGGCAGAATCTTCTTCACCATGCACAAGGTAAGCAGCTAGCATTGAATTCCATGTCACTATATCTCTAAAGACAATGCTATCAAACAGTTTCTTAGCATCTTCAATGGAGCCACACTCTTGAGTATGAACTGACTGCAGCATTACAAACATTATTTTTTCCATTCTAGACCACGCTTCATAATTTTGGCATGGATCTGTGCAGTTAGCTTGAAAAACTGATGGTCGTTGAGCAATGTCAAGAGAGGAGCGAAGGTCCCATCATCTGGCTTAACACCCTCATGCTCCATGCTATCAAAAAGCCAAAATGCAGTCTCTCTGTCACCACTCTGCGCAAATCCACTGATAAGCGCATTCCACGAGACAGAGTTACGTTGTGGCATGTGTTGGAGCACGACGTACGCATCCTCAACCCTCTCGCACTTAGCATACATGTCCAAAAGAGCACTTCCCGCATAAACATTCCTGCCATATCTGTGCTTGAAAATCAAGCAATGCAATTGCTGTCCGAGATCAAGCCTCCCGGCACTAGCTACTCCTTTTAGCATACTTGAAAAAGTATAAGCATCCACTTCTAGTCCACATTGTCTCATGGACTCCAGAAAATCCCATGCTCTCTCCAGCTTCCCACTATTAACATAACCAGAAATCATTGTGTTCCAGGAGACTGCATCTCTGTCACGCATTCGGTCGAACAGTTGGTGGGCAACCCATATTTCTCCACATTTTGTATACCCACTTACTATATTATTGGTAGTGTAGAGATCACTCAAGGTTCCTCCTACGGTTGCTTGACAATGGGCTATCAGAGCCTTGCGTAGAGCAGACCCTTTGTTCTCGACTAGGGAATGGAGCGCCCTCATTCACGAGCAACTGCCACTCCCTGCAACTTTCACTGCTCCTCCACATTCGCAGCGCCCGATATTGTAGAAAGGCGAGATTTTTAGTGATACCCGTTTCTCGAAAACGATCGTTTTCGCAAAGGGCTGAGCCTGAGGTATTCTCCTTCCTCATCAAGGAAGCCCGACAACGCTATCGCCATTGTTGGGGGCTTTTCTATAGATAAATCCTCCTCGCCCTCAACTTGCCTTCGGCAGAACCGGGGGTTTTCACGTTTCGGTTGTGCCTTGAAGCTCGTTTTCTCTCTATCTCGCGAAACAGGGGCGGGGAGATGTGTTTTGTCTACGGCAGGGAAGAGAGAGAGAGAGCGGCAAAAGATGGACGTATGAACTGAAGGAGACGTGCAAATGGATTGGGGACCGAGGGAAGACATCCTATTTCATGTTTTAAGAAATGGACCTTTAATCACGCACGTGAAAATATATATATATATATATATATATATATATATATATATATATATATATATATTTGTATGATTGCCATGTGGAATAATTCAATTACAAAATTAACTTCAAACACAAATTTTGTTTGGACAAATGTCACCAAAAATTTCGAACAAAATCAATGTCTTGAACATTTTCTTGTGTCATCAAAAAAATCAAACTATATTAATTTCATACATATATCTTCATCACAATTCTTTTTATGAATGTCGTTGAAAATCGAACGTGACATTTAATGTGATGTTAGTAATGTTTTTTAGGATAGCTGGTATTGATGTGGCGCCACGTGAATGCCACATAAAAAAATTAAAAAGAAAAGAAAAGGAAAGAAAGAATTTGAACTAGACAAGAGAGATTTGGGAAGCATGGTTGTTGAGCTCCTGACCCTAGATCTGGGTAATCTCCACCACGCTGCTCATGCTTGACTCCATCTCGGTCGAGCTTCGCTTGGTGTTGAGCTCCACTAGTCGCCGGGATCCCGAACTTAAATTTGAGGGTTGAGCTTGACCCTAGAGTTATGATTGACTTCTACCATGAAGTCGAGCTCAAAGAGTGTGGAAAGGCTTGGATGGAGAGAAAATGAATAGGCAATGATGGGTTGGTAGGGTTGTGACACTTTCAAAGGAGGTTGTTGGGAGTGCATAGTAGAAGCCCTACACCTTTAGTAGGGGAGATCGTCAAGAGGGAGCCTAAATTCGAGCCTATTGACATATTTAGTTGGATTTACTTTCCTTGTCAATATATTTAGTTAGATCTACTTTCACTAAAAAACTTAAGTAGGAGAAGATCGTTAAGAGAGAGCCTAAGTTTGAGACTGTCAACATATCTAGCTCGATTCACCTTTCCCTATCAACATATCTAATCGGATCCACTACACCACTTATTCAATCCCCTCACGTGTGAGCTTCTTTAGTCTCTTTTTCTGACTGAACCATGAAGTCTGTCATTGGGCACACCATACCACTTGTTCAATCCCTGATGTGTATCACACCACTTATTCAATCCCTCACGTGTGAGCTCCTTTGGTCTCTTTTTCCGAACCAAACGTTCAATCCCTGATGTGTATCACACCACTTATTCAATCCCTCAAGTGTGAGCTCCTTTGGTCTCTTTTTCCGAACCGAACTATGAAGTCAATCATTGGACCTGTATTGTTACGCCATAATGCCCACTAGATTCTTTCTTTGAGTTATTCAATGCATAACAAGTTTGATATCTTTATTTCGGAGATCATCAAGAGAGAGTTTAAGTCTGAATCTATCAATATATTCAGTTGAACCTACCTTTAATAAAAAACTTAAGTCAATGAGTTATGGGCTAATTATAATATATTAACTATTTTACGTCACATCACTTATTCAATATGGGATTTTTTTAATACAATCCACACATACACTCTAATAGAGGTTGTAATCATGAGTTGAGGCTGCGAGACCTTTGCTAACCTCGGATTAGAGGCACAAACTCCACATCTGAGGCTGCACGGAGGTCAGCCGTGATCTCAAATGGAGGTTAATAAGAAGTAGAAAAAGAGAAACAACACAAGTTTATACCACAAAATGTACGAGTAGGTCAATGAGAAGTGTCAGATTCTTGATTCGGACTCACAGGAATCGATAATTGGTAGATGTGGATTGCAATGAACCGAACGACAAAAATATAAAATGAGTTAGGCATGATATCGGTATTGTTTGTTTTATATTGTTCATGTAATCTGTTACGTGAGATTTTTAATGACAATTTTTATCGGAATCATGACAAAATGTATATGCATCAGTTTGAGGGATTGATAAAGAAAGAACAGGAAGAGCACTTCCAAATTCCAATGAGAACAACCCCCCCTTCTTGCTAACGCAGCTCCTTGGTATCTCTTCTACATTAGTAAGCGAATCTATTAGGAAAGCCTATGCTGGATACTTAATTGCATGATAATTATGAATTGTTATCCAAAGGACGAAAGCAGGAATTAGAATCTCGATATAATTTACTAGTGGTGCCGCAAATAATTTAAGTACCAAATTTCAGATTGATGTTTCCTCATCCTCCAACCATTCAAATCGATTTCGTCATATGGTTTAAGTTACTAAGTATTTGATCTTTCGTTGCATACTTAAATTACCTAAAACTCGGAACCCAACCGTCGTTTTGGTTCGGGTTCTGTATGATTTGGGTCTCGGTCCAAGTCACGAACAAATATATGTATCATCATCGTTCGGTTCAGGATAATGATTTCAATATTAGCAACAATATTGGTCATAAATTTTTAGCTAAATTCTTGTTATTTTTAACAAGTGTGTTATAAACCATATGACACCAATCGCCAGCATGGTGCTTTCCGAAGGTGTTGTAAACCATGCGATACCATAAGATACCATCCTACTTGTGAATAACATTATTTTTTTATCGTTATTCTCTAATAATTACATCCTACTTCAAATTTTATCATCTAGCTAAAATTGATCTGATGAACTCAATTGATAAAATGTGAAAATATTTAAAATTTAATTATAAAATTAAAAAGTTTAGGACTGAATTTTGTAAAATTGCAATAAATTTATCATTTTTTGGACAATTTTTCCCCCTAGAAAGATCATCATTGACCATCAAACGCTATCTCCACATATATTTTCACGGCTAATTTAGAGAGAATTTCACAAGTGAAAAAGAAAACGGAAAAAGCAAAACAGGCACTACGTAAGAAAACATTTTTGTCGATTTCGAGGGTACATCGTGGATCAATACGCGTGAAGGTCCTGGTCTGACTTTCTGAATTGCAGTTGCTCAACCAGCACCCTAGGGCTAAAGAGACAATCGAAGGGAAACTTGGAAAAAGAGAAATCACATCTGTGTCTTCGTTTGGCCAAAAGTAAGGAAAAGTAAAAAAATGAATTATAAATTTATTACTTTAATATCAATTTAGTTATGAAGATTTTAATTTGATTAATTTAATCTTAAATCTTTTATATTTGTATCAATTTAGTCTATTCTATCAATTTAAATTAAAAATCGTTGATGGGAATGTCGAGTGCCACATATGGTATGGTTGGTGCTGACGTGAAAATTTTTAATAATATTTTAACAATTCTTTTTATTTTTGCTTCTTTTTACTTATTATTTTTTTCTTTTTTCTTTCTTTTTCCCATTATTTTGGCTAGCGAAGGTTGGGGCCCTTACCCATAGCTACCAAGGCTGCCTTGCTTGTAGCCGGCGAGGGCTTAACGACCCTTGCCCAGGGCCTTCTAGGCCATGCCAACCAAAATGAAAAAAATATATAAAAAGTTAAAAATAATATTGAAAAAATGTCTACATCGGCGTTAGGCGTACGCATGGATGGACAAAGTGTTCATAATAGCGATTTCTGGCCTAGGTTGATGGGATGGACATAATTGGTAATAAATTGAAAATATTTAGAACTAAGTTGGCCCAATGGAAATGTTTTAGACTGAATTGGTATCAATACATTAGGTTTAAGATTTTTTGGTATTTTTTTCCACCAAAAGAAGATTATCCTAATAACTTCGTACACAAGTTCAAATGTACGCACGCCTCTCATGCTAATCTAGAAGAGTTTGTGTAAACAAGGGTTTTTGCTTCGAATAAAGAAAAAAAAAGATTTTATTGTACAATGACTAATTCAGTTTCAAACCTTTTAATAGTGCTGATTTAATCCTAACATTTTGACGATTCACTATTTTAGTTCTTAACATTTCAATTGTGTCAATTTAGTCCAAAACCTTTTGACGGATTACCAATTTAATTATACACTTTTTGACGGTTTGTCAATGTAGTCATTACAGTCAATTTAAGCTAGAAATCACTGACATAGACGCTAGCTGACTTATACGGTGTGGCTGGCACTAACGTAAACAATTTATATATATATTTTTCGAGTTCTTCTAAAATTTTCATTTTTCCTCTCTTTTTTCATCTTTTCTTTTCCTTAACCTATGGTCAGAACTTGGCCATGTCCAGCGACCGGTCACAGGCGAGAGGCAGCATGAGCATCGTGGCCCTCTCCTGATATACCATGTGAAAAATTGGAACGACATCGGTGATGAATGTGAACGACAGAGGCCTTGCTTGTGCCTCCTTGGTCTCGAAAGGGAGTACAAAGAAAGCGAGACATGTTGACTTGCATGCAAGGAAACAGACGCCAGGGAGAGACAAGAAGGACCCGAAATCAACGGGAGTTTGGACGCTATGTTTCCAAAAGAGATTATTTTAAAATCCACACGGAGACTTTAGTGATGAATGAAGAATTCTAGCGTCTTTCTCACTTAAATAATTCACGAGTCAGGAGGGGATCTGTTCATATGATATTTTCACTTCGAAACTTAGAATACACGAAACATGTTTTAATTAATGATTACTTTAGTCCACATCATTATTACAATCACGTCGTTCGAGATAACGTGAGATACCCGCTATCATCTGCGGTCATAATTGACTCGGTATAATAAGTTGTGCCGTTTCATAGAAAATTTTACATTATCAATACTTGTACACATTAATTATAGTGCTAATAAAGCATATGACAAACAACCTTGTGACGTGATAATTATTTGCTTTATATTTATTTAGTCTTCCCCTATATATAGACAGTATCTCTCTGAAGCGCCAGACGCAAATCATCAACTTATCAACCTCTCTTCCTTCTCCTCCGCCATATCTATTTTCTCTCCCTCTCTCCCTCCATAGAATGGCAGGAACTTATCCAGTGTCTTCATATTTCATGGGAAAATTCATCACAACCCGATCGCTCTCAACAGTCGGCAAATCCAAGCCCCGGACTCAGTCCCTAATCCCCAAGCTCATCAGCAAGCTCTGCACCGACCCCGAGTCGATAAGCAATGCCTCGACCGACTTCGGCAACATCGTCTGGGAAACCCCCCGAGGCGTCCTCCAGCCGTTGTGCCACGAGGAAATTGCAGACCTTGTGAGGGACGCATACAGCGACGATAATCCCTCCGCCCCATTCCCTATCGCGGCCAGAGGGCGTGGCCACTCGGTCCGGGGCCAAGCCCTGGCCCGAGGGGGGGTCGTGGTGGACATGACATCCCTGGCGAGCCACCAAGGTGGCACTGGCGGAGAACCAGCCGTCGCCGTGTCGTGGAGCAGGCCGCTCGGGCACTACGCCGACGTTGGTGGTGGGCAGATCTGGAGGGACGTGTTGGAGGAGACGCTGAAGCACGGGCTCGCGCCGGTCTCGTGGACGGATTATTTGTACGTGACTGTGGGAGGGACGCTCTCTAATGGCGGCATAAGCGGGCAAACGTTTCGATACGGTCCTCAAATCAGCAACGTGTACGAAATGGACATCATTACTGGTATGAACGCCATGGCGTCTTTCGATTCTTCTTCTCCTGATTTCCTCGTCTTTCTTTCGCTCTGAACCAGCTATCGCGACGTGGAAATAGGTCGTGTAGCAGTTGGCGATAAGTGCCCTTTGCTTCCTATAAAGTCGTGTTTCGTAATAGATTTATTGGCGGCTAGCTCTTTCCGTGAAGTCGGTGCACTTCGCGTGTTGAGGAGATGTGTACTTTCGGGTCTCATAATTTCTGGAGTTTTTTTTTGTTTTTTTCGAATTTGTTGCCTGTTTGTCTTGGCTACATGAATTTCTAACCCTGCGTTTTTTCCTTACCAAACCTGTCGTGCACTTTGTCATAAAAACGCAGTCCATTGCGCCATTTTTTCCAAAGATATTTTTGTTATTATAGATTACATAAGTTGACTGGATCAGTCAACTTATGCACGGTTAAAATATGTCCAGGAGCAGGTAAGACTAAAATGTTTTCTTGTTGGAATATTAAGATCTCACACCGAATTATACGCGCCTTTCAATTTGTTTATTCCTAGAAAGCTACCATAGTATAGTTCTTCAATTTTTTCTTGCTTACTTATGAGTCAATGGATGTTAATTTTGTTAGAATAATATAAAATTGATTGTTGAAGATTTGAGCACATTGGATTTGTTGTTAGTATTCTTCAAGATGCTTGATCTATGGTGGGTGTCAGAAGGAGATTGAAGACGAGTGGATTTCAGCACGATTTATGATAGGCTATGTTTGAGTAGCCCCTCCACCGTTCAACAATGAGTAATTGCTTTCATATTGAAAAGGGAGGTCTCGTTTGTCTTTCTTTAGTCAAAGAACGTAAGTTTCTTCTTTGTCAGAAGGAGCAATGACTTCATCTCTGTCTCATTTATTGTTGTGCGTTCTTTCTTCAGCTTTGTTGACTTTCTTGTTTTCTTCATTCAATATTAGTTAAGCTATGTACACTTCCAAACTTCTTTAAACGGTTGTGGACTTCAGATTTGTAGAAACACTTAAGCCAAGAGCATTTGCATTTCCATTATTTCTCTCTCCGCTCTTCATTTGTGCCTTGCTCCAAACTTTCAAAAGTTGCCATAATTTTTTGGTTCCAACAAATATCTTGTTCTTTTACTTTGGATTCAGGGACTGAGGAACTTATGACTTGCTCACCCGACAAAAATCCCGAGCTGTTTTACTCTGTTCTCGGAGGTCTTGGCCAGTTCGGCATAATAACGAGAGCGAGGATTGCCTTAGATCGAGCTCCAAAGAGAGTATGAACACTAGAACTCAATTATTCTAGAAAATATTTTCTCGAGTCATTTTATAAGATCGAGTCAGCTTCTTAATATAAACATGAGAGAACCGCTACGAGGATCAAGTGCACAATATGGATTTTGGAACATAGTAGAATGGCTACTTTTAGAGCACATTTTTCGCTGTTCTTTCATTTTGGTTCATTAAAAGCAAATAGATATCCTCGAAATATTGTTTGCGTTATGATAATTTCGACGTGCAGGTCAAATGGGTGAGAATGCTGTACAGTGATTTCTCGGCTTTTACGAGAGACCAAGAACATCTGATCTCAAAGAGTGGGAGGGACCAAGACGATGCACTGGATTATGTGGAAGGGCTGCTCCTCATGCACCAGGGTCCTCCGGATAGTTGGAGATCTTCTTTCTTCCCTGAGCCGGACCACCCACGAATCGCATCGTTGATGGACCGACATGAACTCATTTATTGTCTCGAAGTAGCAAAGTACTACGATGATCTCATCGAGAATACAGTGAACAAGGTATGACGAAACTGACCATTTTTATTTTTAGCAAACCCTAGCTGTGTTTGCGAGAGAGAGAGAGAGAGAGAAGCTCTCCCTTCTCATATAAACTTGATCATGTTCCTGCAATTACCTTCTCTAACTTGGCTATGAATCTACTATTCTAGGATCTGGAGAATTTGTTCCAAGAATTGAGCCATATTCCCGAGTTCATGTTCCAAAAAGACGTCACCTACATCGATTTCCTTGATCGAGTGCGAAAGGGAGAGCTGAAACTCCGAGCGCAGGGCCGTTGGGATGTTCCTCATCCATGGTTGAACCTATTCGTGCCCAAATCTCGCATCTCCAATTTCAACAACGGCGTTTTCAAGAACATCGTTCTCAAAAGGAACATAACTACAGGAACCGTCCTCATCTATCCCATGAATCGAAACAAGTAGGTCTCCTATAGCGACCGATTTATTATCTTAACCAAGTCATCTGAGATTGTGTAACAACAACGTTGGATCCACTTTAAGAGAACAAAGATACATGGATGAATTTTTGCAGGTGGAATGATCGGATGTCCACAGTTGTGCCGGACGAAAATGTCTTCTACTTCGTAGGGTTTTTGCATGCGAGCGGGTTCGACGATTGGCAAGAATTCGATCTTCAAAATGAGGAGCTGCTGCAGTTTTGTGAAGATGCATGTATTGAGGTTAAACAGTATCTTCCACATTTTGGCAGTGAACGAGAGTGGATGAGACATTTCGGATCGAAATGGAGGTTGTTCCAAGAGCGGAAAGCTCGGTTCGATCCGAAAATGGTTTTTGCTCCTGGGCAGAGGATCTTCGATCGCGACTGAAGCATATAGATTCGCTGTTTGCTGCGGATTAGGGTTTCCATAAGATGAGCCAACTCAAGCTTATAAGGCATTTCTTCTTTCTTCTAATTTTGATTCTTTTTCTGAAATTGCACCATCTTACCAGGTTAATGAGTCAGCTAGTCGGACTATGAGACGTATCTATGTTGTACATATTGATCATGGGGCAAGTAAAGGAGTTCATTTAATTTGTACGAGCCGTTCAAAATAAACACATCTTCGAAAGATCTTGCCACGAAAGATCTTGCCACCAAACATATTAAAACGTGTCTAATTTTGTTGTGTTGATACAAATGACATGCTAACACATTAACTTCAATGTGTCGGCGGTTCGTGTCTAAACAAATGACACTCTAATCTTGTCGTGTTTAATTGTATCATAAGAATCCGTTCATGTAGAGCTTAAACTTTTTTAATTGCCTATCAAGGTGTGTTGTGCAAACAGGTTGTGTCGAGAATTGTTGACCTTAGAGAGGAGGCAGTGTAGGAGTTGTGGTGTTGGATCGTGTCGTGACCTAATTTTTTCGGGTTCACCGCCTAAAACTAGGTTAATGGACTGCTAAGTTTTAAAACTTAGTTCGGGCTCTCCCAAACCTAGACCAAATTGAGACTTAAGTCTAAACTTTTAAACATGCAAAATATTATCTGAGAGTCGCCACTAATCAATTTACGGTAGGTTGATTAGACACCTAAGTAAAATAAAATAGAGATTTATTTTACTCCTACGAACTGAGAAGGCCCAGTACGACGACTTGGTTACATTAAATTTCTAATGCCCTTCTACCATTTTTCTTTTTAAATGTTTTTTTTTTTTTTTCGGGCAAATGGATTTATTTTAAGTTCGACTTCTATCATGTCAAAAGGTAACCACGCTGGGTGCTCAACCATTATTGAATAAAAAATAAAATAAATTGCATCACACAAAGCAAACATTTTTTTTTTTTTTTTTTTTGGGTTTGCTTAAGAGTTAGAATTTTATTAAAAAAATGCATTTTTTTAGCTAAATGACCTGATTTTACTAATATGCAAATTCAAATTAAATGGGCCTAATATGCAATCTAATTAACATGCACCTCATGAACTAATTTACTAATGACCATGTTCTAACTAAATAATCCTATTATGCAAACTAGTTAATATGCACCTAGTATTTTTGTATTTTTTATTGAAATTCAAAATTAGTAAAAACCCTAAAAGAATAAATTTCTAATTCATTTTTGGGATTAATTTTGACTTAAACCCTATCATGTCTTAGAAAACTATTTTTTATTTTTTATTTTTATTTTTTAAAATGAGAATATAAAAATATGCCAATTTTATCTAAGACTCTATAAAAAAAAGGTTGTTTAAGATTGACCCTAACCTATTTTAAAAAGATATCTAAAAATGCCATTCTAAAATATAATCCAAAAAATAATTTACTAAAACTACATGTCTAATATGCTCATGCAAGATTTTGATTTTTTAATTTTTTGATTTTTTTAGTTTTTTTTAAGACAAGTAATTATTAAATAAATATTAAATCTAAACCATCAACAAAATCAACCAAGAAAGAATTAAAATAATCAAAAAAATAACCCGTTGTTATACGAGGTCAAATTAACGGTTATTCTAACCCTAATCACAACAAAGAGATCAAAATAATTACAAATCTGATCCGAAATCTTACTGACCAAATTAAATAATTATCATGATTTAACAATTAAAATCTTACTAAAAAGCCCAACAATTAAAATAATTAAAAAATAATCCAACGCCTCTCTGATCAAATTAATAATTATAATAATTCCCGACAAAATTCCCGCGAATAATGCCCACAAAAACTTCAAATATTAACATCCAATATCGCAAATTAAATAACTAAACTAAAAAAAAACAAACAGAATAAACATAAAATAAAATAACAAATAAAAAGAGTAAAATAAACTAAAATGTAAAGAAAGTAAAAAGTAAAAGTAAAAAAAATAAAAATCTACCTAGAGGGTAAACGACGGGGTGACGCCGGGGCGGTGTTTGACCGGTCGTCGGAGCTCCGGCGGGAGCGGCTGCAGGTGGACGGCAGCGGGCTCGAGCTCGGGGCGGCGGAGATCGGTGGCGCAAGGGCACGGCGCGGCGTCGGGCGGGTTGCTGCGGGTGCTCGAACAAAGGGCAGAGGCGTGGTGGCTGCTGAGCAGGCCTCGGGCTTCGGAGGCGCGGCGTCGGGGGCGCAAGCTGGGCGTCCGGTGAGCGGAGACGGGCCGCAAAGGCGCGCGGGTGCTGGGCTGAGGCGAGCAGCGCGGTGGCGCGGCGAGGTCAGGAATGACGGGCTTCGGAGCTCCGGCGTCGGGATGGGCAACAGCAGGTCGTGGGTGCAGCCGTCGAGCTGCAAACGTCGGCTCGGTGCAACGATGGGTGAGCGGGGCGCGGCAGGGGCCGGTGCAGGCGCGACGGGTAGCAGCGGAACGGCGTGGGGCTTGGCGGAGAAAGAAACCCACGAAGAAGAAGCACAGTGCACGTCTCTTTCTTTTCTCTCTCTCACTTCACCTCACGTCTCCTCGCACGTATTCCCCTGCTGACTCTTGTACTTTTCTTCAGTAAAAATGGGCAAACAACTCTTTGACCTAACCCCTCTAAAAAAATGAACTCAAAAGAAACGAAGGAATTCCTTCCTCACTTTTGCTCTGAATTTTTCGAAAATCGCTCCCCCCGGTTATGAAAAATAAAGCTCTCTTTTATACTGATTCCGAAACATATTTTGTATGTATTTCAAACTTCCATCTCCCGTGTTGCATTAAATCAATGATGCAAATCGGAGCATGATTTCGCATGTGCCGATTTTTGCACCGATTCCTTCCATTTTATCAAAATCACTGCCATTTGTTCACCTGATTTTTAATTGTTTATGCATTTATCAACTGAATATCCATCGAATTTCAAATTTCCATGCATAATCAATCAAATCAATTTCCTCCATTTTTTTTTCATTTTTCCTTTTATTTGTTCAAAATGCAATTTTATTTTTTCAAAATTAGGTGTCAACAGATCGCTTGGGTCAACGGCTTCGACATTGGACAGGCTCTTGTGGCAAATATATATATATATATATATATATATATATATATATATATATATTCCCGGGGTTCTAATCGAGTACTTTGTTAGCACAAAATATTATGAGAATAATAGTTTATTGTATGCTACAAATGCTTGACGAAGTGGGTCCCATAACAATTTATTATTATTTGTAATTTGATTTTTTGTAATCTAGAATTGACCGTTATTCTCACATTCCATTAAAAATTGTCACACCTCTTTGATCGGAGAATTTTTTTTCTCAAAACACCCCCCAAAGTGAACCACCGTGTTCCAATTAACTCCCTCGCTTCATTGCCGGGGACAAAAAGGGGCAACTTCCGGCAACCACCGGATAGTCATTTGCTCATGTTCTACAGTTGAGTAAGTGTAATTTTTTCCTGAAAAATTCAATCGAGAGAGGAGAAGACGGAAATTGCAAATCCAATCAGAGCAATCGACAAGTTTTGAAGCAATCGAGATCGAGAGCAAGTACTGACCCTAGTTAGGCTTCGATGGGATCGACAGCGAGCTCGCTTGTGATGGAGCATTCAGATTCCAATAAGGGAATGCTGGAATGGAAGATTCAGGTGTGGCTTGAAGCTCTTTCTCTCTCGATCTCGTGAAGGAGTGGATGTGCCGGGAAAGCAAGAAAGGGTGGCAAGATATGGTTCTATGAACTCAAGAAGAATTATGACCCGAGACAAAGTGATTGGCAATCGGTATAGGCATCGGCCATATGCAGGACTTTCTAGCATAATAGTTTTTGTATTATTATGAGAGCATTAGCATGTTGTGAACCATAAATTCTCACAATGAATTGAAGAACGATCATATAAGCATTTCTAGGGAAAACAAAATTTGCAATGCTTAATGCGATTTGTAATAAAGAAAGAACAGAACGAGCACTTCCAAATTTCAAAGAGAAGCCCCCGTTGCACCATAAATTAAGGACGGTTATGTAAACATTTCTCCACCCCTTTTACTTGCCTTGATCGCCACAACATTCAAAGTCCCGTTCTTTCAAACGTAGCCCCATGCTCTCCGTTCCATCATCGCACACCCTTCGTGAATCCTCCTGCTTCGCCTCTTCAGGTTTAGTAATCTGGTCCGCCCCGCAAAATCTGAAGAAGAAGAAGAGATCATCTGATCGTACGTATACGCGACGTTCGTACAGTGAGTAGCGCCCGGGAAATGAATCAGTTTGGAGGTCTTACCTCGCGATTGTCACGGCCGGGTTGTCATTCCATGGCCCTGTGGCGTGAAAGAGATCGAAGGGCTCAGTGCTGGTCGCTCCTTCTTCGTACGTCGATCGGTAATTGAGTCCTTGATAATTCATGGGACTCGAGTCGAGCAGAGTAGTGGCCTGCATGCACAAAAAGGATGACAATCAAATGAGTCCCTTTGCAGATCGTCGTCGAGATTTGTTGGTCATGTTTCGGCTTACTGGATTACGCTGCATCTGCTCGTAGAAACTCCTGACGCCGCCCCCATTCGAGAAGAACGCTGGCGGCAACGGCGGGAGTTCAACAAGAGTATCATTAAACCCTTGCCATTGCCTCTGCAATTCTCGGTCCCTCTGCCGGAGGAAAGATAGGTGACGGTTCGCGTCCTCGAGCTGCTTCTGGCACAGGTCTATCTCCCACTTGAGCGTCCGAGCGACGCCGAGACACCCGTGCACGGGATCGCTTCTCCTGATGTTGCCCTCCATGAGTAACGACTCGGCGGCCTGCTTCCTGAACTCGGGCTCGACCGCGTTCACGATGTTGTGCATGTTGTTCACGCCGAAGAGCCGCTGCGCGTTCTGGAACTCGTCGTACCGGCTTGCCGGGAAGAGCTCAGCGTACTGGCAGTTGCCGTCGCACCTCTTCCGCTGGTGTCGACACGAGGCGCATGCTTTGGAAGCTACAGGCATGGCTTTGCCCAGTTGATTAGAATTTTGGTCTTTTTCTCTGGCTCTAAAATTGCTAGAGATTGTAAGTACAAAAGCTTATGGCAAAGCGATCTTTCTTATGGAGGGATCTGAATTGAATGTTGGGTTCGACATGTTTGGATTTCTAGCAAAATTTGGATAGCTAGTGTTAATGGGGGTTAGATTTTGTTTGCCCTAAATGAGACCTACGCAATAAATTAATTGCTAAAGTCACAACGTTGATTCATCTCTCATTATTAAGCAAACCCATAATTGAATTTTAACGTTAAACTTTTGTCTGAAAATTTGAAAAAAAGAAGCCTATGCATGATACCTAATTTTATGGTAATAACGAATTTTTTCATCCAATGGACGAAAGCTAAGGTTTCGGATTATTTGTGGTCCACATGAAGAAATTAGGGCATGAAGATT
This sequence comes from Eucalyptus marginata, assembly GCA_014182565.1. Lineage (NCBI taxonomy): Eukaryota > Viridiplantae > Streptophyta > Magnoliopsida > Myrtales > Myrtaceae > Eucalyptus > Eucalyptus marginata. The sequence continues at coordinate 7,954,590 of CM024587.1, read as the reverse complement.
TTCAAGAACAAAGAATCCGATGACTATGTTCAATGAGGTTGGAAGCTAAGGTTGGACATGCTGTCCATGGTGCAACTAGCAAGAGAGGACGCCGTCAACCTTTGCAATGTCGATCTCCACTTGCTACATTGTCTTCTGCTAAGCTAGATTTTGACTAACTGGATAAATTGTGATATTAGAGCGTTTAACTTTCTCTCAAACGAAAGCCCTCATTCCTTCCAAAGGTTAATGCGTAGGTAATCACCTAACATCAATTTTTTTTTGAGGCAAGAACCTTTTGTGTCGAAGTGCATGATCGACAACGAAGGTTCGGGGCCAGGATGCATTGCAAATCTAATTAAAATCGATGTTTGTATGATCTGGAATTGATTGTAGTTGGATGCTGAGATTCTGTGATTTTCGAGTTCGGATGAGTGACTCACTGTTTTGGCTGAAACGAGGTGCTAAATGAGGTTTTTTGACCTCGAGCCCTTCTAGACATAAAAAATACACTTCTAGAGCTTCAATTTGATATGTTGCACGCCCTGAACGGACGTCATTCAGTCATCGAAAAACACCTACAAAGTCTGTCAATTCTGCAGTAGTTTTTAGGTTGATTTGCTGTTTTGACTTACTGCAATTTTCTGTTTTAACTGGAACGAGCTGGTAGATGATGTTATTAGGACTTAATGTTTTCTAGAGATTTGTAATAGACTTCTCAAGCTTTCCATAGACATATTATATGTGCGATTTGGTCATCATTTGCCCTGCCTCTCCTTTTTTTAAATCGAGCTTTGAAATCTGGAATTTGTCTTGAACTGCAATGCTGTCTTGTCCCTATGAATCCGACTGTTTACCATTCTTGTATGGTCTTATGCATGATGATTTTGAAGTTGAGTCCTCAATAAAATTTTGTCCACATCATCCATGTGATCACAATTAGGTTTTGAGTTCTCAATGAGAAATGTTTGTCATCCTTTATTCTATATGACACATTTTTTATTAGATTCATGCCTATCTCTTAGTGAGCGAAATCATGCATGCTTTCAACTCTTGTTACAGAATTGAAGCCTTGATATATGCCCATCTTTTTATACTTGATGGGTCTCTTAGAGGCCAAAATTCATGTTAGTGCCTTCTCGACACTTGAAATACATATAGCAAGTTTATTGTGCATCTTGCTTGGGTTTTATGTGCAAGTACATAGTCACTATGAGCTTGCATAATCTTCATCTCGACATGTGCTATTTGTTGAATTTGTACACCTGCTGCATTGTGAGCTCGCTAAATATGTCTACTCTTACCATACATGGCTCAAGTTTACTGGATTCATTGTTGTTCTTGCTGAACATGCTGAATTATTGGCTATGAATGTCATGTATGTTCATAATATGCTGTCGCCACATTATAATTGTTGTTTGTGACTTGAATTTGCTGGATTCATGTTCATGTCTGATGCCTATGTCTATTCGTTATAATAACGATTTCAATGCGTTGTCTTAGTCATATAAGATGAGGCAAGGAATCCTTGTTTCTTAGATTAGGTTTAGATTAGGGCCCTGAAAATGAAGAAAGCGTGAAGATGGTGGAGATCGATGTCCACTCCGACCATTATCATGTAATATTCATTTTCCCGACATATGTCTCGGGTTCCATGCATTGTATAAAATCCGACGAGTTGCGGGTTTCCTTTCTTTCCCGATTGTTTTCTGTTTCATATTATTTAGGATTGCATGATTAGATTTACTGCTTTTCTTGATTGTTTACTTCATATCTTGCACTTTCAATTTCTCTGATTGATTCCTTTTATTGTTTTACTTTTAGAAATAGAATAGCATAAAAGTAATCCATCACGCATGATCACTTAGTTTAGAATTGATAATCTCGAAAATATAAAAAGAGATGCATGGACATATTAGGAAAAACACAACATACCGTTAGGTACCGAAAGGGCGTTAATAGCTATATTAGCGTAACCCAAGTCCCCGAATCTAGATATCTTTTTTTTTTTTTTTCTAGCCGACCCCAAAAATATATAAGGCCGGTGGCGACTCCTCAAAAGTAAATATTTCATTCATATCTCAAAATGATACATAAGAGATGTTCATAATAAATTCATATCTCAAAATGATACAAGTGTTCATAAGGTGATACTCTTATTCCATAAGATTATATTTGTCTCAACATCAAAATAGACTAATGGCAACTAATTGTTAATGAGTACACATCGTAATTTCCTTTTTTAACAGATATGGCCTACCTAGTGGGTAGTGCACCCCTAGGTTTAGTGCTCTCAACATCATCACCGTATCAAGACACTAAAAACAAGTTGAATGGGATCTATATCTAGATTGGCAGAGATTGGACAAACATAGAAGCACCCCTAAAGCACTCCCTAATCTAGATTTAGATTAGGAGAGGAGTGCTCTTAAATCTAAATCTAAATCTAGATTGGAAGATAAAAACTTCCAAAGCTCGAAAATGTCGTATAAACGCTTTTGGTGTAGCATGAACTCACCTTCTTTCTCTTGTGATCCTGTTGGACTTTTTAGTTTGGAAGATTTGTAGTGTCATCTCGATTCCCAACATGAGATTAAAATCACATTAGTTTGAAGATTCGATCTGTTAAAAGTTTTTTGGATCTAGGCAATTCCCGATTAATTCTTGTAGACCTTAGAATGACCTATTCTGCGTAGCGTCAAAAAATCGAAAGAATCTCAAACCTTATTAGCGTCCATATTGAGAGAATCTAAAACCCTAGTCATAGTTCCTTATGCAAGGGAGCCTTAGGCAATCCTCTCAATATAAGAGCACTGGTAGCTGGGTTTACAATCACAATGAAATTTGCATCTTTGTATGAACAAATGAAGATGAGCGGTCCTTATTCTTTTTCGTTTAATCCTTGGAGATCCGGTCAAGGACCCATCATGGGTGCCTTAACCCTGTCCATATACAATGAAAATAACAATTTTATAAGCCGACATGATGAAGAAGTCACTTCCACAAAGCATCTCAAGCCGAAATCTTAACAAAATTGGATTTGTAAAAGATTGTCCTTCAGATTTTTGTTAATTACGTGACCTTTTGAAAGCCTAGTTTTCTTGGTCTTGTTGGGCTAACCCAAACCACTTGAGGGCTGAACCTGGCTACTCACCACGATACAAAAGAAGCATTCTCGGTTTGGCCTTGGTAGGAACCTCAGATGCTCGAGTCACTAGATGAATAATATAGAGATAAATGAGAATTTTGCGAGAGGATCTTCTTAGAGAATAAAGCAAAAAAGGTAGAAATATGTAAGACTTACATTTTAGGGCTAGAATCTGTACATTTTAAAAAAAAAAATTCCAAATAAGAATTCAAAGTATGTTCATTTTCTCTAAATGTGATTTAAAGTGGACATTATTTTAAATAAAAGTTTAAAATTATAATTTAATCTCAAATAAGGGTATGAGTTTGCCAGCTGGCCAAATCCTTGTCGACCATGCGAGCTACAACAGCACAACCGGGGGCATTTTCATTCGGATATATTTTTTCTTTCTTCTTTCTTCTCTTCCCTGTTCATCTTCTTTGTCCAAGCATGGTTGTCCTCTTCACCTGAGACTTGCACCAACAATCCGCATGCCCATTGCTTGCCATTCCTTTTTTGAGAAAAAGAACTGGTTTCAAGCCTTTATTTGGAATTGCTCTTTATTTATTTATATCATTGTTAGTGTGCTCTCCAAATAAGTTGAGAGACCTTGGTGGGCTCTATCTCATAAAGGCTTTGTAGGGCCAGAGTACTCCTAGATACTTGACCAAGGAAAGGAAGTTGGGCTGGCCCGTGGGCTCTGAACGAAGGCCAGGCCACTTTATCGTCTTTAGGCCCTTGGGCCTAGAGCAGGGGCCCAACCATTCAAAGTTGGATATTCCTCTCTCAAAGCCATGGTTTCCTTAGTTTGTCCTCTCGGGCCCGAGCTGATCAGGCAACAAAAAAACAAAAAACAGTTATTTTCCAACACGAGAAATGTTTATATGCCTATCCTTAATCTATGGTGAGATTAACAACCTGTTTTGAGCCAAAAATAAATGAGAGAAATGATTAGGTGACATTCTTTAAATTACTCTAAGAATAACAGTCTGTTGTGGATCACAAAAAACCAAATAACAAATAATTATAAATTGTTGTGGTGTTCTACTTTTTCAAGAATTTGTAGTTAACAAGAAGCTGTTATTCTCATGGTAGTTCAAAAACTGTTATATTAACAAAATTCAATAAACAAATCACGAATAATTAAAAAAATTGTGAGGTTCACTCCTTCAAGATTTCGTGACTCACAATATATCGTTATTTTCATAGTTGTCCAAATACTATTATACTAGCAAAGCTTTTCCGACACATAGAATCGATGCTTTCAAATCAATCTATTCTCGATCAATTATATTTGACAGGTGTCCTCCGATCGCTGTCAAGAATCTTGGGTACAAATCGAATTCAAGGAGATTTGTCGAACCCGAGGCTCACTTAGTCCCAACCCAGTCCAAGTTATAAAATCTACGAAATCTATAGACTTGGCCCGTCTCAAGATCGCGACTGTACCATACTCTCTCTTTTTCTCTTGTCTCCTTCTAGAAATCAGCAGCTAGCTAGCTCACGAGATAATGCGGACCGAGAAAACCAGACCAGTACACACCCAAGACACGGTCGTGAAAAAGAAGTGTCCATCAGCATGTCGTGTAATGCATGATCTTTTTAACCTGTAGTTTAATCGATCGCCCGCTTCGAGGAAGAAGCTGATAAAGAGGGGAACGTTTGGTGGGTTAGGGCTCGGAGCAGATGATGCTGCTGCAGCAGCCAGCCAGCCAGCCAGCCAGCAGCCAGGGTCAAGGTGATTTATTTTCCTCTGTCTTTTGTCTTTGTTCACACTGGGGCGCAGGCCCAGCACAATGATTATGTCTTTCCGACGTTTGTCGCCTACGATGCGCGCTCTCGAGGGGCAAAAGAACATTCCCACAGATTCAGTCTGCCCCCGCCAAATCCTTGAATAGGTTAGGGTTAGGGATTTTCCATGATTGAGCAAACGCGTCATGTGAGATTATTACCACATCACTACACAGGACCGTGACACAGTTTGATTATAGTCCTCATATTAAATTATATATAAGCTATGATTACGGGTACAAATCGAAAAAATTCTTTACATATATCGAGGATGAGGATCATCGTTAAGGTTTTTATAGAACATTACACTTGAAAAGAAGTGTGGAATAAGTCACGTTTTCACATATGGTGACACTCCAAAAACTAGACCGACTAAAGAGAAATTTTAAATAATCCTCACGTTTTCAAATGTGTGATTTTAATCCCTTTCTCTTTATAGTTCTTTTAACTGGTTCACTTAAAGATCACTGGAGATTTTAGTTTATCACAAAACTTCAACTCATCTGATCTCACAAAGACAAAAGAAAATCTAATCCATCAATTCCATGTATTGTATAAGGCTCCAACCATAAGATGTAGTACTTGTAACACCTTGGATTTAACTCATTAGAGGTATTGTTTGCTTTGATCCGTCCCATTTGAGTCTCACGGTTTTTTACTTTGATGTATAGGTGGAAGCACTTCCAGGATATGTCCTTTGACGGGCGGGGGCAACTTTTTAGAAGGTCACCCATCCTGGAAATGCTCCTACTTAAGCATGCTTAACTTTGGAATTCCAAAACTAACCTAAGGTGCCTTCATGACTTAATTAAAGTTTTCAGACACACACACACATCTTGAAATCGCTCTTTCTTGTCCGGTGCACAGTTCGTTTCATTTTTGTCTCATTCGTCATCCTAGAAGCCTATTAGAAGCCACTCCTTTGTCTAGGCCCTCTGATCACGGCGATCACTCCTTGCTTTTGTCGAACCGGGTCATTACAATACTAGGTGTGGCTCCCAAAAATTAGTTTGAGTAAGATTTGTGGTGATTCAAACAAGGAGATCCGTTGCATTCGAGCCAAACGCTCGGTTCTTTCTACTCGGACGAAAAGATTGAATTCTAGTAACAGATTGTTTGCAAAATCAACCTTAACATCTTCTTTATGACCTAAAAAGAAGACTCAACAATTTCTTCATGCAAGCCGAGGCATCGCCAACATCTCATCATAACGTGTCCCACGACATGCATCAAACTGTTGTCATTATCGTCGACCTTCTCATACGCCCCGGCACTCGCAACAGCCTGGTCCGGACAAGACAAATCCCACCCACAACATTAAAAATAACGACGCTTTAACCGCATCACCTCATCATTGCCCTACGTGTGTGAATGCCATGCCCTTTCCTACCTCTTCTCTTTAAAGAAACCCCATCATGAGGTTGAATCGCAACCGTCATGTCCCTTACTTAGGTTAAAAAGAAAAGCAAAAGGTCGAGCGTGAGAACGAGGCAATGTCTGTATTCACACGTCCTGAAGTTAGAAAATGTGCGCGCGTCGTGCTGCTCTCTTCTTTTCTCCTGGCTTTTAGTCATTATTGGTAACTTCCGAGTGTGAAGGCGATCGGGTAAAAAGTAAAGGTGTCGATCATGGCAAGCTCGGGAGAAGTTCTCTTTTTTTGAGGATTCCTCATGATGATGGGCGATGCATAAGATTTTCTTGCGCACGTGATATTCTCCAAAAGATTTCATGCAATGATGTGTTCCAAACATTTCCCCGTACGTAGTCGCAAAGATGTAGCGTACACATGGGGTTTTCTTTTTTTGCCTCACTTCTTTTAGCCGACTAGTACGTCGATGATAAGCACAACAAACACGATTATGGAGCTCTCGCATTTTTATGATATGATATATACTGAGCAAATTCCCTTTCTCATAAGATTGTTGAGAGAAGCATTTGCAACAACAAGGATAAGAGAAGGTGAATGACTCGTCTCTCGCAGAGCGAGACATAAAACTAGGCCATGCTCCGTGTGATCTGAGAAGGTATTATGAAACATGAAAGAACTTTGCTAGCATAACAGTCCTTGGGGTATTGTGAGAATAATAGTCTATTGTGAGCTATAATTATTTGTAATTTGATTTTTTGTGGTCCAAAATAAACTGCTATCTCACAGTATATTAAGACTGTTACGCAATTATTTTTCAACATGAAAAGGTAGATGCATAGACCACTCCATCTTATGATATAGAACACGTGACCCATCGCTCAATATAATCAACAAATGTCACGAAATTCGATGAACCCATAAAACATGGTTCAACTTGTAATAATGGCTTATCATTTGCATGCGAAGCATTATTTCTCAGCCGTCCCTACACGCCATACATATCATCTCAAACCACGGTCCTTCCCCATAATTTTTAACTTGTTAAAAAGTGCAAAACATGCGTAAAAATGTCCATCGAAACGAACTTCTTGATATATCAGTACTTCCCACCATGCAATATCTCAACATGTAAAGCTGCAACTCCGGTGTGACCGTAAGAAAAACGCAGGCTTTAGAGAGTGGGGACCTTAGGGGTTCTTAGATGAATAATCATGATCTCCCTTGACAAATAATTCCAAGCTAGGGCATTATTGGTCTCGGATCGAGCCCTCATCATACTCATGGAAATTGCGCTAAAGCCTGGCAAATCGAAATGGCCGACCCACAACCTTCCTAAGTCAAACAAGAGATCTGATCGTGCACTTCACTCTCACACAAGATTTCTCTAGACAAATGGAGGATTATCTTGTTGTGTTTTCAGTAGAATCTAATGCAGGAGAATTCGTCCTAGCATGCATACTTTGCATTGTATCAAAACAAATTCAGGGTCCGTTTGTTGGAAAGAAAACTGTTTTCTTTTTGAAAAATGATTTTCTAACTTTCCGGTGTTCAAATGATGGAAAACTAATCGATCTGTCGAAAATGTTTTCCATTAACTAGAAATAATGGATTTAGATCGGGGGAAAATAATTTTCCCCTTCTGGTAAGAGAGAAATCACTTTTCTTAAACTACACAACAAATGAAAACTACTAATTTTCATATAAAATGATTTCCAAAGAAAATATTTTCATTTATCAAGAAATTTTCAATAAAACATACACGCCCTTAGTGAAATTTGTATACTAGATAGTTCGGTGATCACTCGTATACCATAATTATTTGTTGTCTATACTTTTGCTTAGAGGCATGAATGGAAACGAATCTATATATAGCATGCGCACATTGTAAGCATGAATGTTATGGGGGTTTTGCTAACATAATAATTTTTAGGGTTACTGTGAGAATAACAATTTATTGCGAGTCACAAATTCTTAAAAGAGTGGGTCCCACAATAATTAATTATGTGTTATTTGATTTTGTTGTGGTACGGACTAAACTGTTATTCTCACAATAGATTAAAAATTATCACGCAATCGTTTTTGATGTTATAGTAGAGGTAATGCGAATATTCAATCAAATCTATATATCAAGTAACGTCCGATAAACGCTTCTTTGTGTGTAGCTAAAGTCACCAATCATTGACCAATGGAAAACCAATATAGAAAATGTCGGAGAAAGCATGTGCGCAGATCTTGAATAATGCGATCGGTGGTCATGGCCAGTTTGAGGTTTCTTCCTCGCAAAGTTAGACAGAAGGACATGAGGAAATAACATAAGTTTTCCACGAAAACAAATTTGAAGTGCCTGATGTAATTTGATGTATCCGACGAGCTACAATCTGAATTAACAAAAGCTTCATCTCAATCTCTTCCACATCAATATCATCTTCACTAAGTAGTCCGTGAGCATCACCCGTGGGTGCAAAACAGACATGTATATTTACTTCAATGTACTTTTTTGCTTAAACGATTTCGAAAGACAAATTACAGGAAAAAAGGTCAAATATATTGACAAAATACAATATATTATAAGACAACCATTGAAATATTGCGTCGATCTCTCTAAATAAATTATTCTAAAAGCTTCAGTATGAAATGACGCATCTCACGGGTGTGTAGCTAGTGTCTCGTCTTCTTTGGACACCATTTCGATATATAAAGAGAGCAGATATATAAAGTTACGGGTGTGACACATGCAACTGTTCCCCTTTTTTTTTCTTCTCTTAGACATCGGAGGCACATGCGATTGGATGACACGATATCTCCCCGTGCAAGAGGAACCAGAGCAAAGACAAGGGAAAAATCCATGGACTGACAAGATCCATCGAAAGAACATCTCCAAGTACACCTTGTCCACGTAGACATTGGAGTAAAAATGACCAATTACGTATTGTCGCAAAACGCAGTTCACCAAAGAACTATAATTGAAAGTCACTTGTCCAAATTCTATTAATTTCGAGCAAATTGTTGTAGATCGATGCTGCCTGCACAAATCAAAAGGTCTAACCTTATTTAGTTCATGAGCTTGCAAGTTATTTCATGTTTTTCGCGAAGTCAGGTATTTGTGTTTCTAGTAGTAAAAGGAAATTAAATATAGAAGGAAAATGGTAATGACTCATGCCAAAGATACCAATCGTTGTAGGGACGGTATAAAGAGAGAGCTTCTAGGTTTTCAAAGGGAATCAAAACACACATGTTTACATTGTCTATGTCGTGTACAAGGACCCACCATTAATATTCTCTCAATCAAACACATACACACATGAATCGCCTAATTTGATTGATTGATTGATTGATCGATCTTGGGAGATTCTTCTTGTACTAGGAGTGGGACGAACCTAAAACATGTGACATCTCCAACACATAAATTTGACTTGCCATAGTAGTGGCAAAATACCAGAGAATCAAAGAGATGCTTCAATACTTATAAACCGAACGACCAACAATCTTTGAGGATTTCAGCTCAATTCTAACTACTCTTAGAGAAAAGGCCTGGTTGAGTTGGGTGAAATCAGGTGAGATTTGACTCGGGGATCGATAGAGCCATTTTAGCGTACATGTTCATGCATAGTCGTAGGGGCAGTAGACGTGACCCTTAGAGTAGTTGGTCCTAGTGCTATATATTTTGTAATATCTCGGAGAGTGGGAGAAGAATCGGATGTAAGATTAAGGATTCGAGGGTTTTTCTCTTTTGTTTGTACAATGACCTCCGTTAGTTCCTCTTCATCTGTCTCGATTCTCTTCTTGGCCCTTGCTTAATTAGATTTGGTGTGAAATAGGTTTATTCTTCTTAGTTAGGCAATGGTGATACAAAGGGTTTGGGATTCTCAGAAGCGATACGTTAAGGTCCATTTACCTCTTTTGAGCGGTTGATATGTCAATGCACTTAATGTGATAAGGGTCACGTGTCTTCCTCTCACATAATGCAGAAAAGTTATCACACGCATTATTGCAAACTGCATGGCGCTTAATAAGCATAAGATGGCTCTCCTGTATGGCGTTATCTTTCGGAAGAGTGGAGAAGAATTGCCGATTGAGCGACTTTCGGTCAATCCAAAGCACAGATCATATACACAAAGACGACACTGCTGAAGTTATCGAACGCAAATTTAAGATTCAAGAGGTGCATTGTCTCTAGCCAACCAAGAACCCTCCACCTCTCTCTCTCTCTCTCTCTCTCTCTCTCTCTCTCTCTCTCTCTCTCTCTCTCTCTCTCTGTGCGCGCCTGTAAAGCACCCTACTGTACAGACAACCCCGAAGCACGAGTCATGATGCGAGATCTTGCAGCTTGTATATTTGTGGGGTCGACTTGTCACCCTTGGAATCTAAAAAACTAACAAAAGAAACTCCAAACCCAACAGGCTTCCTTCTCACCTAAAAGAAGAAAAGTTTGGCTGTGTTGCACTTCCAAGTCCGTCTCTCTGACTGATCTGCCACGCACAAAAGAAGGTGAAATGTGATGTGCGTGAGGAATAAGACAGATTTTAAGCTCTCTCTCTCTCTGTGTCTCTCTCTCTGTCTCTCTGTCTCTCTCTCTCTGAGGTCTCTGTTTTGGTAATGAGAAAAACGTACACAAGATGCTATCGTAATCTTGCAAAAAGATTATGTGAAGACAATATCTACATAGGGAGGATATTATAATGAGAAGGTGAAAAGCAAAATCTGCCAACATATAAGGTAGATGTGTGTTCTTTGGCTTCTATTTAAACTGGTGTCGCGTCTCTTTCTGTGATAGCTACTGATAATGATTCTCTAAGTGCCCTTTGACTTGCGTTCCTTTCGTGGTTCCTTGATGTTTAACTTGTTGCGTTGTTGCGAAGTGGATGGCGTGAACGAGAGTTCTGTGCCAACAGCTAGCCATCTTTAACAGTTTGAACTTTTAGTGCAAGTACTCTATTTGGCGACGATGAGGGATGCAAACGCTTTATAGGGGGCAAGCTAAAAAAGCCTATAGTCCAAATTTCCTCACGAGGATGAAATCAATTCCATAAGGAGCTTTCGGTAGATATCTAGTGTCGAGGCCAACTAAGGCATCATACAAAGGACATAATACATACACGGTACGAGCACCGTAATGCAATAAGTTACATAAATCACGGAACAGTGTTGTTAATAAATTTAAGTTACGTCTAGACGACACGCATGAAAACGGTTCTTATAACAAGAAGATATGAAGTAATTAAAGATTGCTTTTCTTTCCTTTTTTTTTGTAACACTTGGTTTTCTTCACAATTTTAGGCTCTACGCGCGCACATGTCTAGGCCGGCTCGCTTTATTGACATTTGCCAACTGCTTTTTGTGCTTGTGTGCAATGCCTGGTTTCGTCGGATACGTGACGTCGGATTGCATGTAATCCTAGGACAAAAGCAAGGATGGCGACATTATTACTAGGGTTTCCCTTCTCTTTCCCGCGCTGCGCATTGCACATGCACGTGCAGCGGAGAAGGTAAAAAGATTGAAGAAAAGGAGGGCGTACGTGAGGGCTGATCGAAAGTGGGGGGACTCGAGGGAGAGAGAGAGAGAGGGTGGCGGTGAAGGGATGTGGGGGGTAAAAAGCACCACGTGATCTTGGTGGTCTGGCTTCGATCCCTAGAAAGATTTGGAGCATCTTCAAAACAACACCGGCAGTCCATTCCATCCCATGAGACTCCAGCCAAGGACAACACCCTCCCTGCTTCCACATTTCATGTGCATATATATATTTATGAATACATATGCTTAAAGACAATTAAGGACTTTTATGTTGAGAAAAAGTTTATTTATAAAAATAGCATGCATAAGTTGTCGCTAATGATGGGTAATTATTTTCATTTGACATATCCAGACCTTTTTATCGTGACTATAAATTTAACATGGCTTTTTAATTATCATAAATTTAACATGACCTTCGAAGTTACAAAAACGTGATTAATGTTTGGCCTGTGCTACAAAAATAACAACTACTAGTATTCTCATCCATAATCAGAAGATTTGGATCTTTATCCAAATGGTCCTATTCCGGAAAAAAGAAAGAAACAAAGAAATCATGGCTATTCGTTTTAGGGAGAGCAAATATTTTTCGAGGCTTGTCTAGAGAAAATAATGAGATTTCAATATTGATGAGGCACCATGAAATCAATAAGATGAAAGTTTAATGTCCTTTGGGGGATGGGAATATGTTGGTACTAGCTGTCGACGCAATGAGATTTAGATAGGCTAACTAGTGGCTAAAATAATGGTGAGAATAGACCGACTGCTATAGGGGTGTGCAAAAAAACTCGGAACTCGCCCGGACCACCCGGAACCGTCCAAAACCGGTGGTTCTTGAGGGAACTAGTCCAGTTCCCGGTTCCATGGGTGGATCCGCCCACCCGGACCGGACTGATTATATTATAATAATATATTAATTTTAAATATTAAAATAAATTTCAAAATTACTAATTAGCAAATCTAAATTTTAGGGCTCCATCTCCTTTCACGGTTTCCATGTTTTTAAGCTGCATTTCAACAACTCAACAAATGGCTCCTTCAAATGATACTTCCAGGACTCACATAGGACACTATATTAAAGAATATGTGGAGTACTGATGGAATTGTTTCTATAAAAAGAATTCAATAAAGCAAATGTTGTAAGAGATTGAGCACCGTTACTGGATAAAGGAAAAGACGATCTACATATGACAATCATCCAAAACTTTGAACTTAAAGAATATTTTAGATTTCAATTGAAATGATTCAAAAACAAGAAAAAAAACATATTTCTCTTCTTTGGTAGTGTTTTCCAATAAAATAAAGAAAAATGGTATCCTTAATTAAGCCGGTTCGATTTAAAGAAAAATATTACTCTATTTGAAGAGTACTCACGGTGGGATTTGGAAAACAATATTATTATTGGTGAAACCGGTTCCATGGATCCACCGGGAACCAGACCGGACCGGCGGTCCGGTTCCCGGGTGGATCCATGCAACTAACGGGTGGATCCAGGTTCCAATTTTTTGGAACCGGTCCTTAGCGGGCAATTCCCAATCCTAGGCCGGGAACCGTCCACCCGGACCATGCACACCCCTAACTGCTACAGGATTCTAAATTTGTGACAACAGTAAAATATTGTGTTTTGTTCTTGTACATTTTAGAGGTCTTATTAGATTCGTCACAATGGTAAAATGTTAATATTTCTTTTTGATATTCGGTAGATATACGTGAAAAATTGGAGATCCTTTAAAATTAGGGTTGGCTTGATTTGCTCCTTTAAAAGGGCACGTTTTCCTTCAACCGTATATTTTATTGGTGTACTACTAATTATGGGCATTGCTCCCTAAGGTTGAGCAACCAATCTAGTTCTACCTAGGAACTAGACCGATTACTCATGAAAATAGGTTCGATTCCTGATTCCAATGGAAATATGTTTGGTTCCCAATTCCAAATTTTTGGAACTGATAGTGTGCTAGTTTTAGGTTTTGAGTGCTAAACTTACCTAGTCGGGAACTAGTTAGAATTCGTGTTATGAAGTTAGAGCAAGATGATTTATCTAGGTCAAATGAGCTTAGATTTCCTATTGCTTTATATTTCTATTTGTTTTGTATCAATATTTTACTTTGAGTTATTTAGTTGCTTATTTTGTCTTTATTTTTTTAAATGAAGGAAAAAAAAATTGGTTCCTAGGTTGATCTTGAAAGTTGGCCAGATAGACAGGATAGGTTCCAAGATTTGTTATAAGACAAACAAGGTAAATTTCATGTTAAAAATTTTGGAAACAAGTTTTAACCTATAGGTTCCAGATTCCACGTCAAAAACCTACCCACCACAGAAGCGATCACCCCCATCACCCACCAACTTATAAACCACAAATCAAAAGTTTTGATCGAAGGAAGTTAAATGAATGAAAATATATGATGTGTTTGTTTTGGAGAAAACTTTATGACAAAGGAAAATGTTTTCGCTTTTTTAAATAAAGGAATTCATTTTCCTTACTTCAAGCACACATATTTTTTTCGATTGTAAATGGTTTTTCATTGACTAATATTTTCAACAAATCAAATGCACGAAGGTGCAAAAAACTGATTCATGAAAAATTCTTTCATTTAAACAAACACACCCCGAGATTGTTCTATAAATCCAAATTGACAAAAGGACCCATAGAAATTCCTTCATCTAAATCAGAAGTTTGTCCTGTAAATCATCTTCCCCTATTTAAGATAACAAGCAGTGTAAAACATATGAGAAGATCCTATTCAAATTCGCTCAAATTCTCCTTTCGAGAGCTTGACCGCGAATTTCGTATCGGATTTAAAATTTACCGATAACTGGAAGTCTCCTAATTTCTGCGAATTTCTCCTCTCTCTTTTTCTCTCTAGTACATGCCCAATCAATCTCTTTCTCTTTGTTAGGTAAAGAGCCTAACTCCTTCACTATTGCAACATGTGGGGCGGTATCCTCGGTTGCTTTCATGAGGCTTCCAATTTCACTATGTATTCAACCATCAATCATGTCACGACCTACACAAAGCCCAAAAGCACACCAAAAAGTTAAAAAAAAATACTTAAACTTGAGTGACGTGTGGACTGCTTATTGGACGTCGCTTATCGAACTAACAATGATTTCCATAGCGGATATTTTAGCACCTAAGGGCCTGTTTGGTAATCATCTAAATAGTGCCAAATTTTGATTTTTTGTTCACCACGTGAGTGGGAGTAGTTTTGGAACGTAATTGTGTTTGGTAAAATTTTTTTTGTTACCAATTGTGTAAATTTCAATTTTTTTTTTTGTTCCCTAAGTAGATTTGGAACAAAATCAAGAATTAAAAAAAAAATTGATTTTTGTTATGAGAACAAATCCAAGAATCAAACCATATTTCTCTTCTTCTTCTTCTTCTTCTTCATCTACCGCCATCTTGCGGTTGCCGTTCATTGCCATTCGCCGTTCGCCGCCGTCGTCTGCCCGTCGCTGGCAACTGGTCCAGCAAACTCACCGGAGGCTCGCCAGGCTAAGGCAAGGTTCGACGAGCTTGTTGGAGGCAAGCCTAGCCACTGGCGAGGCCCACCGGCCACCGGCGAGGCCGGGCGAGCCTCGCGATTTGGCGAGGCTTGCCTCGCCGGTGGCCGGCGGGCCTCGGCTCGCCTAGCCGCCGATGAGGCTCGGTTGATGAGGGTCGGCCTCGCCGAGGGCCGGCGACGCTCCGGTGAGGTCGCTGGCCCTCGTCTGGCGGGTCGCCGGTCCGGCAACCGGCCACAAGAAGAAGAAGAAGAATAGGAGAGAAAGAAAAAAAAAAAGAAAAGAAAAAAAGTAAAAAAGTAAAAAAAAAAAATTAAAAATTAAAAATTAAAAGAAATTGATTTGGAATAGAATCAATGAGCACGGTATTAAATGCAATTCTATTCCGAATCGAAATTTTGGACGATTCTACCAAACGGTTTAAAATGCTTAGAAATTATTCCCTGGAGCGAAATAAAAAATAATCATTTTTATCGAATTTGTTCTAAAAACGAATCGTTACTAAACACGCTTTAAGTTTAAGGTTTGTGCCACAGATTAGATCTTTGCATGCCGCACATGCACGTCAAAGATTTTAAATTCTCAGTCCACATGACATCAAGAAAAAACAATCGGCTTCGGTGGATGCGGGCTGGCCCCCAACATGCTACACGATAGGTCTTCCCGACCCACGAGATCTCTAGGTCAAAGATCATCTGTGAATTCGAATTTCTCCTACCCGATTTTTTGGAACCCAGCTACCGAGAAAACCATAGTTAATTTTAGAGTTCATTCTCACGCAGATACCCATTTGTATTTCCCGTCGATTTCAAGTACCACGAAATGCCTTGTCCGCATCAAAATCGTTCGGCTTTCGTCCCCACTAAAGATACACATAGGAATGGGCCACCATCGCTCTCCTTTTAATATTATTCCCATCTTCCTTCCAGCTTCCTGATCGTGCATAGCATGGTGCTGTTTCCTTGCTATATTATAATTCCAAATTGATATTTAACTCGAGCAAGTTGGGTATGTGTGTTGCTCGTTCTTGTGCTGATCTATGAATAGCCATGAGTATTTCCTAACTAGTGGGATGCAAGAGAACAAGCGAGGGCAGCATTTTATAGTATAAAGTTCTTGGACCATAGCCTACCTGATGATGACAATCGCCGTAGCTTTTTCGAAGATTTATATCAAACTAATCGGTATGGCCATGACAGTCTGGAACCTTATAATTAAAATTAGACGGTTTCCCTTCTTTTCTAATCCGGCCATGGGGACATCTTAATTGCTTCGTAGAAAAGCGTCCGATAGGTGAAGGGACTCGAAGAGACAAGGAGGGGCTGCCGGTAATTATGGGTTTCTGAATTTTTTTGACTTTTACCCAATTTACATGTAGCCCTTATAATTGGACACTGCACACAAGACCAGATCTTTGAATGAAGAAAAATCTGGTTGATGTTTGCCCTACCCCCATTACCAACTTAAATTCGAAGGCACTGCCTTGACCCATCACAGATCTTCCGATTCCCCCGAAGAAAATCTCAAAAAGATTCGATCAATCCTTATGATGGGTACCTAATTTTGACTATGAATAATCCTCAAATGGCAATCCCAACCTATTTTTTTCTTATTTTACCAACACTTACGTGTATTGAAATCGGCAAATCAATAGTATGTCGGGTCCGTATCATCTGCATTCAAATACGACTCACTTACTTAAAAGCACCGCACTATCGAAGTAATAAATCAAAACGCAAAAAATCAGAATGTTTGCAGTGCAGAATTTTCGAAGATAACAAATCAAGTAGAGTATGAACGAGTCGATCATTTAGAGATCATTTTCAATTTGTCTTTTATTCAATTTTCTTGTGGATAAAATTGTTGTTTTTTACTTTTGACTTTCACCGTAGTAGCTTATCGTATATTTACGATTAGTTTTGTGCCCCAAATTTTGGTGTTCTTACTTAACCATTTTCTCGATAACTTGGAGGTGTGAATTGTGTTGCACGAAGGAAGCTTGACAAGTGTTGACCGACAATTGGCCATCAGATCAAGATCAAACCGTCAAGATAGACTGTGGCGAGGTTGAAAATAGCCCACGAGAATTGAAGGGAAATCTGTGGGGGGGTTTCCGTATAGGAATCTTCGGGATGTTTTACAAAGGCCCGAAAAGCAAAAGCACCAAAAAGTTAATTCTCCCTTCATTGCACATGAAAAACGAGCATGTTTACCACCCGTGGTGGCGGCGTCGTTGGTTGAGCACCGGTTCCTTTCGGGAGAGGTCTTGTGTTCAACTCGCGACGTCATCAAGCGACTTACCCGGGGCAGCAAGAGTAGTGGTGACTCTACTGCTCCTCCAGGGTTTCTTTCTGGCGCGGCGCACGCGGCACTGGCACCAAAAAAAAAAAAAAAAAAAAAAACGAGCATGTTTTTTTATTATTTTCGTATTGGTTATTTCCTTCAATTAATTGCATGGAGAACAGCAAGTCAAGTCGTGAAGCCGGCAAGAAACTCCAGCACTTTGGATCCCTGGTCCGATCCTTTCGCTTCTTTGGAAAAAGGGTAGTCGTATTACAGCGACGAATCTAATAGTCCGACGTCGTTTTCAGCCAAACGTCAAGATTCCCTTGCTGCAGCCCAAGATTTTGCTCCTCTTCTTCCATGCAATTTCCTTCCCAAAACAGGAGACTGTTTCTTGTATTTGTTTCTGTGGTTTTTGGGGGTGACCCCTCCATGGCCTGACGTGTTCCTAGAGCCGACGCCATGTCCGAATCACGAATCTATGGATATGGCATCATCCTTATAGAAATATCGCGCGAGATCACGTGAGATCCACCATCATCTTCAATTGGGATTGAGTTAATCCACGGCGGGGCAAGTCTATACGGATACTCTCGCCGTAATTCCCGAGTAAAATCACAATGGGAGCGAGCGAAATGCCTTACTCTCCAAGCGGTCTCTAGCTAAATCAATGTACGGATCGTTTTAAAGTCTTGTGCACAGACAAATTTGTCATTAGCATCTCTACCACTGACGTTTATTAATCATACCAGAGGCTGAAAACTTTTAGATAATAAGCACGAAGCTCTTGCCGTTTCCCTTCTTTTCAGAAACCACTTTCTCACGTATAATCGCAAGATTCGTTGTACCGTAGGAGTTGATATGGGAAATCCAATCTACCATATCCTAATATAATCGCGATCCTAACTAAATCATTGATGCAAGGACCATCGATGATCCTGTTTCGCATTTTACATACCAATATTTTTAAAACCTTAATTATAGTGCTATAAAGCATACGACAAACATGGAAAATAATAATAATCTGACAAACTTTATTCGTGATACTCGTGGGGTCCTCCCTATGACCCTAATCCTGCCTCTATTCTCCCGCCTAATCCTTATTAATATTTCATAAAAGTGACGTCGTTTTCTTCATTTCATTCGATCTTCCTCTATATATGGAGACCGGGTCCGTCTAAGTGCCACGTGGTATCCATCAACTTTCTCCATCTTCTCTTCCTTTCCCTCCTCATATTCATTTCTTCTCTCCCTCTCCCTCTTCCCTCTCCCCGAAAATGGCAGAGAATTTTCTACTTGTTTCGCAATTCATGGTGATGTTCATCATAACTCGACTGCTCTCGACGGCCGGCAAGGCCAAGCCCCTGGCTCATTCCCTACCTGACAAGCTTGCCGAGAAGCTCCGCACCGACCCCGAGTCAATAAGCGCGGCCTCGGTGGACTTTGGCAACATCGTTCGGGAAACCCCGTTGGCCGTGCTCCACCCGTCGTGCCCCAAGGACATCGCGGCCCTCGTGAGGTCCGCGTACCATGGTGACGGTTCCTCCTTCGCCATCGCAGCCAGAGGGCGGGGCCACTCGATCCGGGGCCAAGCCACGGCCCCGGGTGGGGTCGTGGTGGACATGACATCGCTGGCAAGGCAGCGTGGCGGCGGAGGAGGATCCGCCATTTCCGTGTCATGGAGCAGGCCGCTCGGGTACTATGCCGACGTTGGCGGCGGGCAGCTCTGGAGGGACGTGCTGGAGGAGACGCTGATGCACGGGCTCTCGCCAGTCTCGTGGACGGACTATCTGTACTTAACCGTGGGCGGGACGCTCTCCAACGCTGGCATAAGCGGGCAGACGTTCCGATACGGTCCTCAGATCAGCAATGTGTTTGAAATGGACGTCATTACCGGTACGAACGCCACGACCTCTTCCGAATTTTCCTTTCTTTTCCTCTTTCTTTACTAGCTAAGCTACTACGATATTGAAAGAGTCGTGTGGTAGTTGGCAATAAATACGTTCTCGTTGTAAACTCGTGTTCCGTAGAGGAGTTCCTGCGGGACACGTCAACGTGACAATACGCGTACCTAAACTTGTCTACCGGGCGACGTGGGCGAGATCCCGTCGACCCATTTAAACAATAGTAGAAACCCATTCCGTTGACCGAAAATGCGTTAAGATTGACTCGATTTAGTCGAGAAACTTGAGTCATTGGACTATGCTTTTGAGTCGCCTAGACATTATCACTAGAAGATATATGGACATAGGAAAGAACCCCAGTAATCATATATGAACTCGTAGATAGTGGAGGCACTCAATTTCTTAATTGAAATTTTAGCTATTGTAAAATCTGCGCCTTGCGGTGTACTTACTTAGTTGAGAAACAGTGTTCCTCGGGGTCTTCTAATTTCTAGAAGGTCTTCGCTGCGAATCTGTTGTTTACTTGTCTTTTGCTATGGACTTCGTCGTGGACACGCAGCCCATGTGTGCTTTCCTTAGATCTTCCTGTTATCACTGTTCCTAGATTATATTAGTTGAAGATCTGTAGGCTGACCGGACCAGTCAAAGGGGTCAAATCATGTCTAGGGAGAGAGAGAGACTAATGGAAATTTCCCTCCTCCTTTTTAACAATTGCTTTTTGGAGGACCATTAAGATCTCGTACCGACTGAAAAACGCGCTTCTTGATTTGTTTATGCATGGTCAAGTCGCCAAGCTACAGCTCTTTCTATGTTCTTTCTTGTTTTTTTTTGGTCGGTATGTTCTTTCTTGTTTATGAGGGATTGAACGTCGTTTCTTGGTCTTTTCCTTTGAATTCAGGAACTGGGGAGCTTACGACTTGTTCGCCCGACGAAAACCCGGAGCTGTTTTACTCTGTTCTCGGAGGTCTCGGCCAGTTCGGCATAATAACGAGAGCGAGAATTGCCTTAGATCGAGCTCCGAAGAGAGTATGAACACTAAGACTTGACTATCTTAGAAAATATTTTCTCCAGTCATTTTATAAGATCAAGTCGACTTCTTAATTAAAAAATTGAAGAGTGCTGCTACAAGGATGAAACATACAACATGGATTTCGGAACATATTAAAATGGCTACTTTTGGAATACATTTTTCGCTATTCTATCATTTCAGTTCATTAAAAGCAAATCACTAGCCTCAAAATATTAATTACGTTTTGATAATTTCGACATGCAGGTCAAATGGGTGAGAATGCTTTACAGCGATTTCTCGGATTTTACGAGAGACCAAGAATATTTGATTTCAAAGAACGGAAGGTACGAAGACAACGCATTGGATTATGTAGAAGGGATGCTTCTCATGCACCAAGGTCCGCCGGATAGTTGGAGATCTTCTTTCTTCCCTCTGTCGGACCACCCGCGAATCATATCGCTGTTGAAACAACATAAAATCGTCTACTGCCTTGAAGTAGCGAAATACTACGATGATCTCACCCGGAATACAGTGAACAAGGTATGACTGAATGACCCTTATTGACAAACCCTAGCTATGCTTGCGAGAGAGAGAGAAGCTCTCCCTTCTCGTGTAAACTTGATCATGTTCCTGTAATTGTCGTCTCTAACTTGACTTATTAATCTACTATTCTAGGATGTGGAGAATTTATTCGAAGGATCGAACCATATTCCCGAGTTCGAGTTCCAGAAAGATGTAGCCTATGTTGATTTCCTCGACCGAGTACGAGAAGGAGAGCTGAAACTCACAGAGCAGGGCCTTTGGGACGTTCCTCATCCATGGTTGAACTTATTCGTGCCCAAATCTCGCATTGCTGATTTCAATGACGGTGTCTTCAAGGACATCATCCTCAAAAGGAACATAACGACCGGACCTATCCTCATTTATCCCATGAATCGAAACAAGTAAGTCCCCTCTAGCTACCAATTTATTGTCTTGCTTAAGTAACATAAAACGTCTAACAACAACGCGGGATACAAGAGGATGAAACTAATCAATCAATGAATTCTGCAGGTGGGACGATCAGATGTCCGTGGTGGTGCCAGACGAAGATGTTTTCTACACCGTAGGGTTTTTGCATTCAAGCGGGTTCGATGATTGGCAACAATTTGATCTTCAAAATAAGGAGTTGCTGAGTTTCTGTGAAGATGCTGGCATCGAGCTTAAACGCTATCTTCCGAGTTTTGGCAATGAACAAGAATGGATGAGACATTTCGGGTCGAAATGGAGGAGGTTCCGTCAGAGAAAAGCCCGGTTCGATCCAAAGATGATATTTTCTCCTGGGCAGAAAATATTCAATCGCAACCAGAGCGTATAGATTCGTTCGTTGCTGCGGTTTGGGGTTTCATAGGATAGTCATCTTTCCTTTCTCTTATCATGCCGATTCTTTTCGAAATTGTACCATCTCACCTTGTTTAATGAGTCAACTAGTCGTACTATGAGATGTATTTGTCTTTGTACACATTTATTACGGACGCTAGTGAAGAGATCCATTTGATTTTTGTACAAATTGTTCAATATAGACAAATCTTCGAAAGATTTGCCACAACATATAACTTCTACGATCTTAAACGTAACTTCTTCCCATCATGCGCAATCGCGATGGTTCCTATATAAAAACAGTGTTTTTTTTTCCTTTTAGTTCTTGCTCGAACAACATGACCTGAAACAGAAAGTTTCTGATATTCAACCCCTAATTTTCACATGAACGAGCTTCGATAAGATGTATTTGCCTATACGATGGACTAAGTCGCATATGCTTATTCTAAACTCATGCGAAAGTCATTCAATGTGTCTTTCATACTCGAGAAGTATATTGTCTTTCATCCAAGAACTTTATACAACTCCAGTGGACAACGGGGACTAAGCATACATCCTTTTTCAGTCTCTCGGTGCCACCGATCAGTGAATGTCACTAGGATGCCTCATTGTGTATTTGCAAACATCAGGTGAAAATCCCTACAAAACCCTATACTCATCTTCCTTCCTCACCCACGACTGGGTGCTGCCGGCTCCCATCCACCACTACCCCGTCGCCGCCGCCCAGCACCGCCTTTGGCATCACCACCGCACCGTCTCCTCGACCTGCCATCATCATGCCCGTGCAGATGACGAGGAGCTTGCACGTTGTCGGAACAATCAGATTCCCATTCACATACTGCAGCTCACTTACTCCATTCCAAGTGGAAATGGCCCTAATTTTGGAACTTTTCCTTTGATTTGGTGGGGTGAGGAAGCAAATTAAATGGACGTGCGACGCAATTTCGCGAGCAAGGCGGCCGATGGAGCCACCATGGGAGACATCGCATTATAAACATGATTAACATGTTTTTACTTCTAGAAAGAGTGCCGCATGGACAGAAATTTTGTTTCTATGACACCACTTGCTAAAAAATATAAAAAAGGAGAAAGAAAAAAGAGCCTCCAAAAAGATGGAATAATTGATGTCGGTGCTAGATATAGCTAGGTTATAAGGAGGTGCGCATTGATCGAGCACCTCGCTTTTCAAAATAAAAAATCCTCAATTCCTACTAATTATGGGCTAAACAATAGCAGAATGATTAGCATTACCTAGGATGAGCTAAAGGTGGCCTAGGAATATCAGCTTTTGAAAGTTTAATTGAGAACCCGATAATCCTTAGCAAAAGGTGGAACCAAAACTAACAGTAGGAAATTAAGTAGGAATTTAATGATGGTGACAAGAAAAGGACTCTCATAGGAGGCCTTGGGTGGGCCCAATTGCATCCAATTTTTCAATGTGTATCGAATGTTGGAACTCCTAATCGCAGCTTTTGTTGGAAACGAGGGAACATCAAAGAGCCACCTTGCCCCATCATCTTTGACTTTTCTTCGTGTTCCGACCTGATTTTCTTTTTAAATGTGATCTTTTATCCGATAACAGCTATTCTTCCATTAGGAATCTTGGGCACATGCTACATAAGGCCCACATGTAGATCTCTTGCAATCGTGACAAGAGAAGAATAGTTACTAATGATAAAGAGGGTTTTTTTTTTGGTCGGTATGATAAAGAGGGTTTGAGAGGGGCACTAAGGGTTGGGAATTTTTCTCTTGGAATGTTCCTCTAGGCCCGACAGAATTTGAGTATGAATATCACCTGTTGGCCGAAATCAAAGATTAAGTTACCACTTGAAGGTTTATATGCAACAAGATAGCCTTCACAATTCACATCTAAAAGACATATTGTGTTCTAAATTTCTAGAAGTTTGCTTAAACTCTGTGATGATCTAAGTAAATTATAAGTGGAAATAGTGATGTTCTTTAGAATTAAATTATTTAATTCGTAATGTTTGCATGAACATTTAGGGAGAGGCCATTATCTCCTTGAGGAGGATATCATCATGGAATGTGATTTGAGAATTATTATTACAGGGAAAATAACAAAAAACTTTTTCATAAAATATTAATATTTTAAACCAATTTGTTTTTTTAATTTTGGCGATTTTGCTGATGTGGAGGTCGGTTTTCGGCGTGCACAACCAACGCACATAAACAACTAATAATATATTAATATTTTTACGAATTTTTTCTTTTTATGAATGTCGCTAACCTAAAATTAGGCTAATGGATTGCTAGAGCTTAGACTTAGCTCGAGCTCTCCTAAGCCCATACCAACTCGCAACGTAAATTCAAATATCTAGCATGCAAAAAGGAATTGCCACTAATCAGTTTATGGTAGGTCAATTAGACACCTAAGTAAAATAATGGAAGAATTATTTCATTTCTACGAACCAGAGATTTTGGGTATGGGGACTTGGTTACACTAGACTTTCTTAGTGCCTTTTCGGTACCTTTCTCTTTTATTTAGAAAAAAATGTTTTATAGGCAGCTTGAATTGATTTTAATTCACTTCCCTAACATGTGAAGTGATCATACGGGTGCGCAAACCACCAATTTAACACCCAAGAAAGCAAATAAAAATGCAGGACTTACCTCATAACAACGAAATCATCTGCAGTGTTAGATCAGAATTCACATAAGTAATCCTAGATATGATTTCTAATTAACAAGCAATCACTCAATTTTTGCTTTCGCTTTTTAACGAGAATATAGTCCATATGCAATGCAATGCTTCTAATCTAATATGAAATAATATGGCATGGCAAAATGTCCTAAACTATATGAATGAGTAAAAAAACTAATGATTTTTTTAATGAACATGCAATGATTAAATATGCAATCTAAATTAACCAAAATGACCTAATTCTAACGACGGGCAATTTCTAATTAAATGAATCTAGTAATCACTAAATGACATGCATTTCATGAACCTAATTCTATATGATGTGCACATGATCTTTTATCCTAAAAAAACATGCAATCTATTCTAGAAATTGAAACTAATTTAACCTAAGACAAATTTTATTTTTTTCATGAAATTCGAAATTAAGAAAAATGCAAAAATTAAATAACTATCTAGATTGAGATTCTATCTAGCTTATATTAAGGATCGAGTCGACTAAATCCTAATTTAAACTAAGATATTATCTTAACCTAGTAGACTCTAACCTAGGATGCAAAAATCAATCTAAACTTAGAATGCAACATGCAATTTATTCTAATATGCCATGACGTACAAAGAATGCCCCAATTCTAATTTTTTCTTTTATGAAATTCGAAATTAAAACTAACACATAATTAAACATGCAATTCAAATAAAAAAAACTAATATCCTAAATGAATGCACTTTTTTTGTTTTCTTTTTCATGATTCAAAATAAAATCCATATTCTAAACATGCAAGATAATTAAAAAAACAAACCTAATCCTAATTCAAACTTTTTTTGGATTTTTTTTTCCTTTTTACGAAAATAAAATTGATTCAACCCACACGATAGCAAATCGAAGCAAGATAAGATCGATATCCATAAAAAAAAAAATAATAATAAAAATAAAAAAAAAAAAAAAAAATTTGACGAACCATATTTTGCGCATGAGATCGGGTTGGCCAAATTTAAACAAAATCACGAATCGAATCTCGCACGTGAGATCGGATTGGCGATTTTTCCGTGCGATTGTGAGTTAGATTTCGGGCGCGAAAATCGGACTATCAATCATATGCGCGTTATGAAATTGGGAAAATTTCCTTTTATAAGACTACTCGGCAGGCTATGGATACCTCAAAGATATCGAGAATTTCCATCATGTGCATCAACGAACATATCAAATAAGGAAACAAAATTTTTGAAAATCAAAATAGATAAAATTTTTTACCTATTTCGAATTTCAGCTTCCGAATTTACGACTTGCGATTGGCGAATGATGGATGGGCGGTTCATAGTGAGGCTAGCCGATGGGTCTCTCAGTGATGCTTACGATCGACAAACCTACAAAACAAAAACTTCACGGGATGCTTGGTTCTCTCGACAAGGCCGTGAAGGGCGCCAAGGAAACGTTGACCAATGTCAAACTTTGCTAACTCCCAAACCCTTTGTCTGCATCCTCCAAGTCTTGTAACAATAGTCTTTGATTTTCAAACTTTGACCCTCTAAACCCCACGATCAAAGTTTCCACTGGTCTTTCCTTGATGGCTCCATGTGTATCACGCCATGTTCGTGTGTCGTGAAGTCAGGAAGTAGGACCACCTGCATACGTGAGAGCGTGCTGTTGATACGACTTGGAGAACAGGAGCACACCATGTACGTTTCTTCGCGTATCACTCACGAACAGTTACGACATAAAGTGCTCGGCGATCTTCAGCGAGGTAGCAACTTCTCAGCTTCGTAAGGCAGCACTAATTTGCAGCGAGGATTCTGGTGCAGCAGCTCGTCCCGGTGGTGGTCTCGCAATGTGGGGCAGCGTTGCGAGCATGAGAGCGTGGCGATGTGGCTGGCGAGCCTCACATGGAAAGGGACTCTCGGCCAAACTTGGCGGATCTCTCTCTCTTATCTATCTCACGTGTGTTCTCTTGGCCGTATGTATCAATGTTTGGCCCCTCAAAACCATACGTTTTACTTTTTATAGTATGATTAGGGTTTTTAATTTTTCAAAATCAATATCCACAAAGATCTTTTTTTTCAAACGCATATTCACTTTTCCGAACACAATATTTGTTTCATATCTGCCATATCCAAAAAAGTTCATATCTCAGAAAAATTTTAAAATTTTATTTTCCCACGAGATAATTTTCAATTATTAAAAAACGTGGGCTTGCCAACCTGCTTCGCTTCGTGGGCATGGTCCATCTAATATGAACCTATCCGCCACCGATCCAACAAAATGCGAGACAATGCAAATAAAAAATAAATGCACCTAAATCTATATGCTATGCAAAATTTTTTAGAAATAAAATTAACCCCTAATAAATGACTAAACGGGTCGCCAAAATTTAGGTGTCAACAACGAATTTTTCCTTTTTCCTATTGAGGTCATGCCTTGTCTAGCCCCTATGAGGCTCGAGCTCTTTCCAAGGACCATGGAGGTGGCCTTGCACTAGGATGGGGAGGTCGAGCCTCACTCGGCCACTCGAAGGCTATCGCGGCCTCTAGCAAGGCTTAGCCATCACCATATTCGAAGAGGGCCAATGCAAGGTCGCCCTTGGCAAGCTAGCCAGAAGATGGGTGAGCCTCACCAGTGATTGGCGAGGATCGCCCAATCCTAGCCTCTAGTCGATTTCCGAGGTCCGATGGTCAATTGGAGAAAGAAGGAAGGGAAGGGGGGAACAAAGAGAGAGAAAGAAAAGAGAAAAAAATATAATAAATAAAAATTAGAAAAAAATATTAAAAATATCATTAAAAGTTGTCAATGTCAAGTCACCGTCAACAAAATTTAGTTAAAATTAGCTAGAAGGACTTTTAAAAAGATTTGTGATTGGCATTATTTTAAATTTAAAACTAAATTGACACCATTAAAATATTTAGAACTAAATTGGTATTGATGTAATAGGTTTATGACTTTTCTAAGACTTTTCCCAATTTTAACACAATGACCAAAATTGTACTTCTATTTTAAAAACTATAAGTGCCTCAATTCAGTTAATATGCATGTGTGTTTATAAAATTGTCATTTCTCTTTTAAAAAATGCCTTCTTAATCTTCTCACATCCATTCTCTAATCAACAAAGTTCAAACCCCAGCCCATTCTCAAGAATTTTTTGGGGGTATTCTTGGTCTACATTATACCCACTTTACATGAGTAGTTAGATCATGTAGGCTTTACATTAGTCCTACCTAATCTATCGATTTATCTAAAGTAGATTAAAGGTTGGGAATACCTAATTTATCAATTCGCTAAGTTAAGGAAATTATAATTTTGAAAATGAAAAAATTATCGTATGGCGATCAATTCAATCATAAACATTTCAGTTGTATTATTTTAATCTTAACTATCTTGATGGCTTACCAATTTAGTTATTATTGGCAAAAATCACCAGTGTGGATGTAGTTATTTTACATAGTATGGCCAACTCTGTTATTGATAATTTTTGCAATTTTTAAATTTTATGAATTTTTATTTATTTATTTTTTCTTTTAATTTTTTTTTTATTGTTAACTACCAATGGGGTTGCCAACCCTTGGTCTCCCGGTAGTTAACATAAAAAATAAAATAAATAATTAAAAAAATTACCTATGTTAGCACTAATTATGTCATGTAGGATTATATTAGCATCTACGTCAACGATTTTCGAACAAAATCGGTCCTAATGACTAAATTGACAAATTATCAAAATGTTTAATAATAAACTGGTACAATTGAAAGGTTAAAAATTAATTTGGTTGTCGTATACTAGATTTAGGACTTTTTGAATAATTTTCACATTTTCAAAAGGGTTAAAAGCACGAAATATCCCAAAGTGATACATTTATAATAATACCAAAATCCCAAACTGGTACATTTATGATAAATTTACATTATACTATCCAATATTTATTGGATATTCTACTTTTCTATATTCAATATTCAATTCATATGAATCCATATTCATCATATTAATCTAATTTACATTTATGAATGACAAACCACAAATTTGTAACAAATAAAGGGTAAAACCCAAAATTAGTACACTTGTCAATTATCACGTGTCATCTAACTCATCAATTTGACTGTAAAATTTAACAAAAACTAACAAGGTAAATTTGTCATAAATGTATCAATTTGAGATTTTTTATAATAATAAAAATAAATTTAGGTAAATTTTTCATAAATGTGTTAGTTTAGAATTTTTCATGGTATTATCCTTTTTTAAAACTATAAGTACATAAACACTCGGTGAAGCTACACACTTATTTGCAAGATTTTCATTTCTCCTTCAATTAAAGCCCTCTCAAGCTTCTCAAACCTAGTCACGTCCATATCCTAATCAACAAAATACAAATGCTAGCCCCTTCTTAGGAGCACTTTCAGGTACTCCCAACCTATATTGGCCCAATTCACATGAGCCTCTAAATCATGTAGGCATCATGTCAGTCCCACATAATTTAACAGCTAATGTGAAGTGGGCTAATAAAATTCTAAGAGTCCCTAATTATTTTCCCTTTCTTTGCTGCGGCAACCCTCATCCCTGGCCCGCCAAGGTCTTTGACCAATTGCCTGGCCTCCTATGCCACTATAAGGCTGCTTGACACAAATTCGTCATTGTAGCTCTGTTATCCTGTTCTATTTTCTCCTCGACTCACCCATGGAGGTGTAGTTGCACCTAGTGGACTCAATCCAAGCTCACCCGTGGTGAAGTATTCTTTTATTCCACGTACTTTTTATTTTATTTTCTTTTCTTAATGAATGATGTTGGGATTAGGATCATCATCTAATTGCTAGCTCAGAATACATGCTTATGTAGAGAAATGCAATGTGAATTGAGTTTACGGTTAGGTGAAGATCCGTGTTCAATCTGTAACTTATTCATTATCTCCAATCAAGTTCTTGAACTTTTAATTTGCCCAATCAGGTCCTAGTGGGCATGTTACTTTAATCTCTTCTTAAGTAAAACAGTATTATTTTTGTAAAATTTTTTCCTGTTATATCTCGAAAACATTGGTATGCAGCGACACGTTCTGAATGTTTCGCATGGGCTTGACCCGGCCCAATCCAACTACTTCGAGCCCCTGCAAACGAAAGCCCAAGTCAAAGCCTTTTGCATTTTAGGCCCATCAATGGTTCCTCCGTCCCGTTGGATCTTCTTCATCGCTTATCCAAAAAATGCAGAGGCTTTTCCGTCGCGATTACGAAAATGCCCGCGGTCCATCGGAGCTGAGCTATGGCGCTGGCACCATTCCCACCGCCGAACCGCTCCGTTCCTCCCGCTCGCGCCCTCGCTCCGTCTCCTCCTCCTCGGCTCCTCCTCCTCCTCCGGAGAAGCAGCGGCTCCGGCGCCGTCCGGTTCGGAGCCCGCTGCTCGCGCCGGTCGGTTCACTTCGAGGCCCAACCGGCCGGGGTCCCGCTCGATGCGGACGCGGGGAGGAAGAAGCGGAAGCCGAAGCCGAGCTTCTTCGAGCAAATCCGCGGCAAGTGGGCGAGCAAGACCGGTTCGGCCCGGGAGAGGTTCCCTTGGCAGGTGGAGGAGCGAGAGCCGCCGCGAGGACGGTGCGAGGGCGAGGGGTTGGCGAGCCGGGAAGTGTCCGATGAAGCTGTCGAGACGTCATCGGAGAAGGAGCGTGATGTTGATTCGCCGGGGACAGATGGCGGCGTCGTGGTGCGTGCCGTTTCGGTTAATCAGTCTACGTTGCCTCCCTGGGCGGTTCACGGATGTAAACCCTCCCCAAAACCCGTCCGTAGCGATGAAAGCGACGCTTCGCGATTAGGCTCAGGAGGAGAGGAAATTGAGGAGGTTAGGGAGCGTTTGGATGAAGGCAATGTCGTTGGAGCTGGCAATTCGATTGGTGAAGTTGATCTTGGCGGGGAGTTCGATACGGAAGATGATGAATGGGAGAAACTGTCCGCAGTTCCTCGAAAAGGTGAAAATTTATCACTCGCCTTTGGAGGATTGAGAGTGAGTGACGTTTTGTCAGATGAGGAGGATCATCAGGCGAATGTTGAGTTGGAGAAGCTTGACGTTTCTGGTGAGAGTGGTGATAAAGGTTCAGTGGCCTTACCTTGGAAGAGAGAAGAAGATGGGAGGAGGAAGCATGTGGATTTGGCGGAGAGAGTAATTCCACAACATGAGCTCAGGAGGCTCAGGAAAATTGCTCTCAGGATGGTGGAGAGGATGAAAGTTGGGGATGCAGGGATTACCCAGGCTTTGGTGGATTCTATACATGAGAAGTGGAGAGAGGATGAAGTGGTGAAGTTGAAGTTTGAAGGTCCCCAGTCACTTAACATGAAAAGAACCCATGAAACTTTGGAGGTTAGTGCTGGTATCTTCTTTGCTTATGGATAAGTAAGTAAATGGAGGTTGAATCTTGATGAGCCCGGAACTTTCATGAGTTTGCTGATTGCTTGCGTGCATTTTAAGTGCCGTATTTGACATCTGGAATGGATATAAAATCATGACTTCAAAGATGTAATCGCTTGAATATATCTCGGTTGGCGTTGGAGACTTGAGAGTCTTTATTTTAATCATGAATCATTGATGCACTGAGATAATGAGCCTCTAATACACTTGCCTTGTCAGAGTAGGACTGGAGGCTTTGTTATATGGAGATCTGGAAGTTCAGTGGTGTTGTACCGAGGGATGGCCTATACGCTTCCTTGTGTCCAATCATACAACGAAAAAATACAGACCAGTGTAAGTTCTCTGAAAAATGAGGACATAGCCAGCGATGTTTTTCATAGCGAAGGAGGCCGGATTTTATGTGGTTCTGCAGAATATATGGAGGATCTGTCTAAGGAAAAACGCATGGATATGAATGATCCTAACGGTTTATTAGATGAGTTGGGTCCACGGTTCAAGGATTGGTCAGGCTGTGAGCCAGTTCCAGTTGATGCTGACTTGCTCCCTTCAGAGGTTCCTGGATATAAACCTCCATTTAGGCTTCTTCCTTATGGGGTTAGACATTGTCTGAGAAACAAAGAGATGACCAGGTTTCGTAGACTCGCAAGAACGATGCCTCCACATTTTGCCCTGGGTATGTGTGCATCAATGGCAATAAAGTTTGTGCTTTTCTGCCATTGCTGGTTAATGGCTGACAAACTGGTTTGATTATACTATGTCTCAAAATTGTTCTAAACTAATCCTACTTTTTTTGTAGGAAGAAACAGAAAGCTGCAAGGTCTTGCTGAGGCCATGGTAAAGTTGTGGGCGAGCAGTGCTATTGCAAAAATAGCAATTAAACGTGGCGTGCTAAATACTTGCAATGATAGAATGGCTGAGGAACTGAAGGTTGGACAATCTACATATGTTGACTTTTTAGCATATATGTATGAGCTAATTATTGTTGAAAATGGGTGTTCTATTGCTTTCATCGAGCACAGAACCTTTCAGAGTCTGTACTTTATTTGATTTGCCTGACGGAAAGAATTTCCAACTATTTGCCATAGAGTGGTAGTTTGACTAAATCATTATCCTTCAAGCCCACAGTACAATGCTGAATTTTCTATTTCATCACTGACCATGGAATTTATAATTGTTATCATAATGGTAAATTCAGCCAAGGTTAGTATGTCACCATTCTGGGACATACTTGTGTAGTGTTGATTGGTTATGCAATTCTTATCTCTCCGAGCATTTTGTTCCAATCTTAATGTTCTAGCATTATGATAATATCAACTTCTGTTTAGTGTTGCATATTCCGTCCTTTTTCTTTAGGTAAGGAAAATTTGGTGCTCTCGTTATTGATTTGCGTCATTTTGAATGCAGAATTTAACTGGGGGAACACTACTTTCTAGGAACAAAGATTATATTGTTTTTTACAGGGGCAATGACTTCTTGCCTCCTGTGGTGGTAGAAGCACTGAAAGAGAGAGAAAAACTAACAGATGTCCAGGCAAATGAGGAAGACCAAGCACGTCAGAGGGCCTCAGCTGCAATTGAATCAAAATTAAAAGCTTCTAAAAGCCCACTTGTTGCTGGTACTCTTACTGAAACTCTGGCTGCCACCTCTCGGTGGGGGAATGAAATAAGTAGCAAAGATGTTGAGCAAATGCGTAGAGATGAATCACTCAATAAGCACGCTGCACTCTTGAAATATCTTGAGAAGAAACTTGCTCTTGTAAGTTACGAAATTGAACAAACTTATGCTATAAAATTCTGCTCCATTTCCTTACTTATTTATCACATTTTCCATTTATTTTTTTCTCTTCTTTCCAGGCAAAAGGGAAGGTCAAAAGGGCTGAGAAAGCTCTAGCAAAAGTGCAGGAGAATCTTAGACCAGCAGACCTTCCAGTTGATCTGGAAACCATAAGTGATGAGGAGAGATCTTTACTTCGTAAGATTGGTCTGAGTATGAAGCCCTTCCTGCTTATCGGTAAGAATAGCTGGTTTGCCTCTTGATTGAACAATGTAAAAAAGTCAGCTTTCATGACTAGCTTTTCATCTTCTGTTTGGTTTAATCCAGGAAGGCGTGACATTTTTGATGGTACCATAGAGAACATGCACTTGCATTGGAAGTATCGCGAGTTGGTGAAACTAATAGTGAGGGGAAAAAGTTTTGCACAAGTGAAGCATCTTGCAGTTTCTTTAGAGGCTGAAAGTGGTGGAGTGCTGGTATCCTTAGATAAGACTATGAAAGGCTATGCTATCATCGTTTATCGTGGGAAGAATTATCAAAGGCCTCATGCAGTGAGACCCAGAAATTTGCTGACTAGAAGGCAGGCATTGGCTCGCTCTATTGAACTTCAGAGACGTGAGGTGAAACTGATTGAGAAACTATTCTTAATCCCTTATCCTTAAGCTTGTCACAATGCTTGTCCTATTCTATGTTATTAAATTTTCTTTTACTGCAGGCACTTAAGCATCATATTTCAGACTTGCAGGGAGCGGATTGAGCTACTAAAATACGAACTTGTATGAGCTCTTGCCTTTTAGAAATTTGATGAGACAAAAAACTGGCATTTATTTCAGTAATGCATTCTCTTCCTCCTTCACAGGAAGATATGAGAGTAAACAACCAAATTGATGAAGAAAAAATTTCTAGATCATTTAATGCCGGAGCGACGATAGATGACACATTTGAGGTATCTGTCTCTCATCCTTTGGAGTACATTTGCTCCTCTACGTGTAGAATCAGCATGTATCTTGAGGCAATAAACCTTAAATGGCTTACTTTTATATTAACTTGTAGAATGTTGCTATCTGAACTTAGATTCATTTTTCTTTTCTTTGGTAGCAATACTCTCTAAAGGTGATGTCCTAATGCATGGTTTAGTTGTTTGGCTTTACTTCTATCTGGATGACATTTGGTGGAAATTTGCAAGATCTTTCCGTCACAACAATCCTTAGTAATTTCTAGCATAACCTTCGTATGATTGATACCTTTTCTATAATTCCAATCAGGATGAAGGAGAGGAGGCATATCTTAAAGTTTATGACAGTGGTGTGGAGGACACTTGAAGGAATTAAGAAGCTCGTTCATGAAAAAAAAATTTGGTAATTTTTACTGCTAGTTATACCTTCCCCTCTTTGCAAATTGTCCGAGGAAACTAGCTCAGAAGAAGTTGAGATATTATTGAATCAGAAATATGTCTCAAACATAGTTGGTCACCTTTTTTTATCATTTTGGCTGTAGAATATAGTTGGTCAGTTCATCACTGAGGTTCTGATGGAACGTTCGCCTTGGCATAGCTTCCTTGCTTGATTAGGCAAGCAATACATATTATATGCACTCGTCTTCACTTACTTACATAGCTTCCTTGCTTGATTAGGCAAGCAACATATCATATGCACTTGTCTTCACTTAGGTTCATTATGCTATGGAACATTAAGTTTCTAATTCCTGCATCATCGATCAAGAGTCAGGCAATATGTTGCTTTCACACGGGTATTTGGTTTAGTCGTGCCTTCGCTACAGTGATAATTGATGTTTGCAAATGAGTTAGCTTCTTTATTTTTCTTCTAATTCCATCATCCTCGCAGATTGTCCAGGCACCCCTGCTTGTGGTCGGAAGCAGATTTCTTGGATGTTGTGAACCATTTTTGACCTGAGAGGAGTCTTTCTAATCACATGTAAGAAGAAAATTGAAATGCAAGGCGGGTGTGTCTTGTGAAAACTACCCAGCATTCGTCTCAGCTAATGGCAG
Source organism: Eucalyptus marginata (assembly GCA_014182565.1). NCBI lineage: Eukaryota > Viridiplantae > Streptophyta > Magnoliopsida > Myrtales > Myrtaceae > Eucalyptus > Eucalyptus marginata. Next base: position 7,919,955 of record CM024587.1, on the reverse strand, counting down.
TGAAAGAACATCGATGGTTGAGACAACATTGCACAGATTCACAATCTCCCAAAGTGCATATGGTGTTACGAGAGACTTGATAGAAGAAGATGGGTCCTGTAGTGACTCATGAGATAACAGTAGGTGGTCTGAGATGCTGTTGCAGTTGTTCACAACCTGGCAGGTGCATTTTTTCAATGAGAACGTACACAGAAGAAACCGGGGCATTGGCTCTCTCACCTAAAAAAACTGCCTGCTCGCGGTTTCAGCTCATATTTTGCTATTAGTTCTACATTATTGTAGTAGGTAACTTGAAACTCCGCCGCAGGGGTGTCTGTAAGTTCAAATTAGTGTAGGGATGCATGAAATAAAGCCTTTGTAATTGCACGAGTGAGGTAAGACATGGAACTTCGCCAAGTCACGTGCGTCATAAACTCGTAATCACTGTTGCGCATCTCAGATCACAATCAGGAATAAGTCGAAAGCCTCCTACAGGAACGGCTTCGCTATCTTGTTCATGACGTGAGTGTGAAGATCATCCGTATCCGACGGTCAGGCACGAGGGAGGACGTCGCTACTGGCTAGGTTACTGAAAGTCCTTCAATGCTTGCTTTATGAAAGTCAATACATTAGAGGCCCATTCTGCCTAATGTGAGGTATATCCATGATTGGCTCCTTCGACAATCTGCAGCTTGTGGTTGGGTATGATTTTGGCGAACTCTTGCGCATCTGATACCGGGATGATTTTATCAGCAGGTCCATGAACTGTCAAAATCCTGTATCAAAAATTTCAGTAATCACACAGTAGAGAGATTAATCTGCTTTTTCCGGCTTATAAACAAGTGCAAATGCGAAATAAACTTGGGACATATTGTCTACCACCCCTTTGTGGCTGAGCTTCGAAACTTAAATGAGAACACTTGAAAATAACTCGAGTTACTTCATAGCTTTACATCCTGGGATAAGACCAGAAGGACCGCAATAACAACCTATAATGGCTCTCGATAACCAAATAAAACAGTAAAAAATCAGAAGCTTCATCTTCACAGATTAAATTAGTTCGTCGTCCTTCTACTAGGACGAACTCGTAGCAAGGATTCACCAAAAACTGTCATCAGACATCGATAGATATTATGAGAAGGTTATCGGAAGAGCAGCACTTCGTCATGCACCATCTAGGAAGTAATACCTGCAACTTTTGTCATCTGAAGACACCGATATCTATTAATATCTTTTCTTAGAATGCTGTTGTTAAATAGTTATCTATCTAACTATTTCGTAAACTCTTCGTGCATATCGGTGTTTAAGCGATCCATCAGAGATTCGTGTGCCATGCGATAGCTAATGGTTCCTGCAAAATGCAGAGACAGAATACAGAAGAATCTGCTGTGATTCCTTGCCCCCACATAACTTCAGGGATGAATAAGCCACGCATCATTCTTACCAGCAAGATAGCCAAAAATTTAAAATAATTGTCTTCTCCTCATCAAATTAAGGATTACATTTTCTAAATGCCAAAAGGAAAGTAGGTTCTGCTTCATTTGCGATTCATATCACTTCTGAATAAAGGCAACGGAGAAAGAACCAACAAACTAGACCCCATCCTCTGTGGGAAAAACCAGGGTTCACCAAAATATTCACTCAAACAGCAGCAAACCGAAAAGTTTACATGCACTGCATTCCAATTCGCGGTTCCCCAGCGATGCTAGATTTGGTGTTCCGAGCATTCCAGATGAAATAAAGAATTTAGGGATGCAATAATCTGTTGATCCATACTTTACATAGATCTTTTTTTTTTTTCTTTTTTCTTTTTCTCTTTTTTACCAACTGCATACTTTTTATGATTGATGTGCTCTAAATGCAGACTATATATGATTTGACTGAATAGGGACAATATCTGTTGGGATATAATACGCGGAAACAACAGGATCTTGCAATTTACGTCAACATGAAATCACCAGAAAAATAAACGAGAAAAATAAGGACACCAGAAATTTACGTGGTTTGGTCCGAGTATTAGTAGCTACGTTCACGGGAGCGGCGACAAATAATTCATTATAATCTAAGAATCAGAGTTTATAATCACTCACACGCTCAAGTGTTTTCCACACCTAGATTTAATCCAAAATCTAGATTTAACCCAAAACCTAAAGTGTTTATAAATAAACAATTCACTTGGGTATAAACTCACAGCACAAAATTACCACGTGACGAAACGCTCTACGTACAGTTTCGTGAGTTCTTCGCGCGACTTGCGGCTTCAAAGGTCACGGACGCACGGCTACGTAGGGTTTCTTTCGCAGAGGCTTCGACAGCTCCTTACGTAGGCTTGGGCGGCTACCAACCGAAGAAAAAAAAGACCAGCACACGTATTTCCTTTTATACGTGCGCCCAGCAAGTCAACTTTGACCTAAATTGCAAGATCATATCGTTTCCGCGTATTATATCTCAACAATATCAATCCATTAATTGTGCTCTAAATGAATAGCATGTTTCTTAAACTACTGGAGCTCAATCTTTAAATATGTTCAGTGATCGGGGTTTGAATTTCGTTCTGGGAAAGCATTCCGAAGAAATCAAACCCCTTCGTACGGCATTCCATAAAAGTAGAGTTCCCCATCCCCCTCTTCGTCCTGCATGTCAAAACTGTGAAATAGGTAACACTGGGAAAAACTACTGGAAAGAAAGAGTGCCACTTGTTTCCTTCCAGAAAAGAAACAAACATAGAAGCATCAATTTTAATGAATACTTTATTTCCTCTTAACATCAATGAACCCATCCTCCTTAATTCTTTGTATATAACCATTGCCCAGGCCATCTTCAGTGCCCCTCTTCAAATCATCACGGGCAGAGATACTGACCACGGTATGTATATCATGATACTTAGAAGCATACAAAAGAACCACACCAGCAGATCATCCAGACAACCCTACTTATGGTTCGAAGCGGACTCCTTGGTCAGTAGGTCACGAAACATATTCGATTTGAGGAGTCTTTCTAATTACCTGTAGGAAGGAACACGAGATGCAAGGTGCATGAAAAAACACACAGCATTTGTCCCAACTAATGACAGTGAAAGAACATCAACGATTGAAACAGCGCTGCACCGATTCACAATCTCTCGAAGTGAGTATGGTGACACGAGAGACTTGATAGGAGAGACTGGTCCCGTGGTGGCTTATGAGACAACAGCAGGTGGTCCGAGATGCCATTGCATTTGTTCACATCCGCAAAGTGCACATTTCCGATCAGAGCATTCGCAGAAGAAACCAGCGCATTGGCTCTCTCACATCAAAAAACAGCCCACTGGCAGTTCCAGCTAAATTTTTCTTCATTAAATCTAGGCTATTGTAGTAGATAACTTAAAACTCAGCTACAAGAGTATCCATTAGTATAGATTACTGTAGGGATGCGTGAAATTAAGCCTTTGTGGATGCACAAATGAGGTTACGCATCTATGTAACTAAGTCATGTGTGTCCTAAGCGCGTGTTGCTGATGTGCATAATGTTGGCAGCTGACACGATAGATGTAGCAATGCCAGAGTCCAACACAAGTACCTCAAGCCAGTACTTCATACTGGATGCAATGACATACCATTTTAAGTTGATGCCTTTCTCAAAGGCTTCGGCTGCCACAGCAAATATACTCAAATTTAACATAATGAGAGTACTTACTAAATGATATGGGCCTTCCACAGACCACCTTTAATAGTGCATTGTCACCATTACGTAACAGCTTTTGCAAAATCTAAGGCTACACTGTGGATTAAATATGTAACATGGAAAAAGAAAACACTTGCATAGCTAAGCTAGGACAATCTTTAATAGTTTCAAATTATCAGTTTAAATAGAGACAAATCAACCTTAGAAGAATGGTCAATTCATAGTACAACTAATGCTCACGCCACGATTCTCAATAGAACAAAGTAAGGGATCTTTACTTCCAATGGTGCGCTCATATTTTGGCCATCTTTGGTTGCATCCCAAACCATTTTGCCTAGTACCTACAAACCTAAGTTGATAATCAGGAATAAGTTGAAAGCCTCCTACAGGAGTGAATTTGCTATCTCGTTCATAATGCATGCAAAGATCCTATCTGACGATCAGGCATGAGGGTACCTCGCTACTGGCTGGATTTCTCTCTGTCCTCCTCCAATGCTTGCTTTATGAAACTCGATACAATAGAGGCCAACTCTGCCTGATGTGAGGAATAATTATGATTTGCTCCTTCTACAATCTGCAGCTTGTGGTTGGGTATGACTTTTGCAAACTCTAGTGCATCTGCTACTGGGATAATTTCATCAGCAGATCCATGAACTGTCAAAACCCTGTATCATAGTTTCAGTAATCACGTATAATAGAAAATAATCTGCTTTTTTTTTTTCATATAAACAAGCTGGAATACAAAACATATTTAGGACATATTCGTCTACCATCCCTTGTGGCAGAGCTTTGAAACTTAAACAAAAACACTTAAAAATAACTAGAGTTCTTTATAGCTTTACATTCTGGAACAGGACAGTAAGGACCAAAAGTAGTCTCAAGGACCGAAAGTAGTCTCATAACAACCTATAATGGCTCTCAGTTATGAAATAAAACAGTAAAAAATGAGAGGCTTCATCCACACAGGATTAAGTTATTTCTTTGTCCTACTAGGATGAACTCACTGCAAGGATTCACTAGAAATCATCATTAGAAATCATTGTATTACGAGACAGTTATCACAAGAGCAGCACTACGTCATGCACCATCTACAAGATATTACCTGCAATTTTTGTCAATCTGAAGACATGCTTCGTGCATATTGGTATTTAAGCGGTCCATCAGACTTTCATGTGTCACACGAAAACTAATAGTTCCTGCAGAAATCAAATATAGATCTTAGAAGAATCTGTGATGATTCCTTGCGCCCACATAACCTCAAGGATGATGTCATGCATCAAACATACCAGCAAATAGCCAAGTTCACATTTAGATTTCTCTATTGACAAATTAAGAATTGCAGTTTCTGAATTCCAAAAGGAAACTAATTTTCCATTGAAGTCACTTTTTGACAAAGGCAATGATGAAAGAACCAACAAAGCTAGACCCCGTTCTCCACAGAAAAAACAGGGTTCCCAGAATTCGCTCAAACAGCAGTGATCTGCAAAGTGTATGTGCATTCCGATTCACGGTTCACCAGCAACTTGTAATGATAGATTTGGTGTTCAGAGTGATCAAGATGAAATAAAGGAAAATAAGGCACTCGATAATCTATAAAAACATGCCATATATAATTCTTTTTTTACGAACTACATACTGCATATAATTTGATGTGCTCTCAATACATACTACATATGATTTAACTGTAAAAGGAAGATATCAATCCATTAAATGTGCTCTAGACACATAACATATTTATGTTATTCAAGTTCGAGCTTTAAAAATGTTCCGCATCCGGGTGTTCAAATGTGGTTATGGACAAGTGTTCCTAAGAAGCCTACCACCTTCGTACCACATTGGAAAACGTAGTATTCCATGTTTCCCTTTTCATTGCACATAATTAATCAAACCACGAACTAGGTGACACTTGGGAAAAACTCCTTGAAAGAAAGAGTGCCACTTGTTTCCTTGCAAAAAAAGAAACAAATGTAGAAGCTGCTAGTTTTTGATGAATGAATACCTGATTTATTCTTAACATCGATGAATCCATCCTCCTTAATTCTCTGCATGCAATCTTTGCCCAAGCGATCTTCAATTCCCGCCTTCAAATCATAACGGCCAGAGACATTGACAACAGTATGTATATCATGATACTTAGAAGCATAAAGAAGAACCACGCCACCTCCTGCAACAACATTAGCAAGACATATTTAAAACTTAATAAGATTGATCAACTTAAGTAGAGTGAAACCAGCTAATTTGCAAAGCGAAAAGTTTTGGGCTGTTGCTTATTCTGCAGATTTCACATATATCTGCCGGCATTTGGCAGGCATGGATATATAGTTTGATATACCAAAAGGCAGAAGCAAGTGCACATTGAAAAACCATTCAAACTATGTATGAGCTATTCCCTCCACCCTCCCACCTAAAAATAAAAAATAAAAAATTCAAAGAAACCGTGCATGATTTCACAAACCTTTGCTATGCCCCACAATTGCACTGGTCACCCGATTAGCTCCATTGAAATGCTCAATAACAGCACGAAGATCATCAGCTTCTCTCCAGTAGTTCCCATATTCAAACGTACCTTCACTCTCTCTAGATGGCATAAATTTTATAAGAGTGTTAAGGCAAAAGGAAAGGATACTTAGAAGCAAGAACTGTTTTCCTGTTTAACTTGTGTCCAGGCCCCATAAACTTACACCAAAATCAAATCAATCGCCTTAGACATAACTATAAGCCATCAATAATGATTATGCTTTTGCAGTCGAGCATGAGTCCTAATGAAGCAGCCGTTCAAAGAGTGGTTGACCTAAAGTATGCAATAAAAGCTACAAAAAACCTCATCCCCATCCTATTGTGTGGTAAGAGCCCTCATGATGCCTTTGTTGGATAAAATGTCAAGACCGCTGAAATGATCAGTCTCTTAGTACATGCACTTTCACCAGGGCCAGAAGGTACAACTATGACCTCATAATGTGCAAACTATATATCATAGACACACCACCCACCCTGTTATCTTGGGCAAATATTTGCAGTGGGTAATATAACCGCGATTTGAATGGATTGCTGATGATAAAGAGGTTTCTATTAACAATGAGCTGAAAAAGAGAATATTGACAAGACCAAGCAGGGGAGGTATGGTTTGATTTTTCAATAGCTAAATGAGTTTAACAAGAGGAGGGAAATCAAAACTAAAGAGATACCTCAAAGGACATTTGAAATAGCAGTCGAGCTATCCTAGCTTGAGAAAAGGAACAACAGACAAATCACTACTAAAATTTACAACTAAAGACCAGAATCAGCATCTAGCTGAACTAAATCTTTGACCCGCTAAAATGCCCAAATCGACAGTGTTGTTTCTGTTATGACTCTAAGCAGGGTGTTTACGAAGCCAGCACAATATTTCTTAAAAGCTCTCTCTCCCTCCCTCTCTCGCTCCCTCCCTCCCTCACATAAATGAACTTGGTGGCAAAATAATATCTGCATTTGGCCAGTATATTTCAGCATACCCATTTCCAGCAAAATCAAAGCGGAAAGCACTAATACCCTCCTTCTCTAAAGCAGCCGCAAGATTCACCGTCGTCCTATCTTCCTGCAGAGCAGATGGAAAGAAAAAGTTAAAGCTCGCTTGCAGAACTGCCAATTTTACCGGAAAAAGGAAGACACTGTATGGCAGTAGCAAACAACGATACAGCGTATACATACTCTTATCCCCGCCATTTTCCAAATTACATAAAATCACTGCACCTTGGTAGACCGGAAGCCATGACAGAGGATCACAATCTCGAAGATCCAGTCTCATGCAACAGCCCCACCAGTTTCTCCCCATGCTTGTTCGCTATCACGACTCTCTGCCGCTGAACAACTGAACACAGAAAAGTCAACGAATCAACACCGCCGCCACCATACGCACGAGCAGAGCATCGACCGTAAAGCAAAAAACTTCAGCACTAGATGCTGACATAATTGAGAATCCAGCATCTTCCCTCATCAACCAAGGAGCGCTTCCACGCATACGAGTCCCAACGCTAGTCGAAATGACTTGAAGGATATCAGTCATGCTCAAACAGACTTCACTTCTAAACAGCGACATGATCGAGAACTAAGAGCACCCCCATCACCTCGAGACAACCCGCGCGACGAGCATGCGCAGACGAGATCGAAATGTAGGAACAGAACCTCCGAATCACTCGCACGCCCCCAACGCCAGACGAAGCTCTCCGGTGAGAGCTGAAGTTACCTGAGCTGGGAGCGGACTGAGACATCCTCAGCGTCGCGGCGAACTCGGGCTTGCTCGGGGAGGCGATCGGAGACCGGGCCGGGAAGATCTCCGGCGAACGGCGGTTCTCGGACGGAGAAGGAATCGAGAGCGGCGGCGGCGGCGACGGCGGCAGGCGGACGGAATCGAACGCTGGAGACTGCATCGGCATCAAGCGACAAGCATTTGTCATCGGAATCGGAATCATCGGCTCCGAGGAAGTAGGAGGAGGGGAGAATCGACTTACGAGGATTTTGGCCGGCTGCGTTCTGCGTGGAAATCACGAGTCCGGAGTCCGACACTACGACGATAATCTCGTTCTTTATAACGCTGGGCCTTGTTCTCAGTTACCAACTGGGGCTATACTAAAATATCTTTCTGAAAGTGGTTGTATCGCTCGTAAAAAATAGAAAAAATATTTTTTTTTATTATTTACGAAAATATAATACATAATATCATCAAACTGATAATTTTAAAAGATATGAACGATCACTTTTAGAAATACAATTTTCAAATCATTTATTGTTCGTTGAACAAATGGATATCTTATGAAAAAACCTCAAATAGGTTCATATGTAATATATTTACTTCAAACTAATTTTTTATTATCAAAAATCCTAAATTTGTGTAATTTATGACAAATTTATCCCAAATAAATTTTTTGATCACCAAAAACCTTAAACTAGTGTATTAATAACAAATTCATCTTCCATTAATTTCCATTAAACCATCGAATTACTGAATTAGATTACACATGATAGTTGATAAGTGTACAAATGTAGGGTTTTACTCTTCATTTATCATAGGCGTACCGGTTTGTGGCCTTTCGTGATATTAATCCAATTTAACTAAAATTAACGGAGAGTAAATTTGTCACAGAAGTATCAATTTTTAGTTTTTCATGATTTAGTTTTGGGTAAATTTGTTATGGGTATACCAATTTGAGATTTTTTGAAATATTAACCTTAAAACAAATGAACCTTCGTATAGAAACAAAAATAGAAGTGAGAAGTTCCAAGTTCCACTTGGAACCTACAACTTACTTATAGGAACAATTTTTGAAATTTGGAATCTACTTTACCACAAATTCTACGGTCTATCCAAGTTTAATCAGTATTCTTACTTGAATGATTACAGTGAATCATTACTTCTAATGATTACCATTTGCCACAATCACTGATCACAATTTATATTTAAACATGTTAAAATTATGAAATGTGAATAAAATAAAAGTTTTAGTCATGGAAATTGCAAGAAAATGAAAATCAAACTAATGACTTTAGAGGTTTCTTATCTCAACGAAGATAGTAAGATTTTAGAAACTAACATTCCGCATCATTGAACGCCATCAAATGCCATAGAATCGCATGAAGACATAGAACAAAAAAATAAAAAACACGAAGACCGAAACCTACCCTGCATATTTTACAATACGAAAGCTGACCGACTCCTACCGGTCTAGTTCTCAAGTTGCAATCATGCTCACCCCTAAAAAACAGCTCCAAGTTGGGTCATTTCCTTAAATAAGAGCACAGTGTAGACATTGGTTCACTTAGAATATGAAGTAGTTAACTTAATCTCAAAAAAGTCGAGCCCATTGTTTGCCAAATCTTGCCGGCCGACCTGCGCATGCGATTCGCACCAACTTCAGAAGCAATTTTTGGAATTTTCTACTTTTATCCAAATTGAAAAAAGTCCCAATTGAAGCAAGGGTTCTCGGCGGGTTCCCAAATTTACCATAGTCCAAATGGTTCTCAGTTCCACAATAAATGACACTTGAAGTTATGTTGTAATATTGATGGAAACAGAAGGTAGAGAACGGTCACGAATCTTGCGAAAAATAGCCCATGCCCTTGATCGCCTGAGCAAATTTTGAGCAAATTGCTGAGAGCTTGCTCTTGATTGGCCTCGTATTCAGGAGTCATACATAACGTAAAATGGAATGAAAACCCATTATTTAAAATGGTTAGCTCCAGTATGAAATGTAGACAACACACAGAAACAAAAATGAATCCAAAAAATCTTCATCATCAGGTCCGCGAAAAGACTTATTCAAATTGGGACAAAGCAATAAGGTTTTCTAACAAAATTACCCTTTATGATGGCCTACATATGTAAGGAGATAAACACTAGCAATTATGAACCAGTATAAACCCTAACAATTATGAACCGGTTAGGATTTCTAAAGATTATACCTGATTTAAAATGATCAATATGGTCTATGATCGTGATAGAGAATGACCAAGTTTGCAAAGCGCCTGACTCATCATTCTAGCTTGCATTGCCATGTGTGCATCACCCATCTCACCATCTGAGTTCACCTTTGAGGACAAGAACAGCTACCTGACATTTAACTGTGGCTCATCAATCTTGTATATGCACTCAAACATAAATATGTGCCATTACAAGAAATTCTAAAGCGTTGACGTTAAGACCCATAAGAAGCACTTTTCTTACACTATCGACGACGACGACAGCCACATAACCACTTCTTATGAGAGTATCAACTAGACTTAGAGCTTGCTCGCCACGATCTGGCTGAGAGATCTCTACATAGAAAATCACTTATTCTCCAACGGCAGTAACTGCTTCTTCATCGGTAGTGTCAGCTAAGATAATTTCTTCAGAAGAATCGCCGTCCATGGCCTCTTTATCCAACTTTTTTCTTTTTTTCGTCTCGATGAGAAACTTCTCCCTGAATTTCATTATAAGTTCTCGGCGTTCAATGTCATTTCCATTTAGGAATCCCTTATAAAGCTTCCTTGCCACGAAAACTTCCACCATTCAAATTGCACATGGCGCCGACCTTAGTGATAAAAAAACTCGTGTTTTAATCCTAAATCAACGATGTCAGAGATCGGGATTATCCCCTTGCCAAATTCCAACTCTAACTGAGCAGTTCTAGATGGAGGAGCAAGTTGCCCTTGCTAGATTAGGAGACCGACAATATGTTGCTTTCACATGAATATTTGGTTAAGTCGTGCCTTCACTGCAATGAGAACAGAGATTTGAGGATGGGTTAGCTTATCTATTTTTCTTATAATTTCAGGAAAAATTATCAAAATAATCCTAAACTTATTGCAGCTTTTTTAATTCAATTCTAAACATTTTACAGTTAGGTCAATTCAGTCTATCCAACCAAATTTAGCTGGTCGACACTGATATGAATGCTGGCCAACGCCAACGGACAATTTTTTGATAATATTTTTTGTTTTTTGAATTTTCTTTTCTTTTTCCTTTCACTCTCTCTCTCTCTCCTCTTGCTCTGGCGATCGGCCCTCCCCTCTGGCTAGTCATGGGATTGAGGTGACCAGCTAGTGGCGAGAGCTCACCTCGCCTCGCCAAACCATCCAGGTAATTTTCCCTCTAATTCCATCCTTGCAGATCATCCAAGCAACCCTACTTGTGGTCAAAAGCGGACTCCTCGGTAGTAGGTCACGAACCATTTTTGATCTGAGGAGCCTTTCTAATTACTCGTAGGAAGGAACATGAAATGCAAGGTGCATGTGTCTCGTGAAAACCACATAGCATTCGTCCCAGCTAATGACAGTGAGAGAATATCAACGATCGAGACACCGCTGCACCGATTAACAATCTCTCGAAGTGAATATAGTGACACGAGAGACTTGATAGAAGAGACTGGTCTTGTGGTGTCTTATGAGACAACATTAGGTGGTCCGAGATGTCATTGCAATCGTTCACATCCCCAAAGTGCATATATTTTAGGAAAAATTCCAAATAAGGATTTGAAATGCCTTCATTTTTTTAAATAAAAGTTTAAAGTGGATTTTGTTCTTAACAGAAACATGAAATGTTATCATTTTCTCAAATAAAATTATGAAGTGGATCTTGTTTTAAATAATGACCAATGACCATATCTGTTTCAATAAGGACTTGACTTTCCAGCTGATTAAGGGTATTTTATTCATTTTTTTAAAAACTTTTCCTTTTTCTTTCTTTTTTCCCTTTTTATCTTTTTATCTTTCTTTTTTATTTTTTTTCCTTTTTCTAGTATTTCTTTCTTCTTCCTCAGTGGCTGGCAGGCCACCGATGATGCCGGAAAGGGATGGGCGAGGGTCGCCCTTGCCCAATCTAGTGAGGGACGGCCTTGCATGGGCGAGACAACCCTCGCCCTAGGGAGGTCGCCCTCATAGCCATCAACGAGGCTAGCCCTCGCCAGTAATTGGTGAGGTTGGCCTTTTCCAAATTTGGATGAGGGTCACTCCTTTAGCGGCCGACGAGGGTCACCAACCCTCATCGACCCCAAACGAGGCCAACCCTCACTAAATTTGGCAAAGATGGCCTTGCCCACAACCAATGAGGGCTTGCAAGCCCTAGCCGACCCTTACCAACGGCCAATGAATGTAGTCGAGCCCTCGCTGATAGCCACTAGCCCTTGTCAAAAAAGAAAAAAAAAGGAAAAGTGAAAAAAGAAAAAAAGAACATAAAAATAATTTAAAATTAAAAGTGTAATTGGACAAAAATACTCTTGATCGGTAGGAATATTTAGCTGACCAGCAACCAGCGAGATCAAGCCCCTATTTGAAACAACCATGACCACTTCAAGCATTTATTTGACACAAGGTCCACTTTAGGCTTTTATTTGGAATTTTCCTATCACTTATGAGAGCATTTGTAGAAGAAACCAGCACTTTGGCTCTCTCACCTCGAAAAACAGCCCTCTAGTAGTTTCAGCTAATTTTTGCCATTAGGTCTACGATATTGTAGTAGATAACTTGAAATTCAGCCGCAAGAGTGTTCATAAGTACAGAATACTGTAGGGATGCATGAAATTAAGCCTTTGGAGATGCACAAATGAGGTAACACATCAATGTAGCTAAGTCATGTGCGTCATAAACTTGTGTTGCTGATGTGCATTATATTGGCAGATGACGCGGTAGATGTGCGAGCTGGAATCCAACATAAGTACCTCAAGCGTGTATTTCACACTAGATGCAATGACATACCATTTTAAGTTGATGCATTTCTCAAATGCTTTGGCTGCAACAGCAAATCTAGTTAATTTTAACATAATGAGAGTACTTACTAACTGATATGGGCCTTCCACAGACTACCTTTGATACAACATTGTCACCATAACATGACTGCTTTTGCAAAAGCTAAGACTACACTGTGGATTAGACCATGAAACGTAGAAAAAGAAAAGGCTTGCATAGCTAAGCTAAGACAATCCTTAATAGTTTCAAGTTGTCAGTTTAAATAGAGACAAATCATCCTTATGAGAACGGACAATTCATAGTACAATTAGTGCTCGCACCAAGATTGTTAATAGGACAAAGTAAGAAATCTTAACTCCCAATAGTGCGCTCATATTTTGGCCATCTTCGGTTGCATCCCAAACCATTTTGCCACCTCAGTTGATAATCAGGAATAAGTTGAAAGCATCCTACAGGAGTGAGTTTGCTATCTCGTTTGTAATGCGTGCAAAGATCCTCTCCGACAATCAGGCACAAGCATGTACCTCGCTACTGGCTGGATTTCTCTCTGTCCTCCTCCAATGCTTTCTTTATGAAACTCGATACGATAGAGGCCAACTCTGCCTGATGCGAGGAATATCGATGATCTGCTCCTTCTATAATCTGCAGCTTGTGGTTGGATATGATTTTTGCGAACTCTAGTGCATCTGATACTGGGATAAGTTCATCAGCAGATCCAAGAACTGTCAAAACCCTGTATCAAAGTTTCAGTAATCACGTATAGTAGAAAATAATCTACTTTTCTTCGGGTTATAAACTAGCTGGAATAGGAAACATACTTAGGACATATTTGTCTACCATCCCTCGTGGCAAAGCTTTGAAACTTAAACAAAAACGCTTAAAAATAGCTAGAGTTCTTTTATCTTTATGTTCTCGAGCACAAAGGGAATCCCTGTCAAAGCCAGCCTCGACCAATGGGACAGGACAGTAAGGACTGAAAGTAGTCTCTTAACAACCTATAACGGCTCTCTGTTACGAAATAAAAATGAGAGGCTTCATCTACACAGGATTAAGGTATTTCTTTGTCCTACTAGGATGAACTCATTGCAAGGATTCACTAGAAATCATCATTAGATATCAACAAGTATCACGAGACAGTCATTACAAAAGCAGCAGTACGTCATGTACCATCGAGAAAATAATACCTGCAATTTTTGTCAATCTGAAGACATGCTTTGTGCATATTGGTATTTAAGCAATCCATCAGAAATTCGTATTTCACATCGTGAATAATAAGTCCTGCGCAAAGCAGAAATAAAACTTAGAAGAATCCGTGACGATTCCTTGCGCCCACATAACTTCAAGGATGAAAGTGCCATGCACAAACTTACCAGCAAATGGCCAAGTTCATATTTAGATTTCTCTATCAACAAAATTAAGAATTACAGCTTTCCAAAGGGAAACTAATATGCCATTGAAGTCACTTCTTGAGAAAGGCAAAAATGAAAGAACCAACAAAGCTAGACGCCATCCTCTGTGGAAAAACCAGGGTTCCCAGAATTCGCTCAAATAGCAGTGATCGGGAAAGTTTATGTGCATTCCAATTCATGGTTCACCAGTGTCTTGGAATGCTAGATTTGGCATTCTGAGCATTCTAGGCGAAATAAAGGAAGATAAGGAACGCGATAATCTATAAAAACATACTATATACATTTTTTTAACCAATTACATACTGCATACGATTTGACCTGCCCTTAATACATACTATATACGATTTAACTGTAAAGGGAAGATATCAATCCATTAAATGTGCTCTGAACACAAAATATTTAATTTACTCGAGTTTGAGCTTTAAAAATGTTCCGCATCCGAGTGTACGAATTTCGTTATGGAAAAGCGTTCCTAAGAAGCCTACCCCCTTTGCACCACATTCGAAAATGTAGTGTTCCACTTTCTCCTCCTTGTTGCGCATACCAAATTGAACTGCAAACTAGGTAAAAACTCCTACAAAGAAAGAGCGCCACTTGTTTCCTTAAAAAAAAGAAACAAATGTAGAAGCTGCAAGTATTTAATGAATGAATACCTGATTTAGTCTTGATATCAATGAATCCATCCTCCTTACTTCTTTGCATGGAAACTGTGCCCGAGTAATCTTCAATTCCCCCCTTCATAGCATAACGGCCAGAGACATTGACAACAGTATGTATATCATGATACTTAGAAGCATAAAGAAGAACTACACGGCCGCCTGCAACAACGTTAGAAGATCAATCAACTTAAGTAAAGTGACACCAACTAATTTGCAAAGTGAAAAGATTTGGGCTGTTTTCTATTATGCAGATTTCACATATGTCCGCAGGCATTTAGCAGGAATTGATGTATTTTTTTTTTTTTTTTATACAACAGGAGGCAGAAGCAAGTGCAAATCAATCCAAACTATGTATGAGCTATTCCCTCCCCAAAAACAGAAAAATTCAAGAAACTGTTTGTGATTTCACAAACCTTTGCTATGCCCCACAATTGCACTGGTCACCCTATTAGCTCCATTGAAGTGCTCAATAACAGCACGAAGATCATCAGCTTCTCTCCAGAGGTTAACGTCTGTACCTTCACTCTCTCTAGAAAGCATAAGTTTTATAAGAGTGTTAAGGCAAAAGGAAAGGATTATTAGAAGCAAGAACTGCTTTCCTGTCTAACCGGTGTCCAGTTCTAAAAACTTATACCAAGATCAAATCAATCGCCTTAGACATAACTATAAGCCATCAATAATGATTATGCTTTCAGGATCGAGCATGAGTCCTAATGAAGCAACCATTCAAAGAGTGGATGACCTAAAGCATGCAATAAAAGCTACAAAAAAACCTTGTCCCCGTCCTGTTTCCATGTGAGGTAAGAGCCCTCATGATGCCTTGGTTTAATAAAATGTCAAGACTGCTGAAATGTTCAGTCTCTTAGTACCCACACTTTCACCTGGGCCAGAAGGTACAACTACGACCTAATAATGCCCAAATTATATATCATAGACACATCACCCACTGTGTTAAATTTGGGCAAATATTTACAGCTAGTAAGACAACCATGATTTGAATGGGATTGCCGATGATAAAGAGGTTTCTAATAACAATGACCTGAAAAAAGAGAATATTGACAAGACCAATCAGGGAAGGTATGGTTTGATTTTTCAATAGCTAAATGAGTCAACAAGAGGAGGGATATCAAAACTAAAGAGATATCTAAAAGGACATTTGAAATAGCAGTCAAGCAATCCAAGTTTGGGAGAAGGAACAACAGACAAATTGCTACTAAAATTTACAACTAAAGACCAGAATCAGCATTTAGCTGAACTAAATCTTTGAACTGCCAAAATGCCCAAATTGACAGTGTTGTTTCTGCTATGACTCTAAGCACGGTGTTTACTGAAACCGGCAATATTTCTTAAAGACTCTTTCTTTCTTTCTCTCACTCCCTCCCTCACTTCCTCCTCACATAAATGGACTTAGCGGCAAAATGATATCTACATTTGATGAGCATACCCATTTCCAGCAGAGTCAAAGCGGAAAGCACTAATACCCTCCTTCTCCAAAGCAGCAGCAAGATTCACCATCGTGTTATTTTCCTGCACAACAGGTAGAAAGAAAAAGTTAAAGCTCACTTGCAGAACTGTCAATTTTACCGGAGAAAGGAAGTCTGCCGTATCGCAGTAGCAAACAATGTCCCGGCTTATATAAATCCATTTTCCAAATTATATAAACCACTGTACCTTGGAACACCGGAAGGCGTGACAGAGGATCACCATCTCCGAAGATCCAGTCTCATGCATCAGCCCCACCAGTTTCTCCCCATGCTTGTTCGGTATCACGACTCTCTGCTGCTGAACAACTGAACAGAGAAAACTTAACGAATTAACACCACCGCTCACCATATGCACGAGCAGAGTATGGACCGTAAAGTAAAAAACTTCAGCACTAGATGCTGACATAATTGAGAATGAAGCATCTCCCCCAATCAACCATTGCGCACTTCCCCCCATACGAGTTCTAGCACTAGCCAAAATGACCTGAAGGGTATCAGTCATACTTAAACAGAGTTCACTCCGAAACAGCGACACGATCGAGAATCAGGAGTAACCCATCTCCCACCGACGAGTATCGTCACTCGAGCAATAAGAGATTCAAAACGAGACGACCCGCGCGATGAGCATGCGCAGATACTAGCACGCCGGAACGCCGAAGAAGCTCACAAGCGAGCTGAAGTTACCTGGGTTGTGAGTGGACTGAGACATCCTCAGCGTCGCTGCGAACTTGGGGTTGCTCCCCGGAGACCGGGTCAGGAAGATCTCCGGCTAACGGCGGTTCTTGGACGGAGGAAGGAATCGAGAGCGGCGGCGTCAGGTGGACGGGATCGAACGCTGGAGATTGCATCGGCATCAAGCGACAAGCATTTGACATCGAAATCGGAATCATGAGCTCCGAGGAAGTAGCGGGAGGGGAGAAACGACTTACCAGGCTTTTAGTCAGCTGCGCTCTGCATGGAAATCACCAGCCTCGTCCGTCCGAAGTCGACACTGCTCCGACGATAATCTTGCTCTTTATAACGCTGGGCTTTCTTCTAAGGTTTAACTGCGTCTCTAATGCGTCATAAGCTAATTGGCTGGCTAGTATATCTTTAACCGGCCTCGTTTGTAAACTTTTAGGTGCTGTTTACATCCAATAAAATATGTAATTTGATATAAATATATTTGACTTTATTATTGTGGTCACCAAAAATAGAATAGAATCTTTAAATTTCATATCCTATTGTTCTTAGTAGAATTTCAGACATAGCTTAAAAAGATAAAAAAGAACTTGATAAATCACGATAATCTTGTTGGAGAAAAAAGGGGAAAAAATATCTTAAAATCTGTGAAATAATTCAAATGTCTGACCCTACTCGAAATTTTCGGCCGGCCGATGACGATGCCGATTGGAGTAAAGTCTATGGATATCCATTGAGCGTGCAATTCAACGCGAGCACACATCATTATCCTCGTGAAAAAATTGAGAGCTTGCTCGAAAAGGACCAAAGGAAGCTGACGGAAGAGGACACCATCGAAAAGGACCAAATGAAGCCTTTTCAAAGCGGGAGGTTTGACTTCGAGATGCTCTCAATAATTGACACGTATTTTAAGTCAAGAGAACGTCAGATTTCACGTTGTCCCCTTCGCTCGATATTTGACCCTTGAAGGTGTAGGGAGTAATGTTTTGCCATTCTTCAGATAAACGTTGCACCGGCAGCAGCCCTCCTTTGACTTCTAATATGGCTAAAAGATAATCCGTCTTGAATCGTCGCCTATCTCCAAGCCACATCTGCAAATAAATCTCCTGCAATCCAAAACTAGCATCGCAGAAGAGAAGCCCCATACATCTTGCACAAAAATCACAAAATCAGTCGAAGCATGATGTAAAGTTGAGAAAATGCCGAATTTCAGAGAATGGCCATAAAGTCAAGGATCATTATTGATTCAAAGTTGCCATGGCGATCAAGCCGTCAATTTTTTCACTAGGAAAATGATGCCCGATCGTGTTGAATTGCACGCTCAATGGATTTTCATAGACATTACTCCACTCGGCATCGCCATCGGCGGTCGGGAAATTTTGGCTAGGGTTAGACATTTGAATTATTTTGCAGATTTTTAAGATATTTTTTCCCTTCCTCCAACTATGCCCAACCAATGGGGCTGGCCCGATTGAGCACGTCAGCCCAAATGGAGCAGCAATTCGTCTCCCTCTCCCTTCTCTCGAGCGGTGACGTGACCTCCACAACCCCTGTAAAATAGCTAAAGGGGAGGAGAGATGAGACTGAAACTTCTCAAAGTCTTTTACAAAGACAAATACATAATATTAAACACCACTAAAATTGGACTCATAACTATCCATATTCTACATAAAGCACTTACTCCACTAACTCCTAAAAACTAGGACAACTAACACACAAATTAGCTAAACATGACTCCACTAACTCTTAAAGACTTGAATAATTGAAAATCAAATCAGCAAAACATACAGAAAAAACAACTATTATTTCAACAATCCCTCCTTTAAACTAATGTTTGCTAACATTCAGTTTAAAGTCTTGATTGCTTTCAACGTGCAAACACCTAGTAACCTTCTAAGCTTCACAAATGACTCCATCTTGAGGGCCTTGGTGAATTTATCAGCAATTTGATCTTCACTCCTGCAATAGATTAGATTAATTGTTCCATCATTACTAAGATCTCTCAAGAAATAAAACTTCACATCAATGTGCTTGCTTCTTCCATGTAGCACAGGATTCTTGGAGAGTTTGATTGTTGAGTTGTTATCACAAAAAATTTTAGTAGCTCCCGGTTGCTTGAATTGCAACTCCTCAAGAATTCTCCTTAGCCAAATAGCTTGACAAGCACAAGCTGTTACAGCAACAAATTCAGCTTCTTGGATGACGACAAAATAGCACCTATCCCAAACATAAAAGCATAACCCAAAGTGCTCCTCCTATCATCTTAATCTCCTGCATAATCACTATCAGTAAATGCCAACAAATTGGACGTTTCACCCTTCTTCTAAAATAGCCCAAAGTCTCTAGTTCCTTGCAAGTAACGAAGAATTCTCTTGGCAGCTAACAAATACGTTTTTGTAGGATTCTTCATATATCTACCGATTAAACTCACTGAATACATTATGTATGATCTTATTGCAATTAGATACATCAAACTACCCACAATTTGCTTGTAAAGTGTACTGTCAATGTTCCTCCCTTCATGATCTTTGTATAGCTTTAAGCCAAACTCAACTGGAGTGTTTACAGGATTACAATCCTTCATCTGAAACCTGTCCAAAATTTCTCCCACATATTTCTTTTGAGAAAAAAAGATCCTATCACCCGATTGTACCACTTCTATGCCAAGAAAATAATGCATCATACCAAGATCAAATTTCAAACTCATCTATCATAGATTCTTGAATTCTTCAAACATGGCATCACAATTTCTAGTAAATATAAAATTGTCAACATAAAAGTAGACAATGAGCATTTTCCCTTTATCTCCAATCTTGACAAAAAGTGCATGTTTATAAGGACATTTTGAAAAGCCGACTTTTAAAAAATAAGTTTCAATACGGTTATACCAAGCCCAAGGGGCTTGACATAACTAAGGGGTTGTTCAACAAATACATGTTCCTCCAAGTACCAATACAAGAATGCCGATTTGACATCTAGTTGGAAAATAGGCCAAGACTTTTGTGTCGCCAATGCAACCACCAATCTGATCGTGTCATGTCTTGCAACTGGACAAAAAACTTCTGTATAGTTGATCCCGTATTGCTGTTTGTATCCCTTGGCTACCAAACATGCTTTGTATTTGTCAACTTCACCATTTTCTTTCAGTTTTGTTTTAAAAACCCACTTTACACCAATGGTTTTATGTCCATTCGAAAGATTGGATAGCTCTCAAGTATCATTTCTTTCAATGGCATTAATTTCACCATCCATCGCTTTTTACCAATTTTCTTCTTTGACAACACTCTCAAAAGTTGTGGGGTCATAGCTTGAAAATAAAGCAAAGTGAGTAATTGAATCTCCAATTCCAGTTGGCTCATAATCTTCCATCCAAGCATGCCTTCTTCTAACATGGCAAAGAGATTGAACTTCTTATTCATTAACTTCAGTGATTGTTGGTGAAATTCCAGCAACTATAGAAGTCGTATTTGATGAATTTTTGGGCATACAATGTAATGAAGTCTACTCCTGTTCAGCATCATTGTCATAAAGGACTTGGGTAGGCTACTACCTATTCCAATCCCAAGTGTTCTCATCATCAAAAACAACATCCCTACTAATCACAATCTTCTTTGTTAGTAGATTAAATAATTTATATTATTTGGATGCTTCACTTACACCAAGAAAAACACATTTTTTAGCCTTATCATCAAGTTTCTTCCTTTTCTCATCTGGGACATGGGCATATGTGATGCATCCAAAGATTCTGAAGTGATCTACAGCCGGTCTTCTCCCACTCTAAGCCTTTTTCTGGTGTCATATTTTGAACAGCAAAAGTTGGACTTTTATTCAAAATATGAATGCTCCAATTTACTGCTCTTAGCCAAAAAGTCTTTAGAACTCTTCCTCTTGCCAATAAGCTTCTCACCATGTTGAAAATTGTTCTATTTTTCCTCTCACATACACCATTTTGTTGTGGTGTATATGTAGCTTGTAAGCTCTCTTCAAACGCCATGCTCTGCACAAAAAATTTCAAATTCTTTTGAGCAATATTCGCTACCACGATCTATTCGAAGGGTCTAAATGATCTTTCCTGCTTCTTTTTTCACACGAGCTTTGAAGCTTTTAAATATGGAGGAAGCTTTTGATTTTCCTATAAAAAATAAACCCAGGTTTTTTGGAAAAAATTATCAATGAAGGTAATTAAGTATCTTTTACCTCCATTAGAAGATGGTTTATAGGACCATAAATGTCCGAATGCACCAGCTGCAAAACATCATTTGCTCCCCATGACTTCTCTTTTGAAAATTGCAAACGATGTTGTTTGCTAACAACACATTCTTCGCAGACTTGGGAATGAGTAGTAATTTGAGGAAGACCTGTCACCATGTTTTTTTGTTGGAGGGTTTCAATCCACCAAAACTCAAGTGACCATAGCAAAAATGCCACAGCAATGAGAGATCTTTTTTTTCAGCCATCAAACAAGATTGAATATTTTTAATCTTTAATGGAAACAATCTGTTTGAACTCATAGGAACAACTGCAATAGCACCTCTAACATAATCATAAATTTCATAAGAACCCTTCTTAATGGTGATAACATAACCATTTTCTTGTAATTGACCAGCACTCAATAAGTTACTTTCATACAACACATTAGAGATCATTTCCACAAAACCATTATTGGTTCTTATCTTAATATCACATTTTTCCCATCACTTTCATAGTAGAATGATCCCCAAAACTCACAGTGAAATGAAAATATTCATTTAGATAAGAAAAATAAGCCTTACTTCCACTTATGTGGTTACTGCAGCCTGTATCCATCCACATACCAAATATCTGACTCGGGCTTTTTTTCATATTGAACAGCCATTAACAACGTTTATGCTTCCTTTTTTTCAACAAAATTTGAACTACTACCTTTTCTTTATTATTAAGCAACCTAGTATAACATTCAAATGCATCATGACTAAATTTATGACATCTAAAGCACTCTATCTTGGATTTGTTAGGATCTCGTCCTCTGCTTTTGCCTTGAAATTGGTCATTATTGACTTTGAAATTCCTGCTAACATCTCTATTCCCTCAATCTCCCCTTCCTCTATCTCTACCTCTACCTCTACCCCTTTCTCTGAAATTAATGAGTATTGGTTGAAGCCTTCAACGCTTGCTCCTCTACAATTCATGGACTAATAAGGAGCTTTGCAATTCATCAAGAGAGAGCGCATCTATGTCTTTCGACTCTTCAATTAAGCAAACAACATAATTAAACTTTGGCGTTAGGAAACGCAAAATCTTCTCCACAATGGTGACGTCATCTATCTTCTCGCCATGGAATTGCATCTTGTTGCCGATTTCCATTGTTCTGGCACAATAGCTAGTGACAGATTCTCCATCCTTTATCGCTAGTGTTTCAAAATCTCTTCTCAAGACTTGAAGCTATGCACGCTTCACCCTAACAAAGCCTTGATATTTCTTCTTCATAGAATCTCAAATATCCTTGGAGGTTTCTTTGCAAAGAATAGTTTCCAAGATGAGACAATCAATAGCCTGAAAGAGATAATTTTTTGCCTTTAGGTCCTTCAGCTTTCTAGCTTCCAATTATGCTTTCTAGGGATCTGTCAAAGCCATGCCTATTGGTGGTTCTTAAATTCCAGATTTGACGACTGATCAATATTCATTTGACCATAAAAAATTCTCCATTAGCATACTCCAATGGTCAAAGTGACCATCAAAGCGTGGAATTGCTAGCTAAACAAAATTATCGGTGACCATTTTGGAAATGTTGCTGCTGCAATTATCTCACGAAGGTATCTCACACCTCTAAACCTTCTTTATCTTTTTTAAACTCTCTCACTCTTCTCACAGGCTCTGATACCACTCTAAAACAGCTGAAGGGGAGGAGAGATGAGGCTGAAACTTCTTCTTTTTTCATTCAAAACCTTAAAGTCTTTTATAAAGACAAATACATAACATAAACACCAATAAAGTATAACTTATAACTACTCATATTATGTATAAAGCACTTACTCCACTAAATCCTAAAAATTATGACAACTAACACACAAATTAGCTAAAGATGACTCAACTAACTCTTAAAGACTAGAATAATTGAAAAACCAAATCTGTAAAATGTGCAGAAAAAAACAACTGAGTTCAGAAGCGAGGGAAAATCGAAAACTCGCTCTCACTCACCGAGACACAAACCCTATATTCATTCCCTCCGTACCTCTCTCTCTCTCTCTCTCTCTCTCTCTCTCTCTCTCTCTCTCTCTCCTCGGCTTCTGCTGCGATGGCACATCCGTAGTAGATGCTCCGCTATCCAGACATGCCGCCGCCCCTCTGTCTCCTCGCTTCCACCCTAATCTCCACCGGCGCAGCTGCTAGCGTCCAATGGCAGCCATGGCCAGGCTCTTCCGAGGCGCATGCTGTCTCCGGCGCTACTTGCTTCAACTAGAGGTACGTCGGAGAGTCGCGCTTCGCTTCTTGCTTCCCTTGCCCCTATCCGCTTCATATATATATAGGGGGTGCTTTCGTGCTGTGCGGCGAGTTGAGGTTTCAGTTTTTGCTAGTGTCTTTGCGGTCTAAAATGCGATTCACTCGTTCGCATGTGCTGCTGAGTTTCTCACTTCGATCGTGATCGTGCTTTGCAAGGCTGGAGGACAGGGGCGTTGGGGTCGTATTCCTAGTGTTGTAACTTTTCATCCAAAGGTTAGCTTCACGAACCTCGTCACATGGTTTGAGTTCTAAATGTTGGTCCTTTGACAATGTGAACAAGCTGAGGAATAGCTTGTTTATAAGGGATATGGTTTGTCATTTGGTTGCGAGCCTATTGCAATATTCATGTCCCTACATTACCTTCCAACATGTGCAAATGCTAAATGCATGTGTCACGGGCCGATCGATTGGGATTGTGACCGCGCGACGACTCATGTTATTTTGGATCACCTAAGCCAAGCCTTGCTTGATCAACGCTCGCACACTCGCTTACACACCCGGATCGTAGAGAGAGGGGCTCTGGAGAGAAAGAAACTTGTATTACTCAAAAGGATTGGATTGATACAAATGAGGAGGAGGGCACCCCTTCTTATACTCAAGGCCCTCTGACTACATCCGTTGATTGAGATCTTATCCGGCGGACGAGATCGCACCGCCTTAACTACCGACACTAATGGCAGCTACTAACCACCAACATAAATGAGAGTTATCAACTACTGACATAAATAAAAATAGAGTCTAATTACGGTATCGCCCGCCCTTGGAAACTTCGGGGAGAAGACTTGGTGGGAATCCGAGTGAAAGCAGGAGGTCTTCCACAGATGCGTCACGGCCGTCCTCTAGGAACCTCTTGGATTGGCCTTCTTTCGGCCCGTGACATTCTCCCCCACTCAATTGAGCGACGCCCTCATCGCTCACAGCTCGACGGGCAGCCTTCCTCGCATGAGCACGGGCTTTCTTCTTTTGGTTTTGCTTTGCTCGGACGCTCACGAACGAAGGTCCACACCCTTCCATTATAAGCTCGGACTTGGCACGTGGTTCCATCTTCGACTTGGACGAAGCACGTGGCGCGTACACAACCTCAGGGAAAAGTGCTTGAATCGGCATGGCGTGTGTTGGAGTAGGATCCAGCTCTACCTTCGGCTTCACCTCGGTTAGCTTGTTTATGCGCTTCACGGCCTTCAAGCTCTTGTCGAGGCGTCGGATTGACACGATGGTCTTGGTGTCGACCACCCCTTTGATCATGGGGATCATTGTCGGGTATTTCGGATCGAGGATCACGAGGCACTTGGTCCTCATGTCGATCATGGATCTCACACTATGGAAGAATTGAATACCAAGGATGAGATCTTAATCATCGAGAGGGATTACCTCGAAATCCATCTTGCCCTTCCATCCACCAATCTTGACATCTATGTCCGAAGTCGACCCTACGCCATGGACGCCTTCCAAGTTGATCGGCTTGAACGTCTTCCCAGTTGGCTCCACGCAAAGTTTCAAGGCCTTTGCAACCTCGATCGACATGAACATGTTGGACGCGCTAGTGTCGACCAAAGCGTAAAGCGTTTGGCCACACACTTCACAAAGAACATGTCCGTGTTCGGCGTAATTCCTTCTTTGGACGGCGATCAAGCTCGGACGGAGTTGATTCTCTTCACGCCTCCAAGTCGGATTTGCCCCTTCTCTTCTTTGGGCTCCTCCTCCACCTCTTCGATGGCTAGGAGGGCGTTGATTCAGCCCTTCTTTGGGCATTTTTGGGTCCAATGCGGACCTTTGCAAATAAAACAAGGAGAAGGCGAGGGTTGATCGAACTTACTCGCGTAGTCCGTCTGTGGTCGACCCCTTTGGAAGGATGGCTTGAAAGTACCTTCGCCCCATGTCTTGACTTGGCCGTTTTGATCTTTCGGCGCACGGGGAGCATCTCCAGCTTCATCCTCGGAGGATCAATCCGACCTCCACTCTCTTGCTCTACTCCTTGGGTCAGCTCTGGTGAGGTCGACGAGCGACTCGGCCACGCTTAGTGCTCTCGCGAGACTCGTCACATCCCTTCGTTTGAGCTCGAGTAGTGCCCACGGCTTCAACCCATCCATGAACGCTCCGAGAGCCTCCTCTTCGCTTAGGTTGCGAATCTGGAGTTTGAGTTCCGTGAACTCTTTCACGTACTCTCGGATCGTACCTCTTTGTTCGAGGCGATGGAGCTTGCTACGGGCTTCCTGCTGAGCGAACTCGGGGAAGAAATAGTCCCGGAACTCCCTTACGAAGTCATCCCATGTGTCCACGGGATTGGCACCGCGCCTAGTCTCATCACACCTATTGCGCCACCAAAGCATTGCCGTATTAGTAAGGAACATGGAAGCAGTTCGTACCTTGATCGACTCGTCGTGTATGTTGACGGCGCCAAAGTATTGCTCCAGACGAAGTTGTCCACCTCCTTGGCAAATCGTTCGCCTTTGAATTCCTTCGGCTTTGGCACCTCAAGCTTGGGCACCGCTTGTGTGGGCATCGCACCATTAGTGATGCTCAACTTGCATAGAGCGAGCTCAGTCTTGAGCTCTTGGATCTCCGCCTTCATGGCTTCGACCTCGTCTCTACAAGGGCTCACCTCCTCGATCACTTGGACGCACTCTTTCAACACATCGATTGATGCTTCAAGGGCTTCGTCCTCGTCGTGCAACGGGGCTGTAGCTTCGTTGAGGCCGATCGTGAAGTCTTCACGAAGCGAAGTCTCAACCTCCATGACCCGGTCTCTCACTTCGTCAAGACCTTCCATGAGTTCGAGCACGGCACTCTGAACCTTCTCGATCTTTGCTCGGCATCCATCGAGGCATCTCTTTTCTTGCACGACCTCTCCATCCATGACAGCGTCCTGGCTCGACATTCTCTCGAACAGTTGGCGCTCCTCAATCTCTAGAAACGGATCTCTCCTTTGCTCTGATACCACTTGTCACGGGCTGATCGATTGGGATCGTGACCGCGCGACAACTCGGGTTATTTCGGATCACCTAAGCCAAGCCTTGCTCGATCAACGCTCGCACACTCGCTTGCACACCCGGATCGTAGAGAGAGAAAGCTTCTAGAGAGAGGGGCTCTGGAGAGAAAGAAACTTGTATTACTGAAAATGATTGGATGGATACAAATGAGGGGGAGGGCACCCCTTCTTATACTCGAGGCCCTTGACTACATCCGTTAATTGAGATCTTATCCGGCGGACGAGATCGCACCGCCTTAACTACCGACACTAATGGCGGCTACTAACCACCGACATAAATGAGAGCTATCAACTACTGACATAAATAAAGATAGAGTCTAATTATGGTATCGCCCGCCCTTGGAAACTTCGAGGAGAAGACTTGGTGGGAATCCGAGTTAAAGCAGGAGGTCCTCCACAGATGCGTCACGTCCGTCCTCCAGGAACCTCTTGGATTGGCCTTCTTTCAGCCCGTGACACATGCATGCCCGTTTCGATCAGTTATGCATGTTCTCTAGAGGACAGATTTCTTTTGAAGGAAAAATATATATTTATATATTTTTGGTGGGGGGGGGGGGGAAGAGAGAGATTGTGTGATATCTACCATTTAGTTGTAAAGAGAAATATAATTTTTTATCTGTTGTGAAGGTAGGAGAAAATCGAAATCTGACGATAGCGACTCTAATGACGAAAATCTGTCTAAGAAGGAGTTGGCCCTTCAACAAGCTCTGGAACAGATCACTTCCTCCTTCGGAAAGGGATTGATTATGTGGCTCGGCCAATCTCCCTCTCCCAGACATGTCCCGGTGATTTCCGCCGGTTCCTTTGTTCTGGATATAGCTCTCGGTACTGGTGGATTTCCAAAGGTTTCGACACATTGCCACTTATTCAGTTTTTCATTAATTACGGAATTGATATATTTGATGTTGAAAGTATCTATTTATGATGCACGTCTGTTTGCTACAGGTAGGCCCTCCGACTCACAAAAGATACGGTATTTGTTTAGGGGCATGTTGAGGAGATATTTGGTCCTGAGGCTTCTGGAAAAAAAACCCTCTGGCATTACACGTAATTGCCGAAGCTCAAAAACTAGGAGGTAAATAGTGTTTTTTGTTTTTGGATGATTTCTCAAGTAGATCAATGTAGATGTGCATCGATGCTGTAGGATATGTGTCCACCATATCTTGTTCTGCTGTTTCAGTTTCTTGTAGCATACAGTTCTTTTGTTGTATTGGAAGCATGTCTTCTTGTTTGAAATTCCAAACTGTCCGTGTCAAGAGAGGAAACTTTGAACAGCAACTCATCTTGGAGCATAAGATTCAATGAAGGTGTGGCGAAGGACAAGACATCCAACAGTAAGTTGATTTTTCAATATCTTTGACCAATATTATGGTGAATGGCTATCTCAGCATCTTCTTGTCCAGTTGAACAACATGTGCAGATACAGTAAAAGATGCTTCCTATTTTATAAAAGTCTAACAAGAATGAGCTATTTTTGCGTTTTTGGGTCGTAAAGAAGTGTGTTAGGCTTCCTCCCTGGTTTTGTCTAGACTCTCTTTCATTTGTTTAATATCTTTTACATGATGTTAAAGCTTCTGCTTATTGAATTGTTTAGGTCACTGTGTATTTGTTGATGCTGAGCATGCTCTCGATCCAGAACTGGCAGAGGCCATCGGTGTAAAGACTGAAACCTTGCTACTCTCTCTGCCAGATTGTGGCAAGCAAGCTATAAGTCTAGTTGATACTCTCATAAGAAGTGGTTCTGTGGATGTCGTCGTTGTTGATAGTGTAAGTAATGTGGTTCCTATGGGTCTCAACGTCAATGCTTTAGAATTTCTCGAAATGACTGTTTTCTCTCTTTTTCCAAGTTCAACGGGTTACTTTGAGGACCTCTTTTTTTGTGTCAATTGGCTTTTGCTGGATGCACTTAAGATGAGCATGTCTGTTGGAAAGAATTCTCTTACTGCTTTTTTGCAATAAGTGTAGGGTTGCACAGGCACGTGTTTATATTTGAGTGCATATACAAGATTGATGAGCCACAATTAGACGTCAGGTGGCTGCTCTTGTCCCCAAAGGAGAACTTGATGGTGAGATGGGTGATGCACACATGGCAATGCAAGCTAGATTGATGAGTCAGGCGCTTCGCAAACTTAGTCATGCTCTATCACAATCACAGACTATGTTGATCTTTTTAAATCAGGTATAATCTTTAGATATACTAACTGGTTTATAATTGCTGGGGGTTTATTGTTTTTTTTATGTAAGCTAATGTTTTCTTTTCTTTGCATGTGCCGGTGTTAAAAGTATATGTAGTCACCATATAGTTGTCAATGGGTTGTGAAATCTTTTGTTCTTGCGCTTGTTAGAGCTTGAATTTATTATTAGGCTTGAGGTTATGCTATTGGAATTTGAGTGGGACTACGATCTTGTTGGAGCAATCAATTAAATGCGGTCAGGCTGATAAAAGATGTTCAGCTGATACCCACACCGACTGAGATTTTCCAGATGACATAAGTGTTCAACTCCAGCTGATTTTAGATGAGTATGCCTTCTTTTTTATCTTTGTTACAATTACCATGCATATTTGCCGGGACATATTGATGTTAGTTCAATGAGTTCTCTGAACCCATTAGCTTCATCTCAATTCAGGTTAGATCAAAGCTGTCCACTTTTGGAGGATTTGGTGGTTCCACTGAAGTTACTTGTGGTGGTTCTATCCCTCGATGCGCCTACATATTCGGAAAATAGGGCTTATAAAGAAGGGGGAAGAGGTCACCTGCAAATTGAAGTCGGTGTAGGTATCTGCTGAATACCTTTTATCAGCCTGACCACATCTAATTGAGTGCTCCAATCATACAAAGTTGCAGTCCATCTCAAATTCTAATGGCTATAAACCCCAGCAATTATGAGCCAGTTAGGTTATCTAAAGACTACTTGATTTAAAAAGATCAATACGATTTGTGATTGTGATAGATAATGATAAGTTTGCGAAGCGCCTGGCTCATCAATCCATCTTGCATTGCCGTGTGTGCATCACCCATCTTACCATCAAGTTCACCTTTGGGGACAAGAGCAGCCACCTCACATTTAACTGTGGGAAAAGTGTCAAAAAAGTCTTAAACATTTTTTCTTTGTGCCGATTTAATCATAAATATTTTTTTGGTGCCAATTTAGTCCTAAACATTTTTACGTTGTGCTAATTCAGTCCTTTCCGGCCAATTTTGACCGGACTTTGCTGACTGGACGTCGGCCATCTGACGTGGCCTGATCGGCTCTAACGTAGACAATTTTTAATAATATTTTAAATTTTTTTGAATCTTTTTCTTTTTCTTTTTCTTTTTCTTTTTCTTTTTTTTCTTCTCCTCTTCTTCCTCCAGCCGGTCGCCGGACCTCGGCGAGGCTCACCCTCGCCGGATCCGGCGAGGTTGAGCCTCACCGGCCATGGGCAAGGCTCACCCTCGCAGCCACCTCGACCTCGCCGACTGGAGGAAGAAAAAATTCAAAAATTCAAAAATTCAAAAATTCAAAAATATTATTAAAAGTTGTCAACATCAACACCGATCAGGCCACGTTAGTAATCCAAATCCCGTCCCAAAAAACCGCCAAAATTGGCCGGAAAATGACTAAATTGGCACAACATAAAAAGGTTTAACTAAATCGGCACCAAAAAAAGTTTAAAACTAAATTGGCACAAAGACATAAGGTTTATGACTTTTTGACACTTTTCCCTTTAACTGTGGCTCATCAATCTTGAATATGCACCAAAACGTATTTACCTGCCCGTGCACTCCTTTCACTTGGTGCAAAAAAGCAATAAGAGATTTCTTTCCGATAGATATGCTCATCTAAAGTGCATACATCAAAAGCCAATTGAAACGAAAAAGGGAGAAAACAGCCATTACGAAAAATTCTAACGTTAAGACTCCATAAGAAGCACCTTACTTACACTGCTTATGAGAGTATCAACTAGACTTAGAGCTTGCTCGCCACAATCAGGCTAAGAGATCTCTACATAGAAAATCACTTATGCTCCAACAGCAGGAGCTGCTTCTTCATCGGTAGTGTCAGTTAAGATAATTTCTTCAGAAGCATCGCTGTCCATGGCTTCTTTTTCCGTCACGACGAGAAGCTTCTCCTCAAGTTTTATCATAAGTTCTTGGCGTTCAATGTCATTTCCATTCAGGAATCCCTTGTAAAGCTTCCTTGCCACGAAAACATAGATCATTCATATTGTACATGGCGCCGGCCTTAGTGATGAACTCGTTTTTTAATCCAAAATCAACGATGTCGGAGATCGGGCATATCCCCCTGCCAAATCCCAACTCTAACCGAGCAGTTCTAAATGGAGCAGCCAGCTACCCTTGCTAGATTAGGAGTCCGACAATATGTTGCTTCACATGAATATTTGGTTTAGTCGCGCCGGCAAATAATTTTTAATAATATTTTATATTTTTGAAATTTTTATTTTTCTTTTCTTTTCTTTTTCCATTTTTTCCTCTCTTTTTTTTTTCTTCATCCTCCTCCCTCCTTCCTTTTGCTCCAGCAACCGGCCAGCGGCGAGAGCTCGCCTCGCCTCGCCTCGCTCAATCACTCCCTCTAATTCCATCCTTACAAATCATCCAGGCAACGCTACTTATGGTCACGAACCATTTTCGATCTAAGGAGCCTTTCTAACATGACATGCAAGGTGCATGTGTGTCGCAAAAACCACACAGCATTCTTCACAACTAATCACAGTGAGAGAACATCAACGATCGGGACACAGTTGCACCGATTAACAATCTCTCGAAGTGAACATGGTGACACGAGAGATGTTCACTTCAAGACTTGATAGAAGAGACTGGTCCTGTGGTGGCTTATGAGACAACATTAGGTGGTCCAAGATGCTATTGCAGTCGTTCACGTCCCTAGAGTGCATATCTTTTATGGAAAATTCCAAATAAGAGTTTAAAATACTTTCATTTTCTTAAATAAGAGCCTGAAATCGATTTTGTTTCAAATAAGAATTTGAAATGCCGTTATTTTTTCAAATAAGAATTTGAAGTGCCGTCATTTTTTCAAATAAGAGCATGAAGTGGATCTTGTTTAAAATAAAAGCCTAAAGTGATCATATCTGTTTCAAATAAATACTTGAGTTTCCGACCGGTCAAAGGTATTTTAGTCATTTATCTTTTTTAAAAATTTTCTTTCTTTTTTATTTCTTTTTTTCCTTTTTTTTATTTTTCTTTCGTCTTCCTCGATGGTTGGCCGGCCACCGAAAATGTTGGAAAGGGCTAAGCAAGAATCACCCTCGCTTGATCTAGCAAGGGAAGGGAAGGGCTTGCCTGGGCGAGACGACCCTCGCCTTGGGGAGGTCGCCTTCACAGCCATGGGCAAGGCAAACCCTTGCCAAATTTGGGTGAGGGTCTCGCCAATAGCCAGCAAGGGTCATTGAGCCCTCATCAGCCCCAAGCAAGGCTGATTCTTGCTAGATTTGGCAAGGGTGGCCTCGCTCACGACCAACGACCGATGAAGGTGGCCAAGCCCTAGTCGACCCTTACCAACGGCTCGCCGACACCCACTAGCCCTCGTTGGAAAGAAAAAAAAAGTGAAAAAAGAAAAGAAAATAATAAAAAATAATTTAAAATTAAAAGTGTAATTGGATAAAAACACCATTGACCGATGGGAATAGTTAACTTATCAACGACCGGCAAGGTGAGGCCCTTATTTGAAATAACTATGGCCACTTTAGGCCTTTATTTAAAATAATCATGGCCACTTCAAGCCATTATTTGACACAAAGTTCATTTCGAGCATTTATTTGAAAAAATCATGACACTTTATGCCCTTATTTGAAATTTTACTTATCATTTATGAAAGCATTTGCAGAAGAAACTAGCGCATTGGTTCTCTCACCTCAAAAAACAGCCCCTAGCAATTTTAGCTAATTTTTGTCATTAGGTCTACGATATTGTAGTAGATAACTTGAAATTCAGCCGCAAGAGTGTTCACAAGCACAGATTATTGTAGGAATTCATGAATTTTTTGTAGATGCGCAAATGAGGTAACACATCGATGTAGCTAAGTCATGTGCGTCATAAACTCGTGTCGCTGATGTGCGTGATAATGGCAGATGACACAGTAGATGTGCGAGCAGGAATCCAACATAAGTACCTCAAGCGTGTATTTCACGCTAGATGCAATGGCATACCATTTTAAGTTGATGCATTTCTCAAATGCTTTGGCTGCAACGGCAAATCTACTCAATTTTAACATAATGAGAGTACTTACAAACTGATATGGGCCTTCCACAGACTACCTTTGATACAACATTGTCACCATAACATGACTGCTTTTGCAAAAGCTAAGACTACACTGTGGATTAGACCATGAAACGTAGAAAAAGAAAAGGCTTGCATAGCTAAAGCTAAGACAATCCTTAATAGTTTCAAGTTGTCAGTTTAAATAGAGACAAATCATCCTTATAAGAATGGACAATTCATAGTACAATTAGTGCTCGCACCAAGATTGTCAATAGGACAAAGTAAGAAATCTTAACTCCCAATAGTGCGCTCACATTTTGGCCATCTTCGGTTGCATCCCAAACCATTTTGCCACCTAAGTTGATAATCAGGAATAAGTTGAAAGCATCCTACAGGAGTGAGTTTGCTATCTTGTTCGTAATGCGTGCAAAGATCCTCTCCGACAATCAGGCACGAGCATGTACCTCACTACTGGCTGGATTTCTCTCTGTCCTCCTCCAATGCTTTCTTTATGAAACTCGATACAATAGAGGCCAACTCTGCCTGATGCGAGCTATATCGATGATCTGCTCCTTCTATAATCTGCAGCTTGTGGTTGGATATGATTTTTACGAACTCTAGTGCATCTGATACTGGGACAACATCATCAGCAGATCCATGAACTGTCAAAACCCTGTATCAAAGTTTCAGTAATCATGTATAGTAGAAAATAATCTACTTTTCTTCGGGTTATAAACTAGCTGGAATAGGAAACAGACTTAGGACATATTCGTCTACCATCCCTCGTGGCAAAGCTTTGAAACTTAAACAAAAACGCTTAAAAATAGCTAGAGTTCTTTTAATCTTTTATGTTCTCGAGCACAAAGGGAATCCCTGTCAAAGCCAGGCTCGACCAATGGGACAGGACAGTAAGGACTGAAAGTAGTCTCTTAACAACTCTCAGTTACGAAATAAAAATGAGAGGCTTCATCTACACAGGATTAAGCTATTTCTTTGTCCTACTAGGATGAACTCATTGCACGGATTCACTATAAATCATCTTTAGAGATCAATAAATATCACGAGACAGTCATTACAAAAGCAGCAGTACGTCATGTACCATCGAGAAAATAATACCTGCAATTTTTGTCAATCTGAAGACATGCTTCGTGCATATTGGTATTTATGCGATCCATCAGACCTTCATATGTCACACGATAAATAATAGCTCCTGCAAAAAGCAGAAATAGAACTTAGAAGAATCTGTGACAATTCCTTGCACCCACATAACTTCAAGGATGAAATTGCCATGCACAAACTTACCAGCAAATGGCCAAGTTCATATTTAGATTTCTCTATCGACAAAATTAAGAATTACAGTTTTCCAAAGGGAAAATAATTTGCCATTCAAGTCACTTCTTGACAAAGGCAACAATGAAAGAACCAACAAAGCTAGACCCCATCCTCTGTTTGAAAAACCAGGGTTCCCAGAATTCGCTCAAATAGCAGTGGTCGGCAAAGTTTATGTGCATTCCAATTCACGGTTCACCAGCGTCCTGGATAATAGATTTGGCATTCTGAGCATTCTAGGTGAAATAAATGAAGATAAGGCACCAATTACATACTGCATATGATTTGACCTGCTCTTAATACATACTATATACGATTTAACTATAAAGGGAAGATACCAATCCATTAAATGTGCTCTAAACACATAACATATTTAATTTACTCAAGTTCAAGCTTTAAAAATGTTCCGCATCCGAGTGTACAAATTTCATTATGGAAAAGCATTCCTAAGAGGCCTACCCCCTTTGTACCACATTCAAAAACCTAGTGTTCCACTTTCCCCTCTTCATTGCGCATACCAAATTGAAATGCAAACAAGGTAAAAACTCCTAGAAGGAAAAAGCACCACTTGTTTCCTTCAGAAAAAGAAACAAATGTAGAAGCTGCAAGTATTTGATGAATGAATACCTGATTTATTCATAACATCAATGAATCCATCCTCCTTAATTCTTTGCATGAAATCTTTGCCCAAGCGCTCTTCAATTCCCCCCTTCAAATCATAACGGCCACAGACATTGACAACAGTATGTATATCATTATACTTAGAAGCATAAAGAAGAACTACACCGCCTCCTGCAACAACATTACAAGATCAATCAACTTAAGTAGAGTGACACCAACTAATTTACAAAGTGAAAAGATTTGGGCTGTTATCTATTCTGCAGATTTCACATATGTCCACAGGCATTTGGCAGGCATCAATGTATTTTTTTTTAATACAACAGCAGGCAGAAGCAAGTGCAAATTGATCCAAACTATGTATAAGCTATTCCCTCCCCCAAAACAGAAAGATTCAAGAAACTGTTTGTGATTTCACAAACCTTTGCTATGCCCCACAATTGCACTGGTCACCCGATTAGCTCCGTTGAAGTGCTCAATAATAGCACGAAGATCATCAGCTTCTCTCCAGTAGTTACCGTATTCAAACGTACCTTCACTCTCTCTAGAATGCATAAATTTTATGAGTGTTAAGGCAAAAGAAAAGGATTCTTAGAAGCGAGAACTGCTTTACTGTCTAACTTGTGTCCAGTTCTAAAAACTTACACCAAGATCAAATCAATCACCTTAGACATAACTATAAGCCATCAATAATGATTATGCTCTCAGGATCGAGCATGAGTCCTAATGAAGCAACCGTTCAAAGAGTGGATGACCTAAAGCATGCAATAAAAGCTACAAAAAGACCTTGTCCCCATCCCTATTTCCATGTGAGGTAAGATCCCTCATGACGCCTTGGTTTAATAAAATGTCAAGACTGCCGAAATGATCAGTCTCTTAGTACCCGCACTTTCACCTGGGCCAGAAGGTACAACTACAACCTCATAATGCCCAAATTATATATCATAGACACATCACCCACCGTGTTAAATTGGGCAAATATTTACAGCTGGTAAGACAACCACGATTTGAATGGGATTGCCGATGATAAAGAGGTTTCTATTAACAATGACCTGAAAAAGAGAATATTGACAAGACCAATCAGGGAAGGTGTGGTTTGATTTTTCAATAGCTAAATGAGTCAACAAGATGAGGGAAATCAAAACAAAAGAGATACCTAAAAGGACATTTGAAATAGCAGTCAAGCAATCCAAGTTTGGGAGAAGGAACAACAGACAAATTGCTACTAAAATTTACATCTAAAGACCAGAATCAGCATTTAGCTGAACTAAATCTTTGAACTGCTAAAATGCCCAAATTGACAGCATTGTTTCCGCTATGACTCTAAGCACGGTGCCTACTGAAACCAGCAATATTTCTTAAAGACTCTTTCCTGCTCTCTCTCCCTCCCTCCCTCCCTCCTCAAATAAATGGACTTAGTGGCAAAATGATATCTACATTTGACGAGTATATTTCAGCATACCCATTTCCAGCAGAGTCAAAGCGGAAAGCACTAATACCCTCCTTCTCCAAAGCAGCAGCAAGATTCACCATTGTGTTTTTTTCCTGGACAACAGGCAGAAAGAAAAAGTTAAAGCTCACTTGCAGAACTGCCAATTTTACCAGAGAAAGGAAGTCTGCCGTATCGCAGTAGCAAACAATGTCACGGATACACACTCTTATTTCTGCCATTTTCCAAATTATATAAATCACCGCACCTTGGAAGACCGGAAGCCATGACAGAGGATCACCATCTCCGAAGACCCAGTCTCATGCAACAGCCCCACCAGTTTCTCCCCATGCTTGTTCGGTATCACAACTCTCTGCTGCTGAACAACTGAACGGAGAAAACTTAACGAATTAACACCACCGCTCACCATATGCACGAGCAGAGTATGGACCGTAAAGTTAAAAACTTCAGCACTAGATGCTGACATAATTGAGAATCGAGCATCTTCCCCAATCAACCATTGAGCACTTCCCCCAATCCGAGTTCTAGCACTAGCCAAAATGACCTGAAGGATATCAGTCATACTTAAACATAGTTCACTCCTAAACAGCGACACGATCGAGAATCAGGAGTAACCCATCTCCCACCGACGAGTATCGTCACTCGAGCGATAAGAGATTCAAAACGAGACGACCCGCGCGATGAACATGCGCAGACGAGATCGAAACGTAGGAACGTAAAGTCCAAATTACTCGCACGCCCGAACGCCGAACGAAGCTCTTAGGGAAGAGCCGAAGTTACCTGGGTTTTGAGTGGACTGAGACATCCTCAGCGTCGCTGCGAACTTGGGGTTGCTCGCCGGGGACCGGGTCAGGAAGATCTCCGGCGAATGGCGGTTCCTGGACGGAGAAGGAATCGAGAGCCGCGGCGGCGGCGGCGGCGGGTGGACGGAATTGAACGCTGGAGATTGCATCGGCATCAAGCAACAAGCATTCGTCATCGAAATCTGAATCATCAGCTCCGAGGAAGGAGGGGGGAGGGGAGAAACGACTTACGAGGATTTTGGTCAACTGAATCTCTACTCTCGTCCGTCCAAATTCAACACTACGGCGATAATCTTGTCCTTTCTAACGCTTGGCTCTGCTGTTACGTTTAATCGGAAAATCTCAGGAACAAAGTTAGGCTCCACTAAAATATTTTTTTAAACATGATCGTATCGCTCATAAAAAAAATTAAAAAAATATTAATTTTATCGTCCGTGAAAATATTTAGATATATAATGTCAAGATATACTCAAATCTTACATTTACTCTTAATTAAACGACTGCAGTGAATCATCATCACCTCTAATGATCATCATTTGTCACAATCCAATGATCAAACCTTATATTTAGACACGTGAGAATTATAAAATATTAACAAAGTAAATTATCTCGAGGAAGATAGTAAAATTTCAGAGGCTCACATTTCATATGGAATATTAAAGAATTGTGCGAAAACATATAATAAGAAGAAATATGAAAATAAAAGCCTATCTTGTATATCCTAGAACTTGACACCCGTCCAATTCCTACCGATCCGATTCTCAAATTATTAGTTCTACCCTAAAATCATGCTCGCCCCAAAAAAAGAGCTCGAAATAGAGTCATTTTCTCAAATAAAATGTAAAGTAGACTTTGTCTCAATCAAAATTTGAAGCAGTTAATTTAATCTTAAATAAGTCAAGCCCATTGATAGCCAAATCTTGCCGGCCGACTTGCGCATGCGAATCGCAGCAACTTCAGGGGCAATTGTGTGGAATTTTCTACTTTTATCCAAATTGGAGAAAGTCCCCAATTGAAGCAAGGGTTCTCGGAAGGTTCCCAAATTTACCAAAGCCCAAATGGTTCTCACTTACACTATAAATGGCACGTGAGGTTAGGTTGTGATATTGATGGAAACAGAAGGTAGAGAACGGTCACAAAAAAACGGCCTATGCCCTTGATCGCCTGAGCAAATTGCTGAGAACTTGCTCTTGATTCGCCTTGCACTCGGGAGTCATACATATCATACAATGGAATGAAAATCCATTTATTTAAAATGGTTAGCTGGAGTATGAAATGTAGACAACACACAGAAACAAAAATGAATCCCAAAAATCTTTATCGTCAAGTCCTCGAAAAAGATGCATTGATATGTGAAGTGTAGGCACATGTATGAAAACTTTCCCAAACTTGAAAATAATCCATTGCCGACAAGAATGCAACAAAGTGACAGATTGGGTGGTAAAGGCCCACCGAAGAAAGGCTCTTCCAGCTAATTGGATTTTTTATCCCCCTTCTTATCTCTTGGACTTGGGTTTTTTATCCCCCTTCTTATCTCTTGGACTTGTTATGTTCTGATGCTCGTGCTTCTACTCTACTATCCAAACTCTTACTTGAATGAGAATCCTATAAACTTCTTTTCGACCAAAAAAAAAAGGTCCGCGAAAAAGACTCGTTCAAATTGGAATTGAGCAAAAAAAAAAAAATTTTTTTCTTTAACAAAATTGCCCTTTATGACAGCACTGCAGATAAGCACGTGAACTGTACGTGCAAACCAACCGGCGAAAATTTAGCCAACTGATGACTCAGGCCCTTATTTGATATTAAGTTGGTTATTCAAACCCTTGTTTAAAACAAATCCACTACACACTTTTCTTTGAGGAATCAACCCCATTACAAGTCCTCATGAGACTAAATCGACGTCTTCTTATCCAATCCAAGCCACCTTTTGTGAAAACTAAGATTTCCCTAGGTTTCATTAACCTTGCTATCGATATTCTTCTGGCACACCTAACCTAAACTCTCAGTTGCAAATACGATCATGTTAAAAAATCTAATCCATAAACTTAAAACTTTATGGAGTTTACAAATATATAAAGATCATCTAAACCATGAACGTGAAGCGAGTTCACAACCGTATAAATAGCATACAAATTTCATAGATAAAAATCGTGGAATACATTTTAACACATGTCAATCTTTTTCATTTGAATCAAGGTGTCGATTTTCTAATGAAATCGGATGGCACTCTTTTTTCTGATAATTTATACAATAACTGTTGAGCAGATGATTTCAAAAAGTAAACCCAAAAACATTCTCCCAATAATAATCATTTCTATCGTATAGTAAAACAAATGAATGAAAGATATTTTTATCGTTAATGAAAATATTTAGACATAATATCGTAATTAATAATGAAAATATTTTTCATTAATTAAAGCAATATATATGATTATTTTTCGAAAAATACAAATCATTGATTTTTCACTTTTCACCAAGAATACAAAGCCTTAAATTAAACTTGAATTGCATTCAGATGATCAACTCCTTTCCAGCCCCCAAAACTTTGACCAATCGTACAACCCATGACAATATGATACACCTACACCAATATAACTTTTTTTTTCCCCAGCATCCATACAACTTACAAGGCTGTGATTTTCGCAAATTAAGACAGTACTGCTGGAGCTGCAGGTAGCAAAACAGGTACCTTCACCGCAACTACCAAATGATCAGAAGAATCAGCTGTAGATAAAATCTTGCAGGCAAAGCCATCGAGGCATTACAGTGGGAAGCTCTACATACAAACTGACTTATGCTCCAACTGCAGTAGCTGTTTCTTCATCGGTAGTTTCGGCTGATATAATTTCTTCCGAAGTTTCTCCATCCGCAGCCTCTTTATCTGACTCCTTGTCTGTCTCGACGAGGAGCTTCTCCCTGAGTTTCATCATAAGTTCATCACATTCAATGACATTTCCCCTCAGGAACCCTTTTAAAGCTTCCTTGCCACGAAAGCTTCGATCATTCAAAGTGTACATGGCCCCAGCCTTAGTGATGAACTTGTGCTTTAATCCTAAATCAATGATCTCAGAGATGCGGCATATCCCCTTGCCAAATTCCAACTCAAACTGAGCAGTTCTAAATGGCGGAGCTAGCTTGTTCTTCACAATTTTCACCTGCACTTGACTTCCTACAGTCTGCAAAAAGACCAGTAACAATATTTTAAGTGGTGGAGAATATGAACCAAGAACCATATGTTGACAAGAATGGAACACTTCCTATCAAGCCTCACGAGATTACTCCATTGTACTGGTTAACAATGCAAGGATTATGAATAGACCCTACAGATATGTGCAGGTAACATATTTTGAACATTTGAATATATAAATGCTTGATCCAATCATCAACTGCTATGACACACCTTCTTGCAAAAAGATGGAGTGGGTGCTATGTTTAATTTGACTAAATAAAATGATCAGGTCAGTCCTATGCTTCCTTAGAGGAATGAAACCCCCGATACCTGCTATATAGCACAGAGCAGCTGGAACTGGATTTTACTAACACGCATACACTCTTTCTTTAATCTCCAAATAGGAGTATCCCATCCTGTTTACATTAGATGCAACTTAAGTAAAAACCACCAGAAATGAAAGACCATAAAATCTATGAATGCTTAAGTGCCAAACTCACTTGCCACTGTATATTAAGATAAATTCCAATTATTCACCTGAAACCAACCAACACACTTCAATTTGATGGAAACATCTACATTTTTTTTCTGGTTAAAGTTATTAACATATAATAGGACTGGCAGAAATAAATATAACGCGGTCAGACACTGAATGCAACTCTTGCTCTTAGAACAATACTGCTCATTAATCGTAGTATCAAGTGATTGGTCAAAGAGGAAAGATTTCCAGCTCAAATAAAGAAAAATTCAGGGATATCGATGGCACATATGCGTCAATTTGCAGGTTACCTCTTCCCCCTTCTTTATAAGCCCTATTTTCCGAATATGTAGGCGCACTGAGGCATAGAACTTCAATGCATTACCACCACAAGTAACTTCAGTGGGACCACCAAATCCTCCAAAAGTGGACAGCTTTGATCTCACCTGAATTGAGATAAAGGTAATCAGATAACTTATTGAACTAACATCAATATGTCCCAGCAAATATGCATGGTAACTGTAACAAAGATAAAAAAATAAGGCATACGCATCAAAATCAACTGGAGTTAAACACTTATGTCATCTGGAAAATCTCGGTCAGTGTGGGTATCTGCTGAATATCTTTTATCAGCCTGACCGCATCTAATTGATTGCTCCAATCAAACAAGGTTGCAGTCCATCTCAAATTCTAATAGCTTAACCTTCAAGCCTAATAAAAAACTCAAGCTCTAACAAGCACAAGAAATAAAAAAAAAATCACATCCGATTGGCAGCAATATGGTGACTGCAAATACCTTTAACACAGGCACATACAAAGAAAGAAAACATTGGCTTACATAAATAAGGAAATAAACCCCAGCAATTATGAAACAGTTATGATATCTAAGGATTATACCTGATTTAAAAAGATCAATATAGTCTGTGATTGTGATAGAGAATGACTAAGCTTGCGAAGCGCCTGGCTCATCAATCTAGCTTGCATTGCCATGTGTGCATCACCCATCTCACCATCGAGTTCACCTTTGGGGACAAGTGCAGCAACCTGACATTTAACCATGGCTCATCAATCTTGTATATGCACTCAAACATAAATATGTGCCCATGCAACCCTACACTCAATGCCAAAAAGCAAGAATTTCTTTCCAAATAAACTTGCTCATCTCAAGTGCATCCAAGAAAAGCCAATCGAAACAAAAAAGAGGTCCTCCAAGTAAACCCACTGAACTTGGAAAAAGAGAGAAAACAGTCATTACAAGATTCTCTAAAGCATTGACATTGAGACCCATAAGAAGCACCTTACTTACACTATCGACAACGACGACATCCACAGAACCACTTCTTATGAGAGTATCAACTAGACTTAGAGCTTGCTCGCCACAATCTGGCTGAGAGAGTAGCAAGTTTTCAGTCTTTACGCCGATGGCCTCTGCCAATGCTGGATCGAGAGCATGCTCAGCATCAACAAATACACAGTGACCTAAAAAATTCAACGTAAGCGGAAGCTTTAACATCAGGTAAAAGATATTAAGTAAATGAAAGCAAGTCTAGAAAAAACCAGGGAGGAAGCTTAATACATTTCTTTACGAAGCAAAAGCACAAAAACAGCTCATTCTTATTATACGCTTATTAAATAGAAAGCATCTTTTACTGTATCTGCACATGTTATTCAACTGGACAAGAAGATGCAGAGATAGCCAAACCATAACTAATCATCAAACATATTGAAAAATCAACTTATTGATGGATGTCTTTTCCTTCGCTACATGCCTCCATAGCTTTTTATGCTCCCAGATGAGTTTCTGTACAAAGTGTCCTCTCTTGACAAGGGCAGTTTGGAATTTCAAACAAGAAGACATGCTTCCAATACAACAAATAACTGTATGCTACAAGAAACTAAAAGAGCAGAACAAGATATGGTGGACAAATTTCTTACAGCATTGATGCACATTTAGAATGATCTACTTGAGAAACTTCATGAAAGCATCCAAAACCACAAAACATTATATACCTCCTAGTTTTTGCGCTTCAGCAATTACATGCAATGCCAGAGTTGTCTTTCCAGAAGCCTCAGGACCATATATCTCCACAACACGCCCCTAAAAAACTCAAATACCGTATCTTTTGTGAGTCGGAGGACCTACCTCTAGCAAACAGATGTGCATCATAAATAGATACTTTCGACATCAAATATATCAATTCCGTAATTAACGAAAAACCAAATAGGTGGCGACATGTCAATACCTTTGGAAATCCACCAGTACCGAGAGCTATATCCAGAACAAAGGAACCGGTGGAAATCACCGGGACATGTCTAGGAGAGGGAGATCGGCCGAGCCACATTATCGATCCCTTTCCGAAGGAGGAAGTGATCTGATCCAGAGCCTGTTGAAGGGCCAACTCCTTCTTAGACAGATTTTCGTCATTAGAGTCGCTACCGTCGGATTTCGATTTTCTCCTACCTTCACAACAGGTAAAGAAACTTATATTTCTTTATATTCTTTATAGAACTAAATCAAATAAATATCACACAATCCAAAAACCAAACTTTTTCGTTCAAAATCAGTCCTGTATAGAATATGCACAACTGATCGAAACGGGCATGCTCGCATTTGCATTTGCACTTATCGGAAGGTGATGTAGAGACAGCAACAAAGCGATAGCCTCTCAACCAAAGTAAAAACATATCCCTTATAAACAAGCTATTCCTCAGCTTGTTCACACTGCTAATAAAAATGACTTGAAATCACCCTAGATTACAAAGGATTGTCAGAGTATCCATCTTCCATGAACACATCTCACCAAGTCATACCAAAGGACCAGCATTTAGTACTCAAACCAAACCATGTGAAGAGGTTCGTGAAGCTAACCTTTGGATGAAAAGTTAGAAAACTGGGAATACGAGCCCAACGCCCCTGTTCTCCGGCCCTGCGAAGCACGATCACGATCGAAGTGAGAAACTCAGCAGCTCGCGCGAACGAGCGAATCGCATTTCAGACCGCGACGACGCTAGCAATAACCGAAACTTCAACTCGCCCCACAGCACGCACGCTCCCCCGACCAAAAAAATAGAAAAAAAAATGCAGGCGAAGCCGATAGGGGCGAGGGAAGCGAAGCGCGACTCTCGGACGTACCTCTAGTTGGAGCAGGTGGCGCCGGAGACAGCACGCGCCCCGGAAGAGCCTGGCCATCGCCGCCACCGGACGCGAGCGGCTGCGCCGGTGGAGA
This sequence comes from Eucalyptus marginata, assembly GCA_014182565.1. NCBI lineage: Eukaryota > Viridiplantae > Streptophyta > Magnoliopsida > Myrtales > Myrtaceae > Eucalyptus > Eucalyptus marginata. The sequence goes on along the minus strand of CM024587.1, from coordinate 7,876,118 downwards.
TTAGGGCGGAAGGGAGGAGACGGAGTAGCGGCGGCACGTCCGGACGGCGAAGCATCTACTGCGGACGTGCCATCGCAGCGGAAGCCAGGGAGAGAGAGAGAGAAAGAGAAGGGTACGGAGGGAGTGAATATAGGGTTTGCGTCTCGGTGAGTGAGAGCGAGTTTTCGGTTTTCCCTCGCTTTTGAACTCAGTGACTCGCTCTCTGGTGGTGGTCTTCGCGTCGTGGAGGTCGCCTCGTAGCTCGTGAGTGAGAGAGACAGAGAGGGAGACGAACCGCTGCTCCATTTGGGCCGACGCGCTCGATTGGGCCAGCCACCATCAGTTGGGCTTAGTCCAGCCCAACCCAACCCTCCGCAAATTATCTACGAAGTTTTTTTTCCTTTTTTTCTTTAAGTTACGTGTGCATTTCTAATTAAGATACGACTGATATGATAAAATATAAAATTCATGAATTTTACTATATCATATCAATTTTTTGGTGATTACAATAATAAAATCATATATATTCAAATTATATATATATATATATATATATATATATATTTTTTATGTCTTAACCACCGTAGATGCACCCTGGTGAAATGGCGTAAACTAGGGGAACGCTAGCGTAGGGGCCCACCTCCCACGGCACTCCACTTAAGTCACGCAATGGGGTGTGGAGTTTCAAACCCCTTCCCTACCGAATGAGGGGGTAGGGCACGAATCGCCGCGTCCACCGGCGAGGTGGGTATATATTCAAATTATATCATGTACATTGTTTGATGTAAATAGCATATTATTGTAAATGAATTTAAAAGTTCACAAGTGAGTCTTGTTAGAAATTACCTCGTGAATGTCTCCCACGCCCGTAGAAGATTACATCCTTTTTAGAATAAAATTAGAGTAAGTTCGACAAAAGAAAAAAAAAAGTATCATAGGCAGGCAATCAACTTATGACGCATCAGAGACGTAGCTAATTTGAGTCCGATGCATTTTCGCCTTGGATTATAATTGAGAATTTCCTCTATTACATTTGTTATTTTATTAATGATGCGAAGGATGTTGATTATCCAGTAAGAGCACAATAACGTATCACAAGTTGATAGTTTTGTATCTAATTCTTTACGTGCATAACCAAAGATGAAATCTACCTTTGCATAACCAAAGATGAAATCTACCTTTATAGTCTGTTTCGGTGTCCATTTAGATGAAGGAGTTAGATTAAAGCGAAAATTTCAATATCATAGCATAATGGCGAGAAATGAAAAAATGATACGTAAATTTAGAGATTAAAGTATATGTAATTAGGGTGAGCATATCAAGAATAGAACCGAGAACTAGACCGAACTGGCCATAGAAATCGGTTAGGCTCCAAGCAGTTAGTAGGTTACCAATTCCATAAAAAGGTGACATTGATATTGTGCGGTTTGTTTCCCTATTCATCAGTAAGAACCAAACATCACATAATGCTCCACGAACCAATTATTCGTTGTTGTCCACGGCATACGCATAATTTTTCATATATTTGTGAAGTGCAAAAACATCCAAACCCGATGCCATGTCGATTTGTTATAAAGCTCTACCAAAGAGAGAGTTCTAGACAAACTTTCACCTGGTAACATTAGTTCTCCACAAACTGAGAGGCCAATTGTCTCTTTTCCTCTTAATGCCAACAACAACGCCTTGGTCCCATTTGGTTAGCCCGCATTGAAGCGCATGACCAAACCCTTGAAAAACAATTTCTATTTGCCAATTTTGGCAACACATATTAACACAAATGTCTAAAGGACGAAGCTAATTCACAAAGGTCAATTCCTAAGTAGATTCTTGAACCAATTGATGAAGTAGGTTTCGGGTTCTAAAATGTGCAAAATAGATTTTAGGTCCGATTTCAATAGAGTAGGGGTGCATGATAAAAATTATTTCTGCCTTAAATAGTTTTTTCTGCTCCGCACTTTTTCTAATGTAAAACTTGTTTGATAACACTAATCAGATTTTCTATTTCTGGAATAGGTTTCTATTCCGAAATGAAATTGAGGAGAAATCAGAAATAGAAAATTTCTATTTCTGATTTCTGGGAGAAATCAATTTCTATTTCTTCAACCCTAATCAGCCTTCTCTCCCGATTACGCCTCTTCTCTGCCTCCTCTCTGCGTCTTCCTCTTCCTGAGACGAGATCGTTTCCTCCGCCTCTCCTCCGCGTCCTCCTCCGCCTCATCCTCCGCCTCATGCTCCGCCTCTCCTCCGCCTCATCCTCCGCCTCTCCTCCGCCTCTGTTTCAGAAATAGGGACTTTTTAACGCTTGAAACGTTTTTCGATCTGAAGCCTGTCGGAAATCCGAGCGCTGACTTCAGGCCTTCCCTGACGTGTCCTTTTTCATCGAAACTGCGCTCGTTTCCAGCTTTAATCAGTCGTGTCTCCGGTCAGATATGAGGAAAGTTGAGAAAGGTGGGGGTGTCGATCCATGTCCAGCTTGTTCTCTAGCGATTCGTTGGTTTCTTCGGGGGTGCGGCTGTGCTAGGACGGACGAATATTAAACAGCTGCATGTCTTTTGCTGTAGATTTTTCTTCTTGCTTTTACTCTTCTTTTTTATTTTCGGACATGAGGTTCTTGCTTTGAAAAGGTCAGGAGGGAAAGTTGGTGGTTCTTGATCTGGGCATTTCGGGAGCTGCGTGAGGATGGCTCAGAGACCGAATTTGAGGTTGGTCCATTGCCCGAAATGCGCGAGTCTCCTGCAAGAACTCCGTGGCTATACCGTGTTCAGGTGCGGCGCTTGCGGCGCTGTTCTCAGAGGTGAGTCTTCTTCCTCTTTTCGTCGGTTTTCCATTAATTGAACAGTTAATGGCGGTTGGTGAGGGAGGATGAAAGTCACACGTTCGAAGGAAAGTTTGAGATTGTGGTTATCGTTCATTGCCTTAGTTTTGGAGTTTTGGTTTGATCTGTTCTGATAGCTAAGAAGAGAGAGCCCGCTAGCGATGGCGGGAATTCGGCAGGGACGAGCGAGAGCTTCGGCGATGCTCATGGGCACGAGAGGGGGAGTTACAGTAGGAATGTGGAAAGCGAGAGGCTTTTGTGTTCTGGAGCCGGAGCCGATGATTTGGTGTTTAACTCGCGATGGACAAGACAGAGGAATCTGCTCATGCTCGTAGAGATAATGCGAGGGATGAGAGTGCCGGTTTGTATTTGGGAGACTTTACTTTTAAAAAAAAAAAATTCATACTTTGTATTTGGGTCAATGATTTCATAAGCATATGAAATTTGTAAGAATGTACATCTCATTTGCTCCAAAAAAAGAAAATTTTCTTTTAAGAAATAAATTTTATTCATTATCAAACGAATTTCTATTTCAAACAAAATTTTCAGACGTTATCAAAACGTATTTTTTTCCTCGAAACTCGTCCCGTAAATGAAATAGAATTCATTGCTCTTAAACTATTTCAACGTAAACGTTGTCATGCGCCCCCTAGATGTCTAAAATTTGGCCGACCCTAAAACCGCTTTACCTTCACGTCGGTAGCTCATTGTCGAAAATGGTCAGTGGAAAATCGGGCCACGGTGCATAAAGGAATTGTTGAATTCTGGGGGGGCCTACTGGGGCTAAAACCGAAATTCACACATTCTCGAGGGACTCGAAGCGGGTGCCGACAAAAAGCGGTGGAGAACCGAGCGCAGGATCGCTCTACAAATGGCAACATCTCTGTCCGTACCTGGACGTGGCGCGACTCTCTCTCTCTCTCTCTACCCATGACTGCGACCGTGACCGCCCCGCCCCGCCCCGCCCTCCTTCGCATCGATCTCTTCCTATATAAGCCTCGCCCTCGACTCACGCTACACGCCACAGTCCCATTCACGCTCTCCCGCACACCCCCACTTGATCTCCATCCTCACCCTTTAACAGAAAGGACGCAAAACGCCAACAGCACCTTCCTCTTTCCTGCCCCCGCGGATAGCCGGCTGAAAATGGTGGCGGAGGGCGGTGGCGTGCCGGGAACTCCGGTTCCGTCGAGTGTTAAGCGGGAGGAGCCCGTGGTGGAAACGGGGACGACCGTCAACGGAAAAGTTGGCCTTGATCTTGATGGTGGCAGTGGTGACGATGGTGGTGAAGGTGGTGCAGTCGGTCGTGGCCCTTCGAGCTCGTCCTCTGGGCTGCCCGTAGTCAGCAAAGAAGAAGAAGAAGAAGCTGAGGAGGACGCGGAGATGGTGACGGATCACGTCGCCGCCTGCGGCAACGGTAACAGCGGGTCGTCTTCCTGTTCTTCGACGTCGCCGCCGCCGGAGGGGGGGCCGAAGCCGATGGAGGGGTTGAACGAGGCGGGGCTACCGCCGTTCTTGAAGAAGACGTTCGAGATGGTGGAGGACCCGGAGACGGACTCGGTGGTGTCGTGGAGCGAGAGTCGGGACAGCTTCGTGGTTTGGGACCAGCACGAGTTTTCCAAGGACCTCCTGCCCAAATACTTCAAGCACCAGAACTTCTCCAGCTTCATTCGCCAGCTCAACACTTATGTGAGCTCCGATTCGTTCTTCTTCTGAATTTTTCTTCGCTGTTCAACATAGGTCTGAATTTCTTAAAAGAACTGCTCTTTTTGGATGCATTGATTGTATCCTCGAGTGCCATGACTCGTTGTGAAGGACTTTTGAGTAATCTGAATATTCCTTTCTTGACGTTGTAATCTGTATTTGTACATGTGCAGTCGCTGGTTTTTATCTTAGATTGAATTTCTCCTTGATATGCATGTCTTTTTTCAATGTTATTATTGTTCTGCGATTCGATGGTTCTTGTCCTTTGAGGCCTAAGACGAGTGGATTCTGGTTGAAATTCCACCTCTGAATGGTAGGATCATTGTCTGTGCCTCAGGGTTTCAGGAAAATTGATCCAGACAGGTGGGAATTCGCCAACGAAGGCTTTCGGGGAGGGAAGAAGCACTTGCTCAAGAACATCAAGAGAAGAAGTAGAATCACCAAGAAACAACAAGGACCCACAATTCCTGAGGATATTCAAACAACGGAGATGGATTTTCAAAGGACAGAGGTGGAATCCGAAATTCGGACACTCAAGGAAGATCAGGAGACACTGAAGTCGGAAATTCTCGAACTGAGGCAGCAACAGGAGTGTTCGCAGAGTGAAATCGGTGCTGTTGAAGAACGGATTCGGTGCGCAGAGTGCCGGCAACAGCAGATGTTCCTCTTCCTGGCCAAAGCAATGAGGAACCCCCATTTTGTGGAGCAGCTGGTTCAGAAGAGGAAGCCAAGCAGAGAGATTCAGGCAGGCAAATTCATCAAGAAAAGGAGGTTCCTCGCGTCCGAGCCGGACCCCAACGGGTGCGACTTTGAAGGGACCAATGACGACAAGTCCAGTGTTTGTGGAGATGGCCAGAAAGGGATTTTATCGGAGTGTGTGGATCCGAAGCCAGATGGGTTTGCAAATCCTTTGTCAAATGAGAATTTTACTGATGCACTCGAATTAAAGTTTAACGATGTGATGCTGCACGAGGATGTGTCCACAATCTATGATGCAATGTCAGAGAAGCTGCTCGATGACAGTAGCCTGATCGCCGAAGGAGAGATCGGTGAAGAACTTGCGGTCAATGACAGTAACATATACATGGAACTGGAGTACCTGATCGGGGAGCCATGCGACTGGGGCAGGGTGAACGAACTCAAGGAGCAACCCGTGGCATTAATGCCTTCACCGGCTGTATGATCTTTTCTCGCCCTGTGAAGATGTACAGATGGGAGGTTCTCCCTTGGAAGGTTGAATTAGACTTTGCTCTTGAGTGCACGAGCTGGTTCCAGAAGTTGCAGGCTCAAAAATGTCTAAAAGACCATTCTTCCAACCCGTGCATAATCTGTTAGGTTCAAGTCAAGTCCATTAGTTTTTAGCCTCTTAGTTACACAGCTCTGTTGCAGAGTTATATGTAAATTCCAGTGGTGATAGTACCTCTTAGATGTTAGCAAGTTCACTTAAGTCTTTACTTCTACAATACCACTAAGTTTGCACAGCTCTGTTTCATAGATATATCCAGTATTGTATGACAGTACCTCACCATAGAGCAATGATCTTTTTACCAAGTTCCAATGGCGTTCGTTCAGTTTTGCCCGATCACATAGCCTAGATTTCAAGACTCAAGCTTTTCCGCGGATTTGAGGCTGAGATTTGTGGATGAGAAAGGAGTTCGATGCACTCACGCATGGAAGTGAGAGCATGACTAATGGGGGACAGGATTGGTCAACTAATTATTGCTTCCTAACAATCTGGCAAAGCATATGATACTTCTGGGTCCATCCTCTTTCCCAATTGTTATCATTATCATACGCCCTTTAAAGGGCGGATGCTTTGGGTTCTCCCTGGAAACTTCCATCTAGATTTGCGAGCAAAGTGAAGCTGATGCAGCAGCAAAGCCCCCAATTCAGGCAGAAGGTCGCTTTCGAAGAGATCTCGTGTTACCAAAAGAGGCAAACCCGCGGATAATATATAATAAAAGACTGGTCCAATTTAGGTTGATGAAGTTCGGTTGGTGAGATTTGCCAAGGGATGGGTCCAGGCTGACAGACCATTGCACAAGCAGGTTTAGATTAGACTTGTGACACGATCCCTCTATAACGTTCTCACGTTTCTCCAACCTAAATGTTCTGCTTTTCATTATGAAGCATGCGCAGTTCAACGAAGTACGCATAAAATAAGATGAAGGCGATATTTACACCAAAGCAACCCCGTATCAAAACTAAATGCAGTCTATCTTCGTACCAGTCGGAGCGGTGAAATTACTAGACCTGAGTTGATTCAGACATAAGAGGAAGCTATCAGGACCAATGGATGAGTTAACTTTCCGAGTGCATCTCTCGTAACCGTGAAGATATAGCTTCTTATATACCTGGTTACATCTGTAAAAAATTCGTCGACCAACCAAAAAGAAATGATTTACTATTAAGACAGTCATCTGCATGTACGTATATCACTCCTCATCTATTTGCTGTGTAGATGAGTACTTACAAACGACTGGCTATAAAGATACATCACCATGGGAAAAAATTGGAATATTGTACAATGAGAAAGATGTATTTTGGTATCTTAAATCTCGTAGTGCCGCTGCTGGTCACTTGTCGTTAATTTACCATTAGGCTTCAGGAAAGTCATTGAAGTCGATGATGAAGAAGACAATATACTAGACTTATCAGTCTCCTCTTTGTCTTGAGTATAAGCTTCAGTCATCTCTTCTTCAACTTGTATATGCTTTTGCTTCTTACGAAGTTGTTCCTCTGGAGTGTCATCACCAACAGTTCCCAGCCATGACAAGTCACCAGTATCGATGATCTTATTGATTACGGCTGAGCATCGAGGAAAGAAGCGCTTTCCAAGTTCCACTGCTCACAAAGATGAAGGAAATAGGCCCATTAGGAGGAAATGCAATTAAACAGTTCAAACGTACACAGATTGGGCATGTTTGGGCAAGAACTGATCATATGCATTGTAGAGTCCAACGTCAAATAAGCATTTATCAAAAAGAGAAGCCTAAGTTATGGGTATTAACTCGTCAATGATCGACATGATGAGTATGTCACCATTTTTGGTGTCAAAAGATGTCAGTTCGGCCATAGAAAGTATTATAAGAATTTGGAGAAAAAACTTCACCTAATAAGGCTACTTTTTCGTCTGTTAGACCTGATAAGCTTATGAGAAGTGCACTTTGACAATGCCGGGGTATCACTGCATTATCAACACAAGCTAAGTCTAATTCTTTATTTTCATTTATTTATTTTGTTTTTTGATAATCCGAGGGAACAGATATTAAGGCCCCACTGCCTGGAGATTGATGAAACACCAGGTAAGCCCCATGAGTCAGTTAAGTCCAAGCTTTTGACCTATGCAGGTGACCCTAACCTAGAGCTGTGCTAGAAATCTGCAACGCCCAACCAACTGTTCTAACTCTAGAGATTAGCTAAACTCAATGCAAAAGGAGTATTACCTGTTTTGGAGAGTGCTCTCATCCTATTCAGATGCTCCTCTTGGATTTTGAAAGGGGCTTCATTTAAATCCACATTTGCCCCTTGTTTACGAGCCAAATTCTGGATGCTTACCAAAGGATACTCGGAAGTTTCGTCTACTTGAGCAATATCCATTGCCACTTTAGCTTCCATTGGAAAGAGGAGCTTAGCCAATGCAACTAACAAATGAAACATGGGTAAGAATCACCATCAGACTTTCAAACAACATAAGAATAGGATACATCAAAAGTACCCGAAATTTCCTCCCTTGCTTTATTATAATGCCTTCAGAATTAAAACCCAATGAAAACAGAAAAAGTAGTGCTCTTCATTCATTTCCCATGCCTTATTAAGTGCTTGATGAACCTCATATCTTGTATACTTTGTAATGAACCTTACCGGATTCATTCTTTCCATTATTAGCCTGCTCTCATAGACTGCACAAACTACATTGATCAACCACTTTCTAGGAAAAAGTAAGAGTAAGTGAACAAAGTATAACCTGGCTATTGCTAATATCCGGCCCATTTCTTAGTCACTTAATTTTGTAATTCAAAACAGATATCATTCGACTAATTGATCATGTTTCCTGCAACACACAGGCTAGGATACTGCAACTAATTCATAGACCATAGAATTTGTCTAACATCAGATGTTTGTGCATCCAAGACAGGGTCACATAAATGAGGTTATTATGATTTACCAGCAAAGTTATGTCGAAGAAAATCAAAATTGTTTATGTTTTTGGCACATACTATATTACCCAATCAAAGATAGACATGTTAAACCAAGTTACTTAGTTCGACTTTTTTCTCAAGGTTACACATGTATTGACACCATCAAGTGTAAATTTTGGGTGATTTTCTTATGCAACCCAAACAGCTCTCTAGCAAGCAACAACAGCTCAAATGCGACATGAATATGTGATGACGTGTCCATACATGCATATACAGAAACATTCCCAATGATCACTGGTGTGCATGTTTACATTGAAGACAACAGGGAAACAAGAAAGTCACCTCTATTTTCCAGGTATAACAATTTCTTGCGCAGATCATCCCCTGCTATAGCGAGAGAAAGAGCAGCTTCTCCTAGTAAAGGATCTCTTCTTTCAGCTTGCTCCAATATCTCCACACACAGTCGCTCCTCGGAAGTAGCTTTTCCTTCCTCAGTTGATTTATAGTAATCCGCAGCCCTAGTGAGCCTCTTAGATATCTGAAGTGCTTTTCTACCATCCAAAGTGAGGTCGGATGCCCGGGCTCCTTTTACTAAAAGAGACACAATAATCTTGGGCTCTTTCCTCAATGCTGCAACATGCAGAACGGTATAGCCTCTGGGACTTCTTTCATTAACATCAGCAATACCAAGATCAAGAAGTTCGGTGGTAGTCTTGGCATCACAGTAAGCAACTGCATAATGGAGTGCACATGCATGATCAAGAGTAGTATGTGCCTCCCTAAGTAGCATTCTGACTAGCTCAACATCATCCGAATCCAAAGCCCTGTGTATTCTCTTCACGTGCTTATCAGGAAAGCTGTCACATCCTGGCCTATTCAAGTCAAGTTTCATTCTGGCATCCACGATCTGCTTAACAATATAATGGGGCAAAACTCTGTCTAGGGTAACAACATCAACATCTGATTTAACAACAAGCTCAATGCAACGAGCTGACAAACCCTCACACGCATTACTGCACATATTTGCAACAGATAGAACTACCAGTAGATCATCTATGGCAACCTTGTCAAGAATGTCTAGCAGGTCCTTCTGCAATTTAAAAACACAATCAGAAGTGTCTCAAGGATACCATTCTCCAGTCAAAACACAAGAACAAGAATGCTCGATGTGGATAAAGGATGAGATTAATTATATTACCATGACAAGTAACAATATCAGATGCATTATACTGCAGTCAAGACTTACAAGCATGATCAACTCTTTACTCTTCAGGATCATGAAGTAAAAAAGAGCCTACATGGTGCCACTTTGGACATAGCTAATAACGGAGAAGAAAAGATTTCTAGAATACCCAAGCTCTTTAACCTAAAATGTATATCGAGATGGAAATGCAGAGCAAGTGAGAGAGTTTTTCCAGACTTTTTACCCTTTTGGGCAAATCTTCGCTGGATAAGAATGTGACACCAGAAAAATTTCTTCAACTTATAGAGGACTTTCCAGTTCGTTATGTTTCCCCCCAACATAAATCAAGAAGAATACTATCATTTCCTCGAATTAATTCTCCAAAATGTAAATCTTTAGCTCTCTGGCCGCGAAAATCCACTCACTCGAGAAGGCCCAATTAAATACTGCTAAATTAGCTGCCATCATTCGGTATATGGATCTAATTCTAAGATTAGACGACAATTAACAAATGAAACCAAATAAATGCAGCAGATTCTTGAAACCATCCACTCACCTGGTACAGACCCACCAGCTCAGAAATCTGGAAAGTGAAAGCCGCGTAGAGCACCTGAATCAGGAAATCCACGGCGGGCCGACATGCCGCGTGCGGGCACTCCTCGTCCACGCACTCGCGCGCGGCCGCCGGCGGCGGCTTCACCTTGCCGCTGTACAGGTACCCCAGGACCGCCATGAGCGCGTCGTGCCCGATCTCGAAGTCCTTCCCCAGCTCCTTGACCTCCAGCTTGGTCGCCCCTCGGGTGAACGCGCCCCGGAAGAACCCGCTCCTCCCGGAGAGGATGCAGCGGTGGACGGGCACCTCGCGGCCATCGGCGAGGGCGATCTTGGCGTCGGCGAAGAAGTCGAAGCCGCCGCCGCCGGCGCTCGGCGGCGAAGACGGACTCGAGGTGGTCGGAGAGGCGGACGAGGGAGGCCCCGTCGACCGGGGTCGCCGCGCGGGAGGAGGAGAGGGAGTCGGTGTTGGCGGTCGGAGCGCAGTAGATGCTGCTGCTGTTGCTGATGATGTCGTTGGAGTCGGATAAGGCGGACCTCCCGGCGTCCATGGGAGCAAAAGCACGAGGCCGGAGAGGGGCGAGCGGCGGCGGCGGCGGCGAGCTAAGAGGGCATGGCGGTCGAAGGATCGCGGTCGCCGAAGTGCGTGCCGTACGCGGGGGAGGAAGTATGGAGAAGAGAGAGAGAGAGAGAGAGAGAGGGCGTGGAATGGAATCTGGAGGACGCGGAGAAGTCAATGGCGTCCTAGAGAGAGAAAGTTGGGAGGGGAGTGAGGTGTAGACGATGACGAAAGCGAGGAGAGAGAGAGGGAGAGAGAGCAGAACGGAGCGTCGAGGAACAGGAGGGAGTGTGATTAACGTTGTTGTCAGCTTGTCAGCTTTGTCCTGACTGACGTGGGCATCTTTTCGGCTGGACTGGAATTCGGAACCGGTCCGCACGTGAGCGGCTCGTTTAAGGAAAGAGTGGTGAAACTTCAGCCGAAGGTAACCAGTTACGGTTAAAACCGGCACGGCCGCCCACCTGGAAGCAGCTCTCCGACGAAGGTGCGCGGAATCTGGGCTTGCTTCGGCTTCGTTTTCGTTCCTATCTTTTCTGATGTCTTATCCGCGATGCTTCGTCCATATTTATCTTTTTATAATCTAGTCTGACATTTTCTAATAATATGTTGAACATAAAAAGCATTTATTATATATATTAAATATATTTATGGAAGATGATCAAGAAATCTCGGAACTGGTCTAAAGAATCTGTCGATGAGGCCTTCCCATTAGAATGAGCAGTTCCAAGTTTTACCTGAAATCTTTTGTATATCCAAAAACCCGAAATCTAATTGTCACGTGTTCTGGGGTTTAGTAATTTCATACTACACACTTATCATTGGGCACTAAGAAATGCCACGTGATTGTGCAAAAACTAAAATAAGAAAAATATAAAAACTTGTAATCGAAATTTAGAACTTACTTGTCGGAACAAGTTCCTCAATTTTTAGAACTTGGAACTTATGATGCATATCCTAGAAGTTTGAACCATCTAATTCTAGAACTTGGATTCATCGGCCCGATTCTTAAGTTCTCGGTTCTATTCTAGAACAAGAAATGCACGGGAGTTCGGATAAGCACGGCATTCTCCAGTAAGATTAGCCATTTCGCTTGTAGAGTTGTTCACGGAAAAATGTGCTATTGTAATATTGAAAATGCAAATTGGACTGATGAAATATCCCGTGAGAAGCGTGAGAGAAAAGATGTCTTCAAGGCGATAGAGATTGAGGTGTGCCTCGGCCCGATGTGTTGAGAGCAAATTCACCTTTTGACACGCATCACATGTGGACCGTCAAGACATTCACGACTTGAAAAGAACCTGGTCATCAGGTTGTTAAAAAGCGACCGAGGCGTTGCCAGGGCTAATGAAGAGTCACGGGCCTAGTGCGTGAATATCAAATGCTATGAAACTCTTCCCAAGCTTGTATAGTTTCTCTGCAGATATGCACGGATCTCATTGTATCAGATAACGGACTTTCGATGTCGTGCGTGCTGAGGGCAATGCACAACACCCTAATTGCAAAAGTTATGTCGAAAAATGAGATGGAAATAGATCGAGTCGGTAACAAACATTCGCTCGCATCATCCTATCGGCCATACATGAACACTCTGCATAATTTAACCCAGTAAAAGCCCAATGCACCAGAAGCAGGAGTCACAGAAGAGCAGTCCTAAGCCAAGTGACAAGTTTCAATCTCGCTCTTCTTAGATCCGCCAGCTTAACAGGACGGGTGGGTAACAAAAAACACCAACGTTATATGCACCTTTGAGTGACAAAACACACCAGCAGATTACAAGAAACAAACTGTCATCCTCAGAGAAGCCATGCAAGTAAATGTGGTCAGATGGTTGTGGCCTTTCCTTTGTTTCGCTTCCGTAAGGACTATTAAACAATGAAGACTCTTCAGGGTTTTCCCGAAGCTCAACATCTAGTCTCTTTTATGACCCAACGGAGAGCATACCTTCTCCAAACCTTTTCCGATGGAGTGCCTGAATCCGTGTTCCTTCTTTGGTGACTTCACGGCATCGTTGCTTGATTCTTTCTTTGGATGGATGGCTTGTGCGATGGCATCAATTTCTTCTTTTGCTCGTTCAAAGACATTTGGAGCTTTAACCTCGTCTATCGGGGTGTTCTCATCAATATCCTCACTCAAGCCGTGAGTTTCCTTGCCATGATGGTGGGGCGACTTCTTAAAATGCATAATTCCTTCGATCTCCTGCTTCGCTTTCTCAATGAAATTGGGTCCTTTGCCATCATTTTCTGCTATTGTGACAGATTAGAGTTATTGCGTATTCTCCCAATCTACTGTGCAAACAAGAACAACTGAACAAGCATCAGGTTTCTGCTATGTAGAAATCAAACCTGAGGGAGAACCACTAGCACTGGACTCTGTCTGCACCGTCTGGTCCCTGCAATCACCTCGAGCTCAGTTGTGTCAAAGAGGAGTCCAAATACTTAAAAGCTTGGTTTTCTGCAAAAATGAAAGGTCGAAGATGATACCTTTTTTCACGAGTAGGAGACTCTTTCTTCAAATGGATAGTTTGAACGAGAGCCTGGATCTCTTCCTTCGCTCGTTCAAATACATTAGGTGCCTTAACATCGCTCAGTGGGGTGTTCTCGTCAATGTCTTTGCGCCTACCGTGCGTTTCCTTGTGATGATGGGGCGATTTGTCATCTTCCTTTGGTATTTGAATTGCACGAGGCTCACTCGAACTGTCATCTGTTAACACAATTGACCAGAGAACCAAGATCCATGAACACCACTACTCAATGTATCTGAACTAATGCACGACGTGCTCAAAGAGAGAAAATGATCAAATTCTATCCCCATTGCCGCAATATAGCTCTTTCCAAAGGTGTCACTCCATTCCTTCTCCATCAAACAAAGTCATGCAAATGAAGAGGTGATGCAATCCAATTCATCTGCAGGATGAATCTAGATTTTACAAATCCATAGAGATGGGAAAACTGAAAAAAAGTTTCGGGTAAATTCTACATCGAACCCATAGCTAAAGATCCCTCCGTCGCGCCTTCCAAGAGAGAAATGGGACGTCAGCTCACATATACAGCTCACACGACAACCGGAAGAGACAAGCGTCAGGATTCCAAATCGTCCATGAACAATCAGCATTCCGTAAAAGCAGATGAACGAACGGCGACTCACTATTGCCATCGCCACATACTGACTGCCCAGACAATCGGCTACTCGAATAAAAACCGCGACATCTAACGTTCGATCCGCGTTCTCTCGCGGATAAGAAACCAACCCAGATAAGCCAAACAGATCGGCAGAACCGATATCGCAGTCAGATGAAAAATTCCAAATTTTTGAAGGGGATGATCGGATGCTGCGGAGATGGGTACCTGACGTTGGAGAAGCGTTCCATTCAGTCTTCGCGTCAGCCATGGAGAGAGAGAGAGAGAGAGTCTTTGGTGTTTCGCTTGGATTTTCTGATGCGATTTCAAGGGAGAGGTCAGCGTACGCAGAGAATATGCAGAGGGAGAAGGGGAGAGCGTTCAGACAGGAGGTACGCCAGATCGGACCCGACCCAAACGACGCGTTGGTCCGGTTGGCCCACGTGAACACGGAGACAACGAATCGTGTTAAAATAAAGACAGCGTTCGCAAGACCGGATCGGATTCCTAAAAAAGGCGTGCCCAAAACCGGATTAAATTGGGTAACACCGAATAAAACGAGCCGAAAAATGAATTAGGGCTCAACACGCCGGTTCCAAAAAATGATCTAACCCTTGAAATTGCAAAACCGGGGTTATAAGCAACTCGACCATCTAGCGCTTTTTCAATTAGCTATAAAGAACGCTCTCGATTAGCACGATAACCCGATAACCCATTCTATGTCCTTGAAATAAAGGCAATGAGCTTCCGGGAGGCCTATCGTGTATGCAATGTCTATCTGACCAGAAGAGATTGCTGCTCAGTTCGCTAACCAATCAGCACACACAGGACCTTCCCTCTTGGGAATGAACCATGTGGAAAAGGTCTGAGTGAGCGACCGGCAAAATTGGAACAAGTACCGAGAGTAGCACATAGAACCGTCAAACGGGTTGAGTCGAGTTGGATTTGGATCAAGTGAAAAATGCTTCAAACCAAATAAACTCATTTAACTTGCTTTGATCTATTTTCATGCAACACAAATATAGGTCTACATGGCAACACTTTCGTTTTTTCTATTTTTCTGTCCTTTTTGTTTTCTAGAATAGAAAAATAATAGAAATCCGTACAGTAACATTACTTAATTTTTCTATTCCTCATAATAGAAAAATGGCCAATGAATAAATTTGGAATAGGAACAAGAGTACCTTCTTATTCTCGGGAATAATTTCTAGAAATAAGTCTTTTTTTTTTGTTCTTTTGTTCTTCTTCCTCTTTTAATCGGTCGCTAGAGCCTCACCACCCCCCGTTGATCATTGACCGTCGTCGTCCATTGGTTGTCGTGGCGGGTGGCGGCGAACGGTTAGAGGAAGAAGAAGGAGAGAGACAAAAAAAAAAATCTCAAAAAAATTATTAAAAATTAGAAGGAAATCCACGTCATAAAAAAATTATGAATCACTCCAAACGCATTCCTATTATTTTGCAATTCCGAAAATAAAAATTTTGTATATTTACCAAACATGTTATTTTACTTAGAAATTATTTTAGGGAATAGGAAATTTCTAAAATATTTATTCCTAGGAATATAAATATTACAAAATGCACCCATAGTGACTCATATCTGACCTGACTCATATTACTAAAGCACTTCCATATTTAACTCAATTTAAGAAAATTCATATTCAAACTGAGGTAAGAGTGCGGAGCGAGTGATCTCGCAAGGGCAAGAGAAAATGAATGCGGGTTGGGTCTAACTAAGTTGAAAATCACTCACCGAAAAAAAGTCGTAAACCTATTTAATACTCATGTTATGTTTAAGTCTATTTATGATCCATTTATTAAATATAACTAATACATATAATAATTTAGCCCATCATATATGGGTAAAGAAATGGGTTTGTAACCCATTTTGACGGGTCTATTAGCACAAGTCAAGTTAAGCCCATGGCCCTAAGAAAGTTGGAGACCCAACAGTAAGGCCCATTACTCAGCTTCGAGAGAGGAACAGATGGGCCCACTTGCAGAGACTTGGATCCTCAACATCTGGGCACGTCGAGGCCCGACTTTGAAGTTCGACGTGAAAGAGAAACGCCAAAGTTTTTCCACGGCGGTCGCGGGGTTTCCTCTAGACCGCCTCGGACTCACGTCAGCAAAATTGTCTTTGCTGTTCATAATGTGGATATGGTTCTCCACATTAACATATATAACAAGAAAGAAAAAAAAAAAGAAAATATTAGTTTCGAGAGCATATTCCAGACTAAGGAATTCTCATCAATCCCGATTACTTCTGGCATCAAGAGAAAGAAATGGTAATCAGCAATGCGATAAAATGCATGGAACTCTCTGAGTCCTTCTCGATTTAGAATTGCTCGACGATGTTCTTTGTAAGAAGTATAATAACCGACAGAGAAGGGCAAGAAAACAAACATACAGACGTTAGATGATTAATCCTTTGAGGATCAAAAGAATGCGAATGGAGGTTTCTAGGAATGAGCGAAAGAGAAACCCATTTTCGATTCCACAACTTCATGAATTCTTTTCCTTATTATATTATCATACGAGGCTTCCAGGAACTTGCTTTCGATTGTATTTTCCAGCCAAATGGATAGAGAATTAGGTGCAAAAGTGGGCCTTTCAATTTTTTTTTTTTCAACCACCATGACTGCTGTGGAGAAAGGAGACGGGAAAATAAAAAAATTATAATTGAACGCAGACAAAAAATAATAATTATAATAATAACATGGATCATGACTTGCTCTTCTCTCGTTTTCTTCAAAGAGACCAAAAATAAGAACATGTTCCAAGTCACCGTGAGTGCATAAGATTATATTAAAAAAGAGAATTCCCAGCAACTTGATGCGTGTTTACACTCTCTGAAACTATGCATGGTCTGAACCAAAAAAAAAAAAAACTGTGCATGGCTGCTTCATTCATATTTTCTCCAATGTTTGATCGAAAGACTTTACCTGTTCGCCAGTTCTGAATTCCAGTTTTCCATATAAACATTCTTGAAACTCTGTTTTCGCACGGTCTCGAATTACGGCTAGAGCAACAACACCCTACGAAATTTTTCATTTTTTCGTGTCTCGAGGAGGTAAAAACACAAGTCATGGCCGATTTAAGTTGCCTTTGGCAAGACCGATCCTAAGAATTTCATGGAACTCGAAAACTGCGAGCCCAAGAACGTGGTTCTCGAACGAACCCTCTCCTTCGAGAATTTCTTACCTGGCAAAGAAGCCAACCGGGCTTTGGATAACTAAGGATATGTTTGGTAACGTTTCTATTAAAAAATTATTCCAGAAGACAGAAATAGAAAAAACTATTTTTGTTCCGGAAAATAATTTTTGAACAAAAGAACGCGTTTGGTAATTACACAAAATTTATGTTCCTAGAATAGAAAAAGAGGAGAAACATGTTTGGTAAACTTGTATAATTTTTTTGTTTCTTTTAATTTTTTAATATCTTTATTTTATTTTTTATTTTTTTCTTCCTTTTGGCCGGTCGCCGGCCTTGGCCATGGCCTGGCGACCAGCCGATGAGGGCCGGTGGCCTTGCCCGCCATCGGCGAGGCTCGGCCTCACTAGGCCCGCCGGCAACGCCGACCTAGCGGTGGCCTGGCGAGGCTGAGCCTCGCCGGTGGTTGGGCAAGCTCGGCCTCGCCAAGGGCCAGCGAGGTCGCCAACCCTCAACGGTTGGTCGCCAACCATGGCCGAGGCCGACAATTGACCAAAGAAAAAAGAAGAAGAAAAGAAAGATAAGGAAAAAAATAGGAGAGAAAAAAATTATTTCTCGGAAATGTTTAGGAACAGGAAATAAGTTTTTTTTTTTTTTTTTTTTTTGTTTCAAATTTGTTCCCGAACAAAATGTAAACAAACGCGTTTTTTTTTTTTGTTCCCTAAAACAAAAAACAAAAATTGTGTTCCAAGAACAAAAAAAATATTACACAAACAAACATACGCCTAAAAGTCGAAGATGGTCCGACCTATAAACTGGCTAGAGGGTTGCCCCTCCCTCAACTTGAGATATTTTTCTCGTCGAGACCCAAAAGCGGGCTCGATGCCGCCTCCGTTAAGTTGCAGATAAGTGTACAAGAGTTAACTTCGCAGCCCTGAAGCATAGTTCCGTATCATTCTACGAGAATGATAAGCCTGAAACTGCTGGTTCTCGGTGGGCGAGGGTAAGAACTTTTGCCAAGGTACATGAAAGACAATTGTTAGATAGAAGCCCGATTTGTTTTCCTGCTTTCAACTTACTTGACAATTAACAATATCATTAGGACGCTGATGATTATCTTTCAGGTAGTAAACTCTTTGTCAAAAGATGAGAAGTCTCAAATGCTAGCATTACCGCACTGGCTTGAAGCTGTAAGTCCAACATCCTCCTGAGGCATGCAATAGCACGATCACTTTTCTTTACAAGAAAAGGATTTTTAAGTATGTTAAGTACTGCTGATGGTATCTTGTTTGAACAGATTGACCCGCGGCATCGTTACGGCCACAATTTGTATCTCTACTATGACGTGTGGTTCGAAAGCGAGACCACACAGCCTTTCTTCCACTGGTTAGTAGTAGTTCATCCGTGGAAATCTTTTGCTGCGTTTGTCACATTCATGGTTTAGCCTATCGTAATATTACAGAGCTAGCAAAGGTTCATCAGTGTCAAAAGGCTTTAAAGTTTGGCGGAAAAACAAAATGCTTTTTGCTAAAACACAAACAAGTAAGTCCTCTCAGTTTTTATTTTTTACTTAATCAAAATATTGCAACTCACGAGCCTTAAATTCTTTTTAGTCCAAGATGCTTGAAACTATTACAATGAAATGTGGATTTACATATAAGTTTTTTGTTCAACAAATCTTGTATTTCTGTTTAGCAGAATTTTAAGACTTCTTGATTCATTTGTGAGGGACGGATTTTTGTAGGTCTAAAGTGCTCTCGTTTTTTTTTAAGTGGAGGCGTTCGGTGGATATTGTTTTAAATAACGACCTGAAATGTCATCATTTTCTTAAATAAGAATTTGAAGTGATTATGTTAGTTTCAAAAAAGGGTTCAACTTTCTAGTTGGTCATTTATCTTTTTTCAATTTTTCTTTCTTTTTTTTCTTCTTTTTTTTTTTTTTTTTTTTTGGTTTTTTCTTTCTTCTTCACCGATGGCCAGCAACTACCAGCGATACCCAAAGAGGGCCGGGCGAGGGACAACCTCATCAGCCATAGGCGAGGCCACCCTTGAAAGCCATAGGCGAGGGCCATCCTCGCTAGGTTTGGGTGAGGGTGGCCTTGCCTCGATGAGGTTGATGGGCCTTCACTAGCACTCGCTAGAAACGAGAAAAAAAGAAAAAAATAATTTAAAATTAAAATTGTATTTTGACAAAATACCATTAACCAAATGGAATATTTAGTCGGTCGGCGATCAACGAGGTCAAACTTTTATTTGAAACTCCCATGACCACTTTAGGCCATTATTTGACACGATATCCATTTCAAGTCCTTATTTGAGACATTTCAAACTTTTATTTGAAAATTTTCCAAAATTACTTTATAAAGTGATGTGACAAATTGTAAGAGTCATTTAAACAAGTTGAAAAAGAGTGTAAAGATGACCATCTCATCAATCCCCTTTGAACGTTAGTATGAGAGTCTCACAATCCATTACGAAATATGTGATTTGAGCCGTAATTACTTCGTTTATTGAAACTCATACTTCTGAGGGTGAAGAAGCTGATGGGCCCATAACGACAACCCAATCGTGGGGCCAAAAGTTAGGAGGTCTATAAACATGTAGTAGAAAATGCTAAAGGCACGACGTCATTTTGAACTCGGAATCATAGAGAAAATAACACATCCTTTTTACCAATGAGTTGCCACACTCAGCTGATATCTCAACACGAATACATAGATATCAATATGTGGGTGACTCACTCGGCCAATCCAGGCTTGAAAGTCAAATGAGTGAGTTTTGACGAGACATGTTATACAAGAAAGCTTGGACCGCCCAAAATTTCCTATATAAAACGTCTTGGGCGATTTAGTCGACGTACTAAATTCGATTTTCGAGTCTAACTCGAGCTCGTTCGATTGGCACCTCTGTTATGAAGCACAGACCATAGTCGGGGCCTTACCCCATCGTGCTCCACGCCCACTTGACGCGGAGGTGGACGGAATCGTGCATGGGAGACTGCGCCTTGTGGCCCTCCCAACTTTTTCCATGAGAAAAAGAAGAAAGATGACGACCTAAAGATCATAAAAGTGATGGGGAAATGAACGCACTTGATGCAATACACACAGAGCGCCGACCGGCCGGGCCATTGCAGTGTCATCTCACTAACAATTCTTTTGGTGGCAAACGGTCGCAGAATCAAGGATAGAACCATTCAGACATACACTATGCAAGATTCACAGGAAAAAATCAACTTACACATGAGAATCTAGCTAAGCATTCATCTGAATCGAACAAACTCGACGAAATTAGAACTAGGAATAAGCAGTTTTAAATTCTATACAGGCTCTATTTGGAATTTAAAATTTACCTACTGAAACGGTTTTCTTATTATTTTGAAACCTAAAACTTATCATACATACCCTAAAACTTAAAACCTATCCCGTGACAAGTTTTGATATCAGTTATAGGTTCTATTGATATTATTAATTGACGATTATAATGAATCATCATTTTTAATGATCACCCGCTAGATTGGCTTACCTCTCTCTTCTTGCATAATCTCGTTCTCCAGCAAGCAACAACCCACCCACCAAATTCTTGTTTTTCCTTCCATCTGCCAAGGGGTTGTTTTATACTCTCCAAAAAGTCTTGCGGAGTTTCCATTCCGACCTTTGAATTCCTCAAACGGCTCGTGCTGTTCAAAGTTCCCCACTTTGAAATCAACTCGGAACCCCCTCGTTCAAAGTTCGCGATCACGGTGCGTATTTGGGGCGCGCGTATATAAAGGGGGAGTTGGGGTCTGTCTCAGGCATATCTTGTGAAAAATCGTCTTTGAGCTCTCAGAAGAACAACTTGTTCGCGAGGGCAAAGGAAATATAAGAGGAGAGAATTTCTGGGCTCAGTTCTTGATTGTGGACTGACAGGTAATGATAAAGTTCCGGCCTTTTATTGTTCGAATTTGTTTCTTCAGCTAAAAGCAGGGCATTCGAGATTTTTTCATGTCGGAGCTGGGTAGGATTGTGCAGAAAAACTTGTTCTTGCTCTGTTTTGTCACCGATAATCTTGTTTTCCCCTTTTCTTGGGGGGGATAACGTGTCAAGACTTGGACTTTGGTTGCGTTTTATGGAGTTTCATGGCAGTCGAATGAATGGATTTTGCTTTCTCTGCCCTTCCTCTTTCATTTTCTTCAATGAGTTCTACTTTCATTTTGGGAATTTTGTCACCTGATTATTTGGGTTCTATTGCGTTTTTTTTTTTTTTTTTTGAGCAAGGGGTTCTATTGCGTTCGAGTGCTGAAATTTGTATGGGTTTGTCACTTTCCTTTGCTCATATCTGCTTGGCACGAAATCGTTGCTCATTGTTGTGTCAAATTGGCCCACAACATCAGTTCATCTCCCAAGGAACGAGAAGCGACTGCCTTGAGGAGAGGTAGCTTGAACAGAACTAATTTACGAGTCATGACCGATTCAGTTGCCTCGGACAAGACCAATTCTAAGAATTCCATTAAACTCAAAAACTGCGAGCCCGACAACGTGGTGCTCGAACGAACGCTCTCCTTTGAGAATTTCTTACATGGTAAAGAAGCCAACCGGGCCTCGGGTAACTTAACAGTCAAAGATGGTCCGACATCTAAACCGGCCAGAGGATTGTCCCTTCCTCAACCTGTGATATTTTTCTCGCCGAGACCCAAATGCGAGCTCGATGCCGCGGCAGTTAAGGTGCAGAAAGTGTACAAGAGTTACAGAACAAGAAGAAACTTGGCAGATTGCGCCGTCGTCGTTGAGGAGCTCTGGTGGGTCTTTCTTAAATTAATTTGAATTGATTGAATTGTTTCTGATGTGCCCTTTTATTAATACGGCTAATCAGTGCGAAACTGCAAATGTTTCAGGTGGAAGGCGATAGACTTTGCAGCCCTGAAGAAGTTCCGTATCATTCTACGAGGATGATAAGAACTGTTGGCTCTCGGTGGGCGAGGGCAAGAACTAGAGTCGCCAAGGTACATAAAAGACAATCTTTTGAAAGAGCCCGTTTTGTTTTCCTGCTTTCAACTTACGCGACAATTAACAATATCATTAGGACGCTGATAAATTATCTTTCAGGTAGGAAATGGTTTGTCAAAAGACGAGAAGGCTCAAAAGCTAGCATTACTGCACTGGCTTGAAGCTGTAAGTCCCTTAAACTCCTGAGACATGCGACAGCAGGGTCACTTTTCTTTCCAAGAAAAGGAGATCTAAAAATAAAGAATACTGCTGATAGTCTCCTGCTTGAACAGATTGACCCACGGCATCGTTATGGCCACAATTTGCATCTCTACTATGACGCGTGGTTCCAAAGCGAGACTATGGAGCCTTTCTTCTACTGGTTAGTGTTCGAACGTGGAAATCTTTTGTTGTGTTTGTTATGTCCTGTTCTAGCCTATCATAATATTGTAGAGCTAGCAAACGTTCATCAAATGTCAAAAGACTTTTTAATAATGAGGACCATGTTAAATGCAGGTTGGATGTTGGATGTGGTAAAAATGTGAATCTCGAAAAGTGCCCAAGAAATGTTCTGCATAAGCAATGCATCAAGTATCTCGGACCCGTAAGTTTCATTCTTTGTTCGACTTTTAGTGAATGTCTTAGCAGATTATTTTTGTCAATATCCCATCCAAACGTACTTCAGACAAACTGAAGTTAAAGAAACTTTGGGACATCCTTAATTGTAGCGAAATGTTCAGCAGACATGTGAGAGGAAGTGTCTTGTTATATTTTGCAGTGCAAAATCAAATGTCTCATAAGCATCTACTTCGAGCTGTCATTAACTCCTCTTTGTTTTTTCTGCAGACCGAAAGAGAAGCCTACGAGGTGATAATCGAAAATGGAAAACTCATGTATAAGCAACGCAGCGAACTTGTGGACACCGTGGAAGGTTCAAAGTGGATATTTGTACTTAGCACTTCAAGGGCCTTGTATGTGGGTAAAAAGGAGAAAGGCGTGTTTCAGCACTCCAGTTTTCTTGCCGGTGGCGCCATCACTGCAGCCGGAAGATTAGTCGCCCATAATGGGATCCTAGAGGTACAACACATTTCCTTACACTTCAAAACGAATCATTCGTCCGCGTCTTGTCTGCTCTCGATCGGCATTCTCTAGTAGACAGCCAGCTTCTTTTCTCGCGTAATGTGTATATTGTGCATGTCTTTAAGGCTTGTTGGCCATCCAGCGGGTGCTACCACCCAACAGAAGAGAACTTCAGGGAATTCATCAGCTTCTTGGAGGAGCATCATCTAGACCTCAGCAATGTCAAGGTATAAACTTGTAAATACAAGTATTGTAGTGAGCAAGTTGCTGCGATTAGGTAGAGAAGATGACCACCTAGCTGTTCTTATAATTGGGTATGAAAGTTTTCGTATTCTTGAAAAATGAACGAATGATCGTCCGCAAAATCGTTCTCATTGACCAACTTTTGTATAACAGCTGATCACTGACATGATATGCGTACTCTTTTTCTCAGAGGTGTGCTGTGGATGATGACAATCTTTCATACATAAACTCCAGCGAGGACTCAAAACACGGTACAAGCGAGGGCCCCGCAGGAACCACCCCATCAGCTGCCGAGCCAGAGGAGCCCACCGTCGAACCTGGACTTCCGCAAGAAAACGTTACGAGTGCCTGTGCCAAGGCGGAGCCACCGGCGTTCGACCTCACCGGGCGCTTGTCGTGCAAGTGGGCGACAGGGGCCGGCCCTTCATCGGCTACGTGAGACGCAGAGTGTTCAGGGGCTAACCCCATTTTTTTCATTCAAGTTGTTATTACCCATTTGTAGCTCTTTTTTTCCGAATAAGGGGGTCTGCTTAGGTGCCAAATTGATGCCACTCTTTCTCTTCTTCTTTTCATGATTAGTGCTGCAAAAGTTGAGTTGATAGAGAAGCTTGAAATCTGTTTGCAAGTTCATTGACTGAGACACAAATGCATAAATCGTATTTTTTTTTTTTTTGGTCGGTCCTACGCTAATCCTACTCTAACACTCATTCTTAAACTTTTGCCCTACCTCCTTGCAGGGCATGGGAGTCGAAACCCACTTCTAAATAAAATCGTCCCCACCCCAATCCCCGAAATGTGGGGATTTGAACCCCCAACCTCCCCTTCTAAGATGGAAGGGTGGCCACTGGGTTTCGGACTTATGAGAATCTGAACACCTAATGATTCCTTACTTCCCAATCAACCGTTGTAGCCAAAGAAACATTTTTTGAGTTTTTCCTCCTGAGTTTTAACCTAATGTGCGTTACGGTCTCTGAATTTTTAATTTATTCTATATAGTCATGAATTTTTTATACATATTTAATTTAGTCATTAAATTATATGGAGTTGTTCAATATTGTCCCTGATCTAAAATTAATGGAAGGACAACATTAAACTAGATCAGGGATAACAATGAATATTTTATATAGTTTAAGGATTATATTGAACAAATTAGAAATTCATGGGCTATATTACATATTAGGCTAAAGTTCAAAGATCACATTCCTCACATTGAACTAAATCATTGATAATAATGAATATTTCATATAGTTTAGGGATTATATTGAAAAAATTAAAAATTCAGTAATTATATTATATATTAAGCTCAAGTTCAAAGATTGCATTCCTCGATTTGTACGTATGCCGCTTCGCATTTTGCTGGGCTTGTTTGCAGGACCAAAAAATCGCCGCTTTTGCCCTGATAGCGCTGATTTTTTCAGTAGAATAAAAGCCTTTCTAATCTTTCTCATTAGAGAGTTCCAAAAAAAAAAAAAAATGCTGGAGTGAGCATCCTTACTGCCGTTCCACTCTTCCGACGCCAAAATATGAACCTGAACACGGCAGAAAATTATCGAGAAAAATCAAAATTTGACGTGACGGTAAGCAGCACGACTGGGTCTATTCTAACTATTTTCTTTTTCTGGCAAAATCTTTCTTTTTTTCTGGATTGAGTGAAAATACGTAGTTTTGATGAAATATTTCTCGGGCTTCAATTATTAAAAAGGAAAAAGTGCCTCGGACTTTAGGAAGACTCCGGCTTCTCTGCCATGTGGAATTCGTCGCTTTTTGTTGTGCGCCATGTTGATCATCAACCGGTGATGACATCGCCCACCTATGTTATTCCTTGGAAAAATTCCAATGAAGAATCCCCGTTTTCTCACAAGATAATTTAAAATGGACATTATTTTAAATAAAAACCTATAAAATGACTTTTTACCGTGACAAAAACTTTTTTTTGACCAAAAACCCCGTTTTGATATGTGACATGTTTTCCAAAATTATAGGGTATTTTGGTCTTTTTTTCTTCTCCCAGCCGTGGACCTGTACAAGGGCTGCCCTATACTTCATTTATCGACTTATAGTGAATGTCTTCGAGAAAATGTCCATTATCAAATGCCCTCATCGGGAAGAAGAAGAAAAAAAAAAAGACAAAAAAAAGACAAAAATGCCTTTGATAGGGTAAATGTGTCACGGTTTGAAAAGTTTGGGGTTTTTCACGTCACAAAAAAAAAGTTTGGGGTAAATGTATCACTTTGAGCAAAGTTCAGGATTTTTCGTTTTAAATAAGAGTATAAAATGACTTTTTAATCAAAAAGACCATGTTAGATGTTTGAGTAAAAATTATACTTCATTTATCGACTTATAGTGAATGTCTTAGAAAATTACCATTATCAAATTCCATCGAAACACACTTCGGATAAGCTGACGGTAAAAAAACTTTGGGACATCCCTAGTTGTAGCAAAATGTTCAGTGGACATGTGAGAGAAAGATGCCTATTGTTGCAAAAATCTCATGATACATCTGCTATTGATTGATAATAAACATTTGTTTTTCCGGCAAACGAAAGAGAAGCCTAAAGATTTTGTTTGTTGAGGCTAGACCTCAGTGCGCGGGCATAAGGATATTGGAAGTTTGTTTGTAAAACAAACTAGGTGCATTTCCCTTTGTCCCACATAGGAAAAATGGGAGGAAATTGATTAATTTATAAGTGTGAGGTTTCCTTTGTATATCAAAAAGAATATTGAGTGTGAGCTAGATCTCACCATACCCGCGTTTGGGTGCGCGAATAATTGTGCAATTTTGGAGTGATTTAATTAGCACTAATCTCTTTGTTATTTTATTTTTATTTTTATTTTTATTTCGTATGGTTATCTTATTAAATTTAATTAATTCAAAGGTTGTTTTGTTTATTGAGAATTTTTGGAAATTAATTAATTAATAAATAATAGTTTTGAAATTTTATTTATTAAATAATTATTATTATTTTTATTCCGAATTTTTTGTTTGTGTCTTTTTAAGACAACCTTTGAATAAGATACTGTTCGGTTTGCAATCTTTCCGAAGGGTTGCATTTGTTCGGTTTTAACTTCTTACGAATGGACACCTTTGTTCATTTGAGCAATTTTCGAAAGAATGTGTTTGTTCATTTTACAACTTTTCACAAAGAGTTGTCTTCGTTTTTTAAGATTGTTTTATATATACTTGTCAGATTAAGGAATAATGTGTGTGATCATTTTTTATCTTTTCGAGTCTTCTTTCTAAAAACTACAACTATCATTTCAATTGTTTCATAGAGAGATCTTGGAAAATATTAGAATTGCTATCTAGTATTCTCATTTTGAGATTTTGTTGTATCCTGGAGGATATTTGCCTGTGACCATTAGCAACTTTGTGAGGCAAATAAATCTTTAAAGAAAGTGATATCACGCCTCAAAGTCCGACTCGAGTACTCTAAAGATCCGTCTTCATTGTTCTACCCTATTCGAAGCAATATTTTACCGACAAAGGACTCTGATGCCCGTGCCCAAGTCCTCGGCAATTGTGACTAGGTCCCTTGAGGTTGGACCTAGGAATCTCTATGTCCGCATCTCGATCCCTGTCAAGGACCTCGATAGCCATGGAGAGAGAGAGGGAGAGAGTCTTTGGTGTTTCGCTTGGATTTTCTAATGTGATTTCAAGGGAGAAGTCAACGTACGCAGAGAATATGCAGAGGGAGAAGGGGAAAGCGTTCAGACAGGAGGCACGCCAGATCGGAACCGACCCAAACGACGCCTCGGTCCGGTTGGCCCCGTGAACACGGAGACAACGAATCGTGTTAAAATAAAGACAGCGTTCGCAAGAGCGGATCGGATTCCTAAAAAAGGCGTGGCTAAACTGGATTAAAAGGGTAACACCGAATAAAACCAACTGAAAAATGAATTAGGGCTCGACACGCCGGTTCCAAAAAAGGATCTAACCCTTGAAATTGCAAAACCGGGGTTATAAGCAACTCGACCATCTCGCGCTTTTTCAATTAGTTATAAAGAACGCTCTCGATTAGTACAATAACCCAGTCTATGTCCTTGAAATAAAGGTAATGAACCTCCGGGAGGCCCATCGCGCATGCAACGTCTATCTGACCAGAAGAGATTGTTGCTCAGTTCGCTAACCAATCAGCACTCGTAGGACCTTCCCTCTTAGGAATGAACCATGTGGAAAAGGTCTGAGTGAGCGACCGGCAAAATTGGAACAAGTACCGAGAGTAGCACGTAGAACCGTCAAACGGGTTGAGTCGAGTTGGATTTGGATCAAATGGAAAATGCTTCAAACCAAATAAACTCATTTAACTTGCTTTGATCTATTTTCATGCAATACAAATATAGGTCTACATGGCAACACTTTCGTTTTTATATTTTTCTGTCCTTTTTGTTCTCTAGAATAGAAAAATAATAGAAATCCGTACGGTAACGTTACTTAATTTTTCTATTCCTCATAATAGAAAAATGGCCAATGAATAAATTTGGAATAGAACAAGAGTAGCTTTTTTATTCCTGGGAATAATTTCTAGAAATAAGTCTTTTTTTTTTTCTTTTGTTCTTCTTCCTCTTTAATTGGTCGTTGGAGCCTCACCACCCCCGTTGATCATTGACCGCCGTCGTCCACCGGTTGTCATGGCGGGTGGCGGCGACCGGTTAGAGGAAGAAGAAGAAGAGAGATAGAAAAGAAAAAAGAAAAATCTCAAAAAAAATATTAAAAATTAAAAGAAAATCCACGTCATAAAAAATTTATGAATCACACCAAACGCATTCCTATTCTTTTGCAATTCCGAAAATAAAAATTTTGTATAGTTACCAAATATGTTATTTTACTTAGAAATTGTTTTAGGGAATAGGAAATTTCTAAAAAAATTATTCCTAGGAATAGAAATATTACAAAACGCACCCATAGTAACTCATATCTGACTTGACTCATATTACTAAAGCACTTCCATATTTAACTCAATTTAAGAAAATTCATATTCAAACTAAGGTAAGAGTGCGGAGTGAGTGATCAAGTGAGGGCAACGGAAAATGAATGCGGGTTGGGTCTAACTAAGTTGAAAATCACTTACCAAAAAAAAAAGTCGGGTGCGTTTGGTTCGGTATTTCCAAGGGGCTTTTAGGCTGAAAGCCCTTGGGAAATCTTTGGATCGTTTGGTTCAACTTTAAAACTCCGCTTTCAACTTTCAACTTGTCTTCAAAATGCTTGAAAGCCCAAAACTAGTAGGGACTAACTTTGGGCTTTCAACATTCCACCGAATGCTGAAATTATTTTTTCCCTTCCAAAACTACCCTCACTAATTTTTTATATTTCCGATTTTGCCCTTGATTATTTATTTTTTTTAAAAAAAAAAAGAACTAAACCCTTTGCTTGGACCGGTGAAGGGCTATGGCCGTCGCTGGCCGTCGGCTGAGGTCGCCCGAGGTCGGGCGACCTCCGGCGAGGGTCGCGCGCGACCCGGTAGAGGGCCGCCGAGGTTGCTCGACCTAGGGGCCGCACGACCCGGTGAGGGCCGCCCGCGGCCGCGAGACCTAAGCGCGGTCACCAGGGTTGCGCAACCCCGGGTCGAGCGACCCTCGTCGAGGGTCGCCCGAGGTCGGGCAACCTCCGACGGCCCTCGACTAGGTCGCGACCCTCACCGGAGGTCGCTCGACCTTGGGCGACCTAAGCCTCGACGGTCGACGGCCGCCGACGCCAAATCGGCTCGCAAGTGGCGTAGCCCTTCGCCGATCCGGCGAAAGGGTTTAGTTATTTTTCTTTTTCTTTTTCTTTTTTTTCGAGTTTAGTTCAATTTTCAAAAAAAAAAAAATATATATATTATATATCTATTATATCCATCAAAACCCATTGCGAAAGTTTTTTTTATCAAACGCACATTCAACTCAAAGTTCACTTGCAAAATTTTTTTACCAAACACAATTATATTTCCCCAAATATCTTTGGGCTTTTAGATTGCGTTGACG
The DNA here is from genome assembly GCA_014182565.1 of Eucalyptus marginata. NCBI lineage: Eukaryota > Viridiplantae > Streptophyta > Magnoliopsida > Myrtales > Myrtaceae > Eucalyptus > Eucalyptus marginata. The sequence continues at coordinate 7,846,674 of CM024587.1, read as the reverse complement.
TGGACTCAAAACCCTCGAAATCTTGGCCAAACACAATCCATTTATTAAATATAACTAATACATATAATAATTTAGCCCATCATATATCGGTTAAGAAATAGGTTTGTAATCCATTTTGATGGGTCTATTAGCACAAGTCAAGTTATGGCCCTAAGAAAGTTGGAGACCCGACAGTAAGGTCCATTACTCAGCTTCGAGAGAGGAACAGATAGGCCCACTTGCAGAGACTTGGATCCTCAACATCTGGACACGTCGAGGCCCGACTTTGAAGTTCGACATGAAAGAGAAACGCCATAGTTTTTCCACGGCGGTCGCGGGGTTTCCTCTAGACCGCCGACCGCCTCGGACTCACATCAGCAAAATTGTCTTTGCTGTTTATAATGTGGATATGGTTCTCCACATTAACATATATAACAAGAAAGAAAAAGGAAAAACAAAAAATCTTAGTTTCGAAAGCATATTCCAGACTGAGGAATTCTCATCAATCTTGATTATTTCTAGCATCAAGCGAAAGAAATGGTAATCAGCGATGTGGTAAAATGCATGGAACTCTCTAAGTCCTTCTTGATTTAGAATTGCTTGGCGATGTTCTTTGTAAGAAGTATAATAACCGACAGAGAAGGGCAAGAAAACAAACATACAGACGTTAGATGATTAATCCTTTGAGGATCAAAAGAATGCGAATGGAGGTTTCTAGGAATGAGCAAAAAGAGAAACCCATTTTCGATTCCACAACTTCATGAATTCTTGTCCTTATTATATTATCATACGAGGCTTCCAGGAACTCGCTTTCGATTGTATTTTCCAGCCAAATGGATAGAAAATTAGGTGCAAAAGTGGGCCTTTCAATTTTTATTTTTTTTCAACCACCATGACTGCTGTGGAGAAAGGAGACGGGAAAATAAAAAAATTATAATTGAACGCAGACAAAAAATAATAATTATAATAATAACATGGATCATGACTTGCTCTTCTCTCGTTTTCTTCAAAGAGACCAAAAAATAAGAACATGTTCCAAGTCACCGTGAGCGCATAAGATTATATTAAAAAGAGAGAATTCCCAGCAACTTGATGCGCGTTTACACTCTCTGAAACTATGCATGGTCTGAACCAAAAAGAAAAAAGAAACTGTGCATGGCTGCTTCATTCATATTTTCTCCAATGTTTGATCGAAAGACTTTACCTGTCGCCAGTTCTGAATTTCAGTTTTCCATATAAACATTCTTGAAACTCTGTTTTCGCACGGTCTCAAATTACGGCTAGAGCAACAACACCCTACAAAATTTTTCATTTTTTTGTGTCTCGAGGAGGTAAAAACACAAGTCATGGCGATTTAAGGCAGTGTTTGTTTGTATTTCTTTTTCTGTTCCGAAACAGTTTTTCTGTTTTTGTTCCCGGAACAAAAAAAGAGCAAACGCGTTTGTGTGCGTTTTTGTTCCAAATCGTTCTTTTGTTCAACAAAAAAAAAAAAAACAAGAAACAAAAAAGTTGTTTAACTTTGTTTTAACAAAACAAAGAAAAACAAGTTTTCTCTCTCTTCTCTTTTCTTTTCTTTTTTTCTTCTTTTCTTCTTCTTCTTCTTCTTCTTTTCTTCTTCTTCTTGCTTTGGCCGGTCACCGGCCTCGACCATGGCCGGCGACCGGCCGACGAGGGCCGGCGGCCTCGCCCGCCATGGCGAGGCTCGCCGGCCCCCGGCGAGGCCGAGCCTCGCCGTGGTTGGGCGAGGCTCGGGCTCGCCCGGCCGGCCGCGAGGCTCGCGAGCTCGGGCTCGCCCAGTCCGGCGAGGCCGAGCCTCGCCGTGGGCGGCGAGCTCGGCCTCGCCCGGATCTGGGCGAGCCCGAGCTCGCCCGGCCGGCCGCGAGGCTCGCGAGCTCGGGCTCGCCAAATCCGGCGAGGCCGAGCTCGCCCGGCCAAGGCGAGGCCGAGCCTCGCCCAACCACGGCGAGGCTCGGCCTCGCCGGGGCCGCGAGCCTCGCCGGTGGTGGGGCGGGCGAGGCCGCCGCCCTCGTCGGCCGGTCGCCGGCCATGGCCGAGGCCGGCGACCGGCCAAAGCAAAAAAAAAAAGAAAAATAAAAAGAAAGAAAAATAATGAAAAATAAAAAAAAATTAAAAAATTAAAAGAAATAAAAAAAGAACATAATTTACCAAACATATTTCTGTTCTTTTTTATTTTATGAACAAGTTTACCAAACGCTCATTTTTTTGTTCAAAAACTGTTCCCCCTAGGAACGAAACACTTTTTTTTGCTTCGTTCCCCGGGCGCTTTTTAAACAAACACAAACAAACGCAACCTAAGTTGCCTCTCGGCAAGACCGATCCTAAGAATTTCATGGAACTCTGAAAACTGCGAGCCCAATAACGTGGTTCTCGAACGAACCCTCTCCTTCGAGAATTTCTTACCTGGTAAAGAAGCCAACCATGGCTAAGGCTGGCGATCGACCAAAGAAAAAGAAGAAGAAAAGAAAGAGAAGGAAAAAATAGGTTTCTTGTTTTTCTGTTTCAAATTTGTTAGGAACAAAAGTGTAAACAAACGTGTTTCTGTTTTTTTTTTTGTTCCCCGGAACAAAAGAATAGAAATTGTGTTCCAGGGAACAAAAAAAGAACACAAACAAACATGCCCTAAGAGTCGAAGATGGTCTAACCTATAAACTGGCCAGAGGGTTGCCCCTCCCTCAGCCTGAGATATTTTTCTCGTCGAGACCCAAAAGCGGGCTCAATGCCGCCTCCGTTAAGTTGTAGATAAGTGTACAAGAGTTACTGAACAAGAAGAAACTTGGCAGATTGCGCCATCATGGTTGAGGAGCTCTGGTGAGCCTTCCTTGAATTAAATTGAATCGATCTAGTTGTTTCAGGTCGAAGGCGATAGACTTCGCGGCCCTGAAGCATAGTTCCGTATCATTCTACGAGAATGATAAGCCTGAAACTGCTGGTTCTCGGTGGGCGAGGGTAAGAACTTGAGTTGCCAAGGTACATGAAAGACAATTGTTAGATAGAGCCCGATTTGTTTTCCTGCTTTCAACTTACTTGACAATTAACAATATCATTTGGACGCTGATGATTATCTTTCAGGTAGTAAACTCTTTGTCAAAAGATGAGAAGTCTCAAAAGCTAGCATTACCGCACTGGCTTGAAGCTGTAAGTCCAACATCTTCACGAGGCATGCAATAGCACAATCACTTTTCTTTCCAGGAAAAGGATTTTTAAGTATGTTAAAGTGCTGCCGATGGTATCTTGTTTGAACAGATTGACCCGCGGCATCGCTACGGCCACAATTTGTATCTCTACTATGACGTGTGGTTCGAAAGCGAGACCACACAGCCTTTCTTACACTGGTTAGTAGTAGTTCATACGTGGAAATCTTTTGCTGCGTTTCTCGCATTCATGGTTTAGCCTATCGTAATATTACAGAGCTAGCAAAGGTTCGTCAGTGTCAAAAGGCTTTAAAGTTTGGCGGAAAAACAAAATGCTTTTTGCTAAAACACAAACAAGTAAGTCCTCTCACTTTTTATTTTTTACTTAATCAAAATATTGCAAATCACGCACCTTAAATTCTTTTTAGTCCAAGATGCTTGAAACTATTACAATGAAATGTGTATTTACATATAAGTTTTTTGTTCAACAAATCTTCTATTTCTGTTTAGCAGAATTTTAAGACTTCTTGATTCATTTGTGTAGGACGGATTTTTGTAGGTCTAAAGTGCTCTCGTTTTTTTTAAGTAGAGGCGTTGAGTGGATATTGTTTTAAATAACGACCTGAAATGCCATCATTTTCTCAAATTTGAATTTGAAGTGATTATGTTAGTTTCAAAAAAGGGTTCAACTTTCTAGTTGGTCATTTATCTTTTTTTCAATTTTTCTTTCTTTTTCTTCTTTTTTTTCCCTTTTTTTTGGGTTTTTTCTTTCTTCTTCACCGGTGGCCAGCAACCACCAGCGATACCCAAAGAGGGCCGGGCGAGGGACAACCTCATCGGCCATAGGCGAGGCCACCCTTGAAAGCCATAGGTGAGGGCCATCCTCGCTAGGTTTGGGCGAGGGTCGCCTTGCCTCGGCGAGGTTGATGGGCCTTCACTAGCACTCGCTAGAAACGAGAAAAAAGAAAAAAATAATTTAAAATTAAAATTGTATTTTGACGAAAATACCATTGACCAGCTGGAATATTTAGTCGGTCGGCGATCAACGAGGTCAAACTTTTATTTGAAACTCTCATGACCACTTTAGGCCATTATTTGACATGATATCCGTTTCAAGTCCTTATTTGAGACATTTCAAACTTTTATTTGAAAATTTTCCAAAATTAGTTTATAAAGTGATGTGATAAATTGTAAGAGTCATTTAAACAAGTTGAAAAAGAGTGTAAAAATGACCATCTCATCAATCCCCTTTGAACGTTAGTATGAGAGTCTCACAATCCGTTACGAAATATGTGATTTGAGCCGTAATTACTTCATTTATTGAAACTCATACTTCTAAGGGTGAAGAAGCTGATGGACCCATAATGACAACCCAATCGTGGGGCCAAAAGCTAGGAGGTCTATAAACATGTAGTAGAAAATGCTAAAGGCACGACGTCATTTTGAACTCGGAATCATAGAGAAAATAACACATTCTCTTTACCAATGAGTTGCCACACTTAGTGATATCTCAACGCAAATACATAGAGGTGATCAATATGTGGGCGACTCACTCGGCTAATCTAGGCCTGAAAGGCAAATGAGCGAGTTTTGACAAGACATATTATACAAGAAAGCTTGGATCGCCCAAAATTTCCTATATAAAACGTCATGGGCGATTTAGTCGACGTACTAAATTCGATTTTCGAGTCTAATCCGAGCTCGTTCGATTGGGACCTCTGTTATGAAGCACAGACCATAGTCGGGGCCCTACCCCATCGTGCTCCACGCCCACTTGACGCGGAGGTGGACGGAATCGTGCATGGGAGACTGCGCCTTGTGGCCCTCCCAACTTTTTCCATGAGAAAAAGAAGAAAGATGACGACCTAAAGATCATAAAAGTGATGGGGAAATGAACGCACTTGATGCAATACACACAGAGCGCCGACCGGCCGGGCCATTGCAGTGTCATCTCACTAACAATTCTTTTGGTGGCAAACGGTCGCAGAATCAAGGATAGAACCATTCGGACATACACTATGCAAGATTCACAGGAAAAAATCAACTTACGCATGAGAATCTAGCTAAGCATTCATCTAAATCGAACAAACTCGACGAAATTAGAACTAGGAAATAAGCAATTTTAAATTCTATACAGGCTCTATTTGGAATCTAAAATTTATCTACTGAAGCGGTTTTCTTATTTTTTTGGAACCTAAAACCTACCATGCATACCCTAAAACCTAGAACTTATCCCGTGACAAGTTTCAATATCAATTATAGGTTCTACTGATATTATTAATTGACGATTATAATGAATCATCATTTTTAATTTTTAATGACCACCACTTGCTAGATTGGCTTACCTCTCTCTTCTTGCATAATCTCGTTCTCCAGCAAGCAACAACCCACCCACCAAATTCTTGTTTTTCCTTCCATCTGCCAAGGGTTTGTTTTATATACTCTCCAAAAAGTCTTGCGGAGTTTCCATTCCGACCTTTGAATTCCTCAAACGGCTCGTGCTGTTCAAAGTCCCCCACGTTGAAATCAACTCGGAACCCCCTCGTTCAAAGTTCGCGATCACGGTGCGTATTTGGGGCGCGCGTATATAAAGTGGGAGTTGGGGTCTGTATCAGGCATATCTTGTGAAAAATCGTCTTTGAGCTCTCAGAAGAACAACTTGTTCGCGAGGGAAAAGGAAATATAAGAGGAGAGAATTTCTGGGCTCAGTTCTTGAGTGTGGACTGACAGGTAATGATAAAGTTCCGGCCTTTTATTGTTCGAATTTGTTTCTTCAGCTAAAAGCAGGGCATTCGAGATTTTTTCATGTCGGAGCTGGGTAGGACTGTGCAGAAAAACTTGTTCTTGCTCTGTTTTATCTCCGATAATCTTGTTTTCCCCTTTTCTTGGGGGGGTGATAACGTGTCAAGACTTGGACTTTGGTTGCGTTTTATGGAGTTTCATGGCAATCGAATGAATGGATTTTGCTTTCTCTGCCATTCTTTTCATTTTCTTCAATGAGTTCTACTTTCATTTTGGGAATTTTGTCACCTGATTATTTGGGTTCTATTGCGTTCGAGTGCTGAAATTTGTATAGGTTTATCACTTTCCTTGCTCATATTTGCTCGGCACGAAATCTTTGCTCATTGGTGTGTCAAATTGGCCCACAACATCAGTTCATCTCCCAAGGAACGAGAAGCGACTGCCTTGAGGAGAGGTAGCTTGAAGAGAACTAATTTACGAGTCATGACCGATTCAGTTGCCTCGGACAAGACCAATTCTAAGAATTCCATTAAACTCAAAAACTGCGAGCCCGACAACGTGGTGCTCGAACGAACGCTCTCCTTTGAGAATTTCTTACATGGTAAAGAAGCCAACCGGGCCTCGGGTAACTTAACAGTCAAAGATGGTCCGACATCTAAACCGGCCAGAGGATTGTCCCTTCCTCAACCTGTGATATTTTTCTCGCCGAGACCCAAATGCGAGCTCGATGCCGCGGCAGTAAAGGTGCAGAAAGTGTACAGGAGTTACAGAACAAGAAGAAGGTTGGCAGATAGCGCCGTCGTCGCTGAGGAGCTCTGGTGGGTCTTTCTTAAATTAATTTGAATTGATCGATTTGTTTCTAATGTGCCCTTTTATTAAATGGCTAATTGGTGCAAAACTGCGAACGTTTCAGGTGGCAGGCGATAGACTTTGCAGCCCTGGAGCATAGTTCCGTATCATTCTACAAGGATGATAAGCCTGAAACTGTTGGTTCTCGGTGGGCGAGGGCAAGTACTAGAGTCACCAAGGTACATAAAAGGGCCCGTTTTGTTTTCCTGCTTTCAACTTACGCGACAATTAACAATATCATTAGGACGCCGATAAATTATCTTTCAGGTAGGAAATGGTTTGTCAAAAGACGAGAAGGCTCAAAAGCTAGCATTACACCACTGGCTTGAAGCTGTAAGTCCCTTAAACTCCTGAAACATGCAACAGCAGGGTCACTTTTCTTTCCAAGAAAAGGAGATCTAAAAATAAAGAATACTGCTGATAGTCTCCTGCTTGAACAGATTGACCCACGGCATCGTTGTGGCCACAATTTGAATCTCTACTATGACGCGTGGTTCCAAAGCGAGAGTGCAGAGCCTTTCTTCTACTGGTTAGTGTTCAAACGTGGAAATCTTTGGTTGTGTTTGTTATGTCCTGTTCTAGCCTATCATAATATTGTAGAGCTCGCAAACGTTCGTCAAATGTCAAAAGACTTTGTAATAATGAGGACCATGTTAAATGCAGGTTGGATGTTGGACGTGGTAAAGATGTGAATCTCGAAAAGTGCCCAAGAAATGTTCTGCATAAGCAATGCATCAAGTATCTCGGACCCGTAAGTTTCATTCTTTGTTCGACTTTTAGTGAATGCCTTAGCAGATTATTTTTGTCAATATCCCATCCAAACGTACTTCAGACAAACCGAAGTTAAAGAAACTTTGGGACATCCTTAATTGTAGCGAAATGTTCAGCAGACATGTGAGAGGAAGTGTCATGTTATATTTTGCAGTGCAAAATCAAATGTCTCATAAGCATCTGCTTCGAGCTGTCATTAACTCCTCTTTGTTTCTTCTGCAGAACGAAAGAGAAGCCTACGAGGTGATAATCGAAAATGGAAAACTCATGTATAAGCAACGCAGCGAGCTTGTGGACACCGTGGAAGGTTCAAAGTGGATATTTGTACTTAGCACTTCGAGGGCCTTGTATGTGGGTAAAAAGGAGAAAGGCGTGTTTCAGCACTCCAGTTTTCTTGCCGGTGGCGCCATCACTGCAGCCGGAAGATTAGTCGCCCATAATGGGATCCTAGAGGTACGACACATTTCCTTACACTTCGAAACGAATCATTCGTCCGCATCTTGTCTGCTCTCGATCGGCATTCTCTAGTAGACAGCCAGCTTCTTTTATCGCGTAATGTGTATATTGTGCATGTCTTTAAGGCTTTGTGGCCATCCAGCGGGTGCTACCACCCAACAGAAGAGAACTTCAGGGAATTCATCAGCTTCTTGGAGGAGCATCATCTAGACTTCAGCAATGTCAAGGTATAAACTTGTAAATACAAGTATTGTAGTGAGCAAGTTATGCGATTAGGTAGAGAAGATGACCACCTAGCTGTTCTTATAATTGGGTATGAAAGTTTTCGTATTCTTGAAAAATGAACGAATGATCGTCCGCAAAATCGTTCTCATTGACCAACTTTTGTATAACAGCTGATCACTGACATGATATGCGTACTCTTTTTTTCAGAGGTGTGCTATGGATGATGACAATCTTTCATACATAAACTCCAGCGAGGCCTCAAAACATGGTACAAGCGGGGGCCCCGCAGGAACCACCCCATCAACTGCCGAGCCAGAGGAGCCCGCCGTCGAACCTGGACTTCCCTGTTGGCGGGTTGGCTCACATGTGGAGGAAGCGAAGCAGTTCTGGCAAAAAGGCAGCCCATATAATAAGTTATATAGAGAAATATGGTTTCTCACTATATTCATAATGTGGTAGCCGCAAAAGGAAATAAAACAAGAGAAAAAAGAAAGCGAAAAATGCGAGGGTTGAGAGGCGATATCGATTTACATTAAGGGCATCGGAGGTCGATTCGTTGTCCGATTGAGCTAAAATTTTGTCAGCATATTCATGGCGCAATTTTCTCGAATCTAAACGGTTTGATTTTCGTCTAAAGCTCCATACATCAGGTTTTTCGTGGATTGATCAAAACCTACGTTTTTTGTCAGATTTATCCTTAATCTCTTGTGAATATCATGTGTATTGCCAAGAATTATGTTCTTGAGGTCTTTGCTGCTATGTACCTCTAGTATTTGCTAGAAAAGAATATTGTTAATCCAATTTTGTTGCTAGTGAAGATTTTCGAGTGGACTCCAATCCCGTGATTTTTTATCTCCTCACATCGAGAAGGTTTTCCACGTAAAAAATCGTCTTGTGTTCGCATGCTTGGTATTTACTTTACTCTACTATATCGATTCCTATTAGGTTTACACAAGAGGGGAGATTATTTTATTCCGCTGCGTTAATTCGATATTGTTCAAATTGTTACTGTTTTCCCATAAGAGTGGTATCGGAGCATCTGGTTATTGCTTGATTTTTCTGCCTTGTGTTAAACAATGGAAACGAATACAAGTAGAATGATTACACTGAATGGTTCGAATTATCATATTTGGAAAGGGAAGATGGAAGACATTTTATATGTGAAAGATTTTTATTAGCCCGTATTTGCCGAGGAGAAACCAGAGAATAAAACTAATGCTGAATGGTCTATTTTTCATCATCAAGTGTATGGTTATATCAGGCAGTGGGTGAATGATAATGTTTTGAACCATATTATTGAGGAAACACATGCACGCAGTTTATGGGATAAGCTCGAACAGTTATATGCTCGAAAGACTGGGAATAATAAGTTATTTTTGATAAAACATATGATGGCTCTAAGATATCAAGATGGTACTCATTTGACTGATCATTTAAATTCTTTTCAAGGAATTATAAATCAGTTGGCTGCAATGGGAATCAAGTTTGATGATGAGATACAAGCACTATGGTTGCTTGGTACTTTGCCGGACTCATGGGAGACATTCCGAACATCTTTATCTAATTCTGCCCCAGATGGTACGATTACCATGGATTTGGCTAAGAGTAGTATTTTGAATGAAGAGATGAGAATGAAGACACAAGGATTGTCCTCTTCACATTCTGATGCCTTGGTTGTTGAGAAAAGGGGAAGAAGTGAGTCTCGGGGTCCGAGAAATAGAGATAAAAGTTGAGATAAAAGCATAGGTAAGTATAATAAATTTGCTAATGTTGAGTGTCATTATTGTCATCAGAAGTGACATATTCAGAGGTTTTGTCGCCAGTTAAAAAAGGAGAAACAAAAGGAGAAAGGTAAAGAGAAGAAAATTGATAACGACAGTGATGACAATCGTGTCGCTACATTTAAAGAAGACTTTCTCATTATTTTTGATGATGATGTGGTGAATTTTGTATCTCATGAGACCAGTTGGGTAATTGATAGTAGTGCATCTGTTCATGCTACGTCTCATAGGGATTTCTTTTCATCATACAGGTCAGATGACTTCGGATCTGTGAAGATGGGAAACAATGGGCTAGCTCAAGTTGTAGGCATCGGTGATGTGTGCCTAGAAACCAGCAATGGCACAAGGTTAGTATTGAATAATGTTAAACATATACCGATATCCGCTTGAATTTGATTTCTACAGGCAAGTTGGATGATGAGGGGTATTGCAGCACCTTCAGTAATGGTCAATGAAAGCTCACCAAAGGTTCTCTTGTTGTGGTAAGAGGTGAAAAATATTATTCGTTGTATATTATGCAGGCAAAGTTGTCCATAGACAAAATTAATGCGATGGGACGGCGAAGATGCAGCTGAGTTATGACATAAGAGGCTCGGTCACATCGGTGAGAAGGGTTTGTCAATATTGGCCAAGAAGAAGCTCCTTTCAGGATTGAAAAGTTCGGCATTAAAGAAGTGTGCTCACTGTTTAGCAAGAAAACACAACAGAATTGCATTTAAAAGCTCCCCTTCTTCAAGAAAGTCAGGTATACTAGATTTAGTGCATTCTGATGTTTGCGGTCCTATGAAAACAAAATCACTTGGTGGCTCTGTTTATTTTGTTACCTTCATAGATGATTTTTCAAGGAAAATTTGGATTCATACCTTGAAAACTAAAGATCAAGTGTTAGATGCTTTTAAGCAATTTCGGGCTTCAATTGAGAGACGGAGGCGGAAAGAAGTTGAAATGCATCGGGGCGATAACGGAGGAGAGTATATTTGACCTTTTGATGAATATTGTAAACAACAAGGTATTCGACATCAAAAGACACCTCCCAAGACGCCTCAGTTAAATGGCTTAGCTGAGAGAATGAACAGAACACTGGTTAAAAGGGTAAGATGCTTACTTTTACAGTCAAAGCTACTTGGATCCTTTTTGGGTGAGGCTTTAAGTATAGTTGTGCATGTATTAAATCTTACTCCATGTGTTCCTTTAGAGTTTGATGTTCCTAATAGAGTTTGGACAGGCAAAGATGTTTCTTATGATTATTTGCGTGTCTTTGGGTGTAAAGCATTTGTGCATATTCCCAAAGATGAAAGGTCTAAACTTGATGTGAAAACACGACAGTACATATCTATTGGTTATGGACAGGATATGCTTGGCTACACATTTTATGATCCGGTTGAAAAGAAAATTGTAAGAAGCAGAGACGTTGTGTTTATGGAAGATCAAACAATAGAGGATATTGAGAAAACAAAGATGTTTTCAGCACCACAGGTTAGTGATAATTTGGTTGATTTGGATCCAGTTCCTCTTACAAATATTCCTACACAGGTTGATGAAGAGCAGTAGGAAATCAATGTTCCAAATAACGCACATGTCCTTGAACATGTTGAAACAGATAATATTATTCCTGAACCAGAGGCTCAATTAGATGTTCCACTGAATGTTCCAGTCCGGAGATCCATTAGAGACCGACGACCTTCCACCAGGTATTCTGAAGATGAGTATGTATTATTGACTGATGCAGGTGAACCAGAGTGCTATGCAGAAGCAATAGAAGATGAGTACAAAAGTAATTGGTTTGATGCCATGCGAGATGAGATGTAGTCACTTTATGATAATCATACTTTTGAGTTAGTGAAGTTACCTAAAGGTAACAGAGCTTTGAAGAACAAGTGGGTATATAGATTGAAGCAAGATGAACATACTTCACAACCACGGTACAAAGCTAGATTGGTTGTTAAGGGGTTCGGTCAAAGAAAGGGTATTAATTTTGAAGATATATTTTCTCCAGTAGTGAAAATATCTTCTATCCATGTGGTACTAAGCTTGGCAGTTACCCTAGATTTGGAAATTGAGCAAATGGATGTTAAAACAGCCTTCCTACATGGTGACTTGGAGGAAGAGATATACATGGAACAACCTGATGGTTTTAAAGTGAAAGGGAAAGAGGATTATGTGTGCAAATTGAAGAAAAGTTTCTATGGCCTAAAACAAGCACCGAGGCAGTGATCAGTTATGATAGAACATGGCTATAAGAAGACTTCCTTGGATAACTGTGTGTTTGTCCAAAAATTTTCTAATTATGACTTTATTATTCTCTTGCTTTATGTTGATGATATGCTAATTGTTAGCAGGAATGCTTCAAGAATTGAGTTATTGAAGAAACAGTTGAGCAAGTCTTTTGCCATGAAAGACTTGGGCTTGGCGAAGCAGATTCTTGGCATTAGAATTACTCGAGACAGAGATGCTAAGAAGTTGTTTTTGTCGCAAGAGAAATATATCAAGAAGATCCTTAAGAAATTTTACATGGACAAGGCTAAAGTGGTTAGTACTCTTGCTGCCCACTTTAAGTTAAATATGAAGCAAAGTCCTACGACTGATAAAGAGAAGAAAGATATGGAAAGTATTCCATATGCCTCAACTGTAGGAAGCTTAATGTATGCGATGGTACGTACACGCCCAGACTTGGTGCACGCAGTTGGCGTTGTTAGTCGCTATTTGTCAAATCCAGGCAGAGAGCACTAGAATGCAATGAAGTGAATTACGAGGTATCTTCGGGGAACTTCAAATTTGAAACTCAGTTTCGGGACGAGAAACTTGAGTTAGTTGGATACACAGATTCTGACTTGGCAGGAGATATTGATACTCGTAAATCTATTTCTGGTTATTTGATTTCTTTTGCGGGTGGAGTTGTGTCATGGAAGTCAAGATTGCAGAAGTGTGTTGCACTTTCTACAACCGAAGCTGAATTTATTACAGTGACTGAAGCTAGTAAAGAGATGCTATGGATGAAGAAGTTCTTAGAAGAACTTGGGTTTAAGCAAAAGAGGTATGTGCTATTTTGTGATAATCAAAGCACAATTCATCTTGGTAAGAATTCATCTTTTCATTCTAGATCGAAACATATTGATGTTAGATATCATTAGATAAGGGATGTTCTAGATGAAAAATTGTTAGAACTTGAGAAAATTCATACAAATCATAATGGCTCTGATATGATGACGAAGACTCTACCAAGACAGAAACTTGAACATTGCCAATTGATAGCGGGGATGGTGAATCCCTCCACATTGTCGTGAGGGGGAGATTTGTTAGCTGGGTTCACTCCTATGTGGAGAAAGCCCAATAAGTTGCAAGCCCAAAAAGGGCTTGAGCCCATATAATAAGTTATATGAAGAAATAGGGTTTCTCATTATCTTCATAATGTGGTAGCTGCAAAAGGAAATAGTAACAAGAGAAAAAGAGAAAGCAGAAAATCTAGGGGTTGAAGCAATATCTGATTTACATCAAGCTGGCATCGGAGGTCGATTCATTGTCCGATTGAGCTGAAATTTTGCCAGCATGTTCGTGGCGCAATTTTCTCGAATCTGAACGGTTTGATTTTTTTCTGAAGCTCCATACATAAGGTTTTTCGTGGATTGATCAAAACCTACGTTTTTGGTCAGATTTATCCTTAATCTCTTGTGAATATCATGTGTATTGCCAAGAATTATGTTCTTGAGGTCTTTGCTGCTATGTACCTCTAGTATTTGCTAGAGAAGAATATTGTTCATCCAATTTTGTTGATAGTAAAGATTTTCGAGTGGACTCCGGTCCCGTGGTTTTTTATCTCCTCACATCGAGGAGGTTTTCCACATAAAAAAATCGTCTTGTGTTTGCGTGCTAGGTATTTACTTTACTCTACTATATCGATTCCTACTAAGTTTACACAAGAGGGAAGATTATTTTATTCCGCTGCGTTAATTCGATATTGTTCGAATTGTTACTGTTCTCCCATAAGACTTCCGCAAGAAAACGTTACGAGTGCCTGCGCCAAGGCGGAGCCACCGGCATTCGACATCGCCAAGCACTTGTCGTGCAAGTGGGCAACAGGGGCAAGCCCTTCATCGGCTACGTGAGGGACTACTACCCCATGGCGCTCTTGTCGCGGGTGCTAGAGCAGGTTGACCTCTCTCCAAGAGTTGTCCCCGGGGCCGGCCTTTAGGGGTTACGGTCCGATCCCTTCAAGATTCTAATTTCCTGGGAAAAATAGAAGGGAAGAGCCTGTAGTAGAGAAGAGTGTTCAAGGGCTAACCCCATTTTTTTCCATTCAAGTTGTTGTTAACTTGTTATTAGCCATTTGTAGCTCTTTTTTCCGAATAAGGGGGTAGGCTTAAGTGCCAAATTGATGCCACTCTTTCTTTTCTTCTTTTCATGATTAGTGCTGCAAAAGTTGAGTTGATAGAGAAGCTTGAAATCTATTTTCAAGTTCATTGACTGAGACACAAATGCATAAATCGTATTTGATCTTGTAACTTTCGGCTTGTGAGAATCTGAACACCTAATGATTCCTTACTTCCCAATCAACCGTTGTAGCCAAAGAGACATTTTTTGAGTTTTTCCTCCTGAGTTTTAACCTAATGTGCGTTACGGTCTTTGAATTTTTAATTTGTTCTATATAGTCATGAATTTTTTATACATATTTAATTTAGTCATTAAATTATATGGAGTTGTTCAATGTTGTCTCTGATCTAAAATTAATGGAAGGACAACATTAAACTAGATTAGGGATAACAATGAATATTTTATATAGTTTAAGGATTACATTGAACAAATTAGAAATTCAGGGGCTATATTACATATTAGGCTAAAGTTCAAAGATCACATTCCTCACATTGAACTAAATCATGGATAATAATGAATATTTCATATAGTTTAGGGATTATATTAAACAAATTAAAAATTCAGGAATTATATTATATATTAAGCTAAAGTTCAAAGATCGCATTCCTTGATTTGTACGTATGCCGCTTCGCATTTTGCTGGGCTTGTTTGTAGGACCAAAAAATCGCCGCTTTTGCCCTAATAGCGCTGATTTTTTCAGTAGAATAAAAGCCTTTCTAATCTTTCTCATTAGAGAGTTCCAAAAAAAAAAAAAAAAAAAAAAATGTTGGAGTGAGCATCCTTACTGTCGTTCCCACTCTTCCGACGCCAAAATATGAACTTGAACACGGCAGAAAATTATCGAGAAAAATCAAAATTTGACGTGACAATAAGCAGCACGACTGGGTCTATTCTAACTATTTTTTTTTTCTGGCAACATCTTTCTTTTTTTCTGGATTGAGTGAAAATACGTAGTTTTGATGAAATATTTCTCGAGCTTCAATTATTAAAAAGGAAAAAGTGCCTCGGACTTTAGGAAGACTCCGGCTTCTCTGCCATGTGGACTTCGTCGCTTTTTGTTGTGCGCCATGTTGATCATCAACCGGTGATGACATCGCCCACCTATGTTTTTTTTTTGGTCGGTGCCCACCTATGTTATTCCTTGGAAAAATTCCAATGAAGAATCCCCGTTTTCTCACAAGATAATTTAAAATGGACATTATTTTAAAGGAAAAAAGCCACGAAAAACCTTTTTGTAACGTGAAAAACCCTGAACTTTGCCAACCATGACACATTTACCCCAAACTTTTTTTGTGACACAAAAAACCCTGAACTTTTGTTATGTGACACATTTACCTCAAAATTATAGGGTATTGTGGTCTTTTCATTTTTCAAATTTTTTTTTTTTTTTTTTCTCCCAGCCGGCGGAGGGAAGCCGGCGTCCGGCGAGGGTTGCCCTCGCCAGCGTCGAGCTAAGGCGGCCCTCGCCCGCGTCGAGCTAGGGCGGCCCTCGCCGGCATCCGGCGAGGGTGTCCCCGCCATCCTCGCCCGTCGCCCGCGAGGGCCGCCCTCGCCTGCGTCAAGTGAGGGTGTCCCTGCCCTCGCCAGATCTCGAGAGGGCCGCCCTTGCCTACGTCGGGTGAGGGTGTCCCTGCCCTCGCCAGATCTAGCGAGGGTGTCCATGCCCTCGCCGGCGTCGGGCGTGGGGTGCCCTCGTCGGACGCCGGCTTCCCTCCGCCAACTCCGCCATGGCCGGCGGAGGGAAGAAGAAGAAAAAAAAGGAAAAAAAAAAAAACAAAAATGCACTTGATAGGGTAAATATGTCACGGTTTGAAAAGTTTGGGGTTTTTCACGTCACAAAAAAAAGTTTGGGGTAAATGTGTCACTTTGAGCAAAGTTCAGAGTTTTTCGTGGCTTTTTCCCTATTTTAAATAAGAGTATAAAATGACTTTTTAATCAAAAGACCATGTTAGATGTTTTGAGTATCGCGGACCTGTAATTATACTTCATTTATCGACTTATAGTGAATGTCTTAGAAAATTACCATTATCAAATTCCATCGAAACACACTTCGGATAAGTTGAAGGTAAAAAAACTTTGGGACATCCCTAGTTGTAGCAAAATGTTCAGTGGACATGTGAGAGAAAGATGCCTATTGTTGCAAAAATCTCATGATACATCTGCTATTAATTGATAATAAACATTTGTTTTTCCAGCAAACGAAAGAGAAGCCTAAAGCTTTTGTTTGTTGAGGCTAGACCTCAGTGCGCGGGCATAAGGATGTTGGAAGAACAAATTTGGTGCATTTCTCTGTCCCACATGGGAAAAATGGGAGGAAATGGGTCAATTTATAAGTGTAAGGTTTCCTTTATATATCAAAAGGAATATTGAGTGTGAGCTAGACTTCACCATATCCGCGTGCGGGTGCGCGAATAATTGCGTAATTTTGGCGTGATTTAATTAGCACTAATCCCCTTGTTATTTTATTTTTATTTTTATTTCATATGGTTATCTTATTAAATTTAATCAATTCAAAGGTTGTTTTGTTTATTGAGAATTTTCGGAAATTAATTAATTAATAAATAATAATTCCGAAATTTTATTTATTAAATAATAATTATTATTTTTATTCCGAATTTTTTGTTTGTGTCTTTTCAAGACAACCTTTGAATAAGATACCCGTTCGGTTTGCAATTTTCTCGAAGGGTTGCATTTGTTCGGTTTTTAACTTCTTACGAATGAACACCTTTGTCCATTTAAGCAATTTTCAAAAGAATGTGTTTGTTCATTTCGCAACTTTTCACGAAAAGTTGTCTTCATTTTTTAAGACTGTTTTATATATACTTGTCAGATTGAGGAATAATGTGTGATCATTTTTCATTTTTTCGAGTCTTCTTTCTAAAAACTACAGCTATCCTTTCAATTGTTTCCTAAAGAGATCCTGAAAAAATACTAGAATTGATATCTAGTATTCTCATTTTGAAACTTTGTTGTATCCTGGAGGATATTTGCCGGTGACCATTAGCAACTTTGTGGGGCAAATAAATCCTTAAAGAAAGTGATATCACACCTCAAAGTCCGACTCGAGTACTCTAAAGATCCGTCTTCATTGTTCTACCCTATTCGAAGCAGTATTTGACCAACAAAGGACTCTGACGCCCGTGCCCAAGTCCTCGGCAATTGTGACTAGGTCCCTCGAGGCTAGACCTAGGAATCTCTATGTCCGCATCTCGATCCCCGTCAAGGACCTCGGTAGCCATGGAGAGAGAGGGAGAGAGTCTATGGTGTTTCGCTTGGATTTTCTGGTGTGATTTCAGGGGAGAAGTCAGCGTACGCAGAGAATATGCAGAGGGAGAAGGGGAAAGCGTTCAGACAGGAGGCACGCCAAATCGGAACCGACCCAAACGACGCCTCGGTCCGGTTGGCCCACGTGAACACGGAGACAACAAATCGTGTTAAAATAAAGACAACGTTCGCAAGAGTGGATCGGATTCCTAAAAAAGGCGTGGCTAAACCAGATTAAAAGGGTAACACCGAATAAAACCAACCGAAAAATGAATTAGGGCTCGACACACCGATTCCAAAAAAGGATCCAACCCTTGAAATTGCAAAACCGGGGTTATAAGCAACTCGACCATCTTGCGCTTTTTCAATTAGTTATAAAGAACGCTCTCGATTAGTACAATAACCTAGTCTATGTCCTTGAAATAAAGGTAATGAGCCTCCGGGAGGCCCATTGCGCATGCAACGTCTATCTGACCAGAAGAGATTGTTGCTCAGTTCACTAAGGCTACGCATGACAAAATTTCTGAAATAGGAATTGATTTCTGGCCAAATCAATTTCTCAATTTCTATTCGCCGGACAAGTTTCGAGCAAAGAAAGTCGTTTGATAACAACTCAAAATTTCTATTTTTGAAACAAAATCCGTTTGATAACAGAATAAAATTTCTATTTCTAGGAATAAAAATTGATTAGATAACATCATAGGAAATCCTCAAATACAAAATAATAGTCGAAATAATACTAAAACAACATAGGAAATCCTCAAATACAAAATAATAGTCGAAATAATACTAATACATTACAAAAGTTGAAAATACAATTTCATGAAATTTCCGGCATATTATTATCCCTTGCCATTTTATTGGCAATGGTTTTCCTAAACGTATTTATTTGGTTTCCCTCCTCGGTCAATGTATCGTTTGCAAGCTCATCCTGCGTAGGTTCAAACAAGTATTGCAAAAGCATGAATATGGATACCATTAATGGCGCTTATACAACCTTGTCATTTTATCAAAGACTAGTATTATACAAAATTATCAACAAAATAAAATTGATGGTGTAAAGGAATATATGAGAATTCTACCTTAAAGTAACGTTTATGGTTAGGAACCAATCAGGGGAAGGTCGGTTTATTTTGATTCTCGAATTGAATCAGTCCAGTTGCCCATCCCTAATTTCTTTATTGTCACTCAATGAACCTTTAATGGCCCTTGCATAGTGTCGCGACCCGATCTTGCCGCCCTCGAATGTCGAAGGGGGAAAAGGTCGGGTTTAGGAGTTCTTGATCATAAGATCACGAGCTCTCCCATGCTCGTACCCCGCGTGACAGCGAATTTATTTATACGATCTAGGTATTTAACAACCTAAGAATATACAGGAGTCGCCACTAGCCTTATATATATATATATATATATATATATTTTTTTTTTTTTTTTTTTTTGGGTCGGCTAGAAAACCCAATCGAGGGTTGGGAGAATTCCCTTGATTCCTACACAACCAAATATCTAGATTCGGAGACTTGGGTTACGCTAATATAGCTATTAGCGCCCTTTCGATACCTAACAGTATGTTATGTTTTTCCTAACATGTCCATGCATCTCTTTTTATATTTTCGGGATCACCAATTCTAAGCTAAGCGATCACGCGTGATGGATTACTTTTATGCTATTCTATTTCTAAAAGAAAAACAATAAAAGAAATCAATCAGAGAAATTGAAAGTGCAAGACATGAAGTAAACAATCAAGAAAAAGCAGTAAATCTAATCATGCAATCCTAAAGAATATGAAAAAGAAAACAATCAGGAAAGAAAGGAAACCCGCAACTCGTCGGGTTTTATACAATGTATGAAACCCGAGACATATATCGGGAAAACAAATAGTACAAGATAATAGTCGGAATGGACATCGACTTCCATCGTCTTCACACCAAAGTCCATCTTTAGGGTCCTAATCTAAACCTAATCTAAGAAACAAGGGTTCCTTGCCTCATCTTATATGACTAAGACAACGCATTGAAATCGTTATTATAACTAATAGACATAGGCATTAGACATGAACATGAATCCAGCAAATTCAAATCATGAACAGGACAAAATACAATGCATGTTTAATGGTTCGTAAGACCACCTAGACAATGCGCAAAAATGTGAAACTTGCGCATGACATAAGGTTGAATGCGAAAAAGGTTTGGGTAAACATTTAACCCTAAATCAGAATGCAAAGAAGTCACACAAGTCATTAACATTGCCAAGTGACTTAGAACCAAGAATGTCATGCTTGACAAATTTCAATTGTAATTAGCTAAATGGATGCATGATATTCACATCAAACGAGATTCAAATATGATATGCCATGCATTGATGTGAAACTTGTAACGTGTGTTTCAAATGTCAAGAAGACAATGAGGCATGATTTGGCCCTTAACACAAAGAACCTGCAAAATCATTACACAGAAACAGCAAAAAAAATCTAAAACTGCTGCAGAATTGACAGATTTTGTAGGTGTTTTTTGATGACCGAATGACATCCGTTCAGGGCATGCGACATATCAAATCGAAGCTTGAGAAGTCTATTTTCTATGTCTAGAAGGGCTCGAGATCAAAAAACCTCATTTAGCACCTCATTTAAGCCAAAACAGAAAGTGAAATATCAGATATACGAAATTGCACATCAGAGCAGAACATAACAATTTTCCAGAATTACTTCCTAACTTTTAAAGAAGATTTCATGTGGCTAATGATATCAGATCAGGGTGTATTATAGCTCATTGGAAAGCTCGTCGAACCATCTTCAACTCTCATGAAAGCATCAATCACAGAAAAACATAGCAACCAGCTCATATCAGGTCATTTGCACAGAAGGTTATTCAAAACAGAGCACAAGTCAGAACAAATTTCCAGAAAACTGGTGCTAAATGCCAGTACATGCGAAGGAAAACTAACAGCCACATTACAGTACAAGAAGCCAAAAAGGAAGGTTTTCATAGATCCCACAAGGAATTCAGCACAAAAAAAAGAAGAAGAAGAAGAAGAAGAACTCAGCAAGAGTTAATCTAATGCTAGACCATCAACAATTTGTACAGTTCATTAATGGAAATGCAATACACAACTCCAGCCGCTCTTCTTCCGCAAACAACGATTGAATGACTACTCTTATCTTTTGTGAACCATGGGAACTGCAGCCATAGAGGATGCATGGTGATCCTCTAATCGTCTAACTCATTACGTAAACCATGCTCAGTGAAGAGTTCATTTTCTTTTATTACTTGAAGTGAAACCTCAGAGAAAGAGCACTGTCCAAACAATTTCAGTAACTTCGAGGTTCAGAACAGCAGATATTTAAGTCCTCAAGCTCTATCTACTGCATACATGCTGCGTGTATTCACTTAAATCGCACATACTACCCAACTGCAAAGCCGCTCTAATGTAATTCAGAGGAATGAAAAACAGAAAAGTCAATGCGAACAGCCATACCCACCATTCCAACATCAATTAACATAGCAAATGCGTGCATGAACAACAAACATTAAATGCACGTGACCCACATTTGACCCACTAAAAGCGCACATAATCGCATTCTAATAAACTTTATACGGGAAATGCAGTAAAACACGAGCAGTGCAACTTCAACGGGACTTCGGAACATCGCTAAACATAATGCAATAGGAACTAACTATTATGACTGAGTCAAAAATCACACAGCACAGCAAGTAGATTGAATATAAGGAGAGAAAATAAGCACAGGAAATAAGCTAATATGAATCGTCATTAAGCCCAGAGAATTGCTCATCTTTATATGCATGTATGTACTGCTGCTATGAAAGAAATATTATCTAAACAGTGGCGATAGCCACCGGTGTGATCAAAGAGGGTTAGTAAACAGTAAGAATATGGAGTCCATGGCGATGTATTATGTATATGCACCAACATGAATCAAATGTAAGTATATATCCAGGTCAGAAGTACAAACTTTGTAAGAGGGGCGCTGAGTGAAACTGGAAGGCGTTTGTTCGAATGTCAAAAGGCTAAAAGACAGATGCTGAAGGATGACACAAAGTGGAGCTTCAAATTTATCCAAGACCCAAACTTAGATCAAAATTAGCACACAATGAACGAGCTAGATTCGGCCTTGACACAGGGACAGCTAGTCTATGCTCAATGCAAACAAAATGACAGCAAGCCTTGATCACAGTAAAGATTATGAACGTGCTTTTAGCTCAAGCATTTTATCAAACACTAAATTAGCACAAGAAAAACGGGGAGCACCGAGACCGAGCTCGAGTCGAGATTCAAAAACAATCAACACCCAAGACCTCACAACCACAGCATGCACATAGATAGGGCCGAAACTCACACGAACCGAACAACGGCTGCTCGGTTCGACAAGCCTGAAGCAAGGCTCAAGGCGATCGGTCAAGGGTTTTTACCTGGCTCAACCGACCGTTTCAGAAAGTTAGATCCGGCGCACGAGGGAACGATCGAAAGAGAAAGAACTGGTTCTCGAGCCTTCTTGCGCGCGAAATCACCGGAAGAACAGAATAATGAAACGATTAGAAGCTACCGCCGATTGCTACGCTTCGTCTTCTAGGTCCGAGAATGGCGAAAGATGAAGCGGATCTCCCGTCGGCTTCAGATTGGGTCAAATCCAGCGAACAGAACTGCTGGCGTCGTCGTCGCCATGACCGCCGTCGCCTCCGCTCGATCGAAATCCTCCGAAAACCCTAGTCGTCGAGCCACCGATCGGAGAGCCCAATCCGCTCGAGAGCCAGATCTCCCCGAGCCCTCTGTCAGCACCGCTGTCGTTGTCGTCATCGTCGTCGCCACCGACGATGGTCTCGATCGACTCGAATCGCGCGCGAGGCGGGGGAAGGGAGCGATGGCGATCGATCGATCTTCTTCTCCTTGATTCCCCTTTTCGGTTTCCGAATTTTTCGCTCCAAGCTTCTCTGTCCCCGTCGAGAGAGTTTGGGAGTCAAGAGGTTTCAAGAGAGAGCCCCGAGAGAATTCGCGCGCAAACCGTTTTAGAGAGAGAGCAAAAAATCTTCCCTCTCCCCCCCTTGAACGAGCGTTTTCCCCTTTTTATCTTTTTTCTTTTCTTTTTTTATTCATTTTCATTTCATTTGTTTTCTTTTCTTCTTCTTTTTTTATTATGTTTTCATTCATTGTTTTATTTTCTTTTTATCTCTTTTTTTATTTTCTTTTTGCTTTCTTTTTTTCTTTTTTTTTATTTTTTTCTTTTTTATGCAAACTAAATGGATGTTTAAAATGTCGATAAAATTTCGGGTGTCAACACATAGCAAAGAGAGAGATTCTCTTGAATTTCTTGCCTTCGAATTAAAATTCAAGATTGTGTAACAATCTAATTATTTTGATTTTGCAAGAATTTTGAATCCGTAAAGAAACAAGGTTAAATTTCTAGGCATGTTTTTATTCATCTATTACGTAAGAATTTTTTTCTTCAACTGGCCATGCCCATGCCCTTTCTAGGAGGAAAGAGCCCCATTGTTTTTAAGTAAGCATTTAAGAACTTTGGTCGTTTTTGAAAATTGGGGACCCATTCGATTGCCTTTCATCCTAAAAAGGAAGTTATAAAAAAAAAACGAAAAAAAAAAACAAGCAAAATAAGAAAAAGAAAATTAGCAATAATTTGTGAAGTTGTGGTTACGAGTGAATTAAGTTAGCAAGAAAGCGCAATGTTCTTTTTTATGGTTTGATTTCAACTTCGATTTCTATTTCGAAACGAGAAGTTAAAAATTTCAGCTTTCGATTTCTTCAATTTCTCTATTTCCTGGAATAGAAATCTGTTTCAGAAATAAGAAATCAAATTGCGTTACCAAATGGATTTGTTTGTTCGAACCCGTTGCTTTAACGGAGAAATAGAGAAATCGAGAAATATAAATTTTGTCATGCGCGCCCTAACCAATCAGCACACGTAGGACCTTCCCTCTTAGGAATGAACCATGTGGAAAAGGTCTGAGTGAGCAACCGGCTAAATTGGAACAAGTATCGAGAGTAGCATGTAGAACCGTCAAACGGGTTGAGTCGAGTTGGATTTGGATCAAAGTGGAAAATGCTTCAAACCAAATAAACTCATTTAACTTGCTTTGATTTATTTTCATGCAATACAAATATAGGTCTACATGGCAATACTTTCATTTTTCTATTTTTATGTCCTTTTTGTTCTCTAGAATAGAAAAATAATAGAAATCCATACGGTAACATTACTTAATGTTTCTATTCCTCATAATAAAAAAAAAAAGGCCAATGAATAAATTTGGGATAGGAACAATAGTAGCTTTTTATTCCTGGGAATAATTTTTAGAAATAAGTCTTTTTTTTGTTCTTTTGTTCTTCTTCCTCTTGTAATTGGTCGCTAGAGCCTCACCACACCCCCCCGTTGATCATTGACCGCCATCATCCACCGGTTGTCATGGCGGGTGGCGGCGACCGGTTAGAGGAAGAAGAAGAAGAGAGAGAAAAAAAATCTCAAAAAAATTATTAAAAATTAGAAGAAAATCCGCGTCATAAAAAATTTATGAATCACACCAAACGCTTTCCTATTCTTTTGCAATTCCAAAAATAAAAATTTTGTATAGTTACCAAACATATTATTTTACTTAGAAATTGTTTTAGGGGATAGGAAATTTCTAAAAAATTATTCCTAGGAATAGAAATATTACAAAACGCACCCATAGTGACTCATATCTGACTTGACTCATATTACTAAAGCACTTTCATATTTAACTTAATTTAAGAAAATTCATATTCAAACTGAGGTAAGAGTGCGGAGTGAGTGATCTCCCGAGGGCAATAGAAAATGAATGCGAGTTGGGTCTAACTAAGGGTGTGTTTGTTTTGCGAAAAACAATTTCCGGGAAAACGTTTTCCTCATTTTCCAGCGTTTGGTTCATTTAGGAAAATAAGTCAACGGAAAATGTTTTCCTTCCAAAGCTTAAATTCAGGAAAACGATTTCCCATTTGAAAGAACCGGAAAACGTTTTCCAAAATGTTTTAAGGTCCTTGCTTAATGAAAAATTTATTATTAAAAAGAATTTCTAATTAAAAATTTTGAATTTGTTATTATTATATCTTTTCTTTTCTTTCTTCTTCTTTTTTTCTTGTTTTCTCTTTTCTTTCTTTGCCTATGAACGTAAACCCTAACTCCTCCTCCCCTCTGTCCTTCTCCTTCGCCCCCTCCTTTCATCACTGCCGCCTCCTCCAACCCTAGCCCCTCCTACGCTCCTATTGGCTTCACTCCCTCCTCTTCCTCTTCGTCAGCATCTTCTACACCTTCAATCATTTTTCAAATGCAATCCAAACGCCAAAAAATATTTTCAGTCATGTATCACCAAACAAAGAAAAGCTAACCGTTTTCCTGGAAAATGGTTTCCTAAAAAATATTTTCCAAAAACATTACGTTTTTCGTGAAACAAACACACCCTAAGTTGAAAATCACTTACCAAAAAAAAGTCGTAAACCTATTTAATACTCATGTTATGTTTAAGCCTATTTATGATCCATTTATTAAATATAACTAATACATATAATAATTTAGCCCATCATATATGGGTTAAGAAATAGGTTTGTAATCCATTTTGATGGGTCTATTAGCACAAGTCAAGTTAAGCCCATGTTCCCTAAGAAAGTTGGAGACCCAACATTAAGGCCCATTACTCAGCTTCGAGAGAGGAACAGATGGGCCCACTAGCAGAGACTTGGATCCTCAACATCTGGGCACGTCGAGGCCCGACTTTGAAGTTCGACGTTAAAGAGAAATGCCATAGTTTTTCCACGGCGGTCGCGGGGCTTCCTCTAGACCGCCTCGGACTCACATCAGCAAAATTGTCTTTGCTGTTTATAACGTGGATATGGTTCTCCACATTAACATATATAACAAGAAGGAAAAAGGAAAAAAAATATTAATTTCGAGAGCATATTCCAAACCGAGGAATTCTCATCAATCCTGATTACTTTTGGCATAAGGCAAAAGAAATGATAATCAACGATGCGGTAAAATGCATGGAACTCTCTAAGTCCTTCTCGATTTAGAATTGCTCGGCGATGTTCTTTGTGAGAAGTATAATAACCGACAGAGAAGGGCAAGAAAACAAACATATAGACGTTAGATGATTAATCCTTTGAGGATCAAAAGAATGCGAATGGAGGTTTCTAGGAATGAGCGAAAGAGAAACCCATTTTCAATTCCACAACTTCATGAATTTTTTTCCTTATTATATTACCATACGAGGCTTCCAGGAACTCGATTTCGATTGTATTTTCCAGCCACATGGATAGAAAACTAGGTGCAAAAGTGGGCCTTTCAATGTTGTTTTTTTTTTCCCCAACCACCATGACTGCTGTGGAGAAAGGAGACGGGGAAATCAAAAAATTATAGTTGAACGCAGACCAAATTAAAATAATAATAATAATAATAACACGGGCCGTGACTTGCTCTCCTCTCGTTCTCTTCAGAGAGATCAAAAAATAAAGAACATGTTCCAAGTCACCGTGAGCACATAAGATTATATTAAAAAAGGAAAATTCCCAAAAACGGGATGCGCGTTTACAAGCAAGTTTGATCAGGAGAAAAAGGAAATGGCTCTCTGAAACGGTGCATGGCTGCTTCATTCATATTTTCTCCTATGTCTGATCGAAAGACTTTACATGTTCGACGATTCTAAATTCCAGTTTTCTATATAAACATTCTTGAAACTCTCTCTCTTCGCACGGTCTCGAATTATGGCTAGAGCAACAACCCCCCACGAAATTTTTTCATTTTCTTGTTTCTCGAGTAGGTAAAAACACAAGTTCAAAGTTTCCATTCATTCCGACCTTTGAATTGCTCGAACAACCCACTGTTTCGAAAGTCCCCCACGTTGAAATCGACTCGAACCCAATTTGAAGTTTCTGCTCACGGTGCGGACTTGTAGGTATCGTGCATGGGAGACTGAGACTTGTGGCCCTCCCAACTTTTCCATGAGAAACGAAGAAAGATGAGGACCTAAAGATCATAAAAGCGATGGGGAAATGAACGCACTAGATGCAATACACACAGCGAATCCACACAGCGCCGACCGGCCGGGCCGTTACAGTATCATCTCACTAACTATTCTTTTGGTGGCAAACAGTTGCAGAATCAAGAATAGAACCATTTGGACATACACTATGCAAGATCCACGGGAAAAATCAATTTAAGCGCGCGAGAATCTAGCTAAGCATTCGTGAGAATCAAACAAACTCGATGAAATTAGAACTAGGCAATAAGCGGTTTTAGATTCTATACAGGCTCTACTTGAAATCTAAAATCTACCTATTGGAACGATTTTCTTATTTTTTGAAACCTATAACCCATCATGCATACCCTAAAATCTAGAACCTATCTCGTGACAGGTTGCAAGGTCAATTATAGATTCTACCCATACTATTAATTAAACGATTATAATGAATCATCATTTGCTGCTATAATTTACTAATCACAATTTATATTCGTAAGGGAAAATCTCAAATAAGGACCCAAAGTGAGCATACTTTCTCAAATAAGGACTCGAAGTAACTAACAAGTCTCAAATAAGGACCTGAACCCGCCGGCCGGCCAAAATATTCACCGGCCGGCGGCGTGTGAATTTCCGGTGGCCGTAATATGGGCAAATTTGTCTCAAAAAATTATAGATAGAAATTAACAAACCCAAAAAACAAAACCCCCAAACTCTTCACGTTCTTCTTCTTCCACTCTTCATCTTTTACGTTCTTTGTCCCCTCTCGTTTGGAGAACCCAAATTCTCTGTTGATAGAGTAAGATCCCTGTTTCCCTAAGTTCCAAAGGTATGTGCCCTCCCTCCTTCCTCCCCCCCTCTCTCTCTCTCTCTCTCTCTCTCAATTTGAACGAAACTAACCTCGGTTGAACGGGAGTGTGAATCAAAGTGTATGGCAAACCTAGGAAATGATAATGAAGAATCGAGGCCCTCGTGTTACACACGAGTGTCTTAATAACAAAAATGTGGCTTTACTCAAGATTTGTCTTCTTCGTTGGAAAGAAATGAAGACAGAAAACAAAAGAAGAAGATGTGAAGAAACGAAGGTATGGGTTTCTTATTGTGTTTCAATTCGTGTTTCATTAATAGAAAATTTCCGTGCTCCAAGCGAGAGAGGACAAATGACGGAGAAGATGAAGAGCATAAGAAGAAAAACGTGAGAACATGAAGAGTTTTTCTTTTTAGATCAAAAGAACGTGAAAAGTTTGGAGGGTGGTTTTTAGGGTTTGTTAATTTCTATCTATATTTTTTTTGGATAAAATTATCCATATTTCAGCCGGAAATGTCACACTCTCAACTACCGGTGAACAATTTGGCCGACCGGCAAGTTCAGGTCCTTATTTAAGACTTGTTAGCCACTTTGAATTTTTATTTGGGACAACAGCCACTTCGAATTCTTATTTGAGAAAATAGGCTTACTTTGGTCTTTATTTGAGATTTTCTCTATTCGTAATTCAAATACACGAAGAAGTTTCCATTCCGACCTTTCCTCAAACGGCTCGTGCTGTTCAAAGTCCCCCACTTCGAAATCAACTCGGAACCCCCCTGTTCAAAGTTCGCGATCACGGTGCGTCTATAAGGGGGGAGTTGGGGTCTGCCTCAGGCATATCTTGTGAAAAATCGTCTTTGAGCTCTCAGAAGAACTTGTTCGCGAGGGAAAAGGAAATATAAGACGAGAGAATTTCTGGGCTCCAGTTCTTGACTGTGGACTGACAGGTAATGATAAAGTTCCGGCCTTTTATTGTTCGAATTTGTTTCTTCAGCTAAAAGCAGGGCATTCGAGATTTTTTCATGTCGGAGCTGGGTAGGATTGTGCAGAAAAACTTGTTCTTGCTCTGTTTTGTCTCCGATAATCTTGTTTTACCCTTTTCTTGGGGGGGGATAACGTGTCAAGACTTGGACTTTGGTTGCGTTTTATGGAGTTTCATGGCAGTCGAATGAATGGATTTTGCTTTCTCTGCCCTTCCTCTTTCATTTTCTTCAATGAGTTCTACTTTCATTTTGGGAATTTTGTCGCCTGATTATTTGGGTTCTATTGCGTTCGAGTGCTGAAATTTGTATGGGTTTATCACTTTCCTTGCTCATATCTGCTTGGCACGAAATCGTTGCTCATTGGTGTGTCAAATTGGCCCACAACATCAGTTCATCTCCCAAGGAACGAGAAGCGACTGTCTTGAGGAGAGGTAGCTTGAAGAGAACTAATTTACGAGTCATGACCGATTCAGTTGCCTCGGACAAGACCAATTCTAAGAATTCCATCAAACTCCAAAGCTGCAAACCTGAAAACGCGGTGCTCGAACGAACCCTGTCCTTTGAGAATTTCTTACATGGTAAAGAAGCCAACCCGGCTTCAGGTAACTTAACAGTCAGAGATGGTCCGACATCTAAACCGGCCAGAGGATTGTCCCTTCCTCAACCTGTGATATTTTTCTCGCCGAGACCCAACTGCGAGCTGGATGCTGCGGCAGTTAAGGTGCAGAAAGTGTACAAGAGTTACAGAACAAGAAGAAACTTAGCAGATTGCGCCGTCGTCGTCGAGGAGCTCTGGTGAGTCTTTCTTAAATTAATTTGAATTGACCGAATTGTTTCTGATGTGCCCTTTTATTAATACGGCTAATCGGTGCGAAACTGCAAATGTTTCAGGTGGAAGGCGATAGACTTTGCAGCCCTGAAGCATAGTTCCGTATCATTCTACGAGGATGATAAGCCTGAAACTGTTGGTTCTCGGTGGGCGAGGGCAAGAACTAGAGTCGCCAAGGTACATAAAAGACAATCTTTTGAAAGAGCCCGTTTTGTTTTCCTGCTTTCAACTTACGCGACAATTAACAATATCATTAGGACGCTGATAAATTATCTTTCAGTTAGGAAATGGTTTGTCAAAAGACGAGAAGGCTCAAAAGCTAGCATTACAGTACTGGCTTGAAGCTGTAAGTCCCTTAAACTCCTGAGACATGCAACAGCAGGGTCACTTTTCTTTCCAAGAAAAGGAGAGCTAAAAAGAAAGAATACTGCTGATAGTCTCCTGCTTGAACAGATTGACCCACGGCATCGTTATGGCCACAATTTGAATCTCTACTATGACGCGTGGTTCCAAAGCGAGACTACGGAGCCTTTCTTCTACTGGTTAGTGTTCGAACGTGGAAATCTTTCGCTGTGTTTGTTATGTCCTGTTCTAGCCTATCATAATATTGTAGAGCTAGCAAATGTTCATCAAATGTCAAAAGACTTTTTAATAATGAGGACCATGTTAAATGCAGGTTGGATGTTGGATATGGTAAAAATGTGAATCTCGAAAAGTGCCCAAGAAATGTTCTGCATAAGCAATGCATCAAGTATCTCGGACCCGTAAGTTTCATTCTTTGTTCGACTTTTAGTGAATGTCTTAGCAGATTATTTTTGTCAATATCCCATCCAAACGTACTTCAGACAAACTGAAGTTAAAGAAACTTTGGGACATCCTTAATTGTAGCGAAATGTTCAGCAGACATGTGAGAGGAAGTGTCTTGTTATATTTTGCAGTGCAAAATCAAATGTCTCATAAGCATCTGCTTCGAGCTGTCATTAACTCCTCTTTGTTTTTTCTGCAGAACGAAAGAGAAGCCTACGAGGTGATAATCGAAAATGGAAAACTCATGTATAAGCAACGCAGCGAACTTGTGGAGACCGTGGAAGGTTCAAAGTGGATATTTGTACTTAGCACTTCGAGGGCCTTGTATGTGGGTAAAAAGGAGAAATGCGTGTTTCAGCACTCCAGTTTTCTTGACGGTGGCGCCATCACTGCAGCCGGAAGATTAGTCGCCCATAATGGGATCCTAGAGGTACGACACATTTCCTTACACTTCAAAACGAATCATTCGTCCGCGTCTTGTCTGCTCTCATCGGCATTCTCTAGTAGACAGCCAGCTTCTTTTCTCGCGTAATGTGTATATTGTGCATGTCTTTAAGGCTTGTTGGCCATCCAGCGGGTGCTACCACCCAACAGAAGAGAACTTCAGGGAATTCATCAGCTTCTTGGAGGAGCATCATCTAGACCTCAGCAATGTCAAGGTATAAACTTGTAAATACAAGTATTGTAGTGAGCAAGTTGCTGCGATTAGGTAGAGAGGATGACCACCTAGCTGTTCTTATAATTGGGTATGAAAGTTTTCGTATTCTTGAAAAATGAACGAATGATCGTCCACAAAATCGTTCTCATTGACCAACTTTGTATAACAGCTGATCACTGACATGATATGCGTACTCTTTTTCTCAGAGGTGTGCTGTGGATGATGACAATCTTTCGTACATAAACTCCAGCGAGGACTCAAAACACGGTACAAGCGAGGGCCCCGCAGGAACCGCCCCATCAGCTGCCGAGCCAGAGGAGCCCGCCGTCGAACCTGGACTTCCGCAAGAAAACGTTACGAGTGCCCGTGCCAAGGCGGAGCCACCGGTGTTCTACCTCACCAGGCGCTTGTCATGCAAGTGGGCGACAGGGACCGGGTCTCGCATCGGCTACGTGAGGGACTACTACCCCATGGCGCTCCAGTCGCGGGTGCTGGAGCAGCTTCACCTCTCTCAAGAGTTGTCCCCGGGGCCGGCCTTCAGGGGGTTACGGTCCGATCCCTTCAAGATTCTAATTTCCTGGGAAAAATAGAAGGGAAGAGCCTATAGTAGAGAAGAGTGTTCAGGGGCTAATAACCCCATTTTTGTCATTCAAGTTGTTGTTATTACCTATTTGTAGCTCTTTTTTTCCGAATAAGGGGTCTGCTTAAGTGCCAAATTGATGCCACTCTTTCTTTTCTTCTTTTCATGATTAGTGCTGCAAAAGTTGAGTTGATAGAGAAGCTTGAAATCTGTTTGCAAGTTCATTGACTGAGACACAAATGCATAAATCGTATTTGATCTTGTAACTTTCGGCTTGTGAGAATCTACACCTAATGATTCCCACTTCCCAATCAACCGTTGTAGCCAAAGAAACATTTTTTGAGTTTTTCCTCCTGAGTTTTAACCCAGTGTGCATTATGGTCTCTGAATTTTTAATTTGTTTGATATGGTCCATGAATTTTTTATACATTTAATGGAGTTGTTTAATGTTGTCTCTGATCTAAAATTAATGGAATGACAACATTGAACTAGATAAGGGATAACAATGAATATTTCATATAGTTTAGGGATTACATTGAACAAATTAGAAATTCATGAACTGTAATACATATTAGGCTAAAGCTCAAAGATCACATTCCTCACATTGGACTAGATCAGGGATAATAATGAATATTTCATATAGTTTAGGGATTGCATTGAACAAATTAAAAATTCAGAAATTATATTACATATTAGGCTAAAGTTCAAATATCACGTTCCTTGATTTGTACGTATGCTGCATTTTGCTGGGCTTGTTTGCAGGACCAAAAGATCGCCGCTTTTGCCCTGATAGTTCTTATTTTTTCAGTAGAATAAAAGCCTTTCTAATCTTTCTCATTAGAGAGTTCCAAAAAAAAAAAAAAAATGCTGGAGTGAGCATCCCTACTGCCGTTCCATTCTTCCGACGCCAAAATATGAACTTGAACACGGCAGAAAATTATCGAGAAAAATCAAAATTTGACGTGACAGTAAGCAGCACGACTGGGTCTATTCTAACTATTTTTTTTCTGGCAACATCTTTCTTTTTTCTGGATTGAGTGAAAATACGTAGTTTTGATGAAATATTTCTCGGGCTTCAATTATTAAAAAGGAAAAAGTGCCTCGGACTTTAGGAAGACTCCGGCCTCTCTGCCATGTGGAATTCGTCGCTTTTTGCTGTGCGCCATGTTGATCATCAACCGGTGATGACATCGCCCGCCTATGTTATTCCTCGTTTTCTCACAAGATAATTTAAAGTAGGCATTATTTTAAATAAGAGTATAAAGTGACTTTTAAATCAAAAAAACCATGTTAGATGTAGATTGGATGTTGAAGAAGGCAAAAAAATAAATCTCAAAAAATGCCCCAGAAGTGTTCTGCATCGTCAATGCATCGAATATCTCGGACCTGTAATTATACTTCATTTATCGACTTATAGTGAATGTCTCAGCAAATTATCTTTATCAAATCCCATCGGAAAACACTTCGGATAAGCTGAAGGTAAAGAAACTTTGGGCCATCGAAACTGGGCCTAAGACCTCCAAATCGTACATTGATAGCAATATGTCCAATTACTTCAAAGTCTAAATTACAAAGGATGATACGGTTTGTATTTTCTATCGCATTACTAAATTCACGCCTGGAGAATTACGAAACGACGGAATCTTGCTACATGTATGCATCGAATGCAATAGGTGTGACGGTAGAAGGGATGGACTCCATGATAGGAAGTTACATTAGTGCGATGAATCGAAACTTATACTTTACACACTTCAAATTATCTATCTTTTTGGAATTTGTATTTGGTGCATTGGGACTACATTCAATTCTATTCCTCCAAAGTGCAATTTGATTATTAGCATTTATATTGATCCTATCAATGAATGTAAACTTCCTTTGCAAGACCGCTTGCGTAAGAATGCGAATAGTGCATGTCCTTTTAAGAAAATACAAACAAGTTTTTCCTATTGAAATGACCGAAATTAATTTCCAATTCATCTTCATTTTTCTAACGAGCACCAGAAAATATTATCATTTTTTGAAAAATAACTTCTTGGAAAATGTTTTTGAAGTTATCAAACTTTTGGGAAACAAACAGAGCATTACATTTTTAACGATTATATAAGTATAGGAATAATAGGATCTTAAAAGGATAAGTATCGGTATATTCAATGTAAAAGGTCTTGACACACCTTATTTTCTTCAAATGTTTTCATATTTTGCAGCACCGTTTGAAATTGTCAAGGCCCAACTTTGAAGTAGTCTTGGGTTTCCCTTTCCCTTTTCCTCTTTTTCGAAGCTATTGCAAGAGGAAAATTGTAATTCAAAAGAGAAAATTCCCATTGTTGACAAGCGCAAAAAGACTCATGATTTCCTCTCCACTGCATCACCAGACCGACTAATTTCTATTTCACCGTCTCTTACGTTATCAAGTTTGACTGGAAAAAAATATATAGACCCTTCAATGGACAGAGAAATCCCATAAGTTTTCCATGGAAATTATGGGGTTTCACTAGATTCAAGATAGATGAACAGACAACCTTAGACCCATGAAAGCAAAAATTGTCTTGTTATTTAGAATGTGACTATGGTTTCTTTCAATAGATTCAACTAAAAGAAAAAGACCAGTTATTAGAGCGTTTCCCGACCGAGCCCCTTGAATTAGAGGTTGAATCATTCTCCTTCGTTAAGACAAAATCGACGATGAATCACTCATAACGCGAAATACATCGTGGTCCAGCTCCTTTCAGCTTTCATGAACCATTTTCCTTTCCGCCTAATGAGAGGGCGAATCTAACTTGAAGAGTGGGTGATGAAAGAGTTTGGTAAGGAGTCCTTTTGCCCAAAAAATCTGAAGTTTACTAGCTGGATTCGTCAAACGTATGACCCATTTGTCGGGGACCATAGAACAAGTGAAAAGGTTCCAACCCTTTGAGGTTTCAAAGGGATGCAAATGGAGGTTTCTGGGAATGAGCAAAAGGAGAAACCCATTTTGGGTTCCCCAACTTCAACTAGTTTCTTTTTCTTCCACGCGTGGCTTCGAGGAACTTACTTTCATTTTTTTTCCATTGGTGCAAGAGCGGGCCAGAATCGACATTCAAACGACAGTTAATTTTTTATAAGATAAAAAATGTTTTGGTCGGAATCGAGACCCAATAGAAAGTTGGTGTTCATCTATGAAATCAAAAAGTTTTTGCCCAATTGAGATTTAATTGATGCTTTTAAGGAAATTAGGCCCTTTTTCTTCTTGTAGTTCCTGAATATTTTATTTCAATTTTGCTAAAAAGTGACTTGGGTTTTGTATTGAGTGGCCTAATCTGGCTAGACCATTCACGGTCCTGCAAGTTGGAGAGAAGACTTGAAAGCCTTCCTTTAGTACGTGTGATGAAGCATTCAAAGACAAGGACCGACATCTTACTCCTAACCACTTTTCCGACCATCTTTATCACGGTCTCCTGCCATCAAATGATCTAATTTGGATTTTTTCTTCTTTTTTTTTTTGGAAAAAAGCCACCAAAAACCCCAAATTTTACTTAAAGTGACAAATTTTCCTAATTTTTTTTTTTTTGTGACATGAAAAATCCTAAAATTTCTTCGCGTGACACATTTACCCCAAACTTTTATTTGTGACGACACAAAAACTTCGTTTGTGTGACACATTTACCCCAAATCATTGGAGCATTTTGGTCTTTTTACTTTTTTTTAAAAAACTTTTTTTTAACTTTTTTTGTTTTTTTATTTGTTTTTTCTTCCCTCCACCGCGTCGGGCGGGGGCTCCGCCATAGCCGGTGGAGGGAAGAGAGAAGAAAAAAAAATTATAAAAATAAAATAAAAATAAAAAACAGAAAAAAATAAGACGAAAATGCCCTTAATGGGTAAATGTGTCACGATTTCAAAATTTGGGGTTTTTCGTATGTGAAAAAAAAAAATTTGGGATAAATTTGTCACTTTGAGCAAAGTTTGGGATTTTTGGTGGCTTTTTCCTTTTTTATGGCCTAAGCAGAGTACGAAATTTACTATCATTATGTTAATGGATGTTAGAGAAATACTAAATGCAAGACCATGGAATCTCATTTTAGAGGTTTTCATAGATAATGTTCACCTCCTGAGAGCCTAATTATTTACATATATTGAAGGTACACAGTTTGTTCACCTTCTTAAATGATAAGAAGATAGCTAGACCTGTTTGTTCTTTTTGTCAAGAGCAATAAATTAAATGATGTGGGAGACTGCAAGGAAAGTGAATCATATTTAACGGCCAAAACTGTCGGCCACATCATTTAGCGTCCGAAATTTGTAAACTAGTTTAGAAAAAATAGAGTCTCTCCCTTAGCAAAACTTTTACGTGGATCAGGAATACGAGACATATTTTTCCATCCCAATAATGATAATGGCCAAAACGGTAGGCCACATCATATAGCACGCGAAATTTGCAAGCCAATTTAGGAAACATAGTGTCTCTCCTTTAGCAAAATGTTTGACGTAGATCAAGAATATGAGACATATATCTCCATCACAATGATGATATTGTCCCTAAATACTAGGGCTGTCAAATGGGTGGGCCAAGTCAAAAATGGCCCGACCTAAATTAATGTATTTAACATTTACAATACAAATTCAATGACTCGTGTTTGACCTAACTCACATTACTAAAACACATACATATTTAAAAACATGGAGAATTACCAAAAAAAGTCACAAACTTATCGGTGTCTTGTGCTTTAGTTATATATTTTTTTTTTTTTTTGCCAATTTAATTCTAAACCTTTTACAATTGTGTCAATTCGGTATCCAACCAAAATTAGCCGGTCGGCATTAACGTGGATGTTGGTTGAGGGATAGGCTAGCTAGCGGATGCTAATGTGGCAAATTTTTATTTTTTGAAATTTTTATTTTTTGAATTTTTTTCTTTTTTTTTTCTTAGCTTCTCCTTCCTCTGGCCGGCGAGGTCAGCCTCGCCAGGGCCACTAGCGAAGGTGAGCCTCGCCCAACGACGGCAAGGCCGCCATCACCACATCTAGCGAGGCTCGGCCTCACCCATCCATGGCGAGGTTGAGCCTCACCCAATGATAGCGAGGTCGCCGTCTCCAAATTTGACGAGTCTCTAGATCATGGCGAGGTCGAGCCTCGCCATCCCCGGGCAGCCTCAGCCGCCCCAGGCAAGGAGCCTTGCCATCATGGGCGAGGCTCACCTTCACTAGTGGCCGGTGGGGGCGAGCCTCGTCGGCCGACTAGAGGAAGGAAAAAAGTTGGGGAAAAAAATTCAAAATAATAAAATAAAATAAAAAAATTTGTCACATTAGCATTCATCGGCCACTGTCTCTCGGCCGGCGTCCACGTCGCGTCCAATTTTAGCCGGATTGATTGAATTAGCATAATTGTAAAAGATTTATGGCTAAATTAGCCAAAAAAAAAAAATTTAGAACTAAATTAGCACAATTGCAATAGGTTTATGACTTTTTTTTTTATAATTCTCCCTTTAAAAATGAGAACTTTTATGCTATGCATTTAGTGTGTAAAAGATAAAAAAAAAATTATATTAATTTTACAAGGTTCCAAATGAGTTTGCTACTTTTTCTTTATTGCAAATTTTTCAAGTTTTACAATGGAGCATCCAACACCTCTTAAATTCAATAAGTCAATAAATATTGACATGTAAAATCATAAATTAATTTATAAGATTTTTTTTAAAGCATGAAAGATCATAAATTTTTTACTATTTCTCATTTTCATTTTTATTTTTAAAAATGAAGATCATAAGTAGAAGATAAAACTATAAAATAAGTTGCCCCACTCAAATAACCTCCAACCTAAACTTGATGACAAGTGAAGCCAAACTACAGGTGGGTTAGGCTTTAGACTCATTAAAAACTCACATTTTATTGGATTTTATTATTCGAACCCATATCAACGCATTTAGCATAATTTAGCTAACCCGTTTATAATCCAACTCATCATATATATATAAATGGGTTCTTAACCCATTTTGACATCACTGTTGAATTCACATGTAGTTCATATGACATCTAGTTCAAGCAATGTTTTCTGCTTATTGACTTTAAATAGCTTGTTGCAAGCGGAGAAAGCTAATCGGAGCAAATATCACAAGAGAGTTTTAATTTGACGTAGTAAACACAACGATGAAGATGTCGGAAACTCATTTTTTCGAAAGGAATCGAGGTGAATGTGTGCACGAGATACCTCTGTACGATCATCAAGGTAAATAACATTTTGATCATCAATTATCAGAATCATTAAAAAAATAAAGGAAATCATTTTACGTTGAGATCAAAACAAGAACTGTTTGGGATTGTTTGAATCGATGATTATGAAAATTATGAAAATCACGAAAGCTCAACTACCAATGCACGGCATGGATCGAACGAGGCGTATTGATTAGGGCGTTTTCTGCAGCTCTTCAATGCCGACAATACAGCTTGCTCAAAACAAAAAAAAATGCCGACAGTACAGAAAAATCCCAGTAGATAAGATTGAACGTGTCAGCACTGGCCCTAGTCAACTACCATGACAGCTGTGGGAAATAATAATAATAAATGATCGCAGGCTACAAAATTATTATATCATTTCTTATTTTTTAGCTTAACCAAAAAAGGAAGTCATAGACTTTTAATTATTTACTTAATAAATAATTAATTAGCCTCGGTCGTTTTTCTCGCTCACCTGTAAAGTCTACGAAACCCTACTTTCCACGAAGGAGAGGCCGCGACTTTGTTTCTTCCGTCGACTTTCTTCAAATTGACGGAGAAACACACATTCTCTTCCCTGCGAGCTTTCTACAAGCAGAAAGCACGTGGAATTTCATTAAAAAATTCTGTGATGTTTTTTTCCAGCAACGTGATGCGTTTTTACATGCAAGCGAAAGGTCGGTCAACGGGTTCGGTCATGGGCAAAAACAAAACGAGGCTCCTTAAAAACGTGTACGACTGGGTTCGATTGTTTATGAATAGTCGCCACGCCAAGGAGGGTAGTCCAACGTTTGATCGAAAGACTTGCGTATTCCCCAGTTCTCTTCTTCTTTTCCACGAAATTCCACCGCCTTACTTTTTTTGATCGGTCACCGCCTTACTTAGATAGAATGGATTGAGTTATTATATGAACCGGTCATATTCACTATGGATTTAGTACGATAAAACCTAAAATAATATGAAAGTTAAATGAATTTGTAACTTATTTGAATTCAGTTCATCTTTATGACTCTTTCTTAACGTTATCTTGCCTTTACTTAATCTCGTGCTCGCTCGCTCCCTACTCTTACTTCGGTTTGTGCATGACTTTAAGAAAAAAGAAAAAGATTTGATTAAATATAGAAGTGTTTTAGCAATATATGCCGTGTCGGTCATAGGTCACTAGATTGTATTACACGAATATGGATCAAAACCGGTTAAATTGACTAATTTGGACCAGATCATTTTCGGCCCGATCCATTATTTTGATGGGTCTATAATAATTTAAGGTTTTGCATGGTACTTAATGTTAGAAGTTTGTTTGTAAGACAAACTAGGTGCATTTCTCTTTATCCCACATAGGAAAAATGGGAAGAAATTGGCTAATTTATAAGTGTAAGGTTTCCTTTGTATATCAAAATGAATATTGGGTGTGAGCGAGATCTCACCATACTCACGTGCAAGTATGCGAATAATTGCGTACGGTTATCTTGTTTTAGCACTAATCCCTTTGTTATTTTATTTTTATTTTTATTTCGTACGGTTATCTTATTAACTTTAATCAATTCAAAGGTTGTTTTGTTTATTGGGAATTTTCGGAAATTAATTAATAATAATTTCGAAATTTTATTTATTAAATAATTATTATTATTTTTATTTCGATTTTTTGTTTGTGTCTTTTCAAGGTAACCTTTGAATAAGATACCTGTTTAGTTTGCAACCTTTCCCGAAGGGTTGCATTTGTTCGGTTTTTAATTTCTTACGAATGGACACCTTTGTTAATTTGAGCAATTTTTAAAAGAACGTGTTTGTTCATTTTCGCAACTTTTCACGAAGAGTTGTCTACATTTTTAAGATTGTTTTATATATACTTATCAGATTTGGGAAGAATGTGAGTGATCATTTTTTATCTTTTCGAGTTTTCTTTTTGAAAATTACAGCCATCCTTTCAAATTGTTTTATAGAGAGATCATAGAGAAATACTAAAATCGCTATCTAGTATTTTCATTTTGAGACTTTGTTGTATCCTGGAGGATATTTGCAGGTAACTATTAGCAATTTTATGGGACAAATAAATCTTTAAAGAAAGTAATATCACGCCTCAAAGTCCGATTCGAGTACTCTAAAGATCCGTCTTCATTGTTCTACCCTATTCGAAGCAGTATTTTCCCAACACTTAATGCAATGTTTAACCAATTCTAGATTAAGGTCGGTTTTATGCATGGTTTACATATGCCGTGCCTTCACAATGATGCGAGACTTTACAAAAATTTATAAACAGGGTGAGAGGAGTTTAGGAGAAGTTAAGGATTAGACCGGTTCGTCTGGGATAATTTGTTCGTACGTACACGAAAATGGCGAAATTGAAAGGTCAACGCGATCTTGGGGAACACGGGAAATGGTCCCGACCCTTGACCGGGTAAGGAAACCGCTCCCCCGCTGCGGGTTTGACCCACCGTGGTGGATCGTACCACAGACTAGCGCGAGACCAAAACCCGCGCGTGGCCCCAATCGCCGACCGGTCTCCCCAAGTTGCGCGTGCGTGAGTCACGTGGAAAAGTCAGTGCCCCCAGCGCTTGCTAGGTGGCCCATGTTGCATATCCTAAATACAGGCCACGGGGCCCACGGTACGAGACACATCTCGTGTCGCTTGAGCGTGCGTTGACCAAAATTTATTGAATTGATTTGGGTTTGTGCCGTGACATATGGAGTATAATAAAAGATATTTTTATTATTAAAGATAATTTATGTTCAATTTTTTTTATAAATAATGAAAATATTTTTAATTTATTCATTTTTATAAGCAAAATGAATAATCATTTAAAAAAAATATTTTTCAAATCATTCATTTTTTATAAAAAAGATGGAATATTTATACATTATGTCAAATCCCATAAATGCAAAAGTCCGAGGTCTCAAATTTGTCATTGCATATCATGTTCAAATAAATGATGGCAAGCAGCGGCACGGCAATCTACCGTCGGGGAGAATAGCAGCAAGTAGGAAAGTCGGGCTCAGAGGTGGCGGTACATAGAAAAGTAGATAGGGAATAAAAAAAAAAATTAGGCAATGATCAGGGTTTCGTAGGATTTGGAGTTGAGTGTAGCGAGAATTAGAATTAAATAGACACGTGTCGCAATCTTAACATGAAGACCGTGAGCGGACGCATAGTAGGGGACAGCAAATCATACACCCGCTCCGAGCCGCCTACAGTGTGAGAACTCGCGGCAACCGGTTGGCACGCCGTCGACTTTGACGACGCACGAGAGTCGCCGGAAATCGCTTGTCCTTTCGGCAAATCCTTACAGCTATCGCGAGCTTAAATAATAATATAAGGTACGAGTCCCATGCATTGTTTATATAAAAGAGGAAAACCCATGCAAGTGAAAAGCAGTTTTCCCAATCGATCACACGTCTTTTTCTTGTTCACATGCAAAACGGGTTTGCCCGCCCTTCCTTTTCGATCCGAGCCTTGCGGGATAAGATGTCATTCTCGAGAAATGCATACGCAATATTATCCAAGTAATAATATTTTTCTTTTTGGGTTCAACGCGTGGTTTTTTTTTAATATTACGATCTCAATAAGGTCACTCGTGTTTTAAATTTGAAATTGTACTGTTGGTACTTGCAATGTGAAAAGTACAGAATTATAAAGGGAACTTGACTTGTTCGGTATCCACTCCATTAGAAAACTTTATTACCACTTCAAGCGGTTGACTCCATCGTATATTTTTTGTTCTACACCATGTGTATCATGTATATAAACCGATTAAACATAACCAAAGTTAAAATAATCGTAAAGAAGACACTCTTTCTATTTCCCCATTTATGGTCTGATTAAGCTTAGGTTTCGTTTTTACTCCTAGTATTAGCCATCAGAATTACAACAACAAAAAAGTCCTGCTTACATGTAAATCGCATTTTTGAACACGTCCGCTTGTCCAGCGGTATCGAAGTGCGAATGGTTCTGTGTATTGAATCGGACTACCTACCAAGTTTGATTATATTGGTTAAATCACATTTTGAACACGTCCGCTTGTCCAGCGGTATCGAAGTGCGAATGGTTCTGTGTATTGAATCGGACTACCTACCAAGTTCAATTATATTGGTTATATCAGCACAATAATGATTAAACCAACGGGGCCAGAGGGACATGTCCGAATGGATATTTTTTATCTATATCATGCCCATGTGGACCAAGCCATGCAGACCCACTTCCCTCGACCTCGTGAGTGTGATCGACCAAGCTTGGCACGATAAAATTGTAATAAAAAAAACTATTTCGCGAAAAATGAATAATTTGTAAAATATTTTACTAAGAAATGATTGATCGCAAAAAACAAACGAACAAAAAGTATTTTCATTGTCTGTGAAAATAGTTAAGCATCAATTGTTATCAATAATGAAAGCATTTGTCAATTTTATATTGAAGCAGCTGTTTTAAAAAAATGTTTTCCAAATAATTTATTCTCCATAAAACAAACCACCCTTTTATAGTCACTAAAATCCGAGATTTTGTATTTGAATAATTTGCTTTTATATACGCGACATCAAGCAGGGAAATTACCCATGGTGCTCTAGAATATATCTATTTAAAGGTGCCTCAACACCTGGTCCCCGCTGCCCAGTGCCCACAGCAAAAGCATTTATTCTCAACTTGGAGAGGTAGATGCATCGATTTGAATGTGATGCTGATCTTTCTACTTTCCTCTCGTTCTTTGCTTTTGGCGAGAAAATGGCCAAAGAACATCGTCTTGATAATTTGCTCATTAAATGTGCCTTAAAGATTTGATATTTATTATTTGAAGCAAGAGACTTTAACATAATGTATAAATACTCAACCATTTTCTAAAGTGTCTTCGGAAGTGTCATTTCCACTTTTAGTTATTTAACTCATGCGCCGGAATACTTGTTAATAAGATCCTTCTGCCAAATTACATTATATACAAACCTCATGAAACGAGACACGTGCCAATGTTGTCATGCCTCAATAAAGAACTGTGCCGATTGTTTTGCCCAAACTGACGTTTACTCTTTGTGTTTCATTTGTTCACACTCATAATCCATGGCTTGTAAATTTTGAGCTTTTTCCAAGTCTAAAAAGTATAAATTTTTATAAAATTACAATTTGATGCGAAGATTCACATATACTTTTTTTTTTCATAGTTTTAAAATTTTAAATAATACTTTAAAGTTTGGTGGAAAAAAAATGCTTTTTGATAAAACACAAATAATTAAGTCCTGTCACTTTTTATTTTTTACTTAATCAAAATATTGCAACTTGCGCGCTTTAAATACTTTTTAGTCCAAGATGCTTGAAACTATTACAATGAAATGTGGACTTACATATAAGTTTTCTATAATTTTTGAAAATTCAGATAATATATTAGATTTTGACCAAAATTGAAAAACTACCTATTGCTTTGGCATATCAAGTTTCCTAAATAATAGACAACCCAAAAATATTCCGGATCATTGTTAAGTGTTTTATAATCTTAAATTGTCGAACTCAATACTATATGAAAGCGATGTACAAAATCAGTAGGAAACTTCCCAATAATGTTCTAAAATACTCTCATTTTTTCAAATAAAGGCATTAAGTGGATATTGTTAAATAAAGATCTAAAATGTACCATCACTTTCTCAAATATGGGTTTAAAATGAATATGTTAGTTTCAAAAAGGGTTCGAC
This sequence comes from Eucalyptus marginata, assembly GCA_014182565.1. Lineage (NCBI taxonomy): Eukaryota > Viridiplantae > Streptophyta > Magnoliopsida > Myrtales > Myrtaceae > Eucalyptus > Eucalyptus marginata. The sequence goes on along the minus strand of CM024587.1, from coordinate 7,803,577 downwards.
TTTCTATTTGGTTAAGGGCATTTTCGTTATTTATCTTCTTCTTTTTTTTTCAATTTTTCTTTATTTTTTCCTATTTTTTTTTTCTTCTTCTTCTTTTTCTTTTTCCTTTTTGGATTTTTCTTTCATCTTCACTGGTGGCCAACAGTCACCAGCAATGCCCAAAGGGTTGCACGAGGGATGGCCTCATCGTCCATAGGTGAGACCGCCCTTGAAAGCCATAGGCAAGGGTCATCCTTGCTAGGTTTGGGCGGGTTGCCTCAAAGCAAGGTCGCTGGGCCTTCGCCGTCACTCGCAAGAAACGAGAAAAAGAAAAAAAATATTTTAAAATTAAAATTGTATTTTAACAAAAATACCCTTAACCGACTATAATATTTAGCCAGCTGGCGATCAACAAGGTCAAGTCTTTATTTGAAACTTCCATGACCACTTTAGGCCATTATTTAACACGATGTCCACTTCATGTCCTTATTTAAGACACTTTAAACTTTTATTTGAAAATTTTCCAAAATTAATTTATAAAATAATGTGACAGATTGTAAAAATCATTTAAACAAGTTGAAAAGGAGTGGAAAGGTGACCATCTCATCTATCCCCTTTCAACGTTAGTACGTACGAGAGTCTCACAATTCGTTACGAACTATGCGATATGAGCTGTAATTACTTTGTTTACTCGAAACTCATACTTCTGAGGATGGAGAAGCCGAGTAATGGCAACCCAATTGTGGGGCCAAAAGCTAGGAGGTCTATAAACATGTAGTAAACAATGCTAAAGGCACGACTTCATTTTGAATTCGGAATCATAGAGAAAATAACACATCCTCTTTATCAATGAGTTGCCACACTCAGTGATATCTCAACATGAATTTATAGAGGTGATCAACATGTGGGCGACTCACTCGGCCAATCTAGGTTTGAAAGACACATGAGCAAGTTTGGACGAGACGTACTATACAAGAAAGCTCGGACCGCCCAAAATTTCCTATATAAACTTTACGTCATGGGTGATTTAGGCGACGTACTAAATTCGATTTTCCAGTCCGATCTGAGCTCATTCGATGGGCACCTCTGTTATGAAGCACAGACCATAGTCGGGGCCCTACCCCCGTCGTGCTCCACGCCCACTCGACGCGGAGGTGGACGGAATCGTGCATGGGAGACTGCACCTTGAAGCCCTCCCAACTTTTTCCATGAGAAAAGAAGAAAGATGACGACCTAAAGATCATAAAAGCGATGGGGAAACGAACGCACTAGATGCAATCCACACAGAGCGCCGACCGGCCGGGCCGTTACTGTGTCATCTCACTAACTATTCTTTTGGTGGCAAACAGTTGCAGACTCAAGAATAGAACCATTTGGACATACACCGTGCAAGATCCACAGGAAAAATCAATTTACGCGCGAGAATCTGGCTAAACATTCATCTGAATCGAATAAACTCGGCAAAATTAGAACTAGGAAATAAACAATTTTAAATTCTATATAAGCTCTACTTGAAACCTAAAACCCACCTACTGGAGTTCCAGATTTCCTTCTTTTTGGGAACCTAGAACCTACCATACATACTCTGGAACCTAAAACTTATCCTATCACAAGTTCCGAGGTCAGTTTGTAGGTTCAACTCATATTACTAATTGAACGATTATAATGAATCATTATTTTTAATGACCACCACTTACTGTTATAATTTATTAATCACAATTTATATTTAAATACACGGAGAATATGAAATATTAACAAAATAAAAATCTCAGTCATAAAATGGAAACTCAAACTAGCGATGCTATCGAAAACATAAACACAAAAAAATGCAAAAACTTATTTCAAGCTCCAAATTCTAGATTTCACGTACCTATAATCTGAAACCTTCTCATTTAAATGATTTCCCTAATTTTCAAAATCAGAAACTTATTTTACATATTTTGGAATCTCCATCGACCCGTTTTTGTGGTTCCCAGTTCTATCTCGGAACTGGTTAGAATGCGACTCGGGATGTTGGGATTATAGCGTACATACATAAGCGTGGGGAGCGATTACTAAAATACCTCCTAGAGGGTCAGGACTTTTCGCAGCGGCAGCACCTTCACCGCTGCTGCTGCACGACGCATGTGACTGTCTAACTCCCTATTTTGACTTTATTTTATTGTCGTCGTTTAAGGGCAATGCCAATTTGACCATTAAAACTTGGAAATAGACATGAGGAGAATTCCCAGCGCTGGGATTCACAGTCCCAGCAGCAAATCAACCGTGTCCTTTCATGGAAACCTCCTCATTTCCCGCGGACTCTCTCTCTCTCTCTCTCTCTCTCTGAGAGCTCACGGATTGGCTTACTTTCTTTGACTGCCCTTCTCTCTCCATATCCCATTTTCCATATAAATAATTCTTGAGCCTCTCTCTTCTTGCATCATCTCGTTCTCCAGCAAAGAACAACAACCCACCTACCTAATTCTTGGTTTCCTTGCGTCTGCGAAGGGGTTATTGCTTATATTCCTCCAAAAAGTCTTGCTTTGAATTCCTCAAACGGCTCGTGCTGTTCAAAGTCCCCCGGGTTGAAATCAACTCGGAACCCCCCCACCGTTCAAAGTTCGCGATCACGGTGCGTATTTGAAGGTCGCGTAGACCCTCCCTCCTCTTCGACCCTTTGGGGCTCCGGTATATAAAGGGGGAGTTGGGGTCTGCCTCAAGCATATCTTGTGAAAAATCGTCCTTCAGCTCTCAGAGGAACCACTTCTTCGCGAGGGAAAAGAATATATAAGAGGAGGATTTCTGGGCTCGGTTCTTGATTGTGGACTGACAGGTAATGATAAAGTTCCGGCCTTTTATCGTTCGAATTTGTTTCTTCAGCTAAAAGCAGGGCGTTCGAGATTTTTTCATGTCGGAGCTGGGTAGGATTGTGCAGAAAAACTTGTTCTTGCTCTTTTTTTGTCTCCGATAATCTTGTTTTACCCTTTTCTTGGGGGGGAGGATAACGTGTCAAGACTTGGACTTTGGTTGCGTTTTATGGAGTTTCATGGCAGTCGAATGAATGGATTTTGCTTTCTCTGCCCTTCCTCTTTCATTTTCTTCAATGAGTTCTACTTTCATTTTGGGAATTTTGTCACCTGATTATTTGGGTTCTATTGTGTTCGAGCAGGTCAGTTCTGAAATTGTATGGGTTTGTCACTTTCCTTGCTCATATCTGCTTGGCACGAAATCGTTGCTCATTGGTGTGTCAAATTGGCCCACGACATCAGTTCATCTCCCAAGGAACCAGAAGCGACTGCCTTGAGGAGAGGTAGCTTGAAGAGAACTAATTTACGAGTCATGACCAAATCAGTTGCCTCGGACAAGACCAATTCTAAGAATTCCATTAAACTCAAAAACTGCAAGCCCGAAAACGTGGTGCTCGAACGAACGCTCTCCTTTGAGAATTTCTTACATGGTAAAGAAGTCAACCCGGCTTCGGGTAACTTAACAGTCAAAGATGGTCCGACATCTAAACCGGCCAGAGGATTGTCCCTTCCTCAACCTGTGATATTTTTCTCGCCGAGACCCAAATGCGAGCTGGATGCTGCGGCAGTTAAGTTGCAGAAAGTGTACAAGAGTTACAGAACAAGAAGAAACTTAGCAGATTGCGCCGTCGTTGTCGAGGAGCTCTGGTGAGTCTTTCTTAAATTAATTTGAATTGATCGAATTGTTTCTGATGTGCCCTTTTATTAATACGGCTAATCGGTGCGAAACTGCAAATGTTTCAGGTGGAAGGCGATAGACTTTGCAGCCCTGAAGCATAGTTCCGTATCATTCTACAAGGATGATAAGCCTGAAACTGTTGGTTCTCGGTGGGCGAGGGCAAGAACTAGAGTCGCCAAGGTACATAAAAGACAATCTTTTGAAAGAGCCCGTTTTGTTTTCCTGCTTTCAACTTACGTGACAATTAACAATATCATTAGGACGCTGATAAATTATCTTTCAGGTAGGAAAAGGTTTGTCAAAAGACGAGAAGGCTCAAAAGCTAGCATTACAGCACTGGCTTGAAGCTGTAAGTCCCTTAAACTCCTGAGACATGCAACAGCAGGGTCATTTTCTTTCCAAGAAAAGGAGATCTAAAAATAAAGAATACTGCTGATAGTCTCCTGCTTGAACAGATTGACCCACGGCATCGTTATGGCCACAATTTGCATCTCTACTATGACGTGTGGTTCCGTAGCGAGTACAGAGCCTTTCTTCTACTGGTTAGTGTTCGAACGTGGAAATCTTTCGTTGTGTTTGTCATGTCCTGTTCTAGGCTATCATAATATTGTAGAGCTAGCAAACGTTCATCAAATGTCAAAAGACTTTTTAATAATGAGGACCATGTTAAATGCAGGTTGGATGTTGGACGTGGTAAAGATGAGAATCTCAAAAAGTGCCCAAGAAATGTTCTGCATAAGCAATGCATCAAGTATCTCGGACCTGTAAGTTTCCTTCATTGTTCGACTTATAGCGAATGCCTTAGCAGATTATTTTTGTCAATATCCCATCCGAACACACTTTGGACAAACTGAAGTTAAAGAAACTTTGGGACATCCTTAATTGTAGCGAAATGTTCAGCGGACATGTGAGAGAAAGTGTCTTATATTTTGCAGTGCAAAATCAAATGTCTCATAAGCATCTGCTTCGAGCTGTCATTAACTCCTCTTTTGATTTTCTGCAGAACGAAAGAGAAGCCTACGAGGTGATAATCGAAAATGGAAAACTCATGTATAAGCAATGCAGCGAGCTTGTGGACACCGTGGAAGGTTCAAAGTGGATATTTGTACTTAGCACGTCGAGGGTCTTGTATGTGGGTAAAAAGGAGAAAGGCGTGTTTCAGCACTCCAGTTTTCTTGCTGGTGCCGCCATCACTGCAGCCGGAAGATTGGTCGCCCATAATGGGATTCTAGAGGTACGGCACATTTCCCTGCATTTCAAAACAAAGTATTTATCTGCATCTTGTCCGCTCTTAATCGATAGTCTCCTGCAGCTGGCTTCTTTTCTCACTTAGTGTGTATTTTGTGATTGTCTTTAGGCTATTTGGCCATACAGTGGGCACTACCACCCAACAGAAGAGAACTTCAGGGGAATTCATCAGCTTCTTGGAGGAGCATCATGTAGACCTCACCAACGTCAAGGTATAAATTTGTAAATATAAGTATTGTAGTGAACAAGTTGCTATGGTTAGGTAGATAAGATGACCACCTAGCTGTCCTTATGATTGGTTGCGTACGTATAAAATTGATGGGAAAGTCTTTGTATTCTTACAAAATGAACAAATGATTTGACCAGCCGATCACTGACATAATATATGTATTATTTTTCTCAGAGGCGTGCGGTCGACGATGATGATCCTTCATCCACAGCCTCCAATGAGGGTTCAAAACATAAAACAAGCGAGGGCCATGAAGAAACCGCCGGAGCTGTTGACTTGGTTGCTGCGCCAGAGAAGCCCACCGTCAAACCTGGACTTCCGCAAGAAAATGTCACGAATGCCCGTGCCAAGGCAGAGCCGCCGGTGTTCGACGTTACCAGGCGCTTGTCGTGCAAGTGGTCGACAGGGACCGGGCCTCGCATCGGCTGCGTGAGGGACTACCCCACGGAGCTCCAGTCGCGGGCGCTGGAGCAGGTCAACCTGTCTCCGAGAGTTGTCCTTGGACCCTTCGGGGCTACGGCCCGATCCCTTCCCCGCGGCCGAGCCCAAAGGTCAGGTTGTCCCCACGGCTTACTGGCATGGGCCTCCCGAGCCCGAGGACCGTGTCTGCTTCGGCTAGCTGAGTTCGTTCATTGAGGGGACGGGCTTCGATTGTTGAGGCATCGGGGCCGGGCCAAGGTCCGATAACTTTTGATGGCTGAGGCGCTTGTAGTTCTGCTGCTCTCAGCTCGAGATTTCTAATTTCTAGGGAAAAATAAGACAGGCAGAAGAGCCTATAGTAGAGGAGAGTTCTGGGACTAACCCCATTTTTTGATTTATCTATTCAATTCCTTTGTTCGTTCAAGTTGTATTTACCCAATTGTGGCTCTTTTTTCCACTTTCTTTTTTGTATACCCGATCGATGCCGCGCTTCCTTTTCTACTTTTCAAGATTAGGGCTGTAAAAGTGCAGTTGATAAAGAAGCTTGAAATCCGTTTGCAAGTTCATTGACTAATTCTTCAGCTATGAAACGAGGATCCATCTATCTCCCAGACCGACTATTTAATAACAGATCAAAATGACTACTGAGAAACCACATAAAAGAAGGGGAACGTGAGAGATTTGCCATCTAGTTATGCAAGATCTAGTATCAACCATCATAGCCAGAGAAACATTTTTAAGTTCTTTTTCCCCGAAAATGGAGAGAAGTAATTTAAAATCCGACAATATACCTGGATATTATACTATGCAGAAGAGAAAAAGTAGCCGGTAAATAAGATGTAAACTTTTGGAGGGTCTTGACAGTCTGGAAGCTCCAGGACTTCGGAACTCAATACCACGCAGTGAAGCATCACATCAGTCTCAGTCAACGTACCGGGAGTTTGAAGGGAACCCTCTCCTTCGTCTCTCAAAGCCTGCACGACGACAAGGGCCAGACGCACGAAACCCACCTCGAGGACAGTCTCCTAGCTTCGTACGTACGTGCTGCAGCGGCGAAATCAAAATTAGTTTGTTGGTTTGTTTTCAGGACCGAAAGACATTCCTTGATTGCCACCTTCGCCCTGATAATACCTCTGATCCATTCAACAGAGAAGGCCTTCTAATCTTCTCTCGTTACGGAGTTCGATCCAAAGTATAAACTTGAACGCGACAGCTCGAGAAAAATCAAAGCTTGACGTGGCAGTAAGCAGCACGACTGGATCTGTTTAACTTTTTTTATTTCCTGATGAAATCTTCTTTTTTTCCGGATCGGGTGAAATTATATGGTTTTGGTGAAGCATTTCTCGGACTGCAATTACTGAAATGGAAAAAAGGGTGCCTCTCGGACTTCAAGAAGAGACTTCGGCTCCCGTGCCGTGTCGGATTCGTCGCCTTTTGCTGTGCGCCTGCAGAGCAGATCGATGATCAAACTGCCGATGACGTCGCGGACGTACGTTGTTCCATCGTGAGTCTGCCGGAGTTTTCTGAATTATCATCGAAGTGCAAGGTCTTGCAGAACAAGAATAGTCGATAATCCTCTTCCTCGTCCCAAGACCAATCAGCGTGATAGTGGTGTTCTAGCATGTGCGATGATTTCATTTACTCCTAGGATACCGTCTTTGGTGCTTGTTAGAGGTGAGCACCGGTCAAGTAAGCCGGATCTTAAAGATATTTAGGGTATTCATGACAATTTTTGAAACAAAAATTGATTTCTAGTTAGAAATTGAGAAATTTTTATTTCAGAAATTGAGAAGTTAAAAATTTTAACTTATGATTTTTTTTTAAAATCTATTTCGGAAATAAAAAAATCAAATTGCGTTACCAAACGAATTTTTATTCCAAACTTGTTTCGGAAAACAGAAAAGGAGAAATGGAGAAGTAGAAATTTTATCGTACGAAATGGCTCGGGCCCAGGAAACCGAGCTTGGCTGAGCGACTTTTCGTCAAGCTCGGATTTTTTGCTTTGTTTTCTAAGAATATTACAAATAGATTAGTTATTGCATTTGGGGCCTCAAAAATTATTTTTTCATCTGTTTATTTTTAGAATTATTCATGGCTTAATTCAAGTGTTTTGACCATAAAAAATGACAGAATAGACGTGCTACAACATTTTACCAATTTGACCATTTTCTTCGCTCACAAGCACCACCGGCTCAAGTGGCTCCGCTGGGTAGGCTCTACAACGTCCTCCTCGGGAGGCGGGAGTTGAGCCCCTAACGCAAGTTGCGAAGGCTCGCGGATCATTAGGCGATTTAAGCGTGGCGTCGGGGTGATGGTTTTCTCTTAGCGTCACTCAGGAGTTCTGCACTTGACCGTCGATGGTCTGGCGGTTCCTCCCGCATCAAAAAAAAAAAAAAAAACAAGTATTGTAGCAGTTACTGATAGAGAGATATTGTATGAATTACAAGACACGGTTACGTACACGAGTTCAAGCGGGTGAATTAGATTTCAAATAATCGTCAATAAATATAGAAAATACCCGTAGAATCGTCTAAATGGATAATACTCTGCGACGTGACAGAAGGGTTCACCGCTTTGTTCTTTGCGAGTCTCAATGAATGCAAGGGTGACATTTAGTACGACGAGATGTAATGAATGTGGTCAAAGACCTTTTCACTGCCCATAATCAAATCGTGTCCTTCGTTTCCCACCCAAGAAGACCAGCCCAACAAGTCAAATGACCGATCCACGAACCAGAGAAAAACAGTCGTGATAATTAATGATGCCGAGTCAGTCAATCTTGATTAACTCACTAATTCGAACATGCCATCAAAGCAGCTGCAAATTTACTGTTCCGAATCACTCACGTGACTTCCACCCTCGTAACAAGATACCATCTTGAACACATATTCATTGGCGACTAAAGGGCGTGTAAGGGGGAACCCTCCTTTGGCAATTTCCTATAGAGAAAAGAACTATCGAAATGATTTTGATTAACTCGAGGCTTGTCAATTGCTATAGCTTTGAGTGAAGTTGAGGTTAAATCAAGATGTGATTAATTCCGTATGAATTTGTATCACGAGCATAATTACTACACAAACACACTGGATTTGCAGCATTATAAATTGACATAACTTGTAGAGGGCTGCCATTTTGTGTACGACAGCCTAAGTATGCATGCATTGAGTTGGGTATTTCCCGAACCTTGTCGAGTATTTATGCGAGGCTCAATCATTTAGATTGGAGTAAAATGATTAGGGACTTCAAGAACTAACTCGTCTTTCATTTCATGTCTTTTTATATCATAGGAACCTTGCATACAATAAAAATTGTAAAATCTTCTTTTAATCATATAACAAAAGACCAGGCATTTTTTTTAAACAAAATCCACGTCGAAATAATTACTCTTCTCGACTATAAAAAGAAAAATACGAAATGTTATATCATTGCTCATCTCCTGCAAGAGTATAGCATGTGAACTGTAAAGGCACTAGGCCTAGCCCCTAGTAAAAATCCACTGCCCTCTTGACAGGTTCATTAAATGCAGTCGGGCGTTCAGTTGTTTTCTTCTTCAGCGTGAAAAGTCCGAGATCCGACAATGCTGAATCCCCCAACGCCCCCGCCCCCTTCTTATTCTTTAGATCCAATTCGGAGTTGATTTTTGTATGCATATGCAGTTTGACGTTGTCTCCATTCGGTCGCGCGTTTGGAAGGGGATGTCGTGTGGCAAAGATAAGATCGCTTGCGCAGAAGGGAGACTGTAGATGTTATGTGCATACGCTTTTTGGGTGCTTTCTGTCGTCTCCGCGTTGATCAGTAGCCTGGAAGACACAGGACGGAATCAGTCATCACGAGAGAAAAGAAAACGGCAGAATCCCATCTCAGATTGACAAGTGACAAGGCAGAATTACTTGTGCGAGAAGCAATATCTCTCCAGCCTCCACAGATACAGCTGAGAGAGAGAGAGAGAGAAGAGGGCTGCTGCACTGTGTCCTTCTTGACCATCGCCATCCACTCATTTTAAAAAGCGTCGTCATGCAGCATGGGCCTCTTGTCCCTGCCAATCACTCGCATCCAACCCATTCATCTCTGTGTCGCCGCTCCGTCTTGAAGACCATCCCCACTCGGCCTCGTCGTCATCATCGTTTGGGAAATTTGAGGGGGATGAATAGAATGACGAAGCCAGTAATGATTCGGTACTGTTTGCTTCTAGCCACTGTGCAGATGGTGGGTATTATGGTGTCCATGACAAGCACGCCCTCCTCATTATTCGTCACTGCTCACAAGCAAGGTCAGTGGTATTTGAGTGCTGCTGTTCAGTTCACTTGTCCATCAGATTATCACGCACTTTTCCAAGAACGATGCCCCTTGATGTCTGCTCTTCCTCTCGCCTCGTTTTATCGTTCCTTTAAATTATCAAAGCCACCGAACGCCATCTTCTTTACCACTTCCTGATGCCCCCGTTCTTGGTCAAACAGAGGCAAGACCACTTCTTTCGCGGGCCACGCTGAACATCGAGCAGGTACTTTTCTCGGGCCAATCGCATCTTAAATTGGGTTTCCGCCGATCATTCCGCAAACATTCTCAACACGGTCGTTGACATCTCGTTTGCTGGTGCCTCTGTGTCCCTCTCGTGACTGTGATTTTGAAGGGAGCGAGCGTGAAGGCAGCGGGAGAGATCGCGGACGAGAAGTACATGGGGATGAGCAGGCTCGGGTCGAGGCCGCCCAACTGCGAGCGCAAGTGCAGGGGCTGCGAGCCATGCGAGGCCACTCAGATCCCCACGACCACCGACCGACCGAGCGTCCAGTACGCCAATTACGAGCCCGAGGGCTGGAAGTGCAAGTGCGGCTCTTCCTTCTACGACCCGTAAATGCTGTCGCGCTGCTTCGCCAGCGTCAAGTCGACAACGCTCTAGTCTCCGGCAGTCAGCACGGCCCCTTCAAGTTCCGACAGGACTCCTCCGGGAGAAAGAAGGAAAGCTAGCCCTCGTCCGATACGTTTCTTGTTAAAGCCAATGTTCTGCTCATGTGTAATTGAAGAGGATGGATAATTCTCAGCAACATCGAGGATTTCGGTTCATCCGGATGCATGCCGGCCCAATACATTTCTATTTTCGAATTGCCGTACCTCGCAGTCTTACGTGCCGTGTGAAAATCGATTAGCGTGGAGCCGGCGGAGCATCGTATTTTATTGGTTATGGATGTGTCTAAGCCACATCATCAATCATGCATCCTCGACGGGATTTAGGGTTTTCCATATTCATCTGCCGTCACATGATAGTCAAGTGTTTGCTAGGGTAATTCGGTCTTTCTGACGCCAAATCGTGGTAATCATGACAGCTAAACTTTGTCTAGTAAGAGCTCGATCAATTCTAGGTTCATTTGCATTAGTCCTATTCACAAGTCGGCAGACTTATTTTTGGTGATGGGTCTTTGGAGATGGTAATATCCCTCAATGTAGGATTGGAGTTAGAGCTGATCATGGTCTAGCGATTAGACGGGCTCGTCTTGCCTAGCCTGCCCATTTGGATAAGGTTGTTGGTTTTCGCATATCTCGAATCAGATTTGGATTTTTGACCTCGTGCCCAAGATCTCGACCGCAATCCTTGTATACGTAGCCCAACCCTTCGACCCCAACCGATCCAAACCCGCCAAACAAGGTTTGGCCATCCTGGTTGGGTTTTGAAAACCCGTGGAAGATCATAAATTCGCTATTGCTAGGTGGGTTTTCAGTTATCCCAATAAATTTTTCGACATCTAGCTAAACTAAACATGAATTTTGAGGTTAAATCTTGGGAAGATCTAAACCCAACCATTTGGACCAACGGTTTCAAGTTCGGATGACCCATACATTCGACACACCTTTGATGATACTTTTGACGGAGATCGCATTTTTGTAAGTTGGAAGTTTATAAATAATGGACATAAAGCTCGAAAAGACCCCAATTTAAAAATAATTACTTATGTTGTTGAAATGATATTATCATTCTTTTCAATGCTTAAATATGTTATAATAAAATATTTCTCGTTGATTATTTTTTATAAGTAATAAAAGTAATTATCTTTTCAAAAAATAATTTCCGGGTAGCGTGACATGAATGCTATCCTAAACTTTAATTTAAGAATTTTTTTCTCATAAATAGTGTCGGGAATAGAATCAATCGTATTTTCAACTTCACGTGGGTATCTTATCTTATATTCTGATTTGGACTCCGACGTGGAAATCTGAAAATTGACAAAGTATATTGTCAACTTCACATGGGTTTTCACATTACGATTTAACCGGTTCATGAGATGAGTGAGGTACTTTATATGCACTTGGAATATACCCTTGGAAAAATGGAGTCCAACATTATTGAGGAAAAGGAGAAAAGAAACTGCACAATCATCTTCGCTACGACAAGTAAGATTGGCGATTCGTAGAAGACTATTGGCGCAAGGCCATTCGCGGTCATGTTTGAATTCAAGCCAATATCAATTCATTGCAGTTTTTCTATTCAGTTGTTCTAGTCACGGTACCATAAAGAAATAGGGGGAATGGCAAGAATGGTAGTTGAAATTTAGTCAAATGTGGAATGTCATTCCCGAATTTTTAATTTATTAAATGTGGTCCCTAGCGTGTTGGTAACGTTGAACGTAAGACTTTACTTCGCTAAAATGACAAAATCAAAAATTATTTGATGACGTGAATTATCATATGTTGATTTTGATATTTAAAAATGACAAGTCAACATGTCAATCTTTTCATCTATCTATCTTTAAAAAGAAAAAAATTAAATTAGAGCATTAACATGTCCATCATTGTTTGATTATATTATTATATTATGATTTGATATGAACGTTCACGTGGATAACTTGAGTGTGGCTTTTTTTTTTGGGTCCACCACTAGACATAATGAATTGAAAATTACATCAGTAGATTTCGTTAATTTGAATTAAATGACATGAAAATAACATTAAATATTTTTACATAATTTAAGAAATTAGACTGAATATTTATTAATAATTTGGAGACTATATGAAATAAATTAAAAATTGATTGACGATATTGCGCGTTAAATCGGAAGTCCAGGAATTATTCGTGCCATCATTTCGAAGTAACCATGGTGGCCACAACGCAATGTCAGAATTTAGGCATCAAACGATGGTTTCCAGCACTCAATACCCCCCGTCAAAAAGAAAAAAATGGAAATGAAAAAAATGAAAAAAATGGAAAAAAGAAAATTCGCCTCGTTAATATTCGCGAAAAACGCAATTGGCCGGACTTTGGCAACTCCCGAGCCGTCTTCGTCGAGAGAGAGAGAGAGAGAGAGGGAAAACCTCGCAGGTTTCACCCGATCGACGCGCCTCTCGATCGTCTTCCTTCCGCCCAGATCTGCTCCTCCTCCTCCGGCCTCGGCATCGTCCGAATCTCCATCGGTTCGAGGGTCAACCCCTTCATCTCGAAATCTTGCGGACTGAAACTGTGAGTAGTAGTCGTCTCGTTTCCTAGAAGATTCTTTATGTGATTCGTTGCGCATGTGAAAGCTGCTCCCAGTAAAATTTTACACAATCGCGTGATGGGTTTGTGGCTGTTCAGCTCCTCTGCGTGTTCCGCACGAAAAAAATTTGATCTTTGTTCTGGTGTGTAGCGAAAGCAATAATAGCGTAGCCCACTTGTTAAATTTGCCGCGAGAGCTTCGCGTGCCCGTCTGCCGGCGGTTGCGATTCGTGGGTATTTGATAGAATTCATTGGCGTTTCCTGTAGCTTCTAATCTAGCGAGGGGTTGCTTTCTCTGGGATTTTGATTTTGCCCGAAAACCCCTTTTTGATTTGCGTCGTAGTTTCCGAAGATTTGATGGGATTTGCATTGTCTTGATTGTTTGTTGAGTGGGCAGCGCTGAAATTGTCTTCTGAAATATGGGCGATAGCAAGTCACTTCCTGACTCTTCCAAAGAGAACCCAGATCAAAATCCCAACCAGGTTGCGCCCGACAATATTGAAAAGTCGCTCGATAGCATCATCAGGGAGTTCAATGATTCAGTCTCTGTTGGCAAGAAGCACAAATTCTGGGAGACCCAACCGGTGGGGCAGTACAAGGACCTCGGGAACTCAAGCTTGTCTGAGGGCCCGATCGAGGCCCCGACCCCATTATCTGAGGTCAAGCAGGAGCCGTATAATCTTCCGAGTCAGTATGAGTGGACCACCTGCGACATGGTCTCCGAGGAGACATGCACCGAGGTCTACAACCTTTTGAAGAACAACTATGTAGAAGATGATGAGAACATGTTTAGGTTTAACTATTCGAAGGAGTTCCTCAGCTGGGCTTTGCATCCTCCGGGGTATTATAAGAGCTGGCACATTGGTGTTCGTGCTAAAGCTTCCAAGAAGCTCGTTGCCTTCATCACTGGTGTGCCCGCCAGAATTAGGGTGCGGAATGAAGTGGTTAAGATGGCTGAGGTGAACTTCTTGTGTGTTCATAAGAAGCTTAGATCAAAGAGACTAGCTCCTGTCCTAATTAAGGAGGTTACAAGAAGAGTCCACTTGGAGAATATTTGGCAGGCAGCTTATACAGCTGGTGTGGTTCTTCCAACCCCGATCACAACTTGCCAGTACTGGCATAGGTCCTTGAATCCAAAGAAACTCATTGATGTCGGATTTTCGAGGCTCGGTGCTAGGATGACTATGAGTCGAACTATAAAGCTTTATAGGTTGCCAGATTCAACAGCTTCCCCTGGTTTCAGAGAAATGGAGCTTCGTGATGTCCCTGCTGTTACCCGTTTGCTCAGGGACTACTTGGCCCAATTCGCGGTTGCCCCTGATTTTGATGAGGACGATGTGGAGCACTGGCTGCTTCCAACTGAAAATGTGGTCGACAGTTACGTGGTGGAAAGTCCTGACAGTCATGATATTACCGACTTCTGCAGCTTCTACACTCTTCCTTCATCTATACTCGGGAATCAGAATTACTCTACCTTGAAAGCTGCTTATTCTTACTATAATGTTTCAACCAAGACTCCTTTACTGCAGTTGATGAATGATGTGCTTATTGTCGCAAAACGGAAAGATTACGACGTTTTTAATGCTTTGGATGTCATGCAAAACGACTCTTTTCTGAAAGAGCTTAAATTTGGTCCTGGTGATGGGCAACTCCACTATTATCTTTATAATTACCGGTTAAGAGATGCATTGAAGTCCTCAGAGCTTGGCCTTGTTCTCTTATAAATGGTAGATCGAAGACTTTGAGTGGAAAAGGAAGAGATCGGCACTGCTTTTGCTGTTGGACTGCTCAATTTGTTGGTGGTTTTGCGCCTTTGGACCTGAGAAATGTGTTTTTGCAGTGCAACTGGGAGACTCTACGGTGCTTTCTATTTTTGTTCTTGATTTTGTTGAAAGATCTAACTTTTGAGACTTGATTTTAATTTCATTTGGCTTGTTATTCTTCCCCTCGAATATCCTATTTACTCATTCTTTACTTCTCTTCTCAGCAGCTTGTTTTTATGTTCTGAGCTGTCATGACTGATAGATTTAGCTCATTTAGCTCATGATGCGTCGCATCATTTGACTGCCGGTTTCTTTAACTCAGTAGATTAGCCGCCAATGCTCTTTGTGATTTTTGGCTGTGACAAGGAACAGGGTGACTAGTTTCTTTAACTTGGCAGATTAGCCCCAATGCTCTGTATGATATTTGGCTGTGACAAGGAACAGGGTGACGAGAAGTCTGCGTATTCGGTTAAATGAGTGTAGGTGCTGTGGTCAGTTATGGCTGCATTGCAGCGTCCTACTTCTACATTATTTGATAGATGGTTCCTTTTGCACCATTGGTCATTTTTACAAGAAGTTTGTCTTGCAAGAGAAGTAGAAGATAGAGAGAGATGAATTACACAGACGGTTCTTAGAGCTTGTCAAACAAAAAAAATTCCAGGTACCTATTTCTTTACCGGAAGTGTGCAAGGTCAAAGTTGGACGCCGTTTGTTATCAACCTATTTGGGTACTCGATGTAGTAGATGAAAAAGCATATGAACTTTGGGTGATAGCAAGTCAAGGGTGTTGGGAGTCTCTGCAATTAGGGGATTCTTGAGAAATTCATCCCCAATAGAACGTGGTCTTATCGAATCGTTTCAACATAATTGAAGATGGTTCTACTTTTACAATCGAGTTGCGGTCTGCATTGCACGATTGGCTATCTTGGTACAAATGCCCGGTATATGGGGATAAGGCCGAATGGATCATCCAAGTTTTTGCGAGAGGGGTTATCAAAAATCGCATCGTCACTCCAGTTAAACTACAAGCGGGGTTATCAAAAATCGCATCGTCACTCCAGTTAATCTACAAGCGACGTAAATGGCTAAAACCTAACCAGAAGATTAAAGGGCCAAATCGCAATATCCTGGTGGTGGTCACCTTTGTAAGTTCTCTGTCATCTTCACATTGTGATAGATGTAGTAGAGGATAGAACTCCGAGTAACAGCAAGCAGAAAAATTGGTTCTACAACCATCCAAGAAGGTCCGGCCATCTAAAAAATTTGACAGACCAAATAGTAAGAGGCATAACACTGGGAGTGACAATGGCAATGTTATTATTAAGAAAGCATATGGGTACAACATTGGTTTGATTCTTCGTAACAAAGTCAGAATGAGAGCAAGCTGTATATCTACACATACAAAGTCAAGTCATCGGTTTATTTGATGAGTTATGTATCATCTTATGCGACGAGCACCATTTCGTCCCTAGAACCTGAAATGTGAGCAAAAGAGTTAACAAAGAACCGAAACAAGCCACAAGAAGGAAGAGGGAAAAAAAAAAATTCAACATCTGGACCTTTGACATTACATTTTTCTAATATCCCTAGAGCCATCTGAAGCATTGCATCTGCATCTTCAGCCATCTTTGAGATCCTCTCTGCTTCCTTAACTGATTCAGCTGCGTCAAAGGATTTGTTCTCTGCATCCGCGATCTTGTATGCAGCAGCTACAGCTGCCTCATCTACTGTTTCAAGGAAATTTGCATTGACAACAGGCTGCAGCTGCCTAGGTCGGACATCTTGCTCCTTAAGGGCTGGTGTTTTGGTCTCAAAAGAGGCGATCTCTTTTATCTTGAAGCAATTCTGAACCTGCACGATCATTTGGTAGTGGCGTTACCAACTTTAATATGGCGTAATTTGTCAACATATCAATCTTAACATATCTCCCTTTTTAGCACCGCAACCAACATTACTGGAATAAAAACCAAGAGAGTGGCAGCTCCACAGTCCACACTGAGCGTTATATAGCATTTTCCTCACCATCACTGCATCAACAAATGCTATTTGCCTAAGTCCCATGCAAGGGAAAGAACATCATCAGTCGACCTTCCAGAAAATTCATGGCATTGAAATTGCTCATCAGAAGAAAGCTCTTCTTAGACTAATGAATGCAGGAGCTTAGTTCTAGTTTTTATATTTTCAAGTCAGTAGAAGTCTTCTAATGATTACTCTTTAAATTTTTAAGTGATGATAAGAAGGGTGAAGCCCAGCCTGCTGTGACTTAAACTGAGATATTGCAGCTTCTCTCTTTGATTAGGAAGAAATGATAACACAAAGCAAGCCAATCAAAGACGGCATGGACAGCTAGATTAGAGAGAGAATCCTATCAAGAGTGAAACTTTGCAACAAAGAGTTAGTAATTTATGAGATCAAAGCCTGATAAAATCACATACTATGCACAAACAATTGCACGAAAAAAATATAACCTTCTCAAGTTTGTCTTGCGCAACCAGCCTTCTTAATCTTGAACTCAACAGCCTCCTAAAATTTTGTGGGACCTCCTGTCTTTTCTGGAAGCATAATTAAAAAAACACATACCTGCTTAAAACTCAAGTTTCATAACAAGAAATTAAAAAGATCTAATCAAGGAACACAGAATATCAAGCTGAGATTAATAAAGGTGATGCACAACTCCTGAAACAACAGCCACCTCTTGACAATTTTTTATTGATGACTAATACAGGAACGACAGAACATATCCCTCTTTCTTTTGGAAAATATTTGCAGATTGAATTTGCAAAAAGGTCGCCCTGGGAAGCAATTCCAGTCTACTTCTCAAAAATTAAGTGCCAACAAAATAATACACCAAAAAATATGAACAGAAGAGAGAATTTTGATGCCTTACTGTCATCTTTCTCACTTGGCTTCTGACTTGCAAGGAATAAGATGAACAAAGGAGAAAATTTTTATAGTCATTCTTGGCATATTCAACACTGATGCATATCTAAAAAATTCTTACTCTTGAGAGGAAAAAGGAAAATTAACACACTTCTGTTATAATGCAGAGAGCTGCTGTCGGACCTCGATATAGTTGAAAATTGCAGCGGTGTCTGATCCATTGGGGTCTTTCAATGTTGAAAGCGCTTCAAATATCATTGCATTGTACCTAATAACTGACAAGTCAGTCAAAGAAGTAGGCGAGAATTTACCATATATAACTACATATATCGTGAAGAAGCTGCGGACTATTGGACAAATTTATTTGGACAGTGTTACAACGATCTGCGCTAAAACAGATACTCCACACTACCGAGTGGAGGGTGCAGACGTAATACGAATGACATTATACAACACCTCAATCTCTGAATCCAGTCTACCTTAATCTTTCGTTAATCCTGCTTCTAATGCTGGCATGCAACCTTCCAAACAGGATAAAGGAATGATCGCCATGTGTCTATGATTTACCTTTAGTGACGGTGTTGATAATAACATCCTCCTCCTTCCACATCTCTTCTTACTCAAAAATTTGTACAGAGTGGTACTGACCCATCTTTAGAAAGAACACTTTAAGAGCCAAACATATGTCTAATTCAAATGACGACATGCCACCTCTGCCAAAATATTTTTTTCCAATGTGAAGATAAAACTATTAACTCAAATTTGAAAAACAATAATTATGACAGTGTCAGACACTCTTGCCCATTGCACTTTCTCCACACTGAATGAAGATACTGGTTTAGCAGAGACACCTGCATGATTTTCAAGAAAATAAATATAAGAAAATAGTGTAACCCATACCTAGGTGTATTCTTTCCATCATCCGCGATTCTTTGAGCACCGTCAGTAGCTGGTTCTGCAGTTGCTTCATCTGAAACGGGAACATTAGGAGCATTTGGCAAACTGGGCAAGGTAGAAGGAGCATCTGAGCTTGCTTTAGCTTTTGCCCGTGATTTATCCCTTTGACCTTGGCCGCTGGCACCACCAATCATATTCCGCCATTTATCCTGTGCAGTAGAAAAGTTTTCAGTAAGGCGTGTTGAATTTCAGTATGTGCCAAACACCTTCAAGAAGAACAAAGGTCCTTTTAATACTCTCAGGTAACTTAGGAAGACTGCACAGAAGTAAAGGCATCAGAAGAAACAAACTTTCATTATCTTCAAAAAATTATCGCTTTCCTTTTAGACAAGCAACTTTGTTTCAAATGCGTACACCTTTCACATCCATTAAAGTGAAAAAATGTCTGGAAGTAACTGGTTAAGCAATTTTAGGCAGGGAAAATAGAGTGATTTTCTTCAAGCTGGTATTTACGATAGTTTGATTTGTGCATATATTGTGACATCTTCCATCGAGTTTATGGAGCAATTTGATAGTTCATGACCTAACTTCTGCCGCTTCTTGGAAAACCAATCAAGACTAGTATGAAGGAGACGATTCAAAACAAAATTTCTTACGGGCATTACATTACAGGTAGGAAAAACCCTTTAAGCTTGTTTATTTGAGAAGACACCTCATATGCTGATTCCTAGAGCACTGCAATATCCCACCCTTTCACTAACTGGCTCTACATGCGTCTAAGGCCATCTCTACAACACTAAATTAAGTTAAAGGCAAGGTCACACAGCACCGCATAAGTACAGTTGTAAGCACCATAAAATAACATAACATGAGCTGCATCAAACAACGTCCAGCACTGGCAATTAACAATCAAATGAAAACCGAAACAACTTCGAAGGTATAAATTCTAAGTAACCGGGCAGCATTCCTTCGGGGAAGGGGGGAAAAAGACATCCTAAGCGCAGGCCGCGGCATATGATCAAAAGTCGGGTTCCACCTGTCCCAAGCACCTTAGTCTCATCAATTCATTCATTTAGATTTGGCAAGCTCAAAAGAACAGCGTGATCTACGCAAATCGAGATGTCATCACGGGCATCTTTTGCAACTCCTCTGAAACCGGCGCGACAGAGAGACATGCCGGTGTCTCGATGAGCGAACGAAGCTCGCCCACTTCAGTCGCCTTAAGAAGCGATCGAACCCATATGGACATTTTCCCGAACACCTCGAGCGCGCTCTCACAGTACGGACGCGTACCGCGTCCTCCCCACTGAAACACGAGCTCCCGTTTCGCCTCTCGTTACCGGGAGCGCACAGCGAGAACGGCGACAGCGGCTCGCCATCCCTTCGAGCTCGACGCTCGATGGATTCGCAACGAGAATTGGCGAGAAAGAGAACGGAAGGGCGGGGAGAGACCTTGAGATCGATGTTGGAGCGGGAGAAGAGGAACTTGTTGAACTCGGGATCGCGCTGGATGTCCTTCCACTTGCCGGTGCCGTGCTTCGCGACGCCGGCGCGCAGCGCCTCCTCCTCCTCTTGCGTCCACTTCTGCTTCGGATTCCCCATCTCTCGCCGGGCGCTGGTGCGGGAGCAGCGGCCGCGAGCGAGTGCGCGTGTGCCGCCGTCGACGCGATGAAGCAGACTGCTGCGCTGGGGCGGGGGGGAGCACGTCGGCTCGGTTGGTAAATGTCTCGGGCTTAAGCTTGGGCTTGGGCTTGGGCCGGATCAACCCGACTCGTCCAACCCGTAACTTGTTCTTTTTTCAAGGCAATATTACATTATAGGGTTGATAAAAAAAAAAAAAAAAAACCCAACCATACTCACTTTCTGTAACATAAATACCTTCAATTTTTTTATATCACTAAAAGCCCTAAACTTGTCCACTGCATTTTTTTTGTATCGTTAAAAGACCTCGAATTTATACTAGTATGATAAGTGTACCACAAATAGAATTGAAATAAACGGTACATACACACATATAAGTTTGAGTCTTTTTATGAGATTTTTTTTTTTAATGAAATTTGTGGGTATAGTTAGGGGTGAACGATTTTAGGTTCATTATAGGTTCCACCTAGAACTTAAAACCTATCATGTCACAGGTTTTAGGGTCAATTCAAGATTATACCATGGTTCCATATGTTTATTAATTAAACAATTGCAATGAATCATCACTTTTAAATACTGTCACTTGTTGCTATAATACACTGACCACGACTTAAATTTAGACACACGAAAATATGAAATATTAACATAGTAAAAGTCTTTAATAAAATGGAATATCATGGGATTGCGCAAAAAATAGATTAAGAAAAATACAAAAACTCATTTCAGATTCCACGTTTCACCTATCTAGAAGCTGGAACTTACTCGCCAAAACAAGCTTCCTAATTTTTGGACCCTGGAACCTTCCATGCATATGTTGGAACCTAGATCGGATAGGTTCCAACTGGTATGGTTCTTCGGTTCTAGACATGCTCACCCTTAAGTATAGTTTGATTTTTTGGGGGGGGGGTATTTGACCGATATTATATGACCCACTCCTATTGAAGGTGCCAACTTTCAACTCCCAATCTAATTCGGGTGTTGATAAGGGCTGTTCCGATCATTATGGCAGACAACTTGACGAATTTTGGGCCATACTTTTTTGGTCATAAACGGTGAGGCTTTGCATTTCATTCAAGGAGGATGAAAGTTACAACCTATTGAAAGAGAGTCTATACATAGAAGGGTTAGCAACTCTGGAGGAATGATTGAAGCCCAAGAGGGAGGAAGTGTGGCACGGGCCTGGGCTTTCGTAGCCCAATCAGCCACTGCATTGGCCTCTCGCCGGCAGTGTTGGATACGTAGGAAGGGGAAGGAAGAACGGATCGCCGCGACATCAGCAGCAAGCAGTCGAACCTCCCATGGTGGCGGACGACGATCATTGAAGATTTCCACCAGTAGCAGACTATCATACTCAATAATCAGGTCAGTTTCCTCCTTTCCTTGTTCGAGCAGGTACAGTAGAGTGGAAATAAGGGCTTGGATTTCACATTGCAGGGGGGAAGATGCTTGGATAGTGTTGGCGAACCCATCGAGCAAGACACCAGTGCTATCTCTAAGAAGGCACACGATTGCGCTTGGTTTGTCAGCTGAAAGGAAAGCTCCATCAATGTTGGCCTTAATTCCATGGCGATCTGGAGGAGTCCAGAGTCGGTTAGGGCTCAGTTGATCGTCTTCATTTGTGGGCAAGTACTGCGCCAAGCTGTTGTACAGGGACGCTTCAGCAAGCGCTCGAGCCACCAGTTGGTTCGGATCTGTCCGATGATGGCGAAAGATGAAATGGTTGCGCGCCTTCCATAGCTGCCAGAGAACCGAGGCGACGATCTCGTTTGAAGGTAAGTCAGATTGATTGTCAAAGATGTCCTCTAGCCATGCGTCTATGCGATGTCCCCTGTATGCTAGATGATTAATGTGTATGCTCGGGTGAGACCAGATCTGCTGAGTCCATGGACAAAAAAGTAGAATGTGCTCGATAGTTTCGGGTGTGTGCATTGAACAGAAAGAACAGAGTGGTTCCTGTATGATATGTCGCCGGAAGAGGTTTGCTTTTGTAGGAAGAGCATTGTGACACAAAGACCAGAGAAACACTCGAATGCAAGGGGGGGTCTGTAGTTTCCAGATATGACTCCATAATCGGGGTGATGGTTGGTAGGAGGAGGATGCTGTGTTGCTGTTGTGTTGGGTGGAGGATTGTCTAAGAAGGTGATAGGCTGATTTAACAGAAAAGTTTCCTGACGGTGTGCCCGTCCAAATAAGGAGATCTGTAGTTGGAGTGTGGCCTAGCGGGATGTGGCTAATTTCCTCAACTCTTTGCTGATCGAAATGCTGCTGAAGAAGAGGGATGTTCCAAGTATGGTTGGTAGGATTTATAAAAGCA
Organism: Eucalyptus marginata; assembly: GCA_014182565.1. Taxonomy (NCBI): domain Eukaryota; kingdom Viridiplantae; phylum Streptophyta; class Magnoliopsida; order Myrtales; family Myrtaceae; genus Eucalyptus; species Eucalyptus marginata. The sequence continues at coordinate 7,781,058 of CM024587.1, read as the reverse complement.
GCAACTGTTTTTGGCTCATCTCTAGGTGCTGGTCCACCTATAACTCCACTAGTCAGCCATTTGTCTTCACGTATATTAATTTTTTGGCCATCACCAACTGACCATTGAAGCTTGTGAATAATTGAATCTCGGCCTACAAGTAATCCTTTCCATCCCCAAGAAGAATTGGTTCTGTTTCCTGCATGCCAAAAGCTGCTAGAAGGATAATAGAGGCCCTTGAAGAGTCTACCCCATAGGGATGATGGATTCTAAAACAATCTCTAGGCTTGCTTGCCTAATAGGGCTCGGTTTAGGGTTAGTAAATCCCGAAAGCCTAGACCACCTTCTATTTTCTTAGTTTTAAGGAATTCCCATGCTCTCCAATGTATTCCAGATCTTGTGCTGCAAGATTGCCACCAGAATTTGGCGATTTTTCGTTCAATAGTCTGACATATGGAAGTGGGAATTTTGACTATAGTCATGGCATATTGTGGAATGGCTTGAACGACCGTCTTTAGTAAAATTTCTTTCCCCCCTTTGGAAATGAAGTGTTCTTTCTAGCCTTCTAGTTTATTATTAATACGATCCAAAATCCAAGCGAACATATCCTTTTTGGACACACCCCAATCAGAAGGAATACCTAAGTACTTGCCAATCTTGTTTATAAGAGGAACTTTGATTTCAGCTGCAAGATTCTGTTGTAAAGGAAAGGGGCAGCCCTTGCTGCAGTATAAACCAGATTTGTTTCTGTTTATGGACTGACCTATTGCTATATAGTATTGTTGCAAAAGATTGGACAGATTTTGAGCCTCTAAGATAGTGCCATGCAAGAAAAAGATTGCGTCGTCCGCAAAGAAAAGATGGGAAAGGGTAGGGCAGTACCTATTGAGTGTAATCCCTTTGAGAGTGCCAGATTGGACAGCTGCATGCATGAGAGTGGATAAAAGGTTGGCCAATAGGATAAACAAGTATGGGGATAGTGGAGCTCCTTGCCTCAAACCCTTGGTAGGATGGAAGTATGGTAATGATTCGCCATTGAATTTGATGCTGAAAGAAGCCGTGGTGACACACTGCATTACCCACCTGACCCATTTGTTATGAAACCCCAGGCATTTAAGATAGTCTTCGAGAAAATCCCACTCAACCCGATCATAAGCTTTCTGCATGTCTAATTTCAATACCGCCTGAAAGTGTTTGGTCCTTTTTCTGATTTTTAAATGATGTAAGACTTCCTGCACTATCAGAATGTTGTCTTGGATCTGTCTGCCTATAACATACGCGCTTTGTTCGGTGGAAATTAATTGTGGTAGCCACTGTTTTAAACGATTAGCCAACACTTTGGAGATAATTTTGTACATAAAATTGCATAGGCTAATGGGTCGATAATGCTCTAACCTTTCTGGTTGTGGTACCTTCGGAATAAGAGTAATAAGAGTTTTGTTGAAAATGGGGGGCAACACTCCTGAGTCGAAAAAAGTCTTGACGGATGTGTATATGTCTTCTTGAATGATATCCCAATGGTGATGATAGAATAAGCCATTGAAACCATCAGGTCCGGGGGCTTTAGTGGCTCTAAGCTGGAAAGCAGCTTTCTGGACTTCATCTCTAGATACATCTGCTATTAAATTGTTGTTCATATCATCTGTGATAACAGGGGGGCATTGCATTAGAATAGGCGCATAATTTCGATGACCAATCGATCTATAAAGATTCTGAAAATATGTTTGCGTAATGTTCTTGAGCTGATCAGGATCACGGATCCAACCGAGGTGATCATCCTTTAACATACTAATTCGATTCTTTTGTCTACGTTGAAGAGTTGTTGCATGAAAGAACTTTGTGTTCTTGTCCCCTTCCCTTAGCCATCGGACTCTCGATCGCATTGCTCAATATATTTCTTCTCGCTGCCAAATTTGATGAATATCCTGTTGAAGGTTGGAGATAAGTGTTTTGTCATAAGGATGAGCTGATTGATTAATATGGTCTTGTATCTGTTGTTGTAACAGGGAAATGTGTTGTTGACCATTGCTAAAAAAAGCCTTACTCCATCTAGCAAGGGCTGAGGCAGTACGTTGAAACTTGCTTTCCAATAATTGAGATCGGGGGGAAGAGGAGGCCCAGGCATTGCTGATGATCGATTTGCATTCTTGATGTTGAGTCTAGAAAGCCTCAAAGATGAAACTTTTCTTGCGCCTTAAAGAAGGGGGTTCCGTGAGTAAAAGGAGAGGGCTATGATCGGATGCAATAGCAAGAAAAGATAAGACTTCGGCCTCCGGGTAGGTTAATCTCCATTCAGCTGTGCACATAGCTCTATCAAGTCTTTCTTTAATAGCTTCATCTCCATCTCTGTTGGTCACCCATGTATAAAAGCAACCTTTACTTGCAATATCCATAAGCATGCAATCGTTAACGAACTCTCTAAAGGAATGTAGCCTGAAAGATTCCACTGGTTTTTTTTCCTTCCTTTTCCCAATGATGTAATATGTCATTGAAATCGCCCATGCACACCCAAGGATAAGTATTAGAAGTCATAATGTGTCTGATTTCTGCCCATGTCTGTTGTCTTTTATAGAATATCGAAGGAGCATGTAGACAAGTGAGTCTCATGGTGGTTGCTGTATGAGTATCTGTGCAAATTGTGTCAATGAAGTGATTGGTGGCATATACGACTGTTAAAGATACCTCCTGGTCATTCCAAAAAAGGACCATACCTCCAGCCAATCCCAAAGGATTCACTACATACGAACTAGAAAACTTCAGTTTCCACTGTACATTCTGGATAAACAGTTTTGAGTTTTTTGTTTCCATCAAAAAAATAATGTGGGGCCTTTCTTTGGCCGCTAGGGCCTTTAAGGCTTGAATTGTCAGGGGGTTGCCCAGCCCCTGACAATTCCAACTAAGGAGCTTCATTTGTCGGGTGGTGGCATTTTAGGGCATGCCACCTCAACCCATTTTTCAGCCCCCCTAGCTGTGAAGATGGGAGTTTCCATAAGTTTGGATTCGTCGAGCTGGTCAGTAACTTTTGAGGTAGATTCATAAGGACTGTATCGTTTTGTTTTCTTCAGAGGACTGGCCTTAGAGGAAGATCTGGGACTTTTGATTTTCTTGGGAAGGGAGTATTCATCAATAGGGGATTTTTGTTTTTGGTCAGAAAGGGGATGAGAATGGTGTGGGGGAAGTGGATGACTCGGCAGACATTGTTCAGTGGGTTTGTCTACTATGGCTGATGGCACGTTAGTGCTCTGAGGTGCAGCTGTGATTAGGAGATGGGTATTTCGTTGGGTTTCTGGTATAATTTCATCTGTTGCCGGTGGAGTCGAATATTGTTCATAAAAGGCAGTCCAAAAAGGACTATGCTCTCTGACCTCTGCCCTTAACTACTGCCCATAGTACAAGTTGGTTCTATCATCCATCTTGGCTGCATCATATGGGATGGTTTTACAGTGCATAGCATAATAGCCTAAGATACCACACGAGTAGCAATAATGAGAGAGACGTTCATACCGATAGTCGATCCATATGTTCTTCCCTTCTATTTTGATAAGTTTGCCTAATTTCAGAAGCTCATTGAGATTTAGTTCCACTCGTGCCTTGATTGATTTGACTGATGAGCTGTCTCTGCTTTCAATTTTCACTTCTTGCACATGGCCAAGATTGTGTACTGATCTGATGATCATTTCTTCCGTGCATCTTTCGAGGGGAAGGCCATAAATTTGCACCCAGAAAGTGCAAGATTTAAAGTCATAGCAGTGCAAAGGAGTATTTGGCAGCCAGGGTTTCACCATTACCAGGTGATTTGCAAATAACCAAGGACTATTGTCTAGTATTCTCTGTTTTTCCTCTACAGACTTAAATTTAAACACATAGAGTCCTGCTTCACGTGGTGAGATTGTGACCTGTTCTTTGCGCCAAGATTTCTTTAAGGTGTTCTGAAAGGCTTGAAGATTGATAGTGGGGTTAGACAGAATTTTACCCATTAAGGACAGTTCGCAATCTGCGGTGTCTCGGCGAAACAAAGATTATCCCGAGACTTCAACTTCCCCGGTCCGGCGAGTCTTCCAAGGAGGTGACGAGAGAGCGGCGACTCGGGGATCCTCCATCGATTGAGATTGGGCCAAGTCTTGAAAAGGCGTTCAATTGCTAATGAAGATGGCGTCTAGAAGAATGGGGAATGAAGTGCGATAGTGAGCGGAAGATGCATGCATGAGGTGGAGGAGATGCGATGAGGAAGGGTGGGTGCTTGCATGTAGTGGGTACTGGACAGAACAGAATGATCGGAGGGTTTAAGAGAGAAATGGCAAGAAGAAGTGATGAACTCCAGAGGAGAATTGAAGAAAGTGAGAGAGATTATGAGGAGAATCGGTGCAAGATGGGTTTAGGCAAACTGAAACTACCCAGATGGTAGAGAGAACTCGACATTGCGAGAGGCCTTAGCTCTTTGTTTACTTCCAACAATTTTGGGCCATACTTTGCAGCGAAGCTTTTATCATTTTTGGCGCAAGCATTGCTGGGAAGATAAACAGTAAAATATCAAGAGACAACTCAACCTCCAAATCAGGCATTCTTGAACTATTATTCTAATGAAATGTAGGAAAGTGGGTTCACTACACCGCTATGAACCCAACCATAAGTTTTTTTCTTTTATTTTCAAAGCAAATGTTGCGTAGGCTCCCTCGGCTAGATCAAGCCGATTGCATTACGTGACAAGTTACATAATTTGAGAAATAATTTCCAAAAAATTAGAAGATCATTTCTATCATGTGGAAATTTTAGTCGGTGGAAAAAGTTTGCATCATCCTAACAATCCATGTTTGAACATTTTCTGTCGATGACTAAGATATTTTTCGTTAACCCATCTTCTTTAATGATGAAAAGACTGTTTTTAAGTTGGGAAAATATTACAGTTTTTGCACTATCAATGATTTGTATAAACCATTGATAAAAATGATATCGTATAAATCCTACTCGAAATTTTTCTCCTCCACAAAATCCACTAAAAGCATAGACGTGAGAGTGCCAATGAATCAAGAAAGGAAAATTGGCAAAAATGATTCATAAACTTTGGCCCTATATTTAATATCATCTCTAGACTTTAAATTTGTTCGAGATTGAATACTTACCAAAGGTTTACGACCATAGTAAACAAATTGTCACCAGGCTACACTTAGTCCCTGAGAAGCATACATCAATAGGACAAGATTCTCAAGCCTTATTTTATTTCACAAATCAGGTTCATGAATTAGTTCGTATAACTTGTCTTAGTCTCATGTGATAAGTTATTGTATCGAGATGAGATCCAACTTATGCGGGCATGCATTAATGAGAATTCTTAAAAACTCAACGTTGTTTTTTTTTAGTTGGTCCTACTCTATTCCTATTCTAACGCTCACTCTTAGATTTTGCCCTGCCTCCTTGCAGGGCGTGAGAGTTGAAACCCACTCTTGAAACTACGACATCCCCACCCCAACCCCCCTGAGAAGGTGGAGATTCGAACCCTCCACCTTCCCCTTCCAAGTTGGAAGGGTAGCCACTGGAGCAAACCCTAGTGGTTACTCAACGTTGTTGTGCAATTGGGAATGGTAGCTGTGCCAATGTCCCTTCCAAACAATCCTTGTGTATATAAAGAGAGAACTCACTCTCCATGTTCACTCAAAAAGTCACAGCCATGGCTCGGCTGAGCCTCACCGGGGTCGGCCGTGCCTCGCCAGGGCTGGGTGAGCCTCGTCGGTGGCCATGGAAGGCCTGGGTGCGGTCCACTTGGCTATCGACGAGGCCGAGGGTTGGGCTTGCCTCTGGCGAGCTCGTTGGACCTCGCCCTAGCCTGGCGAGCTCGCCGGATTGGTTGCTGGCGATCGGTGGTAATGGGCGGCGAACGGCGAACGTCGACAAACGACAACGGTGGTGGTGGCAGCCGGTGAAGAAGAACAAGAAAAAAGAAAAGAAAAAGAGAAAATAAGTGCTTAATTATAGAATTGTTCTCGGGAACAAGAATCAATTTTTTTTTTTATTCTTGATTCTACTTCAAATATGTTTCCGAAAGCAAAAATTTTACCAATCGCATTTCTGTTCCAAAACTACTCCCGGGAACAAAAAAAACAGAAACAAACACTGTTTGGCACCTAAGGGGGTGAATGATAACTATTCTGGCTAGAAATTGATTTTTGGAAGAGAAATAGATTTTTCTATTTCTATTCCTAGAAGAGTTTCTAAGCAAAAATAACCGTTTGATAACGACACAAAATTTCTTCATTTCGGACAATGGCGGATGGCGATCGCGGCGGGGCGCGGGCGGGCGGACGAACGGTGGTCGGCGGCGATGGATGAAGGACCGGTTGACGAACGATGAGAAATATCATTTCTCATTTCTGTTCTAGAAATAGAGAAGTAGAAAATTTTTACTTCTGATTTTTATTCCAAACCTATTTTTATTCCAAAAACAAGTCTGAAATAGAAAAATTGTTTTTGAAACAAAAACAAGTGGTTGTCATGCACTCCTAACTGATCGAAGTTCATTTTGGGGAGCTCAAAACAACCGCGTGATCTACGCAATCGAGATGTTATTACGGGCATCTTTGACAACTCCTCGGGAACCGGCGCGATAGAGACATGCCCACGTCTCGATGAGCAAACGAAGCACGCCCCTTCAGTCGCCTTTAGAAGCGAACGAGCCCCCTATGTACATTTTCACGAACACCTCGAG